>CM060114.1:39993403-41193403 GCA_030522415.1 Channallabes apus
GGCCTTGTGTTAGGAGCTAGATAAAGTGTCGATTAAGGTGACGATGTTATTAGTTGTGTTTGCTTGCTGAGTGCTCCCGTGACTGGTTTTGAGTGTGTTTTTTGGCACTGGCATCCGGTAAGTAACGTCCCTTTGGCTGTCCAGCAGGTGACTTTTGATTGTATAGAATAACAGAACACAGTCTATGAGAGTAAAAACTGTCTTTATTTCTCTATATAATCCGCTGATACACTAATGACCTTCTCCCAGTGTTTCACTAGCGCTCGGATACCATTAAGGTAGAAAGTTTTCTCAGTACACCAGAGCCATGACATCTAAACTGCTTGTCTGCTTGACATTTAAAACACTGGCCTCCCAGGAACTCCTGGAATGGTTGTACCAAACATGTGGAAATGGCTTGAAGTGAGGTCAGGACTGTAGAGGAGGACGTGGAAAATTGTTGTTGGTCTTTCGGCTGCTCCCGGCAAGGGGTCCCCACAGCGGAATATCCAGTCCAACTGGGCACAGGTTTTACACCGGATGCCCTTCCTGACTCAACCCTCCCATTTTATCCGGGCTTGGGACCAGCACTGCATCCAGTGGCTGGGGGGGTTTGAGCACTGGCTGGGAATCGAACCCGGGCCTTCCGCATGGCAGGCGAAACACCTACCACTGAGCCAGCAGTGCCCCATTTGCAAGTGGTGTTGGTAAATGATTGTGTGTACAGTTCCCACATGTAACATCCATCGATTTTCAAGGATCTGCCGTTTCACTCACGCTAATTGTTCATGAGAATGACTGCAGTGCCATCATCAAGTCTTCTTTAAATGCCAATTGCTTTCACGCCATTACTGATCAAAAAGTTGAATAATTGACATCAACATACATCAACATAAACTTAATCAGCGCAAAACTTCTGACAGATGATCTGGTCGTTTTTTTTACACACTTTTTCAAGGAAAAGGAATTTAAAAGGAAAGGAATAAAAAGTATCGCTGATTTCTTACTTTAATATGACGTTACATACGGAAATATTCAATTATTAAACGAAGATGTGGTGTTTGTAGCTTTGAGAAAATCTTCTTCTCGGCTTCTTCTTCTCACTTTTTCATGAGCTGGAAAAAGCTGTTTTCTGGAGTGGCCTGGAGAGGAGGGGGGACGGCCGACAGTGTGTGTGTGTGCACTGAACTGTGAATAAATATATTAACATGTGAAAGAGTGGGACCAACACAGGCTTAATCCCAGGACTCCCAAAGAGCAAAAGGGAGGGCAGAAACACACATTACTCCACGGCACAAAAACCTCCTTTTTTCTCATTCACCCGCCGCGGGACCTGACACACCTCCTAATCGAGGCAGTCTTTTAAAAACACTTAAAAAAATCAGGAGACTAGAAAAAAGCACGACAAAAGATTCCTCTCTTGATTTGTATCTCCTGTATACTGTATCCTGTTCATTATTAACGATCAGAGTTTTATAAGAATAGCTATTAAATCAGGATCCTGCGATAAGGACAGCATCAGCGTGAGCTGTGTGAGTGTGTGTGTGTCCAGTGTCTCGCGTGTATTCCTAAGCCGCCTCTGCGTGCTAGCCTCCTCCGAAAAGAAATGCCTTCGCTGTTTGTAACCATAGCAGCGAGGACTGCGGCTGATTACGGCATGTCATCGCGGTGCCGTGCGCCGCCGCGGGGGCCAGATCAGACTCTCTGGCATTAAAGAGCTTCACCTTTCCATCACAGCTCGCACCACACGCCGATTTAAACCTCTCTGAATATGCTCGGCCTGGTCTTGTGCTTCCATGCGATGCACACCATGCAGGACACACGGGTCCATAACACACAGAGGAAGCAGGAGGCTGTAGAGATGCGCTAATTAGATCTCAGGCTGTGTGGAGCGGCAATGAAGTCGAATAATAATGAAAAGTGAGGTGATAATGTAGGCTGAGGACGCAGCGTGGTCTTTAAGCGACACTATTACTCAACAGGATGTGTGCGTGTGTGTGTGTGTGTGTGTGTGTAAGGCGCTGAACTACGTGGGGGTGTGAGTGGCATATTTGTTTTACATGTACAAGCTTGTGAAAACCCATTTCCTTCTGCCTGGTGCTACGCGCGCTGAACCGTATAGTGATGGTGATTTATTTCACACTCCGCTACGAGGTGACTGATAGTATTTTCAATCCATTCAGTAGGTTTCCTGGTGAGGAATGCTGTAGTGTGCTCCTGTAGCATAGCAGGTGTTGTATGAGATGAAAAATAAACAATTGAAGGAGAACGAGTAGATTGATTGACTCGAGCCGATATTCACTGAAATGTGTCCTCATGTGGTCGACTTGCATCTCCAGGGTACGGGTTCGATTATCACCTCGGCGTCTGTGTGCATGGAGTTTGCATGTTCTCCCCGTGCTTGCTGGGTTTCCTCCTGATACTCTGCTACATTCAGAAGACATGCAAATTAAAATTGCTCATAGTGTGTGTATGAGCGTGTATGTGCGTGTTGGCCCCTCATCCAGGATATGCCCAAGGTCTCCCGGGATAGTCCCCAGGCCCGACATGTCCTCATGTAGAGCAACGAGTAGCATGATAATAATCAAGTAGGAATGTTTCGTTGTCAAATTTCTGGTAAATAAAAGCGTAAAAAAACGAAAAGCGATTGACGTTTACAAAAGACTTCGAGTATAGTACAGTGATAAGACTATGAGAGTTATGGTAAAACATGCGAATGGTACAAACATTTAAAAGAAGGCCGTGCGTCCTGATTGACGTGGCTCGGAGCCCCAATGCAGTCATTTCCGCGAACATTCAGCGAGTGGAACGCCTGATCCTTGAAGGCTTGTCACCAACTCGCATAAGAGATGCATCTGTCCGTGGAAACTGTACACACAATCATTCACCAGCACCACTTGCACATTACAGGAAGTCAGACTGATCCCGCTCCAAGCCATTTCCTCATGTTTTGGCCATTAATGGAGTTCCTGGGAGGCCAGAGTTTGAGACGTGAAGCAGACAGTGCAATCATGGCTGAGAAAACTTTCTACCTTGACGGTATCCAAGTGCTAGTGAAACACTGGGATAAGTGCATTAGTGTAGGAGGGAAATAAAGAGAGTTTTTACTCTCAGAACTGTTGTTATTCTGCGCAATCAAAAGTCCTGCTTTCTTTTAGCACAGAAAGAACATCAGTTTGTAATCAAACTTGTTTGTAGTGTATGGTGTAATATGACTGAAATGTTTTTGAAATGATTGAAAATGTTAAGTCTTGTTACAGATAGACTGGACTCGAAGTTTTGTCTAGAATTATTTCCCTTGCATCATTTGCAGTAGCAATAACATCCTTGAAATCATTCGATTTGCATGCAACACTGTCGTGTAGGTTGATTTTTGGCGAAGTTTTAGCTTATAGCTTAGAAAAAAGAAAGAAAAGTTGCGAGATATCGAATCTAAAGCGGCCGTTCCCACACAGCTGGATCTAGCTGACCTTGAATTTAACTTCACTCACCTAATTCTCTCATTCATCCTAATTCAACTCAGATTGAACTCACTGATCCAAGGACAGGGCTTTGGAGTAAAATCCATAATGTCCTCATGTCCTCTAAAGCACTCAAACACTCCAGGCTGGGGGAAAACTGTGAGTTAAGATGTAAGAAATGTCCAGTACGTGTTTGGATCTCTGCAGGAACCCTGAACCAGCAGCACTGGGTAAAGAAGTACCGCTCCTGCAACGGGGCCAGGCAGTCGCCCATCAACATCGACGAGAACTTCACGCAGGTTCAGGTGCAGTACCAGGACTTGCAGATGGAGAACTGGGAGCAGCTCATGTCGGACTCTACCATCAGTAACGATGGAAAAACAGGTTGGATTAACATGGATTTTTATACGAATCCATAGATCCTGAAACGCTTGTCTTTTCTCACCGGTTCCGAAGTGTCCATAGAGGAACTGGGTGGCTCTTCATACCAGAACGTTAACTACTGTATATAATTGTGTGTGTGTGTGTGTGTTTTCCTGTTCTTGCATTTATCAGTGGTTATCAGTGTGAACGGAGACTACTACATCAGCGGAGGAGGACTGCGGTCACGCTTCAGAGTAGCCAAGATCACGTTCCACTGGGGCCGCTGCAACGCCTCATCCGACGGCTCAGAGCACAGCCTCGATGGCTACAAGTTCCCTTTAGAAGTAAGAGTCAGGTCGAGACATCTAAACACACACATCGAACACGGCAACACGGTCTCCCAGATGCTGTACGGGATTAAGAGATCAAGATGAGGATAATGCTGTGATCCGTTGTGTTCAGATCTCAGAAAAAACCCACGGTGCGCCATGGGAAAGTGCAAAGTGGGAATTCCAGGTTGGAAAACTAATGGTGCACAGTGAACAGCCACAGGATTCCCTGTGCATTATTTTGTTCTTGATAAACCTTGAGTTTAAATAATGTGTCGTGGGAAGCTAGATCAGGTTAGCTTCTGTTAAGTACAATAGTCTTTGATTATTACTTTTTACCTTCTTGACTTCGCTATAGCAAATACTTATCAGTGTCTCCGTTAAAGCAACAACAACTGGCCACATCTTTTCAAAACTGATGGTTACGTCACACACTCGGATTAAAGCACTTGCGTAATCTCTCAGACGCTCCTGATTGGTTACTGTTGCTATGATTGACATGTGAATGCAGCCAATCTACTTTCTAGACTCCAAGCATTAACCATTAACTGATCTCTGTACTGTATGGAATTCATGTTTCCATTATTAGATTAGATTAGATTAGATTTAACTTTATTGTCACTGCACATGTAGGTACAAGGCAATAAAATATGATGAATAGGTTGAATATTTATACTGTATGTAACTGTGAACAGAAAGTTTTATATACACTAAGTGCAATGAAGAAGGATATATGGCAAGATAAGAATCATGTATGTATGAATATATATATATATATATATATATATATATATATATATATATATATATATATATATATATATATATATATATATCCACAGAGGAGGGTTATGTACAATGAGTGCAGTGGTTGTAGATAAGGAAACATATTGTGTACCATGCTTATGATATTACAGTACAGTAGAGAGGGTTATATACGCTTGTTATTAAGGTATGAGGTACTGTAGGTCTTTTATATAATATGTACAGCAGTTATGAATGGTGCAGTCCTGAGTGTTTAGTTTATGTCCAGTAGTGAGCAGTTAGGTAGTGCAAGATGAGGTAATTTATCCAGTCAGTGTGTATGTGCTCGGGTGGAGGCAGAGTTCAGCAATGAACAAAGCTGTTCTTGAACCTGCTTGTCTTTGTCCGGAGGCTTCTGTAGCGCCTCCCAGGAGGCAGGAGGGCAAAGAGACTATCATTTGGATATCATTTGGCCAGGGGCTCAGATTTTAAGGTGTTGGACTACCGCCATTGCTAACTGTTGGACCCTTGAGCAAGGCCTTTAACCCTTAACTGCTCAGATTTATAATCAGATAAGTGTAAATAGCTTTGGATAAGGGTGTCTGCCAAATGCCATAATTGTAATAAATGGAAGCCCTAAATTAAGCACAATGTGAACATACTGTAGATCAGCACTGTCGCCTTGCTCTTCCAGGGTCTGGGTTCGATTCCCGACTCGGGGTCTACTGTATGTGTGTGGAGTCTGCATGTTCTCCCTGTGCTTGTTGGGTTTCCTCTGGGTACTCCAGTTTCCTCCCACAGTTCAAAGACATGCAGATTAGGCCTACAAATTACATAGTTTGAATGAGCGTGTGAATGTTGACTGGAGGTCCTACCATGGTCGCACAAGAAGGGAATAAATACAGTGGTGATGGTCACCAGTGGCCTCCACGGTGCCTAGATGGACTACAGAGTTTTCTAGATGGATGATGGATGGATGGTTTACATAGAGTAGATCACAACTCAGTAAAATTAAAACAACGCCGTAAGTTGAGTTTCGAGTAGAATGGTTAGCAGCGTTAGCCTTAATCTAGCAATGCAACATGTGACCCGTCACATCAAATCAGGTAATAAATCACATGGTTGATTTGAGTTGTGCATATTTTCAGATATCTGGTTCAATAAGCTCCATTATGTTAGCAAGTTTATTATTGTATCATGTCAGGTTCCAGAGATATGGCCAGTGTGAGTTTCATAAGGAGTGCCTCAGAAAACTTAGTTGAAATCCATTTTTTACGATATTTGAATGAGGATTCCATGATGCAGTGAGAAACAGGGACGACTCAGCCTCATGTTAACACCAGGATTTCACTGCTAGCCCTAAATAAATAACGTCACCAGTGAAAAGAGGCATGTTTTTCTATGACAGCTGGAGTAACTAGATTGGATAGTGTACATTATAGCGTTGGAAAACAATGTTTAGGATGAAGACGTTCTCAATTCTGTTGAAGGATCAGTAAGACAAGGCACTTCTTTTCAGAAATAGAAAATTTGACATGTTTCTTATACTGTATGTTTTACCTACTGTACTCGCTATCAGCCATAGCGCAAAACTAGCCTGTAAAGTATTAAGCTTAACAACACAAATATGCATAACATCTGCTGGTTTTTCTTTGTTAACGAAGGGAAGAAAAATTTGGCACAAAAACTATTTTGGCTTCAGTCAAGTAGTTTCATCAAGTTTCACCCCCGACATGAGTTTCATCATTTCTCAGGCCGAGTAAAGCTACTGTGTGTAAATTAATGACGACTTCCAGACAGAAGCTCAATAGTAGTTTGAAATGCCGGTTGATGTCTTTTCCATGCATGACTTTACTGATGCTGATGCTCGCTGTCACTCACAGATGCAGATTTACTGCTATGAGGAAAGTGAGTTTGGGTCAGTAGATGATGCTCTGAGGGGTAACGGCAGACTCACTGCACTGGCCGTGCTGTTCGAGGTGAGTCAACAGTACAGGTTTATATATTATTATTATTGCTTTTCCTCTGTACTCAGTGAAGTTCATGCTTTCACAGGAGAGCGCTGAGGATAACGAGAACTATGCCGCCTTAATCGATGGGGTCAACGCCGTCAGTCGATACGGTATTCATTTATTTATTTATTTATTTATTTTTATTCTGTACAGTTCAATTAAAATCAGAATTGTTTGCCACCAAAACAGAATTCCATGTTATATATCATGTCCTGCTTCTCTTTCCATTTGATGTGAAGGTAAGAGCAGTCCACTTGAGGCCTTTCCACTGCTCGGTCTATTGCCGGAGTCGACGGCCAAATATTTCATCTACAACGGCTCTCTCACCACGCCACCCTGCACAGAGACAGTGACCTGGATTGTCTTCAAAGACACAGTGCCAATTTCCGAGACGCAGGTCAGAGCTTTTTTGTAATCCTGCATTTTCAGTTCACTCACATGCACACAAACTGTCCTACATCTTTCACACTGTTTTTGTCGTGTTTTACTGTATGTGTTGCATCATGATTGTTCACTCATTCGTCCACACAGTACTGTAATTTTTGTAATGCACTTATAATACATCTTATCATTAAATAAATATTCCCTCATGCAGGAAAACAGAATGTCCCTATAATGAGACCGGTACAGGTGTTTTTAAGTCTGTCTTAAATCAGGTTTGTGTGAGTGCATTACAATTGGTCATTATAGATTTTCCGGCTCTGCACACAAATTTTCAATTTCTCCACAAATGGGTTGATAAATACCATATCTTCCTGATACTTTAAAGGAATTGAAAGGGTTCTGATCCTAATGAACCCCCTTCTAAGCTGATTGCTCCAGTGGTAATAGAAAAACATGCATTTTCTTTTTTGCTATAAAACCATGCTGTTACAGTAGTTTTATAGCTAGCAAGGGAATCCTGGTATCATACAGAGAATACTTATTTAAGTATTCAAATATGTGATGTGTCCTGCAGTCGGGTTGACGCAGTAATAAACGGTATTAAAATGGAGCGAGAGGAAACCAAGGGGTGTACCATGCAATTCCTCAAATGACCACTAGGAGCTGGCTGCAAAAGCGAGGCAATCCCCATAGATAGTTAGATAGTTTCCATAGATCCCAGCCTGGTACAAAAAACAGTTGTGTTGTTCATAGCTAGATTTTCCCTTCATGACGGCTGAACAGGGGTGAAGTTTTATGTAACACACCAGTTAAAATTATATTAAGCCATAAACGTATGCATAATTAGGGAGATGGCCTATTGAGTTGGAGATACAGTTGGAGATACAGTAGTGGGAGTTTCAGACTGCTTGCTGTCTGCGGTGCGTCACTTTGGTTAACCAAAGGCGTTGTAGTTTAACTTACAACAAGAAATGTAGGGTTTGACGTGGGACGACGTGTAGACTTTGGATGATAGAGTTTGATCAAATACAAAGTAACGTTAGCAGATAAATTAACATTAGCCACCTTAACAACTTAGCTATGCTAAATCTAAGCTAGCTAGCTTCTGGTAACTGATGTATGTAGGCATGTTCCAACCGACATTTCCATACCACTATTTAAAAATAAATTTTTAATATCTCATTACAATGATGGCCGTAAGTGTGTGGGAGATACAGTATTCGTCAGCATGTGAACTTTTTTTCCTGGAGTCGATGTGTTGGAAGCAGAAACGCATAAGGATTGACTTTGACATGGGCATGATTGTGATGGATAGCCAACTGGGTCAGAGCAACTCCAAAACTGCAGCTCTTGTGGGGATTTTCCTGGTCTGCAGTGGTCAGGACACACGAAAGGTGATCCAAGGAAAGGAAACTAATAAACTGTTGACAGGGTCATGGATGGCCAAGGCTCATTCACGCATATGGGAATGAAGGCTGGCCTGTGTAGTCTGAAGAAGAGCATTTAAAAGGTGACACAAGGGGGAGCTACTCAGTATTAGGCGGATGGTCATAATGTTATGGCTGATTGGTGTATGTACAGTAATATGTGTGTGTGTGTGTGTGTGTAGCTGGAGGTGTTCTGTGAGGTGATGACCATGCAGCAGGCTGGATATGTGATGCTGACAGACTACCTGCAGAACAACTACAGGGATCAACAGCAGCAGTTCCTGGGACAGGTTTTCTCATCTTACACCGGCACAGAGGAAGTCCTCACTCCTAGTGCGTATAACACTAACACACACACTCACGTGCACTCGCGCACACACACACGTCACTGGTGTTTACCTGACAGGACCATGTGCTCTAACTAAGTAGTTCACGCTTTGAGGTCACTCTGCCGTTCTCAGACTCTGTTGATGCCCATCTCTGTCGGCGTTGCTAAGTAACATCGTTTCCCCTCAGCATGGGCCTTCCTTTGTTCTCTTTTTCAAGTAGTGGAAAAAGTATTTTTTTGTGTGTGTGTGTGTGTGTGTGTGTGTGCGTTTGACCCATTTTGTCATCCCCTAAAATACCATAAAAGACATTCCAGACGTCTGTCATTATATATTCTGCTTCTAATTCTTTCATCATGATTAGTCACCCACAATGAGTGCTTTTGTTTTCCACACTTCGACCTTAAAATCTCACACTCATACACATCACTTTTTACATCCGTTTAAAAATATCACTGGCTTGAATATACAAAGCTTCTAACACTTTAAAAAATTTTTTTTAATATGCTCACATTTTGATTTACAATGTTCCCCCTAAACCAAGCGTGTCCTCTCCGTGGGGGTGGACGGGTCCTGATCATTCCGTGCTACAGGGCCTCAGACTTTGGAACCCTAGTCCATGCTCTCTTCATTGTACTTTAACAAAACCCTCTTTGACACACTTTTTTTCCCTCTGCAGTTTCCCCCTCTCTTCTTCCTAGTGTTTCTTTTTTGTGGTAAATACACCAGAGCTACAGTACGAGTACGGCTGTACAGCTCTGTAGGAACGAACATGCTTTCTGACCGAACGTTCTCGCGCTCAGCGTGCAGCTCAGACCCAGAAAATGTCCAGGCGGATCCGCAGAACTACACCAGCATAATGGTGACGTGGGAAAGGCCGCGCGTCGTCCATGAAACCAGCATCGAGAGATATTCCGTCACCTACCAGAGTCTGCAGGGGAAGAACGCTCAGAAACGACAGTACCTGACAGATGGTGATCAAGACGTGGTAAGCTGCCTGTCATGTTGATTTATGATGATTTCTTGTATCATATCAGTGGTGTGGATGTGCGCTGACGCTTTGATTCTTGCTACAGGGAGCGATTATTCACAACTTGATGGCCAATAACAGCTACGTTGTCCAGGTGGTGGCGCTCTGCACCAATGGTCTGACAGGTCGGGTGAGCGACCAAGTTATAGTCGACATGCCTCTGGAAGACCCTGGTAATACACACCCTGCTCATTCATTTATACAAGGGGTGTTCAAGTCAAACTTTTAGGACTTTTAAATGAGGGTTGATGTTTAGAGAAGACATCAAGCGCAGTACGGTGATGAGACTCTTAGTCGCGGTAACACATTTGAATGGTGCAAACGTTTTAAAGAAGGCTGTATATCCAGTACTGGCGATTCCAACTGAGGAGGGTCAGAGCCCATTGTGGAACACCTGATCCATGAAAATCAACGGATAACTCGTCGTCAGCTTGTTGATGTCACACAATCATTCACCAACACAACTTGTACATTCCAGGAGCTCGGCTGGGATTTATTGCCACATTCCCCGTACAGTCCTGACCTGGCTTCAAGCCATTTCCACATGTTTGGGGCATTAAGGAGTTCCTAGGAGGCCGGAGTTCCTGAGAAAACATTTGATCTGAATGGTATCCAAGCACTAATGAAACACTGAGATAAGTGCATTAGTGTAGCAGGGATTATATAGAGAAACTAGAGAAGTACATTTCCTGAAAAAAATGTGAGTGGTGCTTGCCGTGGAAAAACCCGTGCTCCCCATGTCTCTATGACAATGAAATCTTAGCATCATGTTAATGACGTTTTCATGATGTTGCTGTCATGCTAGCAACATGCTAATCAGCTTAACTGTATGCTAGCAAGATGCTAATCATGTTAAGCACAAAATGCTAATATAGTTAGCATCATGCTAACAACATGCTAATACTCTTCGCATAATGCTAGCAACCTGATAAGCACTCTAGCATCATGTTAGCGACATTCTAATGATGTTGCTAGCGACATGCTAATATAGTTTGCATAAGGCTAGCAACATGCTGATCAGCTAAACGTCATGCTAACCACACCAGCATCATGCTAGGAACATTCTACACATGTTTTTAGCGAAATGCCACTAAAGTTAGCATAGTGCTAACGACATGCTAATACCATTAGCATCATGCTAGCGATGTGCTGATAAAATTAGCATAATGCTAGTGACATGCTAATATTGTTAGCATCATGCTAGCAAAATGATAATCGTGTTAGCATCATGCTAACAGCATGCTAATGAGGGTGCTAGGGGGCGTGGCTTATGAGCATTATGATTAATGCGAAAGACTGATTGGTTGCCTGAGTTGAATGAGCCCTCCCACTTGTCTCTACGACAGTGGGATCCACAGTTAAATTCAGTTTCAATGTTCCTATGGAAGTTACCATTGTACCCTGTGGGGCAATTAACCGCCCAGCCCTGAGAAAACCCATCGCACCCCATTCCCGAATAGGCCGCACGATTTGACACCTCACTCATGGGTCTACGACAAACGGTGCGGGACTAGTTACTTCGCCGAACTTTTGTATGGAAGAAGAATAATTATAAGAAAAAAATTTATAAGCCTGTGAGATAATAGTAGTGATGCTTTGCTTCGCAAGCACCACTAATAAAGGGCATTTTTACTCTCATAGACTGTGTTCTGTTATTCTATACAATCAAAAGTGACCTTCTGGACAGCCAAACGGACGTTACTTACCGGATGCCAGTGCCAAAACACACACTCAAAACCAGTCACGGAAGCACTTTCAGCAAGAAAACACAACTAATAACATTGTCACCTTAATCGACACTTCACTTTTTGTGAAGGTTTTACTCTTGTAACTGTTCCGTTATTCTACACGATAAAAAGTCCCGGTTTGACTTGACGCTCCTTGTAGAAATACAGAAAATGCATTCATATTATTATGTTGTTGTTTTTTTTAAGGGCATACTAAAATATATATTTTTAAAGCAGAAAATGATCCTGATCCTACTGTTGAGTCGACACATTTGGAAGAACTTACTGAGGTAGGATGACTTTGTGACATTTATTGGAGTCTAAAAGCATCTATTACTGTTTTGGAAGTGATTGTTGTTATTTTCCAGCATACCTCCCAACTCTCTTTATCAACGAGTACTTCAAGCAGCACACCCAGGATTTCGCCAGGCCATACCTCTTCGTCCATGACCTCCATCTACGACTCCATGCCCTCCTCCACCAGTCACCCAGAAATCCTGCTTCCTACTACCAAGACCAGCACATCATCTGAGCAGCAGCGGCTCACAGTGGAACCTCAAACCTTTCCACCTGACCAGGAAAAAACCCACGACAAGCAACCTAGCATCCACGCTGTGCCAGAAGATGAAGACATCATGCTGGTAACTCATGGTCACAGCGACGGCTTGCAATCTAGGACGACAGCGTCCAGCCCAAATGATGATCAGCTGGGTCTGCCTGGTGTCCTAAATGGAGGTGTGCGGGGTCATGGGAAGGTCAAAGTGTGGAGGACCAAACCTCACATCTCTTCAGTGACCTCGGCTCCGGATGCCGAGAGCAGGACGATATACGTCACCAGGAACTCTTTGTTGGTCTCAATGAAGCATGTTAATGAACCCACTCAGCCTGTGTTTAATGGTAAGTCCATTTTAATGTTCAAAACACTGACTGTGACATTTTAACATTAAAGGATAATTAACACTAGACCTCATTAGACTTTATAACAATAAAATGTAATGGACTTGCATGTGTGTGTCACTCCACAAGAAGTCATTTGTGTCTCAAATCTGGTGTGAATTCCAGGAGCCGTAAGATTGGGGGTTTCCCAGTGGGAACCTTACCATTACATGAGCTTTGTAATCTAGTATTAACGATGTTGTGAGGACAATTAACGTTGTTTGGGAACATTAATTGTCCTCACAACGATCATTAGAATGAGTTTAATAAAATGATGGTGAGATAATGTGGAATGAAATCCACAAACAAAACAAAATTCAGACCTTTATTAGAACATTTATGCTAATTAACATCCATTTGCGCACCGTCTGACCACATCCATGGTCCCTTAAGTTACTAACAGGGTTTAGAATCTCGATGGGAGGTTAGGACTCACACAACTGCTTCCCCCACACAGCGAACATGTCACGCATCTCTTAGTGTTGTTCAATATTTATTTTTCAGAAATATTACCATGAGCTGCCTCTTAGCTCCCGAATTCCTCTACTGTAATAATATGGTGTTTTTACAGCGTCCAAACTGTGTCACGTCCGCTTTCTCAGAACAGATCTCAGACCTTAAGACCTTAACACTTTTGACTGCTTTCCAATTTAATATTTCAGTAAATTGCTATTACGTAGGTTGCACGATAGCGTAGTGGTTAGCATTGTCGCCTTGCACCTCCATAGTCCAGGTTCGATTCCCGCCTTGAGGTCTGTGGGCATGGAGCTGCATTGTTCTCCCCGTGCTTGATGGGTTTCCTCCCAGGTACTCCGTTTTCCTCCAACAGTCCAAAGAATGAGTGTGTGTATGTGTGTGTCCTATGATGGATTGGCCCCCCCATCCAGGATGTACCCCGCCTCGTGCCCTAAGTCTCCAAGGATAAAATAGTAGATATTAATAGGTGATGATTGAGTGAGTCAATTGCTATTGCCTACCAGGCAATTTTGTGGAGCTTATTGTTATGTATGCGCAGTAACGCATTAACAGTACGCCCCCTGGTGGGCATGTGGTAACGCACTGTGCTCTCACTGCAGTGTCCAGAGTTTATCTGTCTGGTATTAATTAGGGCTGCGACTAACGGTTTTAATGATCGATTAATCTATCAATTATTGAAGCGATTAATCGATTAATCACAAAGCACAAGTGGTGCTTTTATTCAATAGCTAACAACTTTTACATTAACTTGAGGTTGTTAATTGTGGTTGTGGGAACTAACTATGAAGATAAAGATGAAGGCTTCATTCACAAATATCTAAAACCAAAGTAAAGCAAAGTAGCAGCAGTAAAACATAACGATGTGAGTTAAGCTGAAATGTTAAGAAAACTGAGATTGAGTCCGTGAAGGCTCTGAGAGTGAGGTATTGGCATTTCTTCAACGTTATCCCATCATCATGTTTTCAACATTCTTGTGACATCATTCCATCAATCCATTCTAACTTTCAGAAGCAATCTAATACCAGTGGTATCATCTGTAGCGCTCCTAAATTAGCGTCACCACCAATAATTCCTCCTTGGGTCAATCAACTTTTGGACCACACCCTGACTGATGGCGGCCCATTCTTACATAATCAATACTTTGAATTTGTTAGAATTGTTGAATTGAATAGAAATGTTAGACCTGACCTCGAGTTCTCAGTGGGATTAAGATCTGGCGGAGTTTGATGGCCATGGACCCAAAATTATGATGTTTTGTTCCACGAGTCACTTAGTTATCACTTTTGCCTTATGACGAGGAGATCCATCATGCTGGAAAAGGCGTTGTTCATCACCAAACTGTTGTTGAGGATGTTTTTGTACCATTCTTTATTCATGGCTGTGTTCTTAGGAAAAATTGAGTGAGCCCACTCCCTTGGCTGAGAAGCGACCCCACACATGAATGGTGCCACTATGCTTTACTGTTGGCTGATGGGAGCACTCACCCTTTTTTCTCTGGATAAGCTTATTTTCCAGATGCCCCAAACATTCGGAAAGGGGATTCATCAGAGAAAATGATTTTATTCCCGTCCTCAACAGTCCAATCCCTGTACGTTCGGTAGAATATCAGGTTGTCCCTGATGTCTTCCCTGGAGAGAAGTGGCTTCTATGCCACCCTTCTTGAAATGTATGAAGGCGAGCCCTGTCATGCCAACAGTTAAGCATCATGAGACCATGAGTCACTTCTCAGCCAAAGTAGTGGCCTCACTCACAATCCTGCCTAAGACTTTGTGAAATTTAAAATTTGTCTCATTCTCAAAACTTTTGGCCAGAGAAATAAAGGATGTTTTTACTCTCATAACATGTGTTCTGTTATTCCGGCTTAAATATCATGTGTTTTTTCCTGGACAGAGGAGAGCAACAGCAGCCCGCAGTCGCGTGTGGGAATGGTGGGTGGGACAGAGAGGAGGACGGTGGTGCCGTTAGCAGTGGTGTCTACTCTTACTGCAGTGTGTCTGCTGGTGCTGATCAGCATTCTCATCTACTGGAGGTACTACAGCAGCGAACACACACATACTCACACATGCACAAGAATACACTCTTCGGCACTTAATGATGCACCATATAGCTGAACGTATGTGGATGTTTGATCATTACACTTTTTCTCCAAACTTTGGTGAATAGTTTGAAGCTTGAAGCGCAGAATTGTATGGAATGTCTTTGTATGCCGTAGCGTTAGACTTTCCCTTCATTAGAACTAAGAGGCCCAAACCTGTTCCAGCATGACAATGTGCACAAAGGCAGCTCCATGAAGTGTGTTGGAGTGGAAGACCTCGAGTGTCCTGCACAGAGCCCTGGCTGAACTCAACCCCACTGAACTAGCACCTTTAGGATGAAGAGGAACCGGAGCCTCCTCGTCATCCCATCATCAGTGCCTCAACTCACTAATAACTGAATGCACACAAATCCCCACGGCTACACTCCTAAATCTAGAGGATAGCCTTCCCAGAAGAGTGAAGCTTATTAAAACCAACATATGACTTTAAGAAATAACTTTAAAAGTGGGGTTATACATGAACTTCTGTAACTAAACACATTTGTATTTTCATTTTGTCTGATTAATATTTAATACCTTAATATCTTGTGTAATGATTTGTCATGAACAATAACCAAACAAGAACCAGTTTACATTACAAATATGAAATTTGATCAATAAAAATCAACAGAGAATCTTGACATTTGTGGATTTAAATTCACGTCTTTATTTACTTATTCATTCATCGTCTGTACCAGTTTATCCTGTATTCAGGGTTGCGGGGACTTGGGGCACGGAGCGGGGTACACCCCGGATGAAACCCTGGGGAAACCCACCAAGCACTGCAATGGAGTGGCACCCTGTCCAAGGTGTCCCCCACCTCATGGTCTAAGTCTCCTGGGATAGGCTTCAGGCCCCCACGACCCTAGATACATGATAAGTGGTATAGACGATGGATGAATGATAAAGATACTGAAACCGCAAGAGGTTTGATAATGTGGGTACACAGTAATACCAAACAACATAAGTAACACTTCCTTTAGGTTGTGGTGCTAAATATATGCTTTAGGGGCCTACGTGTTGCTTCTCTGTAATGAACAGTTCAGTTTATTGCTATATTCTACAGTTCATGTATAACTATTGCAGTGTCATAAAGCACTGGCTTGTATAGTGTTTAATATAATATGTTTAATATTTTAGATGTGTTTCACTGTCTGTCATCTCGAATCAGCGTCGTCGTCATCATCATCATCATCCGGCATTGTCACGCTTTATCTCTATCTAACTTCTCATAAACATTCAGGGGGATTTGCTAATACCTTTACAGAGCCTTTATTAGGAAGCGATTTCATTAGTAGAAGTAGCAGCTTCATATCTTCCTGGCGAGACACTGATTTCTTGAAACCCTCATTAATTGTATTATTTCTTAAGGGTCACAGAGTTGCATTAAAATGTCACACAAACCCATCAGAACTTCCCCGCGTTTAATGCGCTCCATCCGTCTTATCGTTATCTCGGCAAGAAGCTTTTACATGGCTGGTGCTTTAACCTGTGTGACTCTTGTGTGTGCAGGAAGTGCTTTCAAGCCACACATCTGTATGTCGAGGACAAAGCGTCTCCCAGAGTCGTAACAGCTCCGTCGACACCTCTGCTCCTTGATACAGGTAACCGTACACCCACACACAAACCCACATACAGTACAGTTCCGTCCACTGTGTACACTCGACATGCTGTACGTGAACGCTTGGTTTTTCAGAAGAACACGCTGCACTTCCAGTGAAAGAATTCGTGAAGCATGTCGCAGACCTTCACTCCAACAGCACCTTCTCCAAGGAGTTTGAGGTACTGCTCAAACTGTTAATGATCATATTAGGGTCTAAATGAACCTTTAAGAACTGTTAAATATACTGTAACTGGAATGATCGCACTCGAGTCGGGCGTGCGCAGGGATAGCACCTGAGCATGCACTTCGTCTAAATTAATCGGAAAGCATGTTATTAAACTTAAACGGATTCTCTCTCAGGCATGCTAACATTCAGGGTGGAATATAACAGCTCGTAACCCTGTGTGTGCCTGTATGCTGGGATATGAGCACAAGGTCACATAGTGATATGAAACAACGATACGACAAATAACGTCATACAACAATCATCCCTGTCATACAACACTCAGTTTTTCTGCTATGTAGCACCTTTTAACCTTGAGTGCCTCTTGTGATATAGCTTATAGCTGTTGGGTGTTCAAGTCAAACCAGGACTTTGATTGTGCAGAATAACAGAACATGGTTACGAGAGTACGAGAGTAACCTCTTCTCTTCTCATTTCTCTATGGTGTGCTTTGGACACCATCAAGGTTGAACGTTTTCTCTGTACACTGGAGCAATGATCAGATTGTCTGCTTCAGATTTTAAACGCTGGCCTCCCAGGAATCCCATTAATGACCCAAACACGTGGAAATGGCTTGGAGCGATGAGTTACGTCCATAAGTTGTCTACAAGGTATCCATCAATTTTTATCAAGTGTTCCACGTGCTGAATGTTCACGGGAACGACTGAAGTGGGCTCCGAGTGGGCTTATAATAAATGTTATTCTGGGCAATCAAAAGTTTGACTTGAACACACTTTTTTGGATTACATCCCATGTACATAAGTGTAGGACTGTATCTACCAGTGTACAATCCTATGGCTCGTTGAGAAAGTTCTAAGGCATGATTGTTGTATGACATTTGTGTTTTTTGTTAATACCACCATGTGTTCTCAGGGGTATAATCAGGCGTTACACACTGCCCCGGAAGTTCAAACACAATTCATAGAAGCTACATGTAGCTAGTGCTTTATGTATTTGCACTGGCTGTTCACTGTGTGTCCTGGACTCTCATTGTTGTGTTTGTTTTTTCAATCTCGTCCCCTGATTAGAACTTGAAAGAGTCTTACGAGGTAAGACAAGTCCGTATGTTGATTCTCCCTTAATATCCATAGCTGTAGTCTGTTCTTGTTTCATCTGTCTTGGTTATTGTTACCGAACGCATCACTGCATGCACTCTGCATGAGTCCAGTGTGAAATGTGATGACATCCGTTAATTAACAGCATTGACTGATTGTAGGGGAAGTGACTGGCTCTACATGACGGTAATGTGTGGGTTATTCACAGGAAATTCAGTCCTGCACTGTGGACATGGCTATTACCACAGACAGTTCAAACCACCCAGACAACAAGTGCAAGAACAGATACATCAACATCCTGGCCTGTAAGAGAATCAGATACTTATACTCAGTGCTGTTTGAAAAAAACTAATTTGTAACGATGTTTCTTTTTTCTGTTTGTCCAGATGATCACAGTCGGGTCAAGATAAATAATAATGCAGAGAAAGATGGAAAGACCGGAGACTATATAAACGCCAGTTACGTGGATGTAAGTGGTGACTTACACTATAGTGGTGTAGTGGTTAGCACTAGAGACTCACAGCTCTAGGGTCCGGGTTCAATTCCAGTCTCGGGGTCTGTGTGAATGGAGTTTGCATGTTCTCCGTGTGCCAGGTGGGTTTCCTCTGCGTACTCTGCTTTCCTCCCACAGTCCAAAGACATGCAGATTAGGCTAATTGGCGTCCCCAAATTGGTTGTAGTATGTAAATGTGCTCGAAGGTTCTACCATGGATGGAAAAATGGAATACAGTGGTAATCATCATTGGCTCTCCATGGTCCCTAGTTGGAATACAGAGGTTCTAAGATGGATGGATGGATGGATGGATTGATGGAAAGTCCACACCAACCCACATTTGAGTGCATTAAGTGTAAATTATATATTTATATTATCTTTGTACAGTTTGTTATGATCAAAATGAGAATTTTTGCAAAATTCTGCAAAATATGCTTTAAACTGTAGTAGATTCTGTTAAAGCTTGGCCCGGTGTATAGTGACAGGTTTTAATCTAGAAAGTTCTCCTCTTGCTTGATCATGCTTAAAACACTGCTGACTAGAACGATCCATTGTCCTAGGGCTACAAACAACCCAATGCATACATAGCAGCCCAGGGTCCACTGAAGACCAGCCTGGAAGACTTCTGGAGGATGGTGTGGGAGCAGAACGTTAGTGTCATTGTCATGATAACCAACTTGCTGGAGAAAGGCCGGGTAAGGGGAAGCGGACTTTACTTAGTTTTGGATTCATAAAGAATGATATACAGCTCAGCATGCTTGTGTATCTGTGTATATTTGTACAGTATGTGTGTGTGTGTGTGTGTGTGTTATATTAAAGCCGGAGTTAACTTCTACGACGGAAGAGTTGAGCTCTTTTGCACACTTCCATTGGTTATGAAAGTTCAAATGACTTTGATAAAATCACGGTGAGAGAACAAATGAACGACTCAAACAGAATGTTTCAAACGCCTTAAAACCTTAAAACAAAGAAATTATGTTGATTAACATCCATTTGCACAACAATTTTCTGTGGAGCTCTTTGTTATGCCAGCACTTTGTCTAGCCTGAACACCATGCCCTCTAGAGATCCATGATGGTATGGAGGCATACGTTTAGCACTATACCGTCATCATTTCATCAAAGTCATTCGAACTGTCAAAATTGACCCAAGACCAACGTCGTCCCAGCGGCTGTAATGTTGCCAAATTAATGTTGCTACAATGTTTTCACAACCAAAGCTTGGTTGGCTTGATTTGCACTTCATGGTCTTAAATTGGTAATCGAAAACTGGTGATGGAGAATTAACCATGATCATGATGCCATGAATTTAACTTTCTTAAAAATCTCAATGTTAATTAATAGACAGTACTGTGCAAAAGTATTAAATAAAGTAGATTAAATGAAAGAAATGGGAAGAAATGTTTACTGCAACAGGCTGAAAAGTCTTTGTTGGTCTTTCGGCTGTTCCCGTCGAGAGATCGCCACATCCGATCTGCACAACAACTTGGCACAGGTTTTTACACTGAATGCCCTTCCTGGTACAACCCTCCTGTTTTATCCAGGATTGGGACCTGCACTGCATCCAGGGGGTGGGTTTGGGCATTGGCTGGGAATCGAACCCGGGCCTTCAACATGGCAGGTAGAAACCAACCACTGAGCCACCAAGGCCCAATAAAAAGTGCCTAGAGATACAATTTTAAATAATGTTGTTTATGTAACAGCAGGAACCTCATTTCCCCTCTCATCTATTCTTTCTTTATGCTTGAGTGGTCGATTAGTCACTATGTGGCTTAACAAACAAAAAACATCCATCCGAAACGGCTCAGGTACAGGTACTAGAAATGCACTTTTCCACTTTTCTACTTTTGCACCGTACTGTAAGGTTAAGTTTAAAAGGAATGACGCTACTAAGCAAAAGTAACTATAGTTATTAGCAGTGATGATAAACATCTGGAACCTTAAAACATCATATACAGTAGATCATACAATATAACCTCATAACTCTTATCCATAGAGGAAATGTGACCAGTACTGGCCTCTGGACAACCAGGAGGAGTATGGGAGTTTTATGGTCACACTGAAAAGTACCATAACGTTGGCTTACTACACCAAGCGGACCTTCACTCTGAGGAACATCAACAACAGAAAGGTTCTCCATGATCACGAGCGAGTTTATTTTTCTTTTTTTACGCCGCTGTCAGAGTTTAGGATCATATTGTTTCTACCTGTACGTGTTATAGGGCTCTCTGAAGAGTCGCAGTCAGGAGAGAACCATCGAACAGTACCATTACACTCAGTGGCCGGACATGGGCGTCCCCGAGTACACACTTCCAGTGCTCAAATTCATACAGAAGTCGTCTGAGGCATGGAGCGCTGACTCGGGCCCTGTGGTGGTGCACTGCAGGTGAATACCTCTAACGGGACTGTGGGTATGGATGTGTGTGGGTGTATTTACTTTATAAACACTATTAGAGATGAAATGATGCTTGGTTATAGTACTTGTATGTGTTTAGTGCTGGAGTGGGAAGAACAGGAACGTACATCGTGATAGACAGCATGCTGAAGCAGATCAAGGCAGAGGGGACGGTGAACATCATGGGCTTCCTGAAGCACATCCGCACCCAGAGGAACTACCTGGTCCAGACCGAGGTACGTCAGCACACGTCAGCAATAGCAAGAATGGAATGTTGAACAGTGTGTAGTTTAATCTGTTCAAAGTACGAAGCGTGTTCAAGTCAAACTGGTACTATTCATTGTGTAGAATAACAGAACATAGTTAGGAAAGTGAAAACTCCCTTTATGTCTCTATATAATCCCCTGCTGCACTAATGCACTTATCCCAGTGTTTTGCTAGTGCTTGGATGCCATGAAGGTAAAAAATTTGGAGCCATGATAGGACTGCCTGCTTTATGTATGAAACGACCGGCCTCCCAGGAACTCCTTAAATGGCCAAAAATGACTTGGGATGAGGTCAGGACTGTGTCTCATCCTGTACTGTGCAAGTGGTGTTGGTGAACCAATATGTGTACAGTTCCTTTGTGTGAATATGTGTAAAGTTATCCTTTCCACTCACTGAATGTTTAGGGGAACGACTGCAGTGTGCTCCGAGTCACCATGGCCAGGATCGTCATTCACAGACGTGCTGCCTCCTTTACAATGTTTCACAGGTCTCATCACTGGAGTGTACTTGTGTCTTCTGTTAATGTCAATCATTCCTATGTCTTCAATCATGAAATTTCATCGCAAGTTTGACTTGAACACCCCATAGAATTCATATGGCTCGTTGTGCATCTTAATCTTCCAGTGTATTATCAGTGCATGTATGTAAGTTGTGTTGGAAGCGTTATAAGACACGTAGAGATAAAACATGACCCTGGAAGCAGGACGTTCCAATGAACCAAAGGGCATCCAGATTATTTAAATTGGGCCCCCTGATGGGTAACAGATGTGCATGATTATTATGGTACTGTAATACGGGTAAAGGTCATGTTGTGAGACAGTTGGTGTGGGCTGTAGGTCATTAGTCGGCTGGCTGAGGATGCTGGGAAACCAAACCAATAAACCTGTTCCTGCCCTGTTCAAAATCACATTTCATTAGCATACTAATTCATTTCTTCATTTTTTTCTTTTTTTGTTCCAGGAACAATATGTTTTCATCCACAATGTGTTAGTAGAAGCGATCAGGAGTAAAGAGACACAGGTATCATCCAGCCACATCCATGCTTACGTCTCTGATCTGCTCACTCCCAGACCATCAGGACAGACTGGTCTAGAGAAACAGTTTAAGGTACGGTGGAATTACGCGATGGTTTCGCTTTTGGATAATGAATGAGACAATGATCTGATCTCTTGTGGTGTTGCAGTTGATCAGCCAGATGTGTGCGAATCAGGATGACTACGGGACAGCGCTGAAAGAGTGTAACAAACCGAAAAACAGGACTTCGGCCCTCATGCCTGGTGAGTTATGTCTGTTTCAACACATCAGGGGTTCAAATTAATTACTCTGTAACACGGCAGTATGACTCTTAATCTGGAAGAGCTTTTCTAACCCTTTATAGTTTGAATCATTTTCCATGAGAATGTAATATATCACATGTTGCATATGATTTGGCCAAAAGTATGTGGGCGTCTAAGCCTCATTCCCTTACTACGTGGGCCTTCACCAAACTGCTGCACAAAGCTGAAATCACAGAAATTCTTCTTACTGGAACTAAAAGGCCCCAAAGCCACCTCCATGAAGATATGGTACGTTAAGTTTGAAGTGGAATAACTCTACCACAGAGAGATGGAACTGGAACCTCGAGATGATTGCACCACATATTCCTAGTGGAAACCCTTGATGCCTTGCTATTACGAGGTGTTATCAAAATGTTTTAAGACTAGTATTGCAACGAACCAACAGATGGCAGCACGAGGCCGCACGCACAGTCACAGGGAGTTGCAACTCATAAGTCAGCGTGCCAAAAGACATCGTCCTGTGTACATCGTGAGCTGTTGCTGATTTGACCAGGTGCGTTTCGTCAAGTTCGGAGAACAGTCCACATTGTCTGTGTGTCATATGGAACAGTCCAGGTTTTAAAGGGTCTCAGGGAGGAATAACAGAGCCACATTATCTCTGCATCTGTATCCACTACATGCTCATGTAGTGTTTCAATGGTTTAAGAAAACCTTACAAGTGTGTACAGTTGACCCACAAATTGATTAATGTACCGTACCAATGTGTCTCATTCCCATGATACCATGCCAGTCTCTTTTTACGCCAGAATGCAGGATCATCAATCATGGAATGGCAGAAAGAAGCATATGTTTGTAGATTTGGTACCCCAGTACACCAGAGCGTTCGGTCACTGTAAGCTCTGCTCATGACCCAGTTTGGACATTAGGCTGCCTGTTTGTTTACAGACATGTGTGCTGCTGTTTGGGAATTCTTGAGCACAGAGTGTTGGCTAAATGGGTTAAAGAAGGTGAGGGTGTTAAAGGAGAGTTTTAACTTTACATCCTGCCTTTAAGTGCTTGGACACCATCAAGGTAGAAGGTTTCCTCTGGAGCCATGATCAGACTGCCTGCTTCACATCTGAAACTCTGGCCTCCCAGGAACTCCTTTAATGGCCCAACCATGTGGAAATTGATGGAGTGAGATCAGGATTACTGTAATGTGCAAGTGGTGTTGTTGAATAATTCAGTGTTGGTGAAGGATCAGGTGTTCCACTCACTGAATGGTCACCGGAATGGACTGCAGTGGGCTAGTGATCTAAGGACCATCATTTCCTTCTTTATAACGCTTTTACTATTCAAATGCTTTACTGCGGCTAAGAGTCTCATTTTAATCTGTTTTACGCCTTCCTTCACCATTCACAAGTCCTGGTTTGACTTGAACGCCCCTCGCAAGTTTGGTTCCCCACTAGGTTTTTATATTATATCATCTCAGAGATGTTTTTTTTTTGTGCATTGTTCTCACTACCACTTTAATTTGACTGCCTCCAGCTCTGTTTATCTGTTTTATCAAGCGACGAGCACAATCTTTCCACTTCTGCTACAGCAAATCTGCATACGTACTTACCTTTTTCTTTACAGGGGGCCGAGCTACTGAGCTTCTGGCAATGACACAAAAAACACTCCACCAGTGGTGTCTGCAATGTATGAACAATGTGTCCTTTGTGTGCTTTAAAGTTAAGAAGACCACATACTGCATGCACATGAACACTGGTTTTTAATCTCGTTCTCTTTGTGCAGTGGAAAGATCCAGAGTAAGCCTGTCTTCGACCGCAGCAGATCCTTCAGACTACATTAATGCTTCTTACATCATGGTGAGAACTGTTTCCACATGACTGTTTCACTGTAGTGAGAGACTTTAGTCTTAGAACCGTGACTCAAACTTACAGAGCGTGCTCTGTTCGCAGGGTTACCATCAAAGCTGTGAATTCATCATCACTCAGAGACCCCTGTCCAGCACCGTACATGACTTCTGGAGGATGATCTGGGACCATAACTCTCAGATGATCATTTCTCTGCCTGAGCGCCTGGTCAGTTCTGAACAAACACATACAGTGGTAATTTGTCCTGTTGTACAGTATAGCATCGATACTGAACAGTCTGTTTTTATTTACAGGGTGAGGAGGAGGAGGAGGAATGTGTTTACTGGCCCACGAAGGAGCAGCCAATCACCTGCGAGACGTTTACAGTGAGACTGGCAGGAGAGGATCAGATCGCTCTGTCGTATGAAGAGTCTTTGGTGGTCCAAGACTTTATTTTGGAAGCCTTAAAAGTAAGAACACTTATTTAGAAGACGATAACTTACATACACTACACTATATCGACAAAAGTATTGGGGCAAACCTGCAATGACATTGTATTTAAATAACTTGAATATGGAGTCAGTCCCTCAGGGATCAGTGTTAGGGCCAGTCAAGTTCTTCATCAAACCATGTTGCTTTGTGCAAGAAAGGGTCTTCCACAAACGTTTGCCACAAAGTTGGAAGCATAGCATTGTCCAAGGTGTCTTGGTGAAGCATTAGGATTGCACTTCACTGGGGATAAGGGGCCTGATTGATTAAAACACCTGAATTCAATAATTAACAGGTTTGGCCAATTACTTTTGTCCATATATTGTATCTGAGGCACTTAAAGAGCTGCATTAAACTAACATTTGAAGGTGCAAAGCAGGTCAGTTGGACATGAGGGAAAAAGCTCAAATAAAAAGTGGGTCAGACTTTGTAGAACAACTTTTGGCTGCAGTTACAGAGCACATATTGTGCTTTGTAGTCTGGAAAACCTTTTCTTGTAACCTAGTTGAAAAAAATATATATATTGATGATGAGTATCCCACGATCATGCTTCAACATATAGCTGTTGTTCTTAGTGTTGGGCTTCTGCTAAATGCAATGTTTTTATCTCATGAGACAAGAGAACAGGCAATGTTGTCCCAATGTCTTTGTTAATTGTCCACCAGGCCTTTTGATGCCAGATTTTAAAATAAGGTCAGTAATGGTTAATGGTGCTCATACTGTGGATCTCAATCTCTCCTTTAGTTAGTTACCCTTGGGGTCTTGGTTGTGTTTTACACTTTAAACCTTCAGACAGAGATGCATTTGTGCCACTAATGGAGCGAGTACTGCTCTTTGTGGTTTAACAATCTCTGGGATCTAAAGAGAACAGGTGCATTTCTATTGAGCTAATGTGACTCTTTAAACTGTATCTTTAGGCACATAGCCTGTCGATGTAAAAAATTTGTTAATTTTTTTTCTACATCACTGAACGACAGGATGACTACGTGTTGGAGGTTCGCTGCTACCAGGCTCCACATTGGCCGAATCCTGACAGACCCATCAGTAATGCCTTTGAGCTCATCAACATCATTAGGGAAGAGCGCGCACATCGAGAGGGTGCTATTGTGGTCCATGACGGGTAGGTGTTAAGGGTGGGACAATACCAAAAATACAATTAATCTGTAACTGACCATTCATATCCCATATTATACAAAGGGATTTGTTTTATATAATGCTTTAATATAATTAATATATGAGAATTATGAGTAAGACAATCGTTTTTTTACACTTCCAAGACTTTTTCAGGTTTTTCCAGACAGTTTGAAACCTGATTATTTGTGCAGGCTCGGAGGCTCCAGCGCTGGGATCTTGTGTTCCCTGATCACTCTGAGTAATCAGCTAGAGGAGGAGAACATGGTGGATGTCTATCTGACAGCAAAGATGACCAACCTGATGAGACCGAGAGTGTTCAGTGATATTGTAAGAAGCTTTCATTTTACAGAATTACACTTTTATAGAATATTTACAGAATCTTGCTGAGATCTCGGTCTCTATGGCCTCGAGCAGGGGTGCTGAATTCAAATGTAAGAAGGTCTGGTCAATAAAATTTTCTTCGAGCTGAGGGCTGAATTTCATGTTGGAGTCAGGATTCAGGAGCTGTATTCCCAAAGCTTCTTAGAATTCTCTCAGAGAGCTCCTATCTTAGCTTAAAAAGTCCTAGGTGGGAGTCCTAGATTAAAAGTGATTTAGGAAACTTCTGAGAAGGAAAGTACAAAAACCTTTATCTTAGTGAGGGGGTGTGATCAACTCCGTTGCTAGGGCTGATGCAGCAATTCAAGGACTGTGATTGGTAAATAAAAAAAAATAACCTCTGACATCTGCAAAGGTCTTGAAATGCGCTTTTTGTGAAAATAGAATATATGATAATAGAACAGACCGTGAAATCATAATGTTTGCATATGAAGAAATTGTATAATCATGACTACAGGCTATTTTATGCAAAGTGTCTGTTATAGGCTAAATTAAGTTAAACAGCCAAATGTTGAAAATGTGACTACTTCTGAAGCACCCAATTTCCACGCCGTAGCTACTATATTTAACATTAATTTCCCATACTGATTCCATTACTTGTAATCCATTTTAGATTGACAGGAGCAAAATGGCTCACCTTTTACCAATTTGATGCAACATGATTGAAGGACAATCTATTAAAGTTGCATGTTTGGATGGTATGTAGCCAACATTCCAAGAAAGATGGAAGGAAGTAAAAGGACAAGAAAACCAAATTGGACAGTAGAGCAGTGTTTACTTTTAGCTTTACGTTCAGTGTTTGGAGAATATTTCTTCTTTCCGCCATTTTGTCCTCTGCTACAGAAACTCTTAAGCCTCTGTTACGTTCCCCTCTAGTCTAGGGGTGGAAGAGAAGTAACAAAATTAATTGAGATAGCAACTTTCATCTAAAAACCTGAATACAAGGTTAAATTTGCTTTTCCCCTGTCCCAACACTCCAAAAAGATCACACTCTCAAATGCAAAACAAAAGATTTTATTTACAAACTCAAATATCCAAAACAGGGAGCAAAACAAACTTCAGGAGGGAACAAGGCCAAAATAACAAACATAATAGTTCTAACTTAGTTTTAAAGAAAGTTAGTTAACCTCACAAATGAAAGTATCAAATAAACAACAGAAGTCTTACCTGGCTCCCTTACTAAATTAACACATGAGAAAAAGATGATACAAAAAAATAAATGGCGTCCTCCTCCCTACTGCTCCAGATAAATAAACAAAACAACTCAATTTCAAGAAAAGATTAGGAACAGGGCTGTAGCAATGACAACTGGTGAAGCAAGACTTAGCACAGGCTAACACCTTAGCACAAACAACAAGCAGCATTAGCAATAGCACACAAGCTAAAGTCTAAGGCAGGAGAAAACAATAGTCTCTGAAGAGCTGGTCAGAAAGCAGGAGGGCACCCTCTCCTAAGCTACTCTGCTCTACTCTGTCCACAATACTCCCTCCTCGCGTCCTTCAGGTGTCTGTAGCCTTTAACTCCACAAAGCTCTCCTCGTTAGCCAATGTGGATCCAGCGGTGATTGGTGCAATTAGGCACAGGTGACCTACACCAAGCTGGTAGTGTGGTAGACGAGAAAAAAGGAGAGAACAAAACACCAAAATACTGTAGCATGACAATATATGTTTACAATATAATATAAACAAAATAAATACGTCAAAGGACGTAACACCCCCATCACCAACTTACAACCAATGGATTGTAAATTATTATAGCATCAGACACAGTATTACTCTCAGTCACCAACATCAAACTCACAAGCCCTGGACAGTGCATCTGCAACCACATTTTCCACTCCTTTCTTGTGGTGGATATCAAGGTTGTATTCTTGAAGGAACAATGACCAACGCATCAAACGTTGATTAAGATTGCACATTCGGGAGAGAAACACAAGAGGATTATGGTCTGTAAAAACAATGAGAGGTACACAACTTCCACCCACATAAACTTCAAAATGTTTAAGTGATAACACCAATGCGAGAGCCTCTTTCTCAATAGTGCTGTAGTTTCTCTGACACTTGGAGAACTTCTTGGAGAAGTAGCAAACAGGATGCTCGACACCTGCATCATCCTCCTGTAACAGGACAGCACCTGCACCTACAGCACTTGCGTCGATTTGTAACTTAAATGGAAGAGAAAAGTTAGGGGCAGAGAGAATTGGAGCATTGCATAAAAGGTCTTTCACAGCAATAAAAGCATTCTCACACTGAGAAGTCCAAACAAACTTTCTCTCTGTGCTAAGCAAGTCAGTTAAGGGAGATACCACGGTTGCGAAGTTCTTGCAAAAACCTCGATAGTATCCAGCCATCCCCAAGAACCTACGTAACTGACGTTTAGTAAGGGGACTAGGAAACTCAGTAACAGCAATCACCTTAGCTGTCACAGGCCTTACACAGCCTTGGCCCACTTTCTTTCCAAGGTATGTTACCACAGCTTTAGCAAACTCACACTTTGCTAAGTTGAGTGTTAAGTTAGCACTACATAGTCTTTCAAACACTCTCTCCAAATTAGTGAGATGGTCTTCCCAATTACCAGAGTAAACCACAATGTCATCCAAATATGCTTCACAATTACACAGTCCGGACAAAACTTTCTGCATGAGCCTCTGGAATGTCGCTGGGGCATTTCGCATGCCAAACGCCATACAGTTGTACTGTAGAAAATTGTCAGGGGTGACAAACGCAGAGATTTCACACGCTCATGTAGTCAAAGGAACCTGCCAGTAACCCTTTAACATGTCTAGCTTTGTCACATACTTTGCAGCACCAACATTATCTACACAGTCTTCCATTCTGGGTAACGGAAAGGAATCAGGTTTGGTGATACTGTTTACCTTCCTATAGTCCGTACAGAAACGAAACGTGGAATCAGGTTTAGGAACAAGTAAGCATGGTGAACTCCACGGACTTTGACTGTGAACAGCAAGATTGTTTTGAAGCAAGTAATCTACCTCACTTCTCATGATATCCCGCTTTACAGGATTCACTCGATAAGGATGTTGTTTAATAGGAGTAGAATTACCAACGTCAATATCATGGGACAACACCGTTGTTCTCCCAGGCAGATCAGAGAACAATGACGGGTATTTTCGCAACAACTTCACAACTTCATTCAACTGATCTTTAGGTAAATATGATAGATGCAACTCTATATTACCCAAGATAATAGAATTGTTAAGACGTGCACCAGGTGATTGAGGTTCTTCCAACAACATTTCTTCAGCAACAGGAACATTGTTCACTGTAACACACGGTTTACACTTGTCAACAGACTTCATAGAGGCAGTCACACCCCTTAACACATAAGGTTTTAACATATTAATGTGGCACACTCTTGTCTTACGTCTGCGCTCAGGGGTAGCTATGACATAGTCTGTCTCACTAAGTTTCTGCTCAACTGTATAAGGTCCAGAAAACTTTGCTTGCAGTGGTGAGCCAGGAACAGGAAGAAAAACAAGAACAGATTCACCCGCTTGAAAACTGCGTTGAACTGCCTTTCTATCATAACGTTCTTTCATTTCACACTGTGATACTGCAAGATGAGACTTAGCCAAGCTACACGCTTTGTGTAAGCGTTCACGAAAAGAACTCACATAATCAAGAACAGACATAGGGGCGCTCTCTTTACCCGTTAACTGCTCCTTCAACAACTTCAGAGGTCCGCGAACTGTATGAGCGAATACAAGTTCCGCAGGACTGAACCCTAAAGATTCTTGAACGGACCCTCTCACAGCAAACATGAGTAGCGGCAATCCATCTACCCAATCTTTACCAGTCTCAGTACAAAAAGTACGCAACAAAGTCTTCAACGTCTGATGAAAGCGTTCCAATACACCCTGTGATTCTGGATGATAAGCACTAGACAATTTGTGTGAAACTCCCAGCTCTTTTAACAGCTGCTCAAACACTTTAGAAGTGAAATTCGTGCCTTGGTCTGTCTGAATTACTCTCGGCAGGCCGAACGTAGTGCAAAACTTCACAATCTCTTTCAAAACTACCTGTGCTTTCAATGTACGCAATGGTACGGCTTCAGGGTAGCGAGTAGCAGCACACATAAGTGTTAAAATATACTGGTGCCCATGTTTTGATTTAGGCAAAGGTCCTACACAGTCAATTATCAACCTCTCAAATGGTTCCCCAATGACAGGAATCGGGTGAAGTGGAGCTTTAGGAACAGTCTGATTAGGCTTTCCTGCACGTTGACAAACATCACATGACCTACAAAATCGTGAAACATCACCTTTCACACCAGGCCAATAAAAATGTTTCACAATTCGCTGATATGTCTTCGTGATACCTAGATGACCAGCGAGAACATTTTCGTGCGCTAACCTCAACACATGAGATCGGTAAGTGGAAGGTAAAACTATTTGATACGCTATCTGCCAATCATCACTTTCTTTTGGCTGCCATTTACGCATTAAAATTTTATCATCCCAAAAATATCCCACCCTTGCCACCGCAAGGTCAGCACTTGCCACTGCACTGCTAATACAATTTGTTAGAGTGGGGTCTAACTTCTGGGCAGCACTCAAATTGTCCTTACCCACAACAGAGTCTCTCTCCAATGGAAACTTGGGCTTCTGCTCAGCAATCCCATCCTCCTTAACAGATAACCTGCACTCTACCTGCTTAAGGGGTACACTCAGAAAAGAATCAGACAAGTCAATAACATCCTGAAAACTTTTTGATTGAGATCTTGTAACCACACAAGCTGGAAAAGCTAGTGGAAATGTTACAGAGAGGTCTGGTATCTCAGAAATTACTGGCTTGCTTACGACAATAGGACTGGGAAAAACTGTACCACCAGCAAGATCATTTCCCAATATGATACTGACATTCTCAACGGGCAACTTCTTACAAACCCCCATCTGCACTTGGCCTGAAACTAGGTCTGACTTCAAGTTAACAGTGTGCAAAGGAATACTAATACATCCCATTTCGATACCACGCACTAGCGCGTTGGCACCTGCATACGATGCATCACAAAACTGTAGCACATCCTCCAATACGAGAGATTGGGCCGATCCAGTATCCCTTAACATCTGAACACCCCTAACTGTAGAGTCTCCTACAAGTGACACATAACCTGTCAGCATAAAAGGACTAAATGAGGAAATATCAGGTGTAATTGAATCAGGAACTGCCTGTACAGTCGCCGCACTCTTAGGTCTAGCCTTTTGCTTCCAAGCGCTACACTCAGCAATCATGTGACCAGGATCAAGACAATAAAAACAAACCCTCCTCTTCTCTGTGCCCTTTAAAACTGCTTTTCCACCACCAGACATTTTGACTTTACCGTTAGGCGCAGTACGAATGACGGACTCCGTGGCGAAAGGCGCTTTAAATTGACATACCGAAGAAAAGACAGTTCGGTGAGTAAGTGCGAATTCGTCAGCGAGCACAGCCGCATCAGTGATTTTTAATACCTTTTGCTCATTTAAATGAACAACAACGTTCTCCGGTAAACAAGTTTTAAAATCTTCAAGTAAGATTAATTCTTGCAATTCCTCACGAGTGGTAATCTTACAAGCATGACACCATTTCTCAAACAGAAATTTCTTTTCCCTTGCAAACTCCACATGAGTCTGGTTGGGCTGCTTTAAACATGCCCTAAACTTCTGTCTATAGGCTTCCGGAACTAACTCATATGCTCTTAATACTACTGCTTTCACTACGTCATAATCTAATGACTCTTCAATCGACAAGGCAGCACACACCTCCTGCGCTTTACCTACTAGGTTACACTGCAGTAGTAAAGCCCACATATCTCTTGGCCAGTTTAACTTTGCAGCCACACGTTCAAATGCTACAAAGTAGGCATCTACCTCTGACTCACGGAAAGGCGGAACTAATTTAACATACCTACTAATGTCAAATTCAGGACCTGTTATTCCACTATCACCAGTAGAAGGCGTTCTAGCACGAGGAATAGGAATTGGACGACGACGCAAAGTTTCTACTTCTACCTCAAGCTTACGTAATTTCACATCACGATCGGCCTGAACTTCAAGAGCTTTTAATCGTAGCATTTGCGTCTCGTATTCTTGCTTTTTTAATGCAAGATCAAGCTCCTTTAATCTCACAGTTATTTGCGGATCTAACGCTACACTCTTACCACTAGTGACTGAGTTAGCGTCAATGTCTGCACCAACATCTTCCTCATCTCTCTGTTCTAAAGCTTTATCAGGAAAGATGCCAGCTTCCATCAATTTAACATGTAACTCCTCCTTAATCACCTGTTTCCTAGCAACTCTAGAAACAGCGATATTATAAAAGTCTGCTACCAAAAGAAGATCTACCTTTCTACAGTTATTAAACTCTTCCAAAGAAGGAGATAAGGTAAACTTCACTAAATCAAAGTCCATATTTCCACTAATATGACTATGACTCCTCCCCTACAAAAGTTTAAAGCAGCTACACAAACTTCATACTTTAGCAATATGGGAAACAATTGTTATTTTGTTAATACTCACAGGTGAATGAAACTCCAATTGTTAGTAATTGTAACGGACGGACGAGCCCCCAATTGTTACGTTCCCCTCTAGTCTAGGGGTGGAAGAGAAGTAACAAAATTAATTGAGATAGCAACTTTCATCTAAAAACCTGAATACAAGGTTAAATTTGCTTTTCCCCTGTCCCAACACTCCAAAAAGATCACACTCTCAAATGCAAAACAAAAGATTTTATTTACAAACTCAAATATCCAAAACAGGGAGCAAAACAAACTTCAGGAGGGAACAAGGCCAAAATAACAAACATAATAGTTCTAACTTAGTTTTAAAGAAAGTTAGTTAACCTCACAAATGAAAGTATCAAATAAACAACAGAAGTCTTACCTGGCTCCCTTACTAAATTAACACATGAGAAAAAGATGATACAAAAAAATAAATGGCGTCCTCCTCCCTACTGCTCCAGATAAATAAACAAAACAACTCAATTTCAAGAAAAGATTAGGAACAGGGCTGTAGCAATGACAACTGGTGAAGCAAGACTTAGCACAGGCTAACACCTTAGCACAAACAACAAGCAGCATTAGCAATAGCACACAAGCTAAAGTCTAAGGCAGGAGAAAACAATAGTCTCTGAAGAGCTGGTCAGAAAGCAGGAGGGCACCCTCTCCTAAGCTACTCTGCTCTACTCTGTCCACAATACTCCCTCCTCGCGTCCTTCAGGTGTCTGTAGCCTTTAACTCCACAAAGCTCTCCTCGTTAGCCAATGTGGATCCAGCGGTGATTGGTGCAATTAGGCACAGGTGACCTACACCAAGCTGGTAGTGTGGTAGACGAGAAAAAAGGAGAGAACAAAACACCAAAATACTGTAGCATGACAATATATGTTTACAATATAATATAAACAAAATAAATACGTCAAAGGACGTAACACCTCATAAAAGTCCTCCTCTCTACTCTTAACACTTTTTACCTTAGGAGCTGTTTTTAGGGCTAAGATGTCTTGTGAATCATTTTCATCTTGACTAAGATTTAGTCCTAAATTTAAGTGAAAATTCTAAGAAAATGTCATAATAATTTTTTTATTATGCCCACCCCTGGGAAAAAGCCCTAGATTACTGGTATATTAATTACACTTATTGATCAAAGTGTCAGGGTCCGGATAGAACTGTCACATGGTCCAGATCCGGGTCAAGAGTGTTTTTAAAGTATAAGACAATTTTAAATTTGCTTATCTGCTTTGTTCTTGTTTTTAGGAGCATTACCAGTTTCTTTACAAAGCTATACTAAGCTTGGTGAGCACCAAGGAAGATGAGAAAACGCTTCATTCCACAGAGAACAACGGCAACATCCCGGCCAGCTCGGCGAGCATCACAGAAAGTCTCGAGTCTCTCATGTAAATGTACATAAGTCATAGATTTTAACATTTCCAGTTCTAAAGTGAGTAATGACATAATTCGCATTCGTTTACATTGGTAGAGCGTGGCCATTTGCCCTGCCACCCCAAACACACACACACAATTCTGGAAGTACAGGAAGTGATTTGATCTTTTATTGTGCCTTTTTGTAAAATGTATACTTTATAAAGCGATTTGATACGTTACTGTTGGGACTAATGCCAAAATTTCTACTCTTTTCAGAATGTTGACTGCCGCATTGCTAGTGATGTCTATTTAGTCCAGGTGAAATGTAATATTTATAAGTAAACAGATTATAGACAGATTTTATAGAGAAATGTAGCTCGAGTACATCGTTACACAAAGATCCGTTAGAGATTTATGACTACACACTGATCACATCAGCAGACCAAACCCTATTTGTATAAAAAAAAAAATATTCTATTTTACTACATTTGTTCGACGTAAGAGTTTAACCGTGACTTTTTCTTCTTTTTGGATGTGTATAAAGTGTATTAAGTGACAGTGCCGTTTTGTTCCTCGTCCCCTTTTCGTAACTTTGATGCATGAAGTTACGCACTGTAGATGTACAGCAACAGTTAATGTCGGTGAACATTGTCGCCTGTATGTATGTTGCTGCTTTCATGAGTGTAACTGCTGATTAAGTGACTGTATAAGTGAGACAGGAAGAAACACTACAACCTCTTAAAAAAAAATCCACAACTCGCATGTACAGTACTGTGTAAAGCATCTCAGTGTAATAGTCGCCTCTTAACATGTAAATCAGAACCACAGGTACCGGTATTAAGACACATTCCACTTTACGCTCAATGTAAAATGAGGTAAACTTGTGTTCCACTACGGTTTAATGATTTAGTTGTCTTTATATAAAAATAATATTTACAGAAGCTGTTCTTTGTGTCATTTTTATGTACAAATCTTTGATTTCTGTCATGTATACATGTTCCTGTATATTAGTGCTGTCTATTGATAAAAAAAAAAATCTAGTTCGCAATTCTATTTACTAAACAAGATTTACTTATAAATAAAGAAATACTGAAATAAAGAAATGCATGACAAACTGATTAGAAGAAACAGATTATGCTGTTTAAATTAATACCTCGAGTGGCAGGGCCTCAAACCTGGAACCTCCGATCCAAAAAATCAAAAACCTAGAGCCTTAGCCATCTGAGCCTCCACTCTCACATCTTAAATCTAATGTATTCCTGTAAAAGTAGTTCCCCCTTGAAGGTAGCTCGAGCACACAACTTTGGTTTTATCCAAACTTCCATCTAGAAGGTTTTTATAATGAAACTTGCTGTTCAGTAATTTGGTGATGTTTCCTCAACTTCTTAATATCCATATGAAATGTGCCATTAACACACACAGTGAGATACCAACACTGTGATTATGGGAAGCCATTAGGCTCAAACTTGGTCATATGATTAATTTGCGATAAAAATGCATTTATGTATTAATATTAACAGCCTTAATTTATATACATGTGGCTTATGTGTCTATGCTCTTGGTGGTGCCTATAGAACCATACATCTGTACCAGGACCTCAACTCTACATCGGCAATGAGATCAGTCTCACGCAGTGGACATGTTACATAAAAGATTTATTCATCTTAAACATAAATACACCTGAAATCAACAAAAAGCCCGTTGACATCTCATACAGCATGACTAGTATGAATGAAGCCTCAAAGCCAGTTTAGACCGGCCATTTCCACTGGTTTGCAGGGGCGTCTTCGATCAGTGGTTCCCATGGTTTCCATTCTGCCATCTTTCTGGATAAGGCCAGCTCTGTCTCCGCCTAGAAAAATATTGCAAAAGATACTTTTTAGTGCAGTCAATCAATTAATAGTTAATCACTGATATAGTCTTCGATTAATTACAATTTTAAAATACTCAGATGGAATGTTGGAATAAAGAAATGCATGACAAACTGGTTAGAGGAGATTATACAGTTTTATCTCAAACATTAACCTAAATGTTAAATTATCTCACACACAGCCTGGTAACCGTGCTGCGATAATGGGAAGCAATTAGGGTGAAACTTTGTCATGTGATTCATTTCCCTTAAGAAATTAGTAGATTAATCAAATGCGTTAATACATCAATATTGAAAGCCTTACTTCTTATACACTGCAATATATTATAGGTTTTCAACTGAACGCTGTTTTGAGTCCGTATGCGCCGATAAATAGTATATACTGCACTGTTTAATCTTGGGTGTGATGTCAGGTGTCCACAAACTTTTGGTCATGCATGTATTTAGATAGAATCAGGAGGAAACTTTGCTTGTATTTAACATCATTTTTGTAGATCGGTAACCTAAAAAATGTATCAGAGTTTAATTTATAATAAATTAGTGTTTTACTATAAAGGAGTTACTCAGAACTGAAAGTAAAAAAAAAGTCCCGGATTGACTTGAACGCCCCTCAAAGTTTCTTCAGTCGATACAGAATAATGAGTCTGAGGCATTTACTTGCAGTATATAGACGAGACGATGTCGTGTAATTATATCTTGATCATGCATTATCCTCTCTTGCACTGCAGCCCAGTAAAGAAGGAGGAGAGATTTCGGTTTCCCTGTGTGTGCCTGTGTGCAGCTGCAGTGTGTAGGAGTGGAAGTAAAACTGTGGTCTTGAAAGCACAGCAATTAACCCTGCTTATGTCAAGTGCAAACAAGCTTTAAATGCTAAGCAGACTATACGGCATATCAAAAAGAGCTGTTCGGTGCGGATGTGTCGGGCGTGTACGCACTTGCGCGATGACCTCTTCAATCTGGCCGCAGTTCATTTTGCTTTCAAGCTTCTCCATGTCAGGTTCCTACGGAGAACACCACAGGATAAGACCAAACAAATGTTTGCATTTCAACTGAAATAATATTGTATTGCATGGAAATGTAAGTGCTAGTAATTATCCACCAAGTAATCTTATGTCACATCTACAGTACATCAGGAACAGAAGTCTTTACGCGGTTCTGAGGAGAGGTTTCTTACCGATTTGACGTGGTCGAGTCGCTCGGTTATCAGCTGCTCGGTGTACTTCCTGTAGGCGGCATCCCGAGGCATGGCCTGGACGCAGCCCAAAATCTTGGTGTACAAAATCCTCAGACGCTTAGGGCACAGAAACAGAACCATATCTGTAGTTACCACCTGGCGTGAAGTGAACGCTTTCCTGCATTAGATTTAATTACATCAGACGAATATCTATTACCTGTTTATTTTAGTATGATCATTACATTTAAATAAAAAAAAAAAAAAAAAAAAAAAAAAGGCCATAATAATAATAATAATAATAAAAAGTGCATTTCTCTGGGGCAATGTTATATCGCAAGAAATATCGTTATCGCAGTATTCAACAATATCGCATATCTTCCTAATATCGTGCAGCCCTAATCATAACATTACGTCGTCTTAAACAGCACCCTGTCTCTAACACATGAACCCCTCTAACCCCTGATCAAGGGCAGTACTTGGTATATGGTACTTTATACATAGAATAAAGATATAAAAAAAAATATTTAAAAAACGATATGTTTCATTTTAGACATCAAAAGTGTTTTGTGGCTCCTGATGTTTTTTTCTGTTCTGTGGAAACAGGGCCAAATGGCTCTTTGATTTTTTAAGGTTCCCGACCCCTGGTCTATACAGTACTGTGTGGCAAAAGTCTTACACGTTCCTATACTGGATATGTTCATCATGTCTGCATTATTATGTACAAAACCATTAACTTTTGCGTCACAAGCGTATCTTAATACTAATAAATAAATAACATTACAGTAGAAGATCTGCGTGCATATGAAGACAGCAACATATTACATAAACTAGTTTTCAGATGGAACTAAAATAATAGAACTAAAATAATGAATGAATTCGAAATGCAAGCACAGACGCTATCGAAATATAGATTAAAACCTTTAAGAACTGTTCTAGGTAAGGTTTGCAATGTTCTCTTGAATAACGCAAGCTCAGATGCAACAACTGTTGAATCGTTCCAGCAGACAGGAAAAAAATAAATACCACAGATGACAAGCAAGCGCTTTTAGCATCCACAATCATCATGATTTTCTATCTCTGGGTCCAAATTCCTGAGTTTATTCTCTTTCCCTGCTATGTAGCCAGTCATTTTTCCATCACGTCACAGAGGAGGAGGAGGAGGACGTGAATAGACAAGGACGTATCACTGACGATCCAGACATGCTCCTGCTGTGGCGTCTCCATGCTTGTCCTCCTGACTCAGAATTAGAAAGGCGCGAGTGTGATAACGTTACAATAAGGACTCTGTTCATATTGTCCAGCACGCTCAGTAAAACCTAACAGCGCTTTTACTGCCATGTATAAAACTGCACACGTCTGTATCTAACACCACTGATTATTTTTCAATCAAAGAGTTTTCACACTACATATGGACGGTGTTTATTTTATTATTCTTTAGTGCATCTTTGCTTATAGCCTTTTTCTTGTATGTTCCCAAGACATTTGTACAGTAGTGTAAGTGAAACAGCTGGTAGGTTTTACTGAGCGTGCTGGAAAATATACCAGAGTTCTTCTGAGAATGTTGTCACACTCGCGCCTTCTTACTTCCATCTGAAAACTGGTCCGTTATGTACTACATTGCTTTTTTTTTTAACAGGCATGCAAATATTCTTTTTTTATGGTATGTCTGGACATATTTAATGGTTTTATACATAATAATGCATAGACAGACATATAACACCATTTGTTCACTGCATATGAACTTGAAGCTGTTATAGGTGCAAAGTGGGTGGGGCCAACATCATATTAAACCTACGGATTAAGAGTGGGATGTTACTCAAATTCATATGCATGTACAAGTAAATACTTTTGGCAATATAGTATAGTCTCGATCATTGGCAACCTTGGTCAAAGCCAACTCTCAAGTCGTCTCTGAAAATCTAGTTCGCGGCAGTTGACGGTCTCACACCACTGACGAAAGCAGCGTGCATGGATGGATGAAGTTTGGATGAGTTTAAAGAATGAGAAGCTGTCACAGAAGACAAACCATGTACTGGGAGATCATCAACTTCCTACCAGAAACACAGCTGGATTATGATATGTCTAACTAGTCTCATTTAAACATTTTCCAGATACAGTATCTCACAAACTAATAAAGAAAGGCCTCAATCATCATCAGAACAGCCTAATAGATTTTTTTTTCCAACAACAGAGGTCTAGTGCACTGGAGTCAGAGAGAAAGTTGGGGTCAGAGAGAAGGAAAATTCACAAAAGGTATACTATATGAACAAAAGTATTTGGGCAAACCTGTTAATTACTGAATTCAGGTGTTTCTAACTTTGTTGGCAACAGTTTGTGGAGGGCCCTTATCTATTCCAACATGACTGTCTCACAGTTTGTTCTTTGCTGTAGAAGAACTTGACTGGCCCCAACACAGAGCCCTAACTTCGACCCCACTGAGCACCTCTGGGATGAACTGGAACGGATCTTACAAGGCCTTCTCGTCCAACATCAGTGCCTGACCTTATAACTGCTCTACAGAATGAATTCCCACAGAAACGCTCCAAAAATATTGTGGACAGCCTTCCAAGAAGAGTGGAAGCTGTTATAGCTGCAAAAGGGGGACCGACTCCGTATTGAAGTGTATGCCTTTGGATACAATGTCATTGCAGGTTTGGCCAAATACTTTTGAATATTATTTGCCAATATTGAATTATGTGTTGAATATTTAATGAAAATCAGGATCATTACCTCATGTGGGTGTAGGGAAACAGCGAGGCCCACCAAGCCTGTGGTCTGAAAGAGAAACAAAATAGACATAGACAAAGTTGTTCAACAAGCTAACTTTAACTACGGTTAAAAATGAAGCACCAAATGAGACGCCGCTTTAAAAATACTGTTATAAACTTTTATGGTTCATTCTGTAAAAAATTCATCAATACGCCTCAACCTGGAGGTCTTTACACGCTCGTTGTTGTTAAGGTGTAACTGGTGTTATAACCATCATGCGGCGACAAATCAAACAAACGACTAAAGCCCCGTATAATAAAGATCTCTCGTATCATTAAATAAACATCTGCTATTCATAGACGCGTGCTGTACGGCTGAATGCTGCAAATGTAAATCAATAAGCCGTTTACGCTCCGCGGTATAATCCATATGCAACACCATGTGTCCATATAGTAATCCATGCAAATGAGATGATTTTTAGTCAATAGTGCGGGGTTTTACATTCATTAGTCTTCTTAGGCAGAAACTTACACAATCTCAAAAGCATCAGGAACACACACACACACACACACTCACACCACGGCCCCAAACCCTAAGAGACTGTGTGATTTCCATGCTCATACAAATGACTTATAAATAAACCAGACTGCATCTTGCATGATAAATCAGACCCAATGAAACGAGATGGTTTATTCATGTCTCGTGTGCTTCCATCCAGGTTGATCATCAGCGCTAGAACCGCAGACTTTCTATATACTTATTTATTTTTAATGAATATGCCATCAGGCTCCTCCCTTTAAAGGAAAAACTTCAAAGCTTTTTAAATGCTACAAATGTCGTTTATGTGGTCATTCAGACGTTTTAATCATATATACCAATCTATGATCAATCCATTACATTTTAAATCATTATGCAGTTTGAACGTACATGTTGTTTTATGAAGAACACTTTGTCTTTGTAATATCACACTACCACCAACTAAACACCAAACTTTGATTTGCTTCTAAACACCATGAAGCTCTAAAAACCGGACAGACTCCTCATGTCATCAAGATTATAAAATAATTGGTTTGAAAGCTACCATACTATACAAAACAAAATAAATGACTTTAATACTTACGCGAAAAAAAAAAAAAAAATCTATTCAGTTTATATATTATTTATGTACGTTTGCACTGGAGATGGGAAAAATGTTGCAGTTCCTCTATGATCCTACAGGTGGAGCACTCGCCTGACATCTAGACAACATCCTTTTAATTATTTGGTAATTGTTTTAAATTAAATATAAAAATGAATAAACAAACACATTTATAAAATCATTACAATTTATCGTATCGCAGTACAAACAGAATCAGCACCTAGGTATCGTGATAATATTGTCTCGCGGATCCATGGAGATTCCCCTAATTCCATGTTGGAATTGTCTTGCGCTAATAAAAAAAATAAATAAACAAAAGCTTTTATGACACTAATAACATATGAATGAGTGTTTGCTACAGGACATGTGATGTGGGATGAGGCTGGCGTTGCAGTGCAGCTGGAGTTTAAACACATTATAAGGACAAATATCTTCACTGCACATCTCAGTGGTACTCTCATAGTTTCTGAGTGCCAGGTGAAGGAGCCGAATCTCTCAGCATGCTGCCGGTTTGTATTATACAGTATGTCCATCAGCACCTTGAGATGTTGATGCTCATCCCTGCAAAGTTCACGTTCTACTCTTCTGGATGTCTCACTGCGTATTACAGACATGTCCCTCAGTGTTGTGCTGTAAACATAAAGACTTTCCCGTGCCTGTCTCAGGACTCAGCATGACACTGATCGACACACTTACTCCAGTTTAACTATACTCTTTTACACCTGTAATGATTTATCCACCATCAATAAATTCTCTTTCAAGTCTGGTTTCTCTGAAGGTTCGGCCAATAAGCTCTCTCCAGGCCTCCGGCTGCGGGAGGCTACAGCATCTCCCAGGAAACGCACTAGTAATCTCCGGATGATGGGGCGTGCACTACTATTACCACTGTGCCAGGGTTCTCTCTCCTCTAAAACATCCACTTCCACACAGCTGAATCAGTGTGTTCCGATGAGGGGGGAAAAAAAAAAAAAAAAAAAAAAAAACACTCCAAATGTGTGGAACCAGGGATGGAAATCTGAACCACATCAACTAAACACAGGGCACCTTTAACCTTTTCAGCAACTTGCGCTACAGTAGCTCTTCCACTGGATCGGACTACATGGGCCAGCCATGTGCATCACTGAGTCTTGGCCACCCATGATCTTATCGCCAGTTCACCAGTTTTCCTTCTTTGGATCACTTTTGGTAGGTCCTGACCCCTGCAGACCAGGAACATCCCAGAAGAGCTGCAGTTTTGGGAGTTGCACTGACCCGGTCGTCTAGCCATTACAATTTGTCCCTTCTCACAAGTTCAATTTTCAATATCTTGTTACAATGGTGACTGGAAGTGGGTGGGATTTATTAGGCAGCAAGTAAACTTGCTTTTTTTTCTTCCTAAAGTCGATGTGTTAGAACCAGAGATAATGGGCAGGCATAGAGATTGGAGTTCAAAACTGCAGCTCTTGTGGGATGTTCCTGGTCTGCAGTGGTCAGGACACAGCGAAAGTGATCCAAGGAAGGAAGACTGCTGACCTGACGACAGGGTCATGGACGGCCGAGGCTCACTGACACACATGGGGAAATAATGCTGGTCCGTGTAGTCCGATCCAATAGAAGCGCTACTGGAGGTCAGAACAGGTTAATGACAGAAAGGAGTCAAAACACAGTACTGTACATTACAGTTATGGTGGGATCTACTCAATATTAGTCAGGTGGTCAGAATGTTCTAGCTGCTCCTCAGTGTTATTGAGTCTGCAGTACCTGCACTGTGTATAAACTATTAGAGAAGTAATGAATATAAACCTCACACCATCAGCACCACATTCACCATCTGCTCAATACCTCTTCAAACTAATATTAGTCCAAACGCTGCACTGCCTACCTAGATTATTTACGTTATAACGCTGCAGTCACCGGGGTGTTTGTTTGTATAAACTAACGCGGTAACTCGATATTTCTGCAAGAAACCATGACAACGCACGAGCGCTCTGATCATCACGCGCGCTATACGTTATTAAATGACCTCCACACGTACCTTCTTAATCACACCAGCCATAACCGCCAGCCGTCCGCGCTCCTCTCACTTCCGGCGCCGTTAGATGACGTCAGAGGCGCGACTCTACAGTGCTCTTGTTTACATCCCCGGATAAACTATCGCCCTCCGTGTAATCACAACCCGCATGAAACCGTTACATTTAATTTACAGCCATATTTAATTGTTAATATTGTCTTAGGTTTAAGATGTAATCAGTTAAATGCTGGGATTCTTCCCCATTTAGTTAGTATTTCCCCTTTCCTTTTTAAAATGTATTTATTTGTTTTATTGTTTAGGTTATTTCTTTTATTATTGTTGTTTTACAGAATTAAAAAAAAATTACATAATGCAATAAAGTAATTGTTAATTAACTATCAAATAATGTTATTGTTAATTGTATATTTTATTAGTTGTATAATAATTTTATCTTATTCTCTCAATTGTTTAATTGTAATTATAATCCTAATTTAAAAAATAAAATTTTATATATATAGCCCCGGTTTACAGAGAAGAGAGGATAATTTGTTTGTTAGTGTTGTTTTATTTCTTTCTTCTTTGTAAGCTTTATATTTTTATATTGATCATAAGAATGTTTCCTTTACAACAACAACAATAATGATAAATAAATACAATTTCACATTTGTATTCTTTGTTATGGAAGCAAAAACATTGGCATAAATATTTTATTTATTATTATTATTATTATTATTATTATTATTATTATGTGAATCTTAAAAATTCTGAGATATAAAATATTGACAATTAAAGATCATTAAATGTATATTACAGATAAATTAAAATGTATATATGTTTTTGTTTAGAATTAACCTGCTTGAAATTCACCAACTCCTAGATTAAGATTTAATTTTATTGAAGAATATTTTATTAAATTTGACACTTATTTAAATTTGACCATTTAGTGTTTTAAATATTAACAATTAACAGAGCTCGGGTCCAATGAGTCAAATTTAGGCTGCAAAAATAAATAAATAAATAAATAAATAAATAAATAAAAGAATTCATTAAAATAAATAACTAAATAAATAGTGGATCTCCGGGTTACGTCAGCGTGTGGTGGCGCTGTTCTATAGCTCCTGCGGTTAAATGTCTCCCCCTATCGGAAGAGCGCGTCCATGTCACCATAGCAACTGAAGACACTCACTCACTCACTCACTCATCTTCTATACCTCTTTATCCTGTATTCAGGGGTCGCAGGGGCCTGGAGCCCATCCCAGGAGACTTAGGGCACGAGGCGGGGGTCACCCTGGACACAGAGTCCTGACCTCAACCCTTCATCAAGCACCTTAGAGATGAACAGGAACAGAGACTGCGAGCCCGGCCTTCTCGTCCAACACCAGTGCCTGATCTTATGAATACGCTACAGAAACATTCTGACATATAAAATATTGACAATTAAAGGCCATTAAATGTATATTACAGATAAATTAAAATGTATATATGTTTCTGTCCAAAATCTTGTGGACAGCCGTCCAAGTAGAGTGGAAGCTGTTATACCTGCAAAAGGGGCACCGACTCCATATTAAAGTGTCTGTATTTAGATACAGTGTTGCATTGTAGGTTTGGCCAAATACTTTGGTCCATATGGTGTATATAAATATACAGTACATAAACTTTTCAGTATACGAGACATGATATTTTTACTCAAAGTGATTGAGAACATACAGTAAATGCAAAAGATGAACAAATGTTTAAGCTCATTCTGTTCAGTTTAGACTCTGGGGCTGTGTACTGCTTGGTGGAATGGGAGTCAGGTCTAAATATAACCTGCTGTTTGTGTAACTGCATGGCCTGTATCGTAACAAGCTGCATGGCCCTATCCTGTTGATCACATGGTGGAGGGGGAATCGACACGGCTGTGTTTGTTTACTTCTGCTCTTGTTTCTTGTTAAAATGGCCGAGCCAGTGGATGAAGAAGAAGAACAACAGCTGATTGATTTCGTCATCCGAAGAAGTCTTCAGGACAGCACTGTACCACTGTGTGCAAGATGGAGGTGTGTAAATTACAGGTTTAACCGCTCTCAGATCATTTACAATATTCCCCTGGACTTCTTTTACATGTTTCAAACCTCTCCACTTTCTCTCTGGTTTTAAGTACAATAGAAACAGCCAGCGATGACAATCGGAAGATTTTAGCAGCTATAGACCAAGGTACAGACAAGCTCTGTTATCTCTACAGCATATTTTTGAGCTTCAGTCATTTCTCTTATTCATAGCAAAATCTATAATAAAGAATATTTCAAATACGCAGCAGGTTTACAGAGGACGCTTTGTTTATCTTCTCCAGGTGACTTGGACACATTGCAGGATCTGCAGGGGAAAAGCAGCGGCTTTAAAGAGACGGACAGGAGGGGTTGGTTTCCCTTTCACAGAGCCTCGGTGCAGCCAAACTCAGAGATCCTGGACGCTGTTCTACAGGGTGAGTGAAGAGAGATTACAACACCATCACAGATTCAAGGTCATCTCTAGATCAAGGGTTCCCAACCCTGGGCCTGGAGTCAGGTCCTGTCCTGCAAAACAGCTCTATCACATCCACTCATATTCAGAAAAGGCTGTTAATTAGCTGATTAGCAGAGGTGGAAAGTAATGAATTACATTTACTCGCGTTACTGTAATTGAGTAGATTTTTTTGTGTATTTCTACTTTTTAAAGTAGTTTTTAAAATCTGCCATTTTACTTTTACTTAAGTATGTTTAGTTTGAAGTATTGTAATTCGCTACATTTTAAATCATATTCGCTACTGAGTAAAAAATAAATGAATGAAAATGAAAAATAATAAAAATAATGAAACGGGGAAGGAAAAAAATTGCACCCCGGAAACCACTGCACTGATTGATTGATGGAGAACAAACGCGCTAAATTCACAAGAACGATGGAGACGGACAAAACAGATGCCAGTGATGCCGACACAGCTGGAAGTGAAACGCCAACAAATTCTTATGAAGCAAACCCCTGGTCATATTTAAGCCACCACTTTGATTTCAAGCACAACAAAGGGAACAGATTTATTATGCGAGAGCGTTCCATCCTCCACCCCACAACCACGCTGTTAAAAAAAAAAAAAAAAAAGTTACTCAGTAACTTTTACTCTGAGTAAAGTTTTAACGAGCTAACTTTATAACTTTACTTGTACTTCAGTAAAAGTTCACAGAAGTAACAGTACTTTTACTTAAGTACAAAATTTCATTACTCTTTCCACCTCTGCTGATTAGTTAAATCAGGTGTGCTGGGAGATGACAAACGGCTAACATGTGCTGGACAGAGGGTCAATGTTTCCCAAAGTGTGGACCGCAGCCCCCTGGTGCCTGAAGATCTTACTACAAGTCAATCATTTACAAGAAGAAAAAAAAAACTCACTTACTGTCTATACCGCTGTATCCTGTGTACAATGTCACGCGGGTCTGGAACATATCCCAGGATACTTGTGGCGCTTTTCCACTGCATAGTACGACACGACACGGTTCAGTTCTACTCACTTTTGGGGGGTTTTCCACTGGGAACAGTACCTGGTACCTGGTCCTTTTTTTAGTACCACCTCAGCCGAGGTTCCAAGTGCGCCGAACCGTTACCAAAACGTGACGTGTAAACTCTGCTGGTCACCGATTGGCTGGAGAAAATCGTCATTACTGCGTCACTGAACTTGCGACACGAGACACAACAGAACCGCTATATTTAGAAACAGCCAGAGAAGGATCGGACGCAAACACGTGAGTAATCCCGCCCACTCTAAAGCGTTACTGAACTGCAGTGGAAGCGCAAACCGAGCCGAACTGAGCCGAACCGAACCGTGTCGTGCCGTACTATGCAGTGGAAAAGAGGCATTGGTGTGGTACATCCTGCACAGGGTACCAATCAATCTAAGGACACACACTCACACACTCATTCACACACTGTTTGGGAAGACAGTTTAATCTGCCTGATCTTTGGACTGTAGGAGGAAACCGGAGTGCTTAAAGAAAACCCACCATGCACAGGCGGAACATGCCAACTCTACAGTATGCATACAGACCTCGAGGCGGGAATCAAACCTGGAACCTGGTGGCGACAGTGCTAACCACTAAACCAGAACTGTCAGAGTATAATAATGAATAGGACAAACTGATGAATAGAAGACATTGTACTTTCTGTTGTAAATTGTAGTGTGAGAGGGAAGGAATAAGCTACTGTATATGTCACCCATAGTAATGATGTCTGTGAGTTATTACAAAGATGACTCTATAGACAAGAGAATATGTGATTTTTCTCGCTTGTTCAGCGTCCCATGAGTTGAGGGTAGAGGAAGTTACAGCTGACGGAGAGACGGCGCTGACGCTCGCTGCCCAGGCTGGAAGTGTGGACAATGTGAAGGTGCTGCTGCAGCATGGCGCGTCCCCGCACAACTCTAACAGCAAAAACGAGACGCCACTCCTGCTCGGTAACAATTCAAACCAGCAGTTAATGTCTCATTTACAGCATATGCACTTTCACAGAGAGGTAGCTCTTAATGTTCTTTCTTTATAGTTTTTCCTACAGGATTTTATTGATTCTACTGTATTTGGGAAAATCTACATTATACACCATGGGTGTATTAATAAGTCCTCATGTCTGATCTGTCCTTCCTCAGCGGTCAGGGTTTGCTCCTATGACATGGTCCTGACTCTGATATCAGGCGGGGCGTTTGTGGAGCAGGTGTGTCTGAAGAAGTGGACGGCCACTCACGAGGCAGCCAAGGTGGGCTGTGCCGACATCCTCATGTTGCTCCTGAGGCACGGCGGAAATGTCTCGGCTCGGGACGGACACGGTGTCACACCACTGGGAGTCGCCGCTGAGTATGGCCATCCTGACATCTTGGAAATCCTCATTCGAAACAGTGAGATCAGTCAATGTTCTACACAGTGTTTTGAACGAGGACTGATACTATTCGAATACTCCTCTGAATAATTTCATGCATCATATACAGTGATTTGTCTTGATTGATGTCCTGAATTTGAATTTGTCTTGGTGTTTGGTTCTAACATAATACTGTACATTCATCACACACATCTCAAACAACACGACACAGCACTGTTACCATTGCAATGTCTAAATACTGTACCTTAAATAGAAAATGCAGTCTCATGTGAAAATTAGCATTACACTGGAATACGAAATCACAGCAGAATGCAGTTCAGAGTGTGTAATCTAGTGTGGATACCAGAAATAAACAGATAGAGAGATACAATTAGATACAAAAGCAACTCCAAACCATTTCCACATGTTTGGGTCATTAAAGGAGTTCCCGGGAGGCCAGCGTTTCAGACATGAAGCAGGCAAACTGATCATGGCTCCAGCGTGTTGAGAAAACGCTCTACCTTGATGGTGTCCAAGCACTAGTGAAACCCTGGGATACGTGCATTAGTGTCGAGATTTTACTTTCTGTTAGTCTGCACAATCAAAAATCCCGGTTTGACTAGAACGTCCCTTGTATATAGTAAACAGGAATAATGTAAAGTAGAAATACTAGTCTAATATTCATAAAAACCAGTGTAAATCACTAAAGTCCCCATAATCAAGTTTATAAACCTGTGACTGCTGTAGAGAGATTCCTTAATAATCTCGAAGTAATTACTTAGTTTACTATCCAGACCTTTGAAAACCAATACTACATATTTAATGCACATGTTTATGTTAAAACACTTTTCTGTACATTATCATGAGATATTCAGTACTTACAGGAAAACCTACAGTATAGGGACTCTATGTCATGCTTTTCTTCTCCACCAGGGGGTGATGTCTTGGCACGGGCCAGTAATGGAGACACGGTGTTATATGACGCCGCCGGCTCAGGAAACCTTGATTGTATCCTCCTTCTTCTTCGTCATGGTGCAAACCCTAACGTGGCCAGTTTGGCCTTTCAGCTTCCCGTTCATCGTGCTGCATATGAAGGCCATTATCTGTGAGTGTGGAACATCAGACACAATGTGGCTCAATACTTAATAAGAGCTGTTGGTACTGTAGAACTCATGGCCAGTGGTATAAGCGATACACAGAAAAGAAATCAGGCTAGTTTGGGAAGAGGGTGAAGCACTTTCAGCAATAATGATAATGTTATGTCATTTTAAACAACATGCTGTCTCCTTAATAATTACTACTTCCGTAAGTCGTTCTCGAGTTGCCTCTGAACCATCCATGATCATTACACTGAAGGCTGAATTCCAAGTCTCTCTTTAGCCTCTGCACTACTTGGTGTGTGGGACAAGTGATTGTACCCCCTACAGCGCTCACTAGCTTTGCATTTAGCGCCATTAGGGATTCAATCCCAGAACCTGGAAGTTAATGGAGCTGTTCAGTAGAATGAAAATGATGAGATTTAAAAGACTATCCACCACCTCCATCGTTTATTCTCCTCATCCTTCTGCAACATACAGTAGTATCGGTAAGAAATTTCCCACTTATTAATTACACTAACCGTCAGTCACCAGCTCTGCCAGTCACAGTTAGTTAATTCCGCCAATTGCGGAAGGATATGTTTTGGACATGCTGAACTCATTGGCGGCTGCTAGCTTTTGAAACAGGGGAAGCTCATATTTCTCTCTCCTCGTAAGGAAAACTACTAAATGGTTTTGCCAAAAGCAGGTCAACAATATTAGCACCATCTGCCATTATGCACAGCTTGCTAGCTGGCTAGTTTCCCCTTCCACGAGCTACTTTAATTATATGAACGAACTAACTTTACAATGCTGAACCATGGAGCAAAGTCAAGAACGCTATAATATGTTTTTTTTTATTATTTAATTATGATTTGTACAAAAAATGGTTTATATCACCAGCAAACAATACAGAGTGCAGCAGTTCGTCGTACCACTTCACCTGGGACTGAACTCGAATCTCTGTAGCGCTGAGGTATACTTAAGACATGCTGTCAATCAAAAAAGGGGTTTCGCCGTTTAAACAGCTCCTCCAATCATCATGCAGCAGCCCAGCGTCCTGGCCCGCCCACTGCTCCATTCACTCCCAGAGAAGCTGAGCTTCCCTGGAAGTGACCATTTTGGTGCATTTATCCAATTACCATCCAGCTTTTCTGCGGTGAAAAAAGCTCCTTTGTGCCGCCCATAGAGCTCCAGTGAAGCTGGGCTTCAGGAGGCTTAAATACCTGATTCTGAATGAGCTAGTCATGAAGTTGAACGCGTTCTAGCGCACGTTTATTAAAACCAATATTATATGAACGAAGTTGCCTTCCACGCCTTCCAGTGTATATATGAGCATTTATTTTCTGACATAGTAGAGGAAGCTGAGCTTCCCTTGTAGTCTTAGAGCAGCCGCCACTGGCTGAACTGTTGTATAGAAGTAATATCACACTTGAGATTGTGCTGTATTGCTGGATATAGACTGGCTACGATCGCATCACAGCCGTGCTTCATCCAGTAATACAGCACTACCTCAAGTGTGATCTTGCCTCATTATGCACTTTTAGTAAGAGAGCAAACTTCAGAATTATTGCTGGATGTGGACTAAGAAAAGGAAGGAACATCATTGTATAAGATCACACATTATCGTAGTCCAACTATTATTCTTTCCTCAAACTGGTGGGACAATTAACGAATAATTACCTTCCTGCGAAATTATTGAGAACTCTATAGAAATTGATGGTATACAATTTAGGCGGCAGTGGTATCTCAGTGTGTTAAGGCTCTGAGTTACGGATTTGAAGATCAACGGTTCGAGCCCCAGATCCGCCAGGTTGCCGCTGTTGGGCCCTTGAGCGAGGCCCTGAACCCTGTCTGCTCCAGGGGCAGCGTAAAATGGCTGACCATGCATTCTGACCCCTGCCTACTAACAAGAATCTGGGATATGTGAAGAATAAAGAATTTCACTGTGCAGTAATCCTAATGTGTGTGTGACCAATAAAGGCTAAACTTACAGTAAATGTGTTCCTAGCTTAGCATTTAATCATAACGTCTATTTATTTTAATCTACAGGGCTCTGAAAACATTGATCCCTATCACAACTAAGAGGGCCATACGCCAGTCTGGGATGAGTCCGGTGCACTCGGCGGCAGACGGAGGTCACGCTTCCTGCCTGAATTTACTCATCGAAAAAGGCTTTGATGTCAACAGTCTTCTGGGTGACCACATTTCCGACCACTACGTTGACACGAGGAAGACGCCGCTGTATTTTGCAGTGTGTAACAACGATGTGACGTGTACTGAAATGCTGCTGGAGGCAGGGGCGAACCCGAACCTCGACCCCCTGTTCTGCCTCCTCGTAGCGGTCAGGGCCAGCCACTATGAACTTGTGCAGCTGTTGCTGGCCCACGGTGCCAACGCGAACTGCTTCTTCACAGCCGTCTGTGACACAGTGTTCCCTACAGCTCTACAGTACTGTCTCCACGATGAAATGATGATGCGCTTATTACTCAACAACGGCTATCGTGTTGAGAGCTGCTTTCAGTGCGAGCACAGATTTAGCATTTTTACACAGAGCTACACAGCGGCCAGTGACACTGGCAACAAAGTGACGGTGAGATCAAGTTCTGCTCCAGCTAAGTATATCCATGTGTAGAAATTGTCCAGAGCTGTAATACTATTATTATTATTCCTACTTTCATGATCATTACGAGTGTCATTCAGAGAACCAATCGTTATTGTTCAGCAATTTGGAAAGGGTTATAGGCTCATCTCTAAAGCATTTTACATTTCTAAGATGGAAAGCATTCGAGACAGAAAAGCATTATCCTCCCAGAAATAGGCGTCCAAGTTTAGCAAGTTTAGTAGAAGGCCCAAAACTGAGAAACGATGCTTCAGGCATATACTGTACAAGCGATATTCAAGTCAAAGCATGACTTTTGATTGTGCAGAATAACAGAACACAGTTATGAGAGTAAAATCTCTTTTTATTTCTCTATATAATCTGCTGCTACACTAATGCACTCATCCCAGTGTTTCACTAGTGACCATTAAGCTAGAAAGTACACCAGAGCCATGATCAGACTGCCTGCTTCATGACTGAAACGCCGGCCTCCCAGGAACTCCTTTAAAGGCTCAAACATGTAGAAATCGCTTGGAGTGAGGTCTGGACTGTACGGGGGATGTAGCAATAACTCCCAGCCAAGTTCCTGAATGTTCATGGGAATGACTGCAGTGGGCTCTGAGCCACCTCGGTTGTACAGCCTTCTTTAAAAAATATTGCACCATTCAAAAGTTTGACTCCAGCTAAGAGTCTTATTACTATCCTGTGTTTGAAATTTAATTTAATTTTAATTACAGCACAATCACTTAAAAGACAAACTCTACTTTATAGCAGATTGTTCTTTAGAATGCAAAGACAGAATGTTTGTTCCTCAAACGCTTATACATAATCCTGAACATTTTGGGGTAATGGGGTCAGGGGTCAGTTCAGAGGTGACGGTATTGGACTATGGTTCAGAAGGACACAGGTTAACACCCCACGACCACCAAGTTGCCCTTGCGGGGCCCTTGAGCAAGGCTCTTAACCCTCAACTGCTCAGATGTATATTGAGATAAAAACGTAAGTCGTTCTGCAGAAGGGCGTCTGCCAAATGTCTGTAAATGTACTCAAGCTAAGCCAGTACACTGAGCTCAACACTAACATGCTACATGTTCTGTGTCTGTTAGTTTTGTGATTTCGTCAGTGTGACCTGGCTGAAGCACCTGGTCGGCAGAGTTGTGCGATCTCTCCTAGACTATGTCGAGCATGTTCCCATCTGCCCCAAACTGCAGCAGATCCTAGAGATGCAGAAGGAGTGGCCTGAAATCTGTGACATTCTCAGTAAGACCCGGTGTAATGTGTTATATTTTACTCTACTCATGCATCATAACAGTATTATACAGTAAATGTATAATGAATACATGTTTCTGTTATATGTGTATTTAGGAAACCCACGCAATCTTCAGCACCTGTGCAGGCTGGTTATAAGGAAGAAGATAAACCTGAGGAGACTAAACAACCCTAGATTCATGAGTGTGCTGTCGTTCCCTTCTGCACTAAAGAACTATTTGATCTACAAGGAATACGACCTGTATGGAAAAATGTAAATTTGAATCGCTGTATAATATATCAAATGTAGTTGTATTATAGTTTGATGCATTATTTTAGCTACTTTTTACTACTATTGTTTTTCTACTAGATTATTATTATTATTACATATGCAAAGCTGGTTGAGGCATCCCCCAAAAGACTTGCAGCTGTAATTATAATAAAAGTTAATTCTACTGTAAGTACTGACTCAGGGGGCTGAATACAAATGCATGCCACACTTTTCTGATTTCTATTTGTAAAAAAAACTGAAACCATTTATTATTTTCCTTCCATTTCACAATCATGTGCCACTTTGTGTTGGTCAATTACATAAAATCCCAATAAAATATAATTACGTTTGTAGTTGTAATGTGATAAAAATATAGTAAACTTCAAGGAGTATGAATACTTTTGCAAGGCACTCTATGTATACCATCTAAATGGCAAAATTATATTTACCCCTTTGTAACTATAGGGAAACACAATGTATTGCTTATATACATTAAACACTCCCACACACAGACAAAATTACCAGAAGAAAATCTCGCATATTCTCCAGCACACTCAGTAAAACCTCCCAGCTGTTTTACTTATACTCTGACAAATCTACCACTACGGATTATTTTCAAGCAAAGCGTTTTCACACCAAATATTGACTTTATCTTAATACTGTTAAGTGACCTTTAGGTTGCTTATATATAGAAATGTTTTTTTCCCCCTCCTTATGTACCGACCTTGGCAGCAGCCTCATTTCCCCTCTCATCTGTTCCAACCACTCAGCATTCACCAATATACTAATCACCAGCCTAATCATCTGTCATCATCTGCACCTGTTTCTCACTGGTTTAGGCCTTAAGTTTTTTTTTGTGCTTGAATGATTCATAGGTCACTGTATGGCTTAACAAAAATACTCCTCTGAAACTGGTCGGGTACAGAAACTGGACTGAAAATGTGAGCCTAAAAAGACTACTTTAAAATACAAGAAAGTCTCCCTTTGGATGAAAAATAATGAAGAAACATACATACAGTATATACACATATGTGATGAGAACTCACAGGATTGGGGCTAAACATCTGTGTGTCTATACAGTAGGAAAGTCAGTAGTTACTATTGAACAAAAAAAAAAGCTTCAATTTGCTAGGGATTATAAAGATTGTACTTTTGGACAATGAACAAAGGTCATGTGTTCTGATGAGGTCAGATTTACCCTATTCCAGAGCGATGGATGCTTTAGGTTAAGAAGGGAGGAGCATGAAGCAATGCACCATCATGCATAGTGGCCACAGTACAAGCCCCTGGAGTGTATAGTACAAGCCCCTGGAGCCACTGTTATGGTTGAGTTGACTCAGGTCTAGGCTCAGCCACGGTATCAGTCACTAAAAATGTCATGATCTGAATGTACCGAATGATCAGGTTATCACATCTATGTAAGTTTTCTCCATTAAGCAATTAATCACAATCTAATTTTAATTGACACATTTTGTGCTATAGTTAATGGAAGAGGAATTTACGTGTAATAAACTGGTCATGTTGGGCAGCAAGTCAAGAAGAAATACATGTAACTATTTACAGACAGGTTTTTGCTGACCATAACATGAAAGCACTACTCACAAGGGCTCCGGGATTATTTGTACACTCTTTCCCCATTACAGAGTTAGGTTTATTTTGGACATGAACAATGCTGCATGGGTCTGCTGACAAGGTCTCAGTACATTTAGCCACTGACTGAGCTCACATTCTTTTTGTGTGTCTATCTGGTTGACTCCCCCACTCCAAAATTAGCTACAGCATCATAGACCAGGGCTTTGTTATGTACCCCTCTGGTCAAGTCCCTACACCTCTTCCATCTGTTCCAGTAGTACCTCCTGACATCCGTTATCCTCAGTCCTGTTATCGCTGATGCTACAATCTGTGGTTTTTAACTCTAGAAGACCATGAGTAAATTTGGATATCGCCGGGAGCTGAGCAAATATGAGGACTTGGATGAAGATGAGCTGCTTGCCTCACTGACCGCCGAAGAGCTCCTTGAGCTGGAAAAGGAGCTGTCTGATATTGAACCAGATGACAAGCTTCCTATCGGACTAAGGCAGAGGAACCAGACAGTTAAAACCCCGACAGGGACATTTAGCCGAGAGGCTCTCCTAAAATACTGGGAGAAAGAGACACGGCAGCTACTTGAAAATGAAAGAATGGGGTCTTCAAATGCTCAGGTCAGTAACTCCAAAAAAGAACAACCGTATACACTGTTACCCTTTGTTATAAAGGTGGGGTTTCATACTCGATGCTGTTCTGCCAAAATCAATATCAGATAATATTAATATTTATCTATTACTAAAATAATCTAGAACAATCTAGAAGTAATCTTGTTGTACATTACAGGCTGGTGAAATTAATGAAAACCAAAACATAACACAAAGTGACAGTGAGGAATCAGAAGAGGAGAAGGAAGCTGAGAATGAGAAAGAAAAGGATGACTGTGTAGATGATGATGATGAAGATGAAGATGATGAAGAGAAGGCTGAACTAGAAGAGCCAGTTACTGAGGAGGAGGAGGACGAGGAGGAGGAGGAAGAAGAAGACGAGGAAGAAGAAGAGGAAGTAGAAAAGGAGAAAGAAGAAGAAAATAAAGAAATTGTCAAAAGGCAGGAAAATAATCTCAACAATGAGAGCTCTCTGGAGAAATGGGTTCCTCTTCAAAAGGTGTATAATGGTCACTCAAGCCTCAAGCCAGAAGCTCCTGTCAGGAGAAATTCACCACAGGAGTCAAACGAGTTGTCAGGAAACCCCACTGTCCTGGATGAGGCTTTGGAAAAGATCCTTGGTGATGACCCTGATACCACTGAAGTTAATCTCAACAATATTGATAACATTTCCCAGGAAAACTTGATCCGTTTCGCTGACGCCCTGCGCTCCAACACGCATGTGCAATCTTTTAGTTTGGCGAACACACATGCTGATGATCCAGTAGCCTTTGCAATTGCCAAAATGCTAAAGGAGAACTGTCACATTACTAAACTAAATATTGAGTCTAACTTCATCACAGGAAAGGGTATCCTAGCCATGGTTCAAGTGCTTACACGCAATAACACGCTAGTAGAGCTACGCTTCCACAACCAGCGCCATATCTGTGGAGGTCAGGTGGAGATGGAAATGGTGAAACTGTTAAGAGAGAACACCACCCTGCTCAAGCTTGGCTACCAGTTTGACCTTGCAGGGCCTCGAATGAGCATGACTGGCATCCTGACACGCAATCAAGATTTTCAAAGGCAGAAGAGAATGCAAGAACTGCGTCATCAGCAAGGAGGTGCCTCGACTCCTATTAACCCACGCACAAGTGTGCTACAGAGGTGCACACCAACCTCTTCTCCATACGGGTCTCCTCTGAGCTCTCCATGGTCCTCTCCAAAGCTGCCACGTAATGATATGGCCAAAAGGAATCCTCAACCATGTCTTCCACCACCTCCCCCACCTCCTCCACCACCACCTCCTCCTCCACCTCCACCACCTCCACCACTTCCTCTCAAACTCCAGAGCATTACTGAGAAAAGTGGTCCAACCAGAATGATTGCCGAGGTGATCAAGCTTCAGGAAGGAAGCACCAAGAAGCAACAGGTTTCAGGCAAAAGCAAGTCCAAGTCCAAAAAAGTGAAGAAGGGGGTTCCTAAGGAAAATGAGACAGAGAATATTCTTAAAGAGCTAAAACATGCACTAAGGCCCATCGCTGACAGAGACAGTTCCAGACCCTCTACGCCAATGCGGTCTGCTCATGACGAACTCATGGCCTCCATCCGAGCAAGCAGTATTAAGTCTCTCAAACGGGTAAATGTCACAGTACGGGGTTATTATAACATAAAAAAAAACACATCCACACATGATATTCTAAAAGAAAGGCTAAATCAGAAAAATAATTCCTGTCATATTGGCCTACTAGGGGGTGGCTCAGCATGTTAAGGCTCCGGAAGGTTAGTGGTCCAAGCCCAAGTTACGCCAGGTTGCCACTGTTGAGCCCTGAACCCTGTCTGCTCCAGGGTGCTGTTAAATGGCTGACCCTGCACTCTGACCCCAGACTACACAAAGCTGAGATATGCGAAGAATAAAGGATTTCATTGTGGAATAAGTTATATGTGATGGATAAAGGTTGAAATTCAAACATTAAAAAACTTACTTATTACATGAGTCTTTATGGGGGTGTAAGGTAAAGATTTCCTCCAGAGTGCATTCTAGAGGAGACACCAGAACCCATTGCATTGACATGATCTACAGTACAATCTGCTAGACCATCCACAGGAAACAAAACGTGAACTATGTAAAGTATAATCCTTGTACTGGCTTATCTCTGTCATGAAACATCAGTGTTATCCTGAGATAGCAGGATGTTGACCCCCTAGAAATACCACTCATTTAGCACTCACTGTCACTATAAATAGACTCCATTTACGCTGTCTTGATAAGTCAAATACCTCTTAGTGCTGGGCAACAATGTGACCAGACTAAATAAACAAGACTCGTATTTCCTATGGTTTTTAAATTGACCTGTCATCATTAATAGGGATGAATATTTCTGCTGTAACTAATAAATAGTATATAGGCAATTTGATTGAAAACATTCATCGATCTTGTTACAAACTTCAGTTGTACTATCATAAAATCCAAACTACACTATGAATGCAGATGAAAAATAAAAGGATGACCAATGGCCTGTGCTTTTTCTTCAAACAGGTGGAAGTTCCCCAGTATCTTCGATAAGGCAGCCATATACTTCAATCCAAGAAAGACTTCGAAGATGTGTTCCATAGCACTATGTCCATATAAATTCGCATACTTAGTGCAAACCCGTTAAAAATAGGACAGCAACCATATTCAGATCAAGATAACCAATCTGACCAGTGGTTCATTGGAGTTTTGAATGTTCTCCCAATATCTTCCTCCAGGTTCTCTAGGTTCCTAAAGAGCATACCCTTACCATAATTGGCTAGACTCAGTTGTTCCTATGTGTAAATGAATGAGTGTGTGAAAGCATGGCTGACTCCCATCAACATCCCATCCAGCGGTTATTCCTGCCTCGTACCCAGCATTCCCAGGACAGACGCTGGAACCATAAAGTGCTTATAGAAGTTGAATGTTCAGAAAATATGCTTAAACATACACTCATGAAAAGGAATGTTTTAGAAAAGATCTGACACAGAGGAATATATTTTAGTACCTTGGTTGGTTTTTGATGATATAAGGTGGCAAGAGTAGAAGATTGGATGGAACGTATGGAAAGCCATTTAAGCGCAATGAATTTTTTTTTTGGAATATTAATGCTCTAAAGAAGGTTGTCTGGAACGCCTAAATTTTTAGTGTGTTGGTTTGATTCACCCTCTCTTACACTCACTGTATATAACTTTTGAACTGCTTGCTTCCAAAAAGAAGTCTAATATATAGATATTCAATAATTTGGAGTGTTATTATTAATGTTAGATCAAAATATTACTGGATAATGGAAATAAAACTGTAAATGGGAATGACACTAAAATCAGTTTCTAATTGTTTTGCATTAATGCCTGTCTTTATACCACAAGCAATATTTCATAAATGTCATTTATATTTGTCTGTCAATTTATTCTTTACTTTTTCAGTTTTATTTCTGTATAATTGTAAATATTTGCTTTGATGTGGAAAATAAACCTTTACCATTAATTACGATTTGTCGGTTTATTACCTAGCACATTGATCTGAATGTTGTTTGTTGCTTGGGCTTTGGTTCTTCGTTCCAAAGGAGATTAACCTTCCCGGACTAAACTTATACCCCAGCTGATTGCTAAAAATAAGGGTAGTTAGGTCTACATATATCACTGTAACTCCTAATCCAGTCCACATGCATTTGTGAGTTTTGGAAAGGTTCCCTGGATCCATTCGACAGGTGTTTGTGACAGGCAGCACAGTGTTTCAGGGGGAACTTCACCGATCTCTGTGCTCCTCTTCCGAGGTCAAAGAAGAACTTTATCACTGAATTAAAACTGAAGCACTTTTATTTAATAAGATTTTCAGACTGTGTTTAATATTTTACCCTGGTTTGTCTGAAAGGGCTGCAGAAGAAAGGTTTGACTTATACAATTGTAGACTTTGACATTTTGGAACAGCTGATGAAGGTCAAAGGAAACAAGCGGTCAAAACAAAGAGAAGATTTAATTGGTGAATAATCAAATCAATCTCTTATCCCATCGGCCATCCTAAACGCCTGTAACATTCAAAGGGTGATGCCGGTAACGCATTTATCTATGCTGCAAATATGACACTATATTATTATATACATGTACCTTATGCCCAAAATGTTAATTATGCACAAGGTGAAACATTCATATAGTTTGAACTATATACATTCTGACATCCCCCCCCCCCCATCATTGAGAAGACCCCCCTTGACCCATCAAGGCACGGACTCTAGACCACTACACCTTCTAGACCACTACACCACTATACACTATACTAAAGTGTGCTGTGGTATCTGTGGCACCGAGTCATCAGTAGCAGATACTTTAAGTCCTGTAAGTTGTGAGGTGGGCCTCCATGGATCGGACTTGTTTTTCCAGCACATCCCACAGACACATGACTGGACTGAGATCTGGAGAATTTGGAGGCTTTGTCAACATCTCAGACTTTCCACAAACCATTCTTGAACAATTTTTGCAGTGAGACAATGCACATTATTCTGCTGGAAGAGTCCACTGCCATCAGGGAGAACCATTTCCATGATGAGGGGAACTTGATAAGCAGTAGTGTTTAGGTAGGTGGTAAAAAGTAACTTCCGCATGAATGACAGGACGAACGTTTTCCCCACAGACCATTGTCCAGAGCATCACACTGCCTTCAATGGGTTCCCTGGCTTTCCTTCTTCCTATAGTGCATAGCCCCTGACCATCACATTACCACCACCATGTTTGACTCTACAGTAGGTATGATGTTCTTTTTAATGAAATACTGTGTTACAGTAGTTTTACGCCAGATGTAACAGGACACACACCTTCTCATTAGTGCACAGAATATTTGGCCAAAATTATTTTTTTGTAACAACTAAATACAATGGGCGGCACGGTGGTGTAGTGGTTAGCACTGTCGCCTTGCACCTCCAGGGTCTGGGTTCGATTTCCATCTCTGTGTGCATGGAGTTTGCATGTTCTCCCCGTGCTTGGTGGGTTTCCTCCGGGTACTCCGGTTTCCTCCCACAGTCCAAAGATATGCAGGTTAGGCTAATTAGCGTTCCTAAATTGCCCATAGTGTGTGATTGGGTGTGTGAGTGTGTGTATGTGTGTGCGCCCTGCGATGGATTGGCACGATGTCCAGGGTGTACCCCGCCTAGTGCCCGAAGTCTCCTGGGATAGGCTCCAGGTCCCCCGCGACCCTGAACACAGGATTAAGCGGTATAGAAAATGAATGAATGAAATGAAACTAAATACAATTGTGACTTTTTTATATGACTTTTCAGATCAGATCGAATGTTTTATTTTGGAGAACTTTTTTTTTTTTATGTAATAGATGTATTTGTATTATAGGCAGAAAAAAATATCATAGTTTTTTGCCAGAATTTGCTTTCAGTGACCTCTAACAGGCTTTCTAAGACCAACAAACATACCAAAGAATGACATTAAAGGACCCCCGCATAATTATACACCATGACTGGTGCTTGTGTCATCTATTCACATCAGTTTATAGTGATGTTAGAGAGATTAAAGTCTTGGCTGACCTCCAGCGTGTGATACCGGATCATCACAGAGGGACGTAGTGTTCAGACTGGGCCTGATCCTCTAGTGGCCGCATTGCACATTTTACAGTTTCCCTACAACTATTTTAGGACTCGTCAATGAGCTGAGTCATGTGTACTTGGAACAGCCGGAGACATTCAACATGGAAGTAATACATGTTGCAACACCTTTAATTAATGATGAAATCAAGCACATTGTCACTCTTAGACCACACCAAAAACAAATGTCATTACAACGAAGATTGTGGTGTCCAGTTCATGTGTGGAAATGATTCGTCAGAGCCACTCTTTCACAATTTGATTCCTGGAATATGCCTCATGCTGTCGGGGAAGAAAAACTCCATAGATGTGATACTCCAGTTATTCAGTATATCCAGGGTGTCAGCTGACTTCGTTTTATTACCACATCATACACTTTGCTTCTCACCTTGATGCATCCATTGCTCAGGAATCGGATCAATTAGGACTGATCATCGTCCCCAAGTGGCCCATTGGTAAAGTGCTCGCCCTACCATCTGGAGATTGCTAGTTCAATTCCTGGGTGAAGCTGAAGCTTTTCACAGGCTGGGGGTGGCCTTGGAGAGAGCTGATTGACCAAGCTCTCTCAGCAGGGTGGGATGGTCACTCTCACATTAATAAGGGATCTCCAGCTCACACAAGCAGAAGGAGCAGATAGCGCTGTCCTCTGAGTGTGTTACACCACCCCCAATGGTGTGCTAAAATCTCCACTGATATGACCTTTTTCAATTGCTCCCAACACAAATCTATGCTCCCTAGCAAATTCAAACCTTTTTTCTTCTGGTAAAGTCTTACTATCAAGTGGTTTCCTTATGGACAAACAACTGTTTAGTCCTAATCCTGTGAACTCTCATCACATGGTGTGTGTATGGAAATGCCCTTCTTTCCACTATTAAAAATAGCTCTGGGTTTGCTGTTGATTTTTTAAAATGCATTAGTCATTAGTCAGGTACTGATTCCTTATTCTAAAGGTTGACTCATGTTTATTGACTCCAACCTTCACCACCCTGCCTCCATAGGGCTCACTTGATGCACAGGGGCACTTTCATGGTGAAACATTTTTTGGCCTATTAAGTTCCAGGTAAGGTAATTTCATTTTCAAATATAGGACAAGATGGAAATAGTCCCTTTACGCACAAGAATAATGATGTTTTGCCAGGCCACCAACAGGCAGTAAGGGCACATCGTCAGTTGTGTTCCAAAGCACCATAGGGTGTTTCGGCCTTTTACTCACAATACACCCTCTGCTAAGGCAGGTCCACCCAGGCTGATCGGACCCGGGCGTGTGTCCCTAACGCTTCGGGGCCCAGCTATGATCTTCCCTCCTAATTCACAGCCATTGGCTACTGCGCTCAGCAGCCTCTGAAGTCTCTTCGATGGTGTGGTGCAGAGCTTGGCCACAGAGCCCCAGTTCTTTCAAAAGCCTAATGGTGGATGTAGTTATAAAGCCACAGCAGCCAACCTCCACCGGATAACACCATTGTTTTCCAGCCCAGTTGTTCTGCCTCGAGCTTCAGTTCAGCATATCGCAACCTCTTTCTCTCATTTGCCTCATCTATTGCGTCCTCCCATGGCACTGTTAGCTCTATAAAATATACAGTATTAAAATGTATCGAGTGTCCATATACTTTAGGCCAAAATACATAATCAGAATAACCTGTATATGTTGTAGGCATTGTAAGTGCAAATGATAGAAGCACAATAGGTTGACTGGCTGCAAAAATACACACAGCTTTGTGCTGATCCCAGATCATTATATATACTGTATATGTACTGTAAAAAACTTGCCTCAGAACATGTTTTATAGCAACGGTGGGCAAAGGACACAAATCCTGCACTTGATTAATGCTAGAGATACCCTAGGTAAAATATTATGCAAATTAATATTGTGCATAATTACATATAATATTCAGTAGGAGGGTCAGACAATAACAGAACATCAGGCAGAAATGTAGTGAAATAGAAAGTACAGATATTTGTTACAGGATGTACTGTAGTGTTCAATGAAAAAAAAGCATCTAGAAAGCGAAGGAAAGGCAAGTCATGTGATATCGCATATTAGTCAGCAGGTACTGAAATTCCAACTTCAAATACTTGGATAACAACGCACATGCAAAAATGTACAGCAGTCAAGTAAATGTACAGCTTTTTGTTCTACTTTTGAGTGCAGTTAAAGAAAAAAAGTATTGTCTAATAAAACTACTTAATAAAGTACAAGTACATTAAATATGTCCTTAAGTACAGCTGTGGCCAAAGGTTTTGAAAATGACACAAAGATTAATTTCCACATTATCTATGGCTCCGGGGCTTTTAGATCTTTCTGGCACATGTTACTCTGGTGTACCGGAATATAATTACAACCATTTCATAAGTGTCAAAAGCTTTTATTGACAGTGACATTAAGTTTATGCGAAGAGTCAATTGACCCTTCTTTTTCAAGACCTTTGCAATTCACCTTGGCATCCTGTCAATCAACGTCTGGGCCACACCCTGACTGATGGCGGCCCATTCTTACATAATCAATACTTGGAGTCAATAATTGTGAATTTGTAGAATTTGGTTTGTTCACCTGTCTCTTGAGGATTGACAAGTTCTCAATGGGATTGAGGTCTGGGGATTTTCCTGGCCATGAACCCAAAACTTCAATGTTTTGTTTCATGAGCCACTTCAGCCTTATGGTGTGAGGGCACCAAACTGTTCTTGGATGGTTGGGAGAAGTGACTCTTGGAGGATGCCTTTGTAGCATTCTTTATTCGTGGCTGTGTTGCTGTGTTGGCTGAGAAGCGACCCCACACATTAATGGTCTGAAGATGCTTTAATGTTGGCAGGACACCGGACTGATGGTGGCGCTGTACAGTATACAGTGTATAGTGCATAGGTCAAGATATGTGATCAAAGACACTGTGTAAATATGAACATTTATTCGATTGTACAATTCCATAAATCTTTCAAAAACACTTCCAATTTCCGATGTTTCGAAGTTTCCTGATACACAAATAAATCTTCGACAAAAAAAAAAAAAAAAAGTAAAAAGTACGCATTTAGCCTGTTGTCAGATCAATGACTGGAATGTCTATTGGGAATTAGTAAAGCATCACAGCGTATCTCTCATTAGCATGACGGATGAAAGATTTACGTCTGAACTGACATTAATCACCATCATCATTATTATTTTTATTATTTAAATATATGAACATTGAGCTGACTAAAATAAACCAACAATTCCCAGAATGTCAGAAATATAATATTTCTGGGTCTCTGGCTGATATGATAAAAGCATGATAATGTTCTTTTTTTTCTCGTTCATATCTTTGTTATAGTTCTCTCTCTCTCTCTCTCTATTCACATAGCAGAATTAGACTTTAATGTATGTAAAAATATAGGATTCAAACTTTAAGATTTTAAGAAAATAACGACACCACGCTAGAATCTGAATTTAGAAACTGTGAGGTAAAGAAGAATGTCGTATGAAAATAAGAGGAAAAACAGTGAAAATAGTGTTCCCGTTTCTAGTAAAAGCAAAAGTGGCCACCGGTCATTGGGTTCGGTCGACGAGTCGAGACAACGTGATGGAAACCGCACAGTGATCGGAGACGTGAAGGGAAAAAAAGGTGAAGCAAAACCTCAAGTAAAATAAAACACGACAAACCTTTTTCAGGTGGAATGAGGTATTACAGAGATTAATAAGAACAGCACAAGAGTTAACCGTGTCAAGTCATATCGCGGTACGACTCAAGACAGTTTAGTGTTTTCTTTTCGGGATCTGTTGGAACAAGAAAGTGCAGTTTAGTCCTCCCATTCTTCCTCATCATCAAAGTCGTCCTCGTCTTCCTCATCTTCATCATCTGTGAGGAGAGAAAAAATAATAATAATAATAATAATAATAATGCAATAGCTGTAACAGGGGCTGCTAATCATACATAGCAATTAGTGCTGTCAATCAATTCAAGTTTACTTAAATCACAGTAGTAGTAACTAATCACGATTAATCGCACGTCTAAAATACTCAGATTTACTTGGATTATAAATGTGAAGTGTTGGATTAAAAAAAAAAAAAAAATGCACGACAAACTGGTTAGAAGAAACAGATTACGAACTTTTATAATAATATCTCAACCATTAACATTAAACCAAAGTTAAATGAAAATCTGGAACCCGGATCCTCAGATCCATCAACCTAGAGCCTTAGCCACCTGGGCCACCACTCTCACATCTAACGTTTAATACATTTAATGTATTCTTGAAAGTAACTTAAGCACACAACTTTATCCAATTTTTCATTTTATAATGAAACTTGCCGTTCAGCACACCTGGTGATGTCATCAAATTATCTGCCCTAAATATCCCCATGTGATTCTGGGAAGCCATAAGGGTCAAACTTGGTCATATGTTTATTTTGCGTTAATTAACATTAGTAACGCATTCAAATTTCTAGCTGAATCACATGTGTTAACATTCACAGCCCTGGTGCAATACACACACACACACACACAATAGTTGTATTATGCTTGTTTGTCCCTGCAAGGTCAAAGCTGTCAGATATTCCCATCCCTATAGGGACACGCAATCCTGGTTGGGACAGAAAACATACACACCACAAGTCACATGTGTATGATGAGAAGTGCTGGATGAGATGCGAGCAGTACACACCTGAAGAGTGAATGGCTTTGCTCCTCTTCTGCATCACCTCCATCAGAGCTCCCACGATTCCTGCTGAGGGGGTGGCAGGTGCCGGGGTCGGGTCCGGGCCTGGACCTGGACCATCTGTTACCTATAAAAGTCACGACCGTCAGAAATAATCTGTCAGACAACAGAGCATGTGTGACTCAAATGAAGGGATATTGAGAATATAAAAATCGATCCTGCTGTACGGCAACCATTTCCAGACTGCACAGAGCTTTTATGAGGAAACTGAAATTACACTTGAAAACTGGAACTTTTTGAAACATTAGAACAAGTTGTAAAAATGATTATATAGGGATGGAAATTCATTTACAGGCCCTGATACTCAGCATGCTGAATTTTATAAATCATAACATCCACTAGGGGGCAAAATAGAGCAAGAAACTTCCCTTTACTGCTACTAATAATAGTAGTAATGAAAATCATCATCATCATCATCATCATCATCGTAATTATACCTCCTAACAAAATAACTAATTTAGTAGTGCTCACAGTTAAAGAGGATAAATCCTTAATCGATCACATTGGTTATTTATTTATTTTTTAAAAACATTGCTTTTTAGAAAAAAATAATTGAATACATTGAGTAAAAATCATATATATACACCATGTGTAGACAGACGGATAGACAGACTGATAGATCCTTCCATCTAGGAACCTCTGTAGTCGAACTAGTCATCATGGAGACTAAGATGGTCAAGAGTGACCCATTGGATTTATTTATTCACACACTATGAGTAATTTGGGAACACCAATTAGCCTAATCTGCATGTCTTTGGAACATGGGAGGAAACCAGTTACACACGGCCATAAGGCCTCTTAACTAAGATAATAATGAAGAATATATAAATATAAGAAAATATTTAAGCTGAAAATAATAAATATATAGAGGACACAAATATATAAAAAAATCATTCATGAAGTAGAAATGAAGGCGTGTTTCGGCACGTTCGAGGTGAACTCACTGTTTTGAGCTTCATTCCCTGTCGAATTTGGTCTAAAAGTGCTCCTCGGCCGCTGCCGCCGCCGCCACTGCCATCGGTTACCGACTTGCTCCCTGGTTCGACTTTCTTCAGCGCCGCGCCCCCTCTGATCTGATCCAGTAGTGCAGACCTTCCCTCTGAACCTGATCCTGGAAGAGCAGAACTGAGCGGAGGAGGTCCCGGGGGTGGAGGTGGTCCTGGCGGTGGGGGTGGAGGAGGAGGAGGAGGTGGACCTGCTCCTCCTACAACTGAAGGGGGAGGTGCAGGAGGTGGGGCATGTGGAGCCATGGAGCCAGGCATAGGTGGAGGTGGACGGGGACCTCTGTTTGGAAGGGGAGGAGGTGGAACTCCCATGCCTGGTCTGGATGGAGGAGGCGGTGGTGGAGGAGGAGCAGATGCAGGAGCTCTGAAGGGAGGTGGAGGAGGCGGAGCTCCTCGTCCACGGGACGGGGGCGGAGGAGGAGGAGGAGGGGGAGCGCCCGAACCAGGGACAGAAGCTGGACCGCCTCGAGAGGGGGGAGGGGGAGGGGGAGGGGCTGGAGTGAGAAAGAGAGAGATGAAAATATATAAATAATATATATAAAAGTCAGACTGCTCTGTGACTCCCATAGTCAGACATCGAGTCAGGTGAAGTAAGAAGTTGCTAATGTTTATCATAAAGTTGCTCAGGGAAGTATTTAAAAGCCTTTCAGCACAGAACTCATGTAAGGACTCCATCACGTTACCAGAAGGACCAATAGTCACCGAAGACAGCATGGTGTAATAGAGTCCGTCTCCCGTACCCGCACTCCCTTACCTTGTCTCCGGAACTCGCTCTTGACAGCCTCCACACCTCCTTGTTTCTCGATAAAATCATAGATAGCCCTGGACGTCTCCTTGTCCGTCAGCTCCGCTTCAGAAATCCCACACGTGTCAAACAGGCTCTTCAGATCCGGGTCCAGGTTATTAAGCTGGGAATATACGACAAGGCAAATTATTCATTAGTTTTTTTTTTTTATCCAAATGTTTTTTTTTTTTTATTACAAGTATAAAGTACTGTGCAAAAGTCTTGCCCCCCCTCCCTCTAATTTCTTCATACTGTATGTTGCTTCTAAAGATCCAGACTTTCTTGTATTTGTAATGTAGTCTTAAGGAATAGTTCTCCAGGCATCCGAAAAGACTTTTCCGTCTCGTCACTGTACCTGAGCAGGTTCAGGGAAATATTTTGAGATTGTTAAGCCACACAGTGACCTATCAATCATTTAAGAATAAAAAAAAAAAATCTAACTGAAGGCATGAACCAGTGAGGAACAGTTGCAGATGATGACAGATGATCAGGCTGGTGATTAGGATACTGACGCTGAATGCTTGAAAAAGACAAGTGCGGAAATGAGGCGGCTGTAATTGTTTCTTTGGAACTTTAGAACCTGTCGCAGGAAAAAATACATTTGTTCCATTTTTTTTTATTAAATCTTCATCATTTAATTTTATTTAATAATGAGAAAAGATGGGCTTTTGTACAGAACCATATATTATCAGGAATACACTGTGTTCCAAATTATGCAAATTGGATGTAAGTGTAATAAACATTAAATGTTTAGTTTTTAAATTAATGGTATTGCATCTTAGGGCTCTGTGGATCACTGAAATTAATCAGACACGTGTGATAATTAGTTTGCCAGATGAGCCCAATTAAAGGAGAAGTACTGAAGAAGGTTGTTCCACATTATTAAACAGGCCGCAGGTTTCAAGCGATATGGCAAAGAAACAGGATCTCTGCTGCCGAAAAGCCTCAAATAGTGCAATGCCTTGGACGAGGTATAAAAACATTAGATATTTCACGAAAACTCATCGTACTGTGAAGACATTTGTGGCTGATTCAGAGCACAGACAGGTTCGTGCGGATGAAGGCAGAATGAAGAAGGTTTCTGCAAGACAAATTCATCAGATTAAGAGAGCAGCTGCTGAAATGCCATTACAAAGCAGCAAACAGGTGTTTGAAGCTGTTGGTGCCTCAAGGTGTTGGATCCTTTAGAGGCTTGCAGTTTTGCATAAACCTACTATTCGGCCCCTAATCAATGCTCACAAGCAGAAACGGTTGCAGTGGGTCCAGGCATACATGAAGACAAGTTTTGTTTACTGATGAGTGTCGTGCAGCCCTGGATGGTCCAGATGGATGGAGTAGTGGATGGTTGGTGGATGGCCACCATGTCCCAACAAGGCTGCGACGTCAACAAGGAGGTGCCGGAGTCATGTTTTGGCTGAAGGTGTGAAAATGACCTCGGCAAAGTATATTGACTGACCACTTTCTTCCATGGTACAAAAAGAAGAACCGTGGCTTCCGTAGCAAAATCATCTTCATGCACGACAATGTACCAAGACTGCAAAGAGTCCCTCTGTGTCATTGGCTGCTATGGCAATAAAAGATGAGAAACTCATGGTGTGGCCACCATCCTCCCCTGACCTCAACCCCATTGAGAACCTTTGGAGAATCCTCACAAGATCTGTGAGGGTGGGAGGCAGTTTGATTCAAACAGCAGCTCTGGGAGGCGATTCTGACATCCTGCAAAGAAACTCAAGCAGAAACTGTCCAAAAACTCACAAGTTCAATGGATGTAAGAATTGTGAAGGTGATATAAAGAAGGGGTGTTAAGGTGTAACATGTAGCCCTGTTAGGATGTTTTTGATTGAAATAGCTTTTGATGTAATTAAACATCTACATTTAGGCATTTGGCAGACGGTCTTATCCAGAGCGACTTACATTTTTATCTCATTACACATCTGAGCAGTTGAGGGTTAAGGGCCTTGCTCAAGGGCCCAACAGTGGCAACTTGGGGGTTGTGGGGTTTGAACCTGGGATCTTCTGAACCGTAGTCCAATGCCTTAACCACTGAGCTACACCTCCTAATGCGACCTCATAATGCTGAAAATTCAATAAAAGCCTATTTTCAGTTCTTTACAACCTATAAAATGTTTTAACTCTGTTGTGCATAATAATTTGGAATAGTGCATTTTCAGTTTTTTATTTTTAAAAATTATACTGACTGTCATTTGCATTGACTAATTATGAAAATCAGAGAAAGATCTCATGTGCGTAATAATTTGGAACGCAGTGTATGAAGTCTTTTTACCAAATAATTCCTGGATATATGGAAATGAAAGTATACTCTCTGGTAATTTCCCATGTCTAGTACTAGTATACTGGTATTTTAGTGGAGTTAAATGCCATACTCCAGGACTTGACGGGTGAAAACAATTACACACACACACACACACACACACACACACACACACACACACACACACACACACACACACAAAAAAAAAGACTGTACAATATACTGGTCATTTATCTCTATATTTTGAGCAAGTATTGTTAAATGCCATGTTCTGTACAATGTGATGATCCTTTTTCACTGGTCCAATAGGTGGCGTTATTGCACCAACCAAACATGAATTGTAAAGATAAAAAAAAATAAAAAATCAATACTTGAATTGAAGTGGTTTGCATGTTGAACTTGTCCATTTTAGGCACTTTAACGCTTGTGAATTGAGTCTAAATTAAAAAAAAAAAAAAAAAAAAACTATAAATTGTGTAATGTATTTAAATCACAACTCTATTGTTCTCAGGGATTGTAATAAGCTGGACATGATCGCCTGGCGGGTTCAAGCATCATAAAATCAGATCGCTTCAACACACATCATTATGCAAAATCATCTCATTAAACTTCACCACAACTTCCCTGAGTTCTTCTTTCACTTTGTAAAAGATCAATGCTGAGTCACGAGTTGTAGTTTTGCATGGGTTTAACTCCGAATACGCGACATGTCATGACACAGGCATGCTGAAGAAGTGTTTTGCTTTTCAAATGTGGCTGTGAGAGTTTTGCATAACACCGGGAAATAAAGTGTCTCAGATCTCCTGGAGTCGTCCGACTTAAATCTGGTTTAAAACACGTCTACTCTAATAATTGCCATTTTATCTGATTGATTAAATTCAGTATGCAAATATAAACATATGAAAAATACAGTGGCTTGCAAAAGTATTCGGCCCCCTTGAACTTTTCCACATTTTGTCACATTACAGCCACAAACATGAATCAATTTTATTGGAATTCCACGTGAAAGACCAATACAAAGTGGTGTACACGCGAGAAGTGGAACGAAAATCATACACGATTCCAAACATTTTTTACAAATAAATAACTGCAAAGTGGGGTGTGCGTAATTATTCAGCCCCCTACGTCAATACTTTGTAGAACCACCTTTTGCTGCAATTCCAGCTGCCAGTCTTTTAGGGTATGTCTCTACCAGCTTTGCACATCTAGAGACTGAAATCCTTGCCCATTTTTCTTTGCAAAACAGCTCCAGCTCAGTCAGATTAGATGGACAGCGTTTGTGAACAGCAGTTTTCAGATCTTGCCACAGATTCCTGATTGGATTTAGATCTGGACTTTGACTGGGCCATTCTAACACATGGATATGTTTTGTTTTAAACCATTCCATTGTTGCCCTGGCTTTATGTTTAGGGTCGTTGTCCTGCTGGAAGGTGAACCTCCGCCCCAGTCTCAAGTCTTTTGCAGACTCCAAGAGGTTTTCTTCCAAGATTGCCCTGTATTTGGCTCCATCCATCTTCCCATCAACTCTGACCAGCTTCCCTGTCCCTGCTGAAGAGAAGCACCCCAGAGCATGATGCTGCCACCACCATATTTGACAGTGGGGATGGTGTGTTCAGAGTGATGTGCAGCGTTAGTTTTCTGCCACACATAGCGTTTTGCATTGTGGCCAAAAAGTTCCATTTTCGTCTCATCTGACCAGAGCACCTTCTTCCACATGTTTGCTGTGTCCCCCAGATGGCTTGTGGCAAACTGCAAACGGGACTTCTTATGGTTTTCTGTTAACAATGGCTTTCTTCTTGCCACTCTTCCATAAAGGCCAACTTTGTGCAGTGCACGACTAATAGTTGTCCTATGGACAGATTCCCCCACCTGAGCTGTAGATCTCTGCAGCTCGTCCAGAGTCACCATGGGCCTCTTGGCTGCATTTCTGATCAGCGCTCTCCTTGTTCGGCCTGTGAGTTTAGGTGGACGGCCTCGTCTCGGTAGGTTTACAGTTGTGCCATACTCCTTCCATTTCTGAATGATCGCTTGAACAGTGGCTCCGTGGGATGTTCAAGGCTTTGGAAATCTTTTTGTAGCCTAAGCCTGCTTAAAATTTCTCAATAACTTTATCCCTATCCTGTCTGGTGTGTTCTTTGGACTTCATGGTGTTGTTGCTCCCAATATTCTCTTAGACAACCTCTGAGGCCGTCACAGAGCAGCTGTATTTGTACTGACATTAGATTACACACAGGTGCACTCTATTTAGTCATTAGCACTCATCAGGCAATGTCTATGGGCAACTGACTGCACTCAGACCAAAGGGGGCTGAATAATTACACACACCCCACTTTGCAGTTATTTATTTGTAAAAAATGTTTGGAATCATGTATGATTTTCGTTCCACTTCTCACGTGTACACCACTTTGTATTGGTCTTTCACGCGGAATTCCAATAAAATTGATTCATGTTTGTGGCTGTAATGTGACAAAATGTGGAAAAGTTCAAGGGGGCCGAATACTTTTGCAAGCCACTGTATATATACACTACAAAACTGAAATCAACTTGATTGTTAAATTTACTGCTAGAAATTCAACACATAGCTCGCATTAGATTTTTTTATGTCTGATCCTGGATCTTCACATCTTATTTAAGCACCTCGCGAAAGTATATAATATAATCCTGACAACAAGGAACTCAGGAATAAACCTAGGATTCACACTTGCTTACATTAAGCCTGTACTTACATCAAATCCCGTGTTAGGATCCCAGCCTACATGTCCAACATGCCTGCAAGGAGAGGGGGGAAAAAACGCAATGATCAAACTGTTAAGCATCCAACAACAATTTGGGACACATCTACTAAACGTCTGTCAAGATAAAGGACCGAATAATCTATTATAGGAGGAACGTCTGTAGTTTCCCCACACGCACATCTCAGAACATCTGAAAAACAGCCTGAGAATAAATAACAGACTCACCGGAAGTTGCTCGGAGTACCGATTTCAGACTTTGAGATTTTCTTCTTTTTGTTTTTGGCTTTGTTCTTGTCTTTCCTGAAGTTGCTGTGCAGGTTGTTGTTGACTTGGAAATTGTTGTTGTTGTGTCTGACATGGTTGATCTCAGGGTTCCTGATGTCCACCGTCGCCATCGGCAGCACAGGTTCTGCTAAAAAAACACCACATCCCTTTAATTCAGACAGAACGGCCACCTTCCATTAGATACAAGTGTACTCTGTAATTTGTACTAGCCCATATATTTTATATAGGCACTTACAGGCCACTTCATTAGGTACACGTGTTCAACTCCTTCTTAATGCAATTAACTAATCAGCCAATCACACGGCATCGACACCAATGTAGACCTGGTCAAGACCACCAAAAAACTGGACCACAGAAAATAGGAAGAATGTTGCCCGGTCTGATGAGTCTCTTTTGTGTTGCAGCAATCAGAGTCATGTCAATGTGGCATAAACAACATGAAAGCATGGATCCGTCCTGACTCGTATCAAGGGTTCAGGCTGCTGCTGGTGGTGTAATGCTTCAGTATGGGAGAGGTTTTTGGCTTTTTCTTTGGGCCCCTCAGTAATTGCGTATTGTTGCCGACTGTGTCCATCCCTTTATGATGACATTTTCTGTGGGCTACTTCCAACAGTATAATACTCCATGTCACAAAGCTGAAATCATCTCAAATTGGTTTCTTCAACATGACAATGAGGTCACTGTACTCCATAGTCACCAGATCTCAATCTAATCGAGCGGCTGTGGGATGAGGTGGAACGGGAGATTACACGTCATGGACGTGCAGTCAACACATCTGCAGCAGCTGTCTGATGCCATCATGTCAATACGGAGCAAAAACTCTAAGGAATGTCTCCAGCACCTTGTTGATTCTATACCATGAAGAATTAAGGCAGTTCAAGGACACTGGATCTTTGCAGATTTTTTTTTTATGAGCTCTAATCCATAATTAGAGCAGATGTGGCTCGGTAGTTGAGGTGCTCTACGGCTTAGAGACAGTGGCACTGAAGAAAAGACAGGAGGCAGAGCTAGAGGTAGCCGAGCTGAAGATGTTGAGGTTCTCTTTGGGAGTGACAAGGATGGATAGGATCAAGAATGAGTTCATCAGAGGGACAACAGATGTGAGATGTTTTGGAGATAAAGTCAGAGAGGCCAGATTGAGGTGGTTTGGACATGTTCAGAGGAGAGATGGTGAATATATCGGTAGAAGGATGCTGAGGTTGGAACTGCCAGGCAGGAGGTCTAGAGGAAGACCAAAGAGGAGATTCATGGATGCAGTGAGAGAGGACATGAAGTTAGTTGGTGTGAGAGAAGAGGGGTAGATGGAGGCAGATGATTCGCTGTGGCGACCCCTGAAAGGGAACAGCCGAAAGACAAAGAAGAAGCGGCTCGGTAGTTAAGGTATGGGACTGATGTTCAGGAAGTTCAATCCCTGATGCCGCTGGGCTGCCACTGTAAGGCCGTTGAGCAAGGACCTTCACCCCCCAAGTGCTCAGATACAATCGGGTGTCAAACTGGCAACCCGACCCTGCAAGTTACTGCTACAGAAATGACAGGTTTATCTCCAGGGTGGGAGGGTCCGTCACCAGACGTGCAGGATCGCATGTGGACATAAACATATATATATATAGGGCAATTCCAGGGTTATGGATGCCACATTTAGACTCATCTTTATAAACTAGAAGCTTCAGAGCATGAACAAGATTAATATCAGTGAAATAATTTGCATAATTCTCTTCAGCTAAAAACAAACAAATCCTCAAAACCCTATCGTCTCATATCAGTGTTATGGATTTGGCATTAAACAGACAACCTTTATGAGAGTGCGCAGGTTTGCTACAATCACTGTGAACTTTAAAGACCGCTGCAGAAAGAGTTATACTTGTACCATGAAGGAGACTCGCAAACACAAAAAGAAATAATTTTAAAATATGTTTTTTTAATTATTATTATTTTTTTTTTAATAAATGATTTCGGATTAACTGATGCTGTGGTTGTGATATTTTGACGTTATCATCATCATGATGTGACGTATCTAAATCAGTCCTATACTAACTATATAAAGAACGCGTGTGAATAGAATTTAACAAATATTTGACAGTTATTAAAAAAAAAAAAAATCGTCCTGTTTGACATTCATCATTTAACTTTACAACTAAACATTTGGTCATGTGTTGTGTAGTTGACTGGGTATTGTTAATGCATTTAAGAACCCAATGCTACTTCTTCCCCCCCCCCCATGGTAAGGTAGACCTCTGCATGGAATTGCCTAATTAGTCCTGTCTTAGATGTTTATTCTTTGACTTCTGATCATTGACCAGATATTGCAGGTCAAATACATTTTACATTTCTGACCTTTACTTTGCACCAAAAAAAAAAAAAAAAAAAAAAAGAACATCAAATGACATGTTACATAAGAATGTATTTAACAAACAAAACCCATTATGCAACAGTGATCTTCTGGGGACATGGAAGGAAAGGAATGCGGGCTGTCAGGAATGCAAGATTACATGCAAAAAACAAAAAAAAATCAGGTTCTTAAAGATGCTTAGAAAAATGTACCAGTAATCTGTTTACGTAACTGAACAAAATGTACCCAAGACTGTATATGCATTTATTTTTTAAACACAACAGGTAACCATGCCAAAGTATCCCTTTAACTACAAAGACCCTCTAAGAGAACCGGCTCATTCTGTGGAATGATGATGACAATTATGATAAAAAGAAGAAGAAATTTAACACCATTCATTTTCTCCCTTTTGTCACGTACAGCATTTAATAAGCAATTACACCAATCAGCTATAAGACTAAAACCACCTCCAGACGACCTCTATAACCTTGATCGTCAATCATGTACCACGGTCACAACTGGTGACAGGATCATGGCAACCCAAGTTCCAGCTAAATCTGTTTGAAGCAAAGGCCAGCACTTTTGGCCTGATCCAACAGAACATCAAATGCAGCACGAATTACGGCAAAAAGTTAATGCTGGTAAATAGAGAAAGGTATCCGAACACTGCATGCACCACAGCCTGCTGCAAGGAGCTTACAGGCAGAGTTCAAGGCTTCATTTCACGGCCCCGTCCTCCAAATTCCCCAGATCTCAGTCCAACCGAACATCCATGAGATGATCTATGGAGGCCCCAAACACCACAGCACACCCCGAGACGTCTTGTTTAGTCGTGCCCCAATGGAGCAGAGCCACTCTGGTTGCACAGAGGAGAACCTACACAATTCTGGGGTGATTGTTTTGGGGCTTTAATATTATAGCAGATTGGTGTATTTTGCCCATTCTTCTTCTACTATATCAGAATGAAGTATACAGATTCAAAGCATTGATTGAGGTCTGGGCTTTGATTCAGCTATTCTACCATCTTCACATTCTTGATTTTGATCCAACTCAGTTAAGCTTCGACCGTATAATTCAGGTCATTGTCCTTTTTCCAAGGTGATCCTCAATCTGTTGCAGACTGGAACAAGTTTTCTTCAGGGGAATGCCACGCATTTACCCCATAAATCGAACCTCAAGCTTGTCCCCAGTGCCTGCTGATGCAAAGCATCTTCATAACATGATCTGTTCCAGCCATGAAATATGAAAAGGACAATGACGCCGGGACCCCTTTCCCAGTACAGTAGCTGTTTTTGGAATCCCCAGATCAGCTTCTAGTTCTTCTAGCTTGATTGTAGTGTTCTGCTTGTCACTGGTGGATCACAACAGATTCTCGACCATCTTCGAAGCATGTGTCTCACACTTTTTTTTTTTGCTCTGCACTCATTGCATCGACCCCAAAACCATCTTGAATCCTCCGAATTGTGTCCGTGGTGGAACGTTCAAGGTTAACGCAACATTTCATGCAGATTCGTTGCTCAGTCATATCGAATGTGATGGCCAACTCAATGGCATCTAGTACAGTGAAGTCGGATTCTTCATGCATGCGCATTCCAGTGCACTGTCCTTGGCTGCCAGGTTACATCGATGTCCGGACGGACTTTTTCCAGACAGACCTCGTACAACGAACTAAACATGGGTCACTTTGGATTGGATGAGTGTCTCTGCCAAATGCCATAAATGTAAATCAATCTATTGGACAATAGAACCTATTCACAAGCTGTTAAGCTCCATGTGATTGAGAGATTGATGGTCCGACATGTACGAAAATGGAAGCAGTAGCTGTGTTCAAGCCGAACAAAGGATCATGTCAAACAGGGAGTTTGTCGAAAGAAAACATCATAGTGGAGGACATGGGCAAAGTTTTACCACTCCAAAGTTTTCTGATATGCTGAATCTGCACTCTCTCGGCACAACACCTTGAAAACAAGTTTCCGCATATTTCTCAAAAAAAAAAAAAAAAAAAAAAGAAACGTTTAAGGCATTTTAAACTCTGTTGCCAAGTGTAAATCTAAAAGAAAAGGCGTAAGTGCTGATTTCCAGTGTGACTGGATTTCTGGGCCTGTAAGTGGCTGTGCCTCCAGGCTGGGAGGATGCACCCAGCTACAACAGGCACATTTCAGCAACAGGAGGGCGTTTTTATGAGGAGGAAGTTAAGGGATTCGAGTAGCCCTACCGTACTTCAAATGATTTGATGGAGAAAAATTCAACACTTATTAATTCATTGTATAAGATTCAACTTACCTTTTGTTGGCTCGGATCTTTTTTCTGGAAGACAGACGCAAGATCACCGTTAAGATCCTCGACAAGTGATTGATTTGTTAACATACTTTAAAGAGCATCATGTACTGAGAGAGAGAGAGAGAGAGAGAGAGAGAGAGAGAGACGGAGAGAGGAAAGTTGAGGCAGTAAATGGAAGACACACTTTTATAGACTGAAAATCCAATCCCAAGCAGCTGTTAGGGAGAGGCCTCATGTGGACTGCGCCTAGCCGCCGGCGTAACCTGGCCAGTCAGCAGACGTGCAGAAGAAATGAGCTAAGGAAGAAGTGGTTCAGGAAGGAAAAAGTTGTAAGCAAAGGTAATGGAAAGCAGACCGTCTCGGTACGACTCCACACAGCGGCGAAGACTTCAAAGTAACGATCGTCTTCAAAGACTACGAGTGTGAAGTGCGAGACGGGAACAAGGAGAGGGTGGTGTGGTGTGGTGTGGTGGGAAAGGGGGGGGGTGTAGGGGGGTGTAGGATGGCGGAGGAGGAGATGGAAGGTGGAAACATGAAATGGAGATGGAGATGGAGATGGAAATGGAGAATTTGCCTCATGTAGTGAAGGATATAAAAAGAGAGTCAGATGGAGAGACGTGGGTTCAAATACAGTACATGAGAAAACACTGACAAAGCAGAAGGGAAATAAAACAGTAAAAAGTGTAAACTGATACAAAAGCATGTTGGTGCTTTTCAGATCTGATTATATAACACCATCTTTCATAACATTTAGCGCTTCTTATCTCCTGATCCATGCAGCATTTTATGTAAATATGTATTAACATTTAGATTTATATCAGATAAAAAGAAACATCTTTGCTAAAAACTATTTCATGTCCCTTTTATGTTTTAGTGTCTGGAACTTTTATGAATTTAAATAAGCTTTATCGCCATTCAGATGAAACTTGGCCAGTTTAGATTTACCTGAAACAGTAATTATTCTAAAATGGAAAATGGTTAAGTTATTGTAACATGAATTTGACATGGTTACAGACACTACAGATTTTTAGGTTTTTAAGCTTTTATCAAAAATCTATTTAAGCTACCGTTTTTACGGGTCACATGCTTCTAGAAGCATACACCAAGTTTAGTATTCATACTCAAAGAAATATGAACAATTTGCATTTTAAATGATTATTGTTTGAAGCGAGACAGGATCAACACTGGAAAATGGACATTTTTGAGGCCACATATAAATTCATTCATTCATTTTCTATACCGCTTAATCCTGTGTTCAGGGTCGCGGGGGACCTGGAGCCTATCCCAGGAGACTTCGGGCACTAGGCGGGGTACACCCTGGACAGGGTGCCAATCCATCGCAGGGCACACACACATACACACACTCAAAAACCCAATCACACACTACGGGCAATTTAGGAACGCCAATTAGCCTAACCTGCATGTCTTTGGACTGTGGGAGGAAACCGGAGTACCCGGAGGAAACCCACCAAGCACGGGGAGAACATGCAAACTCCATGCACACAGAGACGGGAATCGAGCCTGGCCGGGGAATCGAACCCGGACCCGGGAGGTGCAAGGCGACAGTGCTAACCACTACACCACCGCGCCGCCTACATCATCTCTCCAAAAAACTGCTGAAGTTAGAAACTTAAAGCTTTTAGGAAAGTAAGACTGGTCACTTCCATGTTGCATGAACTAAAGAAAGAAGTAGCTTCTTTGGCCGCACACATTTTCAATCCTGTGTTTCGGCCACAAGAACAAGCTGTTATACATGGCTTACCGGTTTTCCTGTGTCTTCTCGTCATCAGGTCATTCGTTGTCACTTTGAATTGTTTGGCTTCTTGCTCATCAGCAAAGTTGAGGCCGATCTGACATTTCTGTTTCGGGGGTAAAACGAAATTTACATGAAAAAATGCTTGGAAAAAAATTTAATAAATAAAAATCCAAGATGCAGGTAGGAAGAATGTCTAGTTATTACATTGTTTGCTCTGATGATTATGAGAAGCGTACCGGTTAAACTCATCCGTAGTACTGACTACTGTAATTATGTATATTACAGACTACTGTGCAAAAGTCTTGCCCACCCTCATTCTTCATACTTCCAAAAAGTCGGCCTTCCTCATACTTTTATTCTTCTTGCCAGGTTTTGCCAGTTCCTGCACCTGAGCAGCTTCACAGGAATGTATTCTGTTTGTTAAGCTACACAGTGACCTATGAACCACTCTAGCATAAAAATCATCTAACTTAAGGCCAGTGAGAAACAGATGATCAGGTGATTAGTCTACTGGTGGTGCTGAATGCTGAGTGGGTGGAACAGACGAGAGGGGAAATGAGGTCGCTGCTGAGGTCGTTACATAAATAAGAAAAGTGTAATATTCTATCATTAGGCGCTTTGTAGTCTGTAGCAGTAAAACATTGGTTCCCATTTCTTATATGCAGGTTAATATGAAGAAATAAAAAAAGGGGGGGGGGGGTTATAACTTGTCTCTTGGTATATTTACAGAAGCTGCTGCCAATATGGGAAGAAATCAGTACACAGAGCTTCATGACTGTACACTACTAAGCACGGATGTGGCCTTCCTACGCGAGCTCGGGAGACTTTCCAAACCTTACATGGCTAGACGTCTGGTGCTCGTTCATACGCTCGTTCACACGCTGCTTTGACAGCACTTGAAAAACCAAACAAATTTACGGCGATGTGTTTCGACTCATCTCAAAACCCTCAAAAAAATGATGCAATAACTCTTTATTCCCAAATGAGTAACATTTATTGATTACATGTAAAAAACAAACAAACAAAAAAAAAAAAAACACGTTATAATAAAAATCTGATATTCTGGATGTACCGAAGTTGTGCTTACAATAAATACGGACAACATTGAGAGCACTTACGTCTCCTGGGAAGGTCAGGAAGAAGGATTTGGAGGTGTGCAGCACAAAGCCCGTGTAGAGCTCCTGTTCAAACACGGTTCTGCCGTCCTGTGAAAGCATCAACAGCATGTCTTCAGTTCAGAACCAAAACTAAACATCACATCACATCTTGTACGACGCTTTGATGAAATGATTCAAACACATGACGGTAAGCCAGATAAAGTGCTCACACAGTATCTCCTGTGGTCATGGAGCTGGTATTAGATAGACTAGTTATTTAGACTATACAAGGGGTGTTCGAGTCAAACCAGGACTTTCTGCTGAATGAAATGTGATTGACATTTAGAGAAGACATCAAGCACATTATGGTGATGAGAATCTTAGCCGCAGTAAAACATTTGAATATTGCAAATGTTTTAAAGGCGGCTGTACGTCTGTGAATGACGATCGCCAACTCGTCTGTGGGGACAATCATTCACCAACACACTACATCAACTCTGCTGGGAGTTATCACCACATCTCTTTACAGTCCTGATCTCACTCCAAGCCATTTCCATATTAAAGGGGGTTCCTGGGAGGCCAGAGTTTCTGATGCGAAGGCGGCAAGACTGATCATGGCTCCGGCACCCTGAGGAAACTTCCGACCCTGATGGTATTCAAGCACGATAGCAGCGGTAATGAGCTCGCCCTATGATCGGAGTTCGAATCTCGGGTGATGCTATAGCCTCCTGCAACTGGGAACCTAGAGAGCTGATTGGCCGAGTTCTCTCGGGGGAGGGATGCAAGGCACTCTGGGATTCCCTCATCAATCGTGACTCTAACCAAGTGGTTCTCAAACTTTTTCTGTCATTCCCCACTTAAGGGGGTGGGAGAATTTTCAAGCCGCACTTGTCAACAAAATAATAACGAAATCGGCCAAGTTTACTGTTTATTGAAATATCAATTCCTAAACCAATAAGATCAAACAACACCAAGTTAAAAACAGATAAAATACACATGTAATTGTTATACAAGGCTTACGTTGTCGCATATCTTTGCATAATTGACCCCATGTTTATTAGCTGCTCAGCAATCGTTTGTAGTTTTTTTGCACTGGCCAATTCTGTATGTAACTTTGAATGAAGCCATTTGTGCTTTGCTGTCCACTGATTCAGATGTTACCATGCGATTCTCCTGCTGTCTGTATTCTGCCAGAATAAAAGAAGTCAAGTGGCTTGTCTGTGAGTGTGTTGTCTCTAAGTGTCTTCCTAATTTGTTGGGTCTCATGCGGTCTGCTGCCAGCAGTTTAAGACACAAAACACACACGAGCCTCTCCTCTGCCCCCACCATCACCACCATGAATCCAAGCTGAAGATAGGCTTCATTAGGGGTGGGCGATATAACCAAAATCTTCCATCACGGTAGAAGCAATTTTCTAACTCAATAATGATATATATCACAATATAGCAATTTGTATCTGAAAATGCATAAATAAAAATGAAAACACAAAGAAATTGTTTTACATAATTTCATTTTTTTAATGTAATTTTATTTAAACTGTGAATTGCTGAGGTTTGCCGCATTTCTTTACTTTGGCCATATTCGATTTGTATCTCAGATGATAGAAAAGGTTTGACGTGTTTCCACCACTTGTTAAAACAGTGCACTTGCGTACCTTCTAAATCACGTTCATCTCATTCGTATCACTTTTCTTCTACCCAAACTAATTCCACACCACAGACGAGGCACATTTTTTCTTTACAATCTCCTCGTTCTTGGTTTCGTCACATGTAAGCAAACTCACTGCTGCTGCACCGTCTTCTTCCATTGTCGAAGTGGATGTGAAGCCAAACACATCAAAAGTGGGATGAAACCGTGGCACCCGATTGAACCGAATATCTGCGCAAATCTGGATAGCGCAGTGATGATGATCTGGTTTATTCGCGCAGCCCGGTGGATCGCGCCGCGCCGCTCGAATCACAAACCTGCGCGACTCACTGTAAATTGTTTAAAACAATTTAAAATGTCAGGACTGTTTAATATTGTTTCCGCCGTGCCATGCCTGGTTTGTACGTGCGCATCCCAGCGGGGTAAAATGTATTTTGATGGTCGGCGCGGTTTATTTCTGTCAGAGTCGCGCAGCGCTGCCCAGTGGCTCGCGCAGGTTTGTGATTCGAGCAGCTGCTCAAGTTTGTCCGACGTTAAACCGCTATTGTTCCACTATGGTTCCACTTTTTCTCCCGGCCCCCAACTGATGTTATTTAAAATTTACTCGTATTAATGATCCATTTATTTGTGTGTGATTGTTTAGTTTTTTCCTATTATTTTCCACTAATTTCCTCCCGTTCATCGCGCCCCACCTGTCATGTCTGTATTCCCCACTAGTGGGGCCCCACACTTTGAGAACCACTGCTCTAACCAATCATAAGTGAACAGCGCTATCCAAGTCACGGTTTGACTTGACACCAACAAAGCACTCCTCTTAAAAAAATAATAAAAGCAAAGTTACAGTTGATATGTTATAATGTAATAAACTCAAAAAACATGATCTGATCTGCATGCATCTATGAAAAGATCATCATGACACCTTGCTGTTAGCTTAAATCTAAGCACAGCTGATGTATGATGAGGGATATTTCTGGGTATTTATTAATATGCTTTAAATACCGGGCTAAAATTATCAAGATTATGCATGTTTAAATATAACACAAAATATCTAACTGCAAGCCTTGCCCTTAGTCTAAGACAACAATTATTAAATGCCAAAACGTTATACTATATGAACGAAGCAAGACTTAAAATATGCATCAGGTCTGTGATTAATAAAAACATGTTTCCGAGCGAGCAAGAAAGAGTGAAACTGGAAAATCTACTAAACACTAGCTAGGGCATGTTGGCGTTACATAAACGCAAGGTTAACCAGCAGGGGCAGAGAGAAACTATGCGCCGAGTGCACATTCCACAAAGTCAAGCGGCGATGTGTGACACAGAACAGCCACTTTCCCCTGAAACGTAACTGAGCCAGCACCTGTCCTGAATGACGAGGAACCCTGACGCATATCCTGGGCCCCACAGAACAACAGTTTTCCGGCATTCCATTTCACCCCTCCCATCCAAAGCAGCCAGAAGGAGCGACAGCGAAAGTCAATCGTCCGGATCAGAAACGGTAACGCTGCTTGCAAGACTCTTCAAAACACCCATGGTGTAAGGAGAGGTCAAAAGTGTAGGACTGTGGGTTTGGCATGCACCTCTGTGGACGAAAAACACTTAAAAGCCAGCAGTGTTCTGGGATAACAAGGACTTAAAATAAACCTCATTCAGATCCACCGCCATGAACCAATCCTGTGGTTGCACAACTTCAGCATACAAAGAGAAAGCGTCCAGAGGGACCTCTTTGAAATGCAGAACAGGACAAAAACTCCTCCACCGTTCTTCTGAACAAAGATGTCACCAGTTCAGTTTTGGTTTCTGAAACAGACGCCCTGACACAGAGCAACGACACGGCTTCTGTTGGATGTCGATGACGACTTGGGCTCATAGTGCTGGTGGTGGAATTGGGAGTTTTTACTCCTGTTACAGGGACCACTGATCTTAATTCCAATGATAACATTTGCTGGTTCGATATCACTCGTTTGCCGATTTCATGTCACAGTGTGGGGTAATTAACCATGTTATTGCCCTGATTCTAGTGTGTGAGGGAGGCAGGGGGCTGACTGGAAGTCTACACCTATGAGGAGAAAAGGTTTAGTCTCTTAATTTGGAGTGTGTAACGTCCTGATGCTCACTCACTCGGTCATCCACCGCCTATACCCGGGGTACTCAATAGGCCGACTCCGGTCCGCATCCGGACCCAAATACGGTTAAATTTGGACCGACGCCAAAACAAACATGCTAATTTAATCATAATCCAAATGAGTTCTCAATGAAGTGCACAACTGTGTTTCCGCGCGATATATCTTCGAGTCTTCTAGTGATGGGTCGTTCATGAACGTTTCGTTCTTTTTGAACGAATCTTTAACGTGACTCGGAATCACTCTCGGAGACGACTCGTTCTTCTGAGTAGTTCGGTCCTTTGTCACGTGACTCCCATAGACGGTATGCGGTGCAGTAGATTCAAAAGCACGAATGACTCAGACTGGAAGATATAAGAGGTGAGCTGCTCATTCTGTTTATTATAATATGTCCTAATATCCTAATGTCCTGCTCAAAGCTGGCCATTGATACAAGTTGATTTTAAAAACAGCGAATTTAAGAGTGAGTGGAAAGAAAAATATCCATTCGTGCTCCCCGTGGGAAGCAGAAAACCAATGTGCTTAATCTAGCAACCAAAAGTGGTCACCTTCTCACCTTCTGGACTGGTGTTCCTGTCCTGCAGAAAATGGCCCTTCAAATTCTCACAATGTTTGTGAATCTGCCGTTTCAACAATGATCACGGTGAAAAACACATATCGCAGCTCCCTTTAACCAATTAACCAATGAACATCTACATCAGTGCCTCCACCTGGTCCTCACACCTTTTATGCCCAAGTTCAAACAACTGGTGGCACAAAGATGATGTCACCTTTCACACTAAAAGGACTATCATGTAATTTTTGGGTATTGTTCGAAGATTTTCGGTTTGACACTTTTTATTTTTTGTAGTTCTCTAGTTGAAATTGGACTGTCATTTTTCCGGACCTCAGACTGAATAGAAATTTAGTAAGTGCACCTTTCAAATTTATATTTGAATACCCCTGGTATATACCACTTTATCCTTTATACAGGGTCGCAGGGGGTATGGAGCCCATATAAGGGAACTGACGGCACGAGGCGGGGCACCCCCTTCATGGGGTGCCAGTCCAGGACAGTGCACACACATACAGTACACAGTCATCATTCACACACTATGAGCAATATAGGAGCAGAAATTAGCCTAGTCTGCATGTCTATGGATGGAGTGGGTTTTCTCCACGAACTCCAGTTTCCTCCCAGAATCCAAAAACAAGCCCACTCCATCTTCTCTCTGTCCTTTACTCCTGTTTCAGCGAGTTCACTCTTCCTCACCACCTAGAGGCACTAAAGGCTCTAGAGCACATGGTGGTCAAACAGGCTGGGGATGTGAAGAAGAACCACCTTATCCTCTTTACACCCCCAGCCTGTTTGACCAGCATGTGCTCTAGCACCGCCCCTCGCCTCTGGAATTCCTTCCAAGACATCACGGAATTTTTTATACATCATTACCCTGGTGATGCATGATGTGCATTAGAGATAAAGCATGCCCATGCTACTCTACGTTTAGACAAGATTTTGGCTCTTTAAAAAAAAAAAAAAAAAAAAAAAAAAAAGATTATGCTCTTTAACACCCGAACAAAAGCCTAACTTGAATACATCGCTGGTGTGATGTTTCTGAGCAGAATCTGACTTGTGCTGCGTGGCACACAGTAGTCTATTATGGCAGTGTCACATGTTCTAAAGACAAACAATAGAAATCTCAACCAACTATGCAACTCTACCAGAGCAACTGTACACAACTCAGAGCTGGATTCCTCGGCACAATCCGTGAAAAGTTAGTAATGTTAAACCTGAAATAGTACTACTAGTAGAGACGTGGGGGAATTATTAATAATAATAATAATAATAGAATATAACCAGTCTACACACCCTCGAGGTGAAATGGTTTAGTTCGGAATCTTAATGTTATTTTTCAGTTAAGTATTATTTGTGACTCTTTCATGTGGCAATTCATGCATCGACACACTGACGACGAATTTGATGTTTTACAAATTTCTTTTTAATTAATACATGCTTGCATTTGCAGTTCCATGATGATCCTACAGGGGGTGAGGGTGAGGCTCCAACACTGACGGGCAGCACAGCATACTGAACAGTAGAAGCTAATGATTTCCCAAGTTTGTTTTGAATTGTAACAAAATCTGAAAAATAGAAGCTTAATATAAAAGTATTAAAAAAAAAAATTAAGTTACAGAATTTCTCTCAAAATGGGAAATCACAATCAGGAGAAATATAATTTTTTTAAATTATTATCTCAATTACTTAATATTATCACGATACCTAGGTCACCATTCGTTCTGTATTGCGATTCTATAAGTGTCGCAATTTCATAAATACCCCAATTCAAAATGTATTTCTTATTAGATCTCATTATAATTCTAAACAAACTTAGGAAATAATTCACTTGTACCACTGGACGCTGTGCTGTGAATAGTTTAGAGTGCACCACCTGTAGCATTTCAGAGGAACTGCAACATTTTACCAACATTTAAATTAATACATAATAAAAAAAAAAGATTTGAGTTAGCGGGGCGATATGTGAACTGCCCTCAAAAGAATCACGATTTAATCACAAAATCTTTTTTCTCCCATCTGTAATATATAATCAGTTTCACCCAAGCCTAGCCGAACCTGCTTGTTCCTCATAATACATGTGTCGCTGTGTAATGGCAGGTCATAGTTCATCCAGGGAGTGGAGCAGAACGTTTTCAGAGCTTTGTGATATACGTACTGTGATAGTCCAGGGGTGGCCAACCCTGAGAGCTTCTCGAGAGCTGCAGCTCTGCACGTTTTACTCCTCTCCTTGATTATTATCTGGATCTCGAGCACCTGGGTTGGTCACTCCTGGACCAGTCACAGGAGTTTGGGAATAGAGTGCTTGCGCATCCAAATCCCTGCTAAGTAGCTTTCCGAATGCGCTCCACTCTTCTGAGAAGGATTTCCACCAGATTTTGGAGTGTTTGTGTCGATATGTGCTCATTAGTGAGATGCTGAATAAGGATGTCTGGGATTAAGTCTACTGCATGTTCCACTCAAGACTCAAGATTGTATTCAGTATCGAAAATATCAGTGTGCACCGTTACCAACTCACTTTGATATCCAAGATCCTGATGAAGTAGGATCGCTGAGGGTTGTCCTTCACCAGGCAGGCCACGCCGCAGCATCTCTTCGCCCAGGACGAGTTTCCATCGGCTGCGTACACCTGCACCACGCCGGCGGCCATAGCCTACAGAGACACAGCAAAGACATTAACTCAGAACCTGCAGCGAGAGTCTGTTTTCTGGGTGTCAAGACATAAAAACTATGTATATGACACACAAACAGGCTCTTAGCAGAGCGCAGATGGAGCAGAGTGTTAAAAGACTTCACATGGGACTTGCACTCCACAAAACACCTGGGTATTGTACTGTATGTAGAGGGAGCTTTGAGGCTGCTGAAAGTGTCATTTCACCCGAAAAACAAGACTATGAGGGGCGTTCAACCCAAAGCGGGACTTTTGATTGTACAGTACATTTATGCGAGTTAAAACCTCCCTTTATTTCTCTATAGAATCCTCTGCTATTCTAATGCACTCATCAGCCTGTCTGACTCACGTCTGAAACACTGGCCTCCCAGGAACTACTTTAATAGTCCAAAGATGTGGAAATGGCTTGGAGCGAGTTCGGGACTGTACGGCGGTGAACGATTGTGTGTACAGTTGACAGTTGACTTCCGCAAGTTGGCGACAAGTTATCCATTAATTTTTAAAGGATCAGGTGTTTCATTCGCAGAACAACTCATGAGAACGACTGCAGTAGGTTCACGGCCACCTCAGCCGGGATGATCATTCAGGGACGTCCCGCCCTCTTTAAAGCATTTGAATCATTCAAATGTTCTACTGCGACTGAGTCACATCACTATATTGTGCTTCTGTAAATGTCACCATTCATCAGAAACTTTAGCAGAAGTCCCGGTTTGACTTACGCAAGTTAGTCTTGTGTAAAAAATTAAAAATAAAATATATAAAATTCTAGGTGGGGGTGATTTCTGAGAAAGTTCTCGCTCGGTCATTTTCTCCAGGTTAATCCCTTCTCAATAGAGATGAGGAAACATTTTATTCAGTTACATATCATGATTGTTTTGTGTTTTAGTTCGTGATACATTTTTAATTTAAATACATTTGAATTTATATAATGTTTGATATGACATGTGGTAGTAAACCACGCAGTTCCTCTATAATCCTGCAGGTAGCGTGCACTAAACTATCCACACACTAGCAGGCAGCACAGCACCCTCGTCAGGAAGAGCGGATTCTGTTCAAATAGGGAAAAATTAATAAATTAATTAATTTAAACCGGATTTTAGAAAATCATTAAATTAACAGAATCGTCAGCGAGGTATCGCGATAATATCATATCGGTGATCCCTAGGGATTCCCATTCCTATAATTAGCCCAGAAAGTCGAATACATTTTCAACAAGCACTTCAGTTAGGCCTTGTTCACGCGGGCGTTAAAATCGAGCGTTTTTCTGTCGTTCGTAGAGTCCGGTGAGCGCGGATGAAGCGCAGAGGGTTTTCTACACATACGAGTCAGTGACGGTGTTCACACGGGCTTTGGTGACGTGCGTTTGTCCGGCTGCGCGTTTATACGGTGTTAAAAAAACGTTGCATGCAGCTTTTTCTTGGCGTTCAAATCCCAACGAACGCAAGGAAACCGCGTCTAGGTCGTTTTCTCCGCGTCCATTTTACGCTTCGGAGGACCGGATATATCCCATGATCCTACATGCTATACAGAGGGAAATGCGGGAAAAAACCAAAAATAAAATGCTTAAAAAATAAAACTTGCGCAGAAATGTTCGCATTTCTTCATAAACCACAAAAAAAAAACTTCCTTTAATCCGACGTTGTGCAGTCGGAGGGTGAACCCAGTAGCGGCGGCCATTTTTTTCTCTCCCTACGTTGCCGTATTATTTTTAAAATATTTTTAGATATTATATAAATATATAATAATTTAATTAGAATTTTTAAAACAATAAGATTAGTGGTATCTGATGTCTGCTTTCATCGGATAGTTAAGATGCTTATTAGCTCTGAACAGGGGGGGGGGTAGCACCCTTCAGTTATCTGTAAGATAAAAGCTCTCCAGCGTGTAGGAGAGGACGAGGAAACTAGGACGTGGTCTACATGTTAAAGTGTCTCAAATGTTCCTGGAACTCGTTAGATTTACGAGCAGGTGTCGGCGTCTCCAGCAGACGCTCCTGGGTTGCTGGCTAAATATTTATTAAAGTTCCTTTCCTGCAATCTTAGCGGCTCATCGGCCTCACACACGGCCTGATAGACGTCAGAAAAACTGCTAACCCCAGCACCTTAATCGGTGGTGTTTATCGTTTTAGCACCGGGTAACGTCCAACAAACGGGAACTTCTCTGCAGTTTGCATGTACTGCCCAGTCTATACGGTAACGCAAAGTCTTGATGATACCAGAAAAGAACATTCATTGCTTAACGACCAAGACGATCTTTCATTACGGTAACGAGCAGCATTTTACAGTCTAAGGAAATTAGCTGATTTGAATTTTGAATGTTACTGATGACGGCTTTATCTTAAACTTTAATGCTGATCTTTTAACTGGATGTAGAGTTTCGTAAGTATGTCACATGCGGTTTTGCTGTTCTGATCTACTAAAATATCACCGTGTCACAGCGCGTGCTTATGGGTGCACAAATATTTAAAAGGAGTTACAGCAGATATAGATATAGAAACTTCAGCTTACACAGATATACAACTTAGAGCAGATATAGACGGAGTAATGCATAATGAGATGTTCTGTAGCACATTACATTCACAAGCCTTTTTAATATATAAAAGGAAAATCTCAGGATGTATCAGAATTTTTTTTTTTTTTTTTAACAGTACAAATCCTCCTTTCACTTAAACGCAGCAAAACCCCCGGGGTTCATATCCAGGACGTCGGATTTTGCAAAGTAGAGCACTATTCCTCAGCCACAGGTGTTCGGGAGCCCTTCGTGCCACTTCCTGCAGCTCTGCTGATGCTGCACTGCGGCCTCATTCTTATTCTACAACCTTATTCGCAATAAATAAATAAATAAATGAAGCTGTTCACTCTGCCACAATGATCAAAGACCTCTCTTCTTGATCGTGTAACAACAAGCGTATTGATATGGGGGGGGGGGGGGGGACTTGTTGATTAGTTACTGGGAAATAAAGGAAGTTAAAAAAAACAACGGCTTGACAATGTGACTTGAAAATAGCATGAATCAAACTAAATAAATGCACAGAATTGAACAACAACATGGATATACCTCATGATTTATGTCTGAATCATGGAAATATATACATATATAGTTCCGCCCACATCATGCACTGAAATGCACTACTGCATGACTTTAGTTCTACATCTCTGCACTCTGTGCTGACTGACGAGGAAGTCTCGCTACTTCTACCATTCCTAGACCAGTCGCATTAAACCTGCGCAAACACAGCACAGATAAAGTGCTGGAATGCGGAAACACGACTCAATCTGGATGTCGATCTGGATCTTGTGTGAGCATGACCTAAAGGTCATTACGTCAAGGTAGGGTCCCGTGCACGGCAATCCGCACGCATAAAGTTTCAGTAATAAAGTCCCCATGCTATATGAGCCGACAAAACACCTCATGAAGCGTGGAAGATGACTCCAAATCACGCAGGAAGGTGGTGCCATATCGATATTGACGTTCATGACGCACAGGAATACATATATGCAGATATCTGCTCAAGGCAGCACGATTCCACATATTAATTAGACGTACAAGCTGGATTTTTCACGTTTTAAAATATTTAAGTAAACAAAGCTTAGGAGAAGGCTTTACTTCTGCTTATTTGTGGTACAGGAATAAACAGAGTGAGCTAATAGCCTGTTCTTTTTAATAAATAATAAAATAGAACAACATCTATGCTACAACAACTTAGACCTGTTAATGTATTATGTATTTAACATGATCTCTCTCTTATGGTTCACATTGTGGTGTTCTTTACATTTGAAGGCAAGCGAGAGGCGTTGGTGTGCGTACGTGTGTGTGTGTGTGACAGCCAGGTAACAGGTGTGTGTTTTGGACGAAGGTAAATTGGTACAAGAACGAGTTTGCACATTTTAAAAAAAACAAACAAAAAAAATTATGCTACATACGAAAACAATCTAGATCTATTAATGTATTTCTTTTAAAGAAATATTATATAAAGTTTATAAACATTTCATTTATTTAAAGTAAGGCTTAAAAAAAGGCCTGGTCTCCCATTGTATTGTTCTTTACACCTGAAGGAGGCTAAAGGCGTTAGCATGTGTGTGTGTGTGTGTGTGACAGCCAGGTAGCACAGGTGTGTGTGTGTGTGGTGTTTTTTTTTTTTTTTTGGAGTAGTTTGCACATTTAAAAACAAAACCAAACAAACAAACTCCCATGATAAAGGTATATTATATAAATATAACTATGCTAATGAGGTTATTTAAAACACTGCCCTGTGTAAGCAGCCGACAGTCTCACTAGGCCCTGGAACTGTGTAATGTTACAATGTTGCAAAAGTTTACAAACATTCTACAACAGATGCTGAGTCACTGTTGCGGCTCTGCGTTCGAATTCGATACAAAGTGTTGGGAAACGCCTTGACTGTGTGCGCGTGCAGCAGCTCGGAGACTTACGGAGCATTTCCTCCCCAGGTGAGCGAACAGCTGCTCGTTCTCCTGACCTGAGAGCAGTCTGGAGCCCGCGCTACCGGCTCTCCTCTGGTGAGGCTGCGAGCTCATTCTCCCGACACTTCACACCGGCAGGAAAAGGAAAATATATATACCGACACACACACACATATACAGAATAATCCTAGGAATAAAATCTGATCATGGACTCCGCGGCCTGCAGTCAGACTTCATGTCTCATGCAGAATTAAAAAAACAAAACAAAACAAAACCACTCGTCCTGTAGTGTAACTCCACACGCGGTCCTAGTAGTTTTCCATAAACTCCTCTGCGGATCTCTCAAGACTCGGAACTCATCCCAACTCCACTCGGTCCATCAACAACATGGCAGCGGCTAGGACTCACACACACACACACACACACACTGGCAACAGGATTTATTATTATTAAAATAATAACAATAATTACGCGCCAGTAAGATTAATTGTTATTATGATAATAATAATAAGAAGAAGAAAATAAACTCCGTATGGAATCTAAACGGTGCGAGTGAGTCATGTGTCACGGGCTGTTCGGGACACACACATACACGGTCAACACGATTACTAGACTCTCTCCCTATGACACACACACACACACACGTACTTCCGTAAGCTGATCGCGTCAGTAAGAAGGATAGTGGGCGGAGCCAAGTTTGTCCACCCGGGATGACGGGGTGTGTCAATCAATCTGGGAATAAAAGACGTAGAACACACACTCCTGATGAGTAAGCAACATACACATCAAAATGTATAACAGTTAATAATAATAATAATCTCCCTCTAGTATATACAGTATATACATAAAAATAATCACACACACAGACACACACATATGTGTGTGTGTGTGTGTATATATATATATATATATATATATATATATAATGTGTGTGTGTGTGTGTGTGTGTGTGTCTATATATTGTAGCGTTTTTCGACGCTAGCAGGGATCTTGGAGGACGAGTGAGCTTACTTGCTCCCCAATGCAAATGGCTGGGGAGTAGTTTATTACTCTCAGCACAAGCACACATACACAGGTCAAGCACACACACACATGCTTAAACTTGGCAGAACCCACTAACCTAAAACAAATGTCCCACCCAGGGTGAAGATTAACAGAATGCTGGCCCAAACCGGCGGTCGCCAGCCCCGCCCACGCCACACTGCCCCCACCCGAGCTGTGACCGTCCCCGGTCACCCCAATTCTTCAGTCTCTGAGGCGTGCAGGCGGTCTGCGCTGGCGCTGTGAACGCCGGAGCCCTGCTGTAGAAGAAACGTGAACATTCGCCTGAGGCAGTCCGGCCTCCGCAACAGTTGCCGTCTCGCCGGCATGCGGCTGGTAGGGAGCGAGACGGTCTCGGTGAAGCACAATCATCCGCGCCCGCCCCGCCAGCCGCACCCGGTTGACGACATCCGAAAGCTGAGCGAGCACCGTACAGGGTCCCACCCAGTGGGACATAAGTTTGGGTGATAGCCCTCTCTTCCTTCTCGGGGAATAAACCCATACCTGCTCTCCCGGCTCAAAGTCTGGCTGTGAGTGTCATAAACCCGGCGCTGCTTAACACCGGCGTCCGCCAAGTGTTTGCGCGCTAACTCGTGAACCCGGAACAGTTTTTCTTTCAAAGAACAAAAATAATCCAACCCCGGTTCCGTGGGTAAATCCGATTGTGGAGGTGGTCCGAAAACAAGGTCCACTGGAGTGCGCAGCTCGCGGCCAAACATGAGAACAGCTGGCGTTAGCTGCGATGACTCCTGTACTGCTGTGCGATATGCCCAAAGAACGAGAGGCAAATGTTCGTCCCAATCACGTTGCCGATCGCTGGTAAGTAGGGCGAGTTGTGTGGTGAGCGTCCGATTAAAGCGCTCCACGAGGCCGTCACTTTGTGGATGAAGGGCGTGGTGCGGGTCTTTTTCACCCCGAGGCATTCGCACACCGCCGCAAACACCTCCGCCTCGAAGTTGCGCCCCTGATCGCTGTGCAACTGCTCTGGAGCGCCGAACCGGCTGAACACCTCATTCACTAGTACTCGGGCCGTGGTGGAGGCGCTCTGATCAGGCACAGCGAAAGCCTCCGGCCACTTGGTGAAGTAATCCACGACGACCAGCACATAACGGTTACCCCGATCGGAAACGGGGAACGGTCCAAGAATGTCCACGCCCATACGCTCCATGGGTGCCCCCACCCGAAAGTCCTGCAGCTGGGCTCGCGAGCGCTGGGTAGGGCCCTTCTTCGCCGTGCAGGAGTCGCATCTGTGAACAAAGAGTTCACTATCAGTGTGACAGCCCGGCCAGTAGAAGCGAGCGCGCAACCGCCGCAGAGTTTTTGTCACACCGAAGTGTCCTGAACCCGTATGCCCATGAACCAACCCCAGCACACATGCCCGCAAAGTTTTTGGTACCAGAAGCTGGAAACATTCGCCAGCGCCGCACGGCCGCTCCCAGCGACGGTAGAGTAACCCTTGCCGCAATGCTAGGCGGGTAAACTGTGAGTGAAGAGCTTTTGCCTCTAACCCCAGGTGAGTGATTGCAGTATAATCCGGTCTCCGGCCCGCTTTAACCCAACCCAGAACTTGATGCAGAACCGGATCACTCTCCTGCTCGGCCGCGAGCTGTTCACTGTCCAGCTGTGGCACAGGTGAGATGACTGTGGGAGGTGCCCTCGACGCGGCAGTGACTCGGCTGCACGCCGGAATGGTCGGCTGATCACCCCCGAGGGGTCCGGGGGATTGAACGGGAGGGAAGTTGTGCGTCAGTGGTTCCGGAGGTTCGCCTACATCGCAACCGCGCTCCTCGACCCGCTCGCAGTACCGACAACGCGCTTCGCTGCATGGTCGGCGAGATAATGCGTCGGCGTTAGCGTGTAGCTTCCCGGCTCGGTGTTGAATGGTGAAGCTATAATCCTGTAGGCGCTCCAGCCAACGCGCTAACTGCCCCTCAGGTTCTTTAAAGCTAAGCAGCCAAACTAACGAAGCGTGATCGGTCCGCAGCAAGAAGGTTTGCCCGTATAAGTATGGCCGGAAGTGTTTTAGCGCCGCGACGACAGCTAACAGCTCGCGCCGCGTGACGCAATAATTCCGCTCGGGCCCAGACAACGCGCGCTACGTTTCAAAAGCTCGTCTAGTATGCTCGAATGGTCGTGTACCGGATGTTTGTGTGGCGCAGCCCCTAGTGGCGGGAGGTAGCTCGGCTCTTTCGCCGCCATGCTCGACCATGATGGGTTCAGCGCGCTCGGCCTCGCGCAGTGCCTCGGCCAGAGAACTGGGTGCCGCCAACCTAATGTGCTCGCGGAGCCGCAGCGGTCGGAGCCCCCGGAGGAATGATTGACTGCTGGTCGTGCCCGAAGTCAGGGTAGCCCCGCCGCGCGAGGCATCGCACGTCCATAGCAAACGCGCCCAGTGGCTCTGAAGCACGCCGCTCGCGGACCGCGAGCCCTGCGGTCACCCGCGCCGAACCGGAAGCGGAGCGATTCCTGCAGCTTCGCCCAATCCTTCCGCTCCTCGTCCCGGAGGTCCTCGAGCACTCGGAGAGCGTCACCCTCAAGCGAGAGTGCTACGCGGACCGCGATTTCTACTGGGGACCAGCGAGGTCGGCGGCGAGCTCTACCTGCGCAAAAAATGCGTAGGGTTCAACGGCGCTGTTGTAGAAAGGAAGGCGCAGCTGTAAGTCGCCTCGCCGGTTAGCGGTGGCTTGGTCTGTGGGAAGCTCCACCCCGAGATCCAGTGCCGGGACCCTCATCTCGCCGCTCTGCCTCGCCGCCTTTTTGGTGCTAGCACCGTCTGGAAGGTGTTTCCTCTGTAGGAGTTCTGCTGCCACTCTGCGGCCTTCTTTGATTTTCTTCAGCTCCTCCGCCGTTCGATCCAACTCGGACATCTCCATCCCACTTCTGACACCAATGTAGCGTTTTTCGACGCTAGCAGGGATCTTGGAGGACGAGTGAGCTTACTTGCTCCCCAATGCAAATGGCTGGGGAGTAGTTTATTACTCTCAGCACAAGCACACATACACAGGTCAAGCACACACACACATCCTTAAACTTGGCCGAACCCACTAACCTAAAACAAATGTCCCACCCAGGGTGAACATTAACAGAATGCTGGCCCAAACCGGCGGTCGCCAGCCCCGCCCACGCCACAATATATAATATTTATTTATATATATGTGTGTGTGTGTGTGTGTGTGTGTGTGTATATATATAATACATATACACACACACACACACACATATATATATGTGTGTGTGTGTGTGTGTGTGTGTGTGTGTGTGTGTGTGTGTGTGATTATTTTTATGTTTAACATTGGAGAACCAAAAAAAATCTGCAAATTATCTGTCTGGACTGAATTTAATGAAACTTTTGCTTAAAACTGCACCATAAAGGAAAAGGAAAATGTTGAGTAGAAGTGAAGTTATGAGTAGTTATGTGTCACGTTTTGTCACAGCATCTAGCTCTTTTTCCTCCTCAATCTGGCAATCATGGCTATACTGTACGCGTCATTCAACACAAAAAACGATAATCCACCTACAAGTCACCACCATCCTCAAAAAACATAAACAAGCACACAACGCAGCATGGCTTTCCAGGGGCCGACTGGGACCAAAAAGTGGCCCTGAACTTTCTGGCCCACATCATAATACACTGGCTCGATAATGCAGAGAGAAATGTTCAACACCAGTTACAAATATAAAAATATAACAATACAGAAATCAATGCTTATTAAACACATTATTTGAAGTATCACTGAACATATGTTGGGTCATATTAGTAAAACAAAGAAAGAAAGGAAAGAACATCAAGTAAATACAGTGGTGTGAAAAACTATTTGCCCCCTTCCTGATTTTTTATTCTTTTGCATGTTTGTTACTTAAATGTTTCTGCTCATCAAAAACTGTTAACTATTAGTCAAAGATAACATAATTGAACACAAAATGCAGTTTTTAAATGAAGGTTTACATTATTAAGGGAGAAAAAAAACTCCAAATCTACATGGCCCTGTGTGAAAAAGTGATTGCCCCCCTTGTTAAAAAATAACTTAACTGTGGTTTATCACACCTGAGTTCAATTTCTGTAGTCACCCCCAGGCCTGATTACTGCCACACCTGTTTCAATCAAGAAATCACTTAAATAGGAGCTACCTGACACAGAGAAGTAGACCAAAAGCACCTCAAAAGCTAGACATCATGCCAAGATCCAAAGAAATTCAGGAATAAATGAGAACAAAAGTAATTGAGATCTATCAGTCTGGTAAAGGTTATAAAGCCATTTCTAAAGCTTTGGGACTCCAGCGAACCACAGTGAGAGCCATTATCCACAAATGGCAAAAACATGGAACAGTGGTGAACCTTCCCAGGAGTGACCGGCCGACCAAAATTACCCCAAGAGCGCAGAGACAACTCATCCGAGAGGCCACAAAAGACCCCAGGACAACATCTAAAGAACTGCAGGCCTCACCTGCCTCAATTAAGGTCAGTGTTCACGACTCCACCATAAGAAAGAGACTGGGCAAAAACGGCCTGCATGGCAGATTTCCAAGGCGCAAACCACTTTTAAGCAAAAAGAACATTAAGGCTCGTCTCAATTTTGCTAAAAAAACATCTCAATGATTGCCAAGACTTTTGGGAAAATACCTTGTGGACCGACGAGACAAAAGTTTAACTTTTTGGAAGGTGCGTGTCCCGTTACATCTGGCGTAAAAGTAACACAGCATTTCAGAAAAAGAACATCATACCAACAGTAAAATATGGTGGTGGTAGTGTGATGGTCTGGGGTTGTTTTGCTGTTTCAGGACCTGGAAGGCTTGCTGTGATAGATGGAACCATGAATTCTACTGTCTACCAAAAAATCCTGAAGGAGAATGTCCGGCCATCTGTTCGTCAACTCAAGCTGAAGCGATCTTGGGTGCTACAGCAGGACAATGACCCAAAACACACCAGCAAATCCACCTCTGAATGGCTGAAGAAAAACAAAATGAAGACTTTGGAGTGGCCTAGTCAAAGTCCTGACCTGAATCCTATTGAGATGTTGTGGCATGACCTTACAAAGGCGGTTCATGCTAGAAAACCCACAAATAAAGCTGAATTACAACAATTCTGCAAAGATGAGTGGGCCAAAATTCCTCCAGAGCACTGTAAAAGACTCGTTGCAAGTTATCGCAAACGCTTGATTGCAGTTATTGCTGCTAAACCAGTTATTAGGTTCAGGGGGCAATTACTTTTTCACACAGGGCCATGTAGGTTTGGATTTTTTTTCTCCCTAAATAATAAAACCCCTCATTTAAAAACTGCATTTTGTGTTTACTTGTGTTATCTTTGACTAATAGTTAAATGTGTTTGATGATCAGAAACATTTTGTGTGACAAACATGCAAAAGAATAAGAAATCAGGAGGGGGGCAAATAGTTTTTCACACCACTGTATATAAAGACAATATTTAAAAAATGGCAATGAAACTGAACAGGTAAGCTGAAATAAAATCAGTAGCAGCATTAGCTCACGCTAGTATACATTCATTCATTCATTCATTCATCTTCTATACCGCTTTATCCTGTATTTAGGGTCGCGGGGACCTGGAGCCTATCCCAGGAGACTCAGGGCACACCCTGGACAGCGTGTCAATCCATCGCAGAGCACACACACACACACACACTCATTCACACACTATGGTTAATTTGGGAACTCCAATTAGCCTAACCTGCATGTCTTTGGACTGTGGGAGGAAACCGGAGTACCCAGAGGAAACCCACCAAGCACGGGGAGAACATGCAAACTCCATGCACACAGTGACGGGAATCGAGCCTGGCCGGGAATCGAACCCGGACCCTGGAGGTGCAAGGCGACAGTGCTAACCACTACACCACCGCGCTGCCTCTCACGCTAGTAAACTAGTCAAAATTAATTCAAAATAATGCTGAGAAACATTATTCCAAATTCCACCCATACTGTACAAGTGTGACAGATATGCAAGGAAAAAAAAATCAGGAAGGGGCAAATACTTTTCCATGGCACTGCACATGTAGTCAGATTGTTCCACTAGGATGAAACTGTGCCAGGTGTTAAAGCACTTTTAAAATCACACTAACTTTACACTGATCTGAATAACTTGAATGATGAACTTATTGTTCTTTCCTTTGTTTCTTTTTTTTTTTACAAAAATTTATGTTCAGTGATACTTTTATTTATGTTTTTGTTTGTGTTATATTTTTATACTAGTATTAAAAATTAATCTCCACTATAATGAGCCAGTCTATTATGATGTGGGATGTGGTAAGCTGCTGGATCCAGCCTCGCTGTCCCTGACTGTAATGTTAGAGTCGTTATAGCGGAACTGGAACTTTCCTTCACACCAAAGGCAGAATCTGTTCATTTGAAGCATTTCACAGCATTTACCTCTAAAGCTTTTTCTTATTTTCGTGTACTTTTCAGCTCCACCTTTTCTTCTTCCTCCTTTTCATTCATTAAAATTATTATTAATTTGCTCAAAGAAATTCGCTGCATCAATATCTCTTCCTCCATAAATTAAAAGTGAAGGGGTCTAACAAATATAGAGGGAGGGCAATACATCTGCATGCACGGTAACATAAACACACTGTTAGCTTCTCTGTTTTATTTTTAATGTTGCAGTTTAAAGGCAGCGTAACAGCCTGTTAATTCATGTACTGATGTACACACTTAAATTTACATTTAGGCATTTGGCAGACGCTCTTATCCAGAGCGATTACTACAGTTGAGGGTTAAGGGCCTTGCTCAATGACCCAACAGTGGCAACTTGGTGGTTGTGGGGTTTGAACCTGGGATCTTCCAAACCGTAGTCCAATGCCTTAACCACTGAGCTACCCCTGGCCCTTAAATCCAACTAAAAACTACGTAAAAGAAAACAAAACTCAGACTCTATATCCCGTTTTACATTTCGCATTTGCGTTAACACACACCGGACCTCATTACCCACAATGCATCTCCCGCACTGGACTACACTCCCATAAACAGCTGTCGTAAATCAACCTCTCTCTCCCGCAACAACACGCTCTTTGTCGGCGGCATCCGTGAGATCGACGCACTCATCCATATGATTAGGAAAGAGATGCAATATTATGGTTTCCGTCATTTTTTGTATATTTGTGTACTGACTGGGCCGGACCACACTGGCCAGCGGCCCACTGGGAAAACTCCCGGTACTCCAGATGACCAGTCCGCCACTGTGGCTTTCTCTCTCTCTCTCTCTATCTCTCAAAAAAGTAACGTACACTATGAAAACTGAACCTTCAAAGATGTATGGACAGATAAATATATGTTCAATTTTAAAAACCAGTTTGTTTCATATGTTTCGAAACCATGGCGCTGATAAATGGTGCACTACGAGCGCCACTACGAGATAAAACACAGGTTGTTAGGACAAACATTTCCGAGGTGAGGGCGTGTAAAACACCTGAACTGAGATAAAATCAAAATGTTGAGTAAAAGAGATGTTATGAACAGTTATGTGCCAGATTTAAAATTCTACTTTAAAATGCGCTACTTGCTCAATATACAGTAAACAAACACCTGGACCAATAGATATTAATTAGCAAAGCTAAACTAAATATTTTTACTGGAATTAGTTCATACTCCAAAGTGGTACAGTATAAGTGATTTTGAATGTACTGGAGTCGTTTTAAGACCAAACTATTAGATCTACTTTTTTGATTTCTCATCTGTGATTCACTCGCCGATTCCCGAACAGAGAGTGTTTTTGGCTGATCATAAGAAGATGTAAAATTTAGGCATGAGATACTTAACCTTACAACATTGTATTTCTTTGTATTAATAAGTTATACCCCTATCTCACCTATGCGGTTTCGCGCGGTGGCCGTGAGTACGGTTCATTATGATTCACCGCGAGTTTTTGGCGCTGTGAGTACGTTTCCATCTTTCCGCGCAAAAAATTAAACATGTTTTTTGCCAGTCCTCACGGAAGCTTGCGGTCCTTACAGAACTTCGCAGAGCGACAGCGGAATGTCGGCGGGCAATCGCGACAACTCACGGTGCCTAACTCCGCATCTCACCGTGAGTCAAACCGCATAGGTGAGATAGGGGTATAAGACAGAGAGTTCTGACATACAGAAAGACGGACAGACAGACAGACATGTACGAGGGCTTCAACCTGAAATAATAATAATATCACTGATTACATTAAAGCTGATCAGATTATTTTAAGCTTTAATCTTTTAACTATTTCTAAAAACTCTCTACCCACCAATAATAATAATAATAATAATAATAATAATAATAATAACTGCATCATCAGAGTTTCAGAAGTTTGCACAAATCAAATCAGATTATCATAGCGTAGTATAGTATGCAAGGTTAGGGTTAGTTCACTAAATCAGTCATCTCCTATACTGCCTATCCTGTGTAAGGTCCGAAGGAGCTCAGGATACAGAGCATAAGGCAGGGGACATCCTGCATTGAGTGTCAAATTGTTCCAAGGCACAAATGCACTACAAACAATTTGGCTTAGTGGTTAGCATTGACCCTCCTGGGTAAGGGTTCGATTATCGTCTGGATGCTCCCCCTAGGATTTTTGGGTTTTCGCTGGGTGTTCAGATTTCCTCCCAAAGTCTACATACTGTACATGTATAATAGGCTAATTGTCTTTCCCAAATTGCTTATAATGTGCGTGTGCATGACAATTAGGCGTCAAGCTGATTCAGAAACAACAGGTATACCTTCAGGGTGGGGAGTATCCACCGGCCGATGTGCCAAATGGCACGTGGACAGACCAAAAAAAGAAAAAGAATCAGGCTAAAACAGGTTTCTAACATGTAACACTGTGGCCAGTGTTCAATTCCCAGTCAGGGAACCGTTCCCACCGTATTAGTGCATTACTCATCCCCAAGCACAGAGAAATTGGAGAGGGGTTGCATCAGGGAGAACATTCGGCATATCTGCAGTAACCAGCTAACCCAGTTTTACCTGGAAAAAAAAGCAGCAAAACCGGGCAGTACTAAACAGTCTACAGGGCATGTATTTGCACTGTGGGGTGAAAAAACAGAGTAGACTGGGAGTGCAAACTCCACATATATACACACACACACACACACACACACATCACCTGCAGAAAATATAAAAATAAATTTCCAGAGCAACTTATATTTATCTCATTATACTGTAGGTCTGAGCAGTTGAGGCTCAACAGTAGTAGTAGTGGCTCGATGGGGCTGGAGTTTGAACCTGTGGCTTTGTTATCCATATTTCAGCAGCTTAACCTCTGAGCTACACCTGTCCTACCATATTCAGTAAAGGTAACTCAAAACGGTTCACTACAGTCTGTGCTGCCAAAATAAAAGTCTCCTGTTACTGCTCAAACAAACAAAAACGTAAAATATTGGTCACAATGGCCACAAATGGTTCTCACTAATGGTTAAAGCTGACGTCAAGGAGGTTTAGTCTTATAATAGATCATATTTACCACTTTATAAAGATGAATGATGACACTGCTATTTTTTGAACAGACTAATATTTCTTTTTCTTCACTTACATTAACCTAATAATACATTTAGCACCTTTATCTTCATGTTGTGATACAGAATAGAGTGTGCAGGGTGTCCAATGCATTTATGTGATTTAAATTAAAAGTTATTATATGGATATGGAGCTTTATTCACTTTTTTCAACACACTGCTATTATTTTGAACACCACTGTATTTGAAATAAATAGTGAAAGTGGCAATCAGCCTAATCTGAAGGTCTTCAGACTGTGGGATGAACCTGGAGTACCCGAAGGAAACCCACCAAGCACAGAGAGAACATGCAAGCCTTCACCCGGATCCGCGGCAAGAATCAAACCCATCCCCATGCGCAAGGCCGCAGCGCTAACTACAATCACAACGTGCCGCCATATATACAGTATATAAACATATAAGTCACAAGTAATATTAAAAATCAGAGAAATAAATGTATAATAATAATAATAATAATACATTAAATGTAATTAAAATTTCGATGTGCAGATCGTGATGTAGTGATAATAATTATGTGACCAGTCCTGAGTGTATTGGCATAATTTATAACCCCAAGAGGAAGTGAGAGTCCTGCGGGTAGGGCCGTGATATATCCAGCAATGTACAGTTCTAGGAATAGATTACAATCCATCCCCATGCCTTCTTTGCAAACTGCTGAGTCGGCGGCTCCATGAGGAGAAAGTCTAATTATAATGGATTACAAGAATCACATTATTCAACACAGAATTGCATATACTTGTCAAAGAAATTAGAAGATGTTTATAAAACTAGCCGGAATCCCCAGTCAGTATGTTCTCTGCTGTGCGAGAGTATCTCGTATAAAGCACTTTTGCAATTTGCTGTGAACATAAAATAGATTTCATTTTTGTCTAAAGAGGGAGGAAAGTGAGAGGCTGAGTGGAGCAATGCTTTGTACTGTAGGTGTGCCATAACTTAAGTTGAAACAGGAAGTCGCTAGTTTCATAGGTGTGCCGTGACAGCGAATGATTAAAAATAAAACAACATGTAGGTTGAAGTGTGTGCTCTGTCAATCTGAGGTCGTCATTAATGCTTCAGCTATCCGGCGCAGAGACGCCAAGGGAGTGAAATGTCTTGGATGGAGGGACGTCTAGTCTCTGTCCTCTGCCAGTTATAGTTAGTCCCACTAGCCACTTGTAGGTGAGAGTGAATGTATGCAGAAGAGGGTGGATTGCAAGTTCCTCCTGGTGTTCTTTAAGCAGCAGTTCAAAAAGATGTTGTTCACTGGAAGTGCATTAACCTTCATTATCGCCATACTGTATGGTACAATAGCTGTCACATGGTGGGGAGGAATTAGCCATGACCCAAATTAGGGAGAAAATAAAAAAAAAATTTAAAAAAAGGGAGAGCTAATTAGCCTAATCTGCATGTCTTTGGACTGTCGAAGGAAACTGGAGAACTTGGAGGAAACCCACCAAGTGCGCGGGAAAGATGCTAACTCCATGCACACACAGACCCAAAGCGGGATGGTTGGTGGTTGGTGATTTTGGGTTGAACTCCATTGTTCATCATTTGTCTTTTTTAAAGAAAAAGCATTCAAGTAACTGACATTTGTAAAGAGACTTCAAGTGGCAATGTGACAGCTGCAGGTAATGTTAGCTAATTGTAGTACGAATCACAGTATCACTATCTAGTATGTAGTGTAATTCCAAATCTTCATATATCGTACGGCAATCTACAGTAGCAAGCAACCATACTGTACCTTAATGTAACCTAAATTGATTATCAGTGACATTTACCTAGTTAGCACTTAGTAGTGTAGTTTCTAAATCTTCTAAAAATACATTTATATTTAGGCATTTGGCAGACACTCTTATCCAGAGCGACTTACTTTTTATTTTATTATTTTTTTTAATCTCATTATACATCTGAGCAGTTGAGGGTTAAGGGCCTTGCTCAAGGGCCCAACAGTGGCAACTTGGTGGTTGTGGGGTTTGAACCTGGGACCTTCCGAACCGTAGTCCAATGCCTTAACCACTGAGCTACACCCTTAATACACACAAATTAAACTATCTACATTTTAAAATCAGTGTTAAGGCATGTTAAAAATAAATTCAACTCATTCTTTGTCCATTGATGCACTTTACGTTACAGTAGGTTGTGTGTGAGTGAGAGATTCCTGGCCAGAATATTTGTCCCAGTCCAGCATTATTCACGAATGTTGTAGTCAATGACAGGAAATGCAAATCTGTGTTTGTATAATCCGTTCCTGGAGCCAGTTAGTGAAACAGCTGGACTAACAGATGTCTGTCCTCCTCCTCCTACTGCTTCTCTTCATGCTTATATAACAATTAGCAGTTCCTACTCTGGACTATCAACTTTCCTGATCTCGGTTTGAATGGATTTTAAATACACAGCTTTGTTAAAGCTGCTTTTGCTTGTGATACTGCACTCAGTAGGAGTTCTCAGGGTAACAATCCCAGAATAAGAAAGAATAATACAGGACATCTTGATTAAACCTTTTCCCCCACATTCTTTCTTGCAGAAACACTTCAGATCTATTCAATTGCAAGATAATCTCATTGTCTAGTAGCACATCTTTCCTTTATTGTTAAAGGTCCTATATTTTTAACAAGTGGATGCAGGTCTCAGAGCCCAGATAAAAGGTGTATATGCTCCAGTTGAAATCATTCTCAGATAATGCATTTTTATAAATAGGAGTGAGGATTGTGCAATATAAAATGACATCATATCTTTTTTGTTCAGTACAATCTTCATGCAATATGATGAACTGAATTTCATTTGAACCAATAATGCAACAATGACAATGACCCAAAAAACAGGGGGTCACACAAGCAAAGAAATGGCACAGGTACATACTGTATAGCCATCGTTTTTTTAAATGATTGGTTTCAGTTATTTCTATGACCAAATAATAATAAAATTAAGATTAGGTGATTTTGGCATTTTTGTGGCTCCATTCCCATATTCATACAGCACAATTTCTGCATTTTATAAGTAGTAATAACTTGGGTTCTATATAAAAAAATAAAAAACACAGCACAACTTGATGTCTGAAATCTTCCCCATTGGCCCTGTTAAAGGTCTTATAATAATAATAATAATAATAATAATAATATTATTATTATTATTATTATTATTATTATCATCATCATCATTATTTATTTATTTATTTATTATAATTTATTTATTATAATTTATTTATTGACTGTGTATGTGACAAATAAAATTTTTATTTGAAAATGTTAAATCTTTATTTATTTAATTAATTATTATTATTATTATTATTATTATTATTTTTTTTTTTATTTTTTATTTTTTTTTTATCAATCATTGACCAATGCTGTGTTGCTAACAGGATCAGTGACATATGAGTTTTAAGGGGTCTACAGTGCCGTGTAAACTCCCTCATAGAACAGCTCGGCTGAGCAGCGAGCCGGGGAGCAGCTCCTCCTATATGAGGTCACATTAGAGAGGGTAGAAAAGTCTAACTGGCTTAAATTCCAAAATACAACACAAATACTTCACGAATACTTCAGAAGCTATAACTGTTGCTTAATATACACCCTTTAAACTACTTTTAGTTTAGTATTTTCGTCATCTTTGCTTCAAAGAATTTTCAAGCCATTGCTGGGATATTGACAAAAGACTGACGTGTTGGTTTCAAAATTGCTATGCAGCCGTGTAAGTAGAAAGGTATTTGCTATTTCTGTCGTCAGTGTGAAGCCCCGTTCATATATGCATTACCCAGCGGCCTTCTGTGTACAGTGTGATTATCAGTAGAGGAGCGAAACAGTTCAGTTGATAGTAAATAGAAGCAAAATAAAGTCTATAAAGAAGGAGTGCCTGTTCAAGTTTTATCTACAGTAAGCACAGAGTCTTGTATCACTCACTCGCCCATCTTCTACACCGCTTTATTCCCGTATACAGGGTCGTGTTGGCCTGGAGTCTATCCCAAGAGACTTAGGTCATGAGGCGGGGTACACCCTGGGTGGGGTTCCAATCGATGACAGGGAACACACACACAGATTCATTCACACACTACTAGCAAATTGGGAACTAGTCTAATCTGCATGTCTTTAGACTGTGGGAGGAAAGCGGAGTATCCGGAGGAAACCCACCAACTATGGGGAGAAAATGCAAACTCCACACTCACAGACCTAAAGACGGGACTTGAACCCCCAACCCTACAGTTGCTAGACTATAGAGCTGGTCCAATTGAATTCCATTCCATTCCATTCTATACTGATTATCCTGAACAGAGTGGCAGGGGGCTGGAGCTTTTGGGATTCAATGTTGATATAGAATTCAAATGTTGAGATAGACCCAAGACCTACATGTATAACAGGCACATTAACTGTGAGGCACCCTTGATTGGATCCCCATGTCTTTGGACTGTGGGAGGAAACCGGAGGACCCAAATGAAACTCACCCAGCATGGGAACTCATACAGACCTAAATTGGAAATTGAACCCCAACCCTTGAGGTGCAAGACAACTCTCAATTCAATTCACTCTCACATCATCTATACCGCTTGATTCTGTATTCAGGGTCGCGGGGGGCCTGGAGCCTACCCCAGGAGGCTTAGGGCATGAGGAGGGGTACGCTGGAAAGGGTGCTAATCCATGGCACGCAGATACACTCACTCACACACTTCAGGCAATTTGGGAACGGCAATTGGCCTGTGGGAGGAAACCGTAGTACCCGAAGGAAACCCACTAAGCACGGGGAAAACATGCAAACTCAATTCAATTCAATTCAATTTGTTCACACTTCAAGCAGTGGACATTGCTGCAATGCATTCATTCATTCATCTTCTATACCGCTTAATCCTGTGTTCAGGGGGTCCTGGAGCCTATCCCAGGAGACTTCGGGCACTAGGCGGGGTACACCCTGGACAGGGTGCCAATCCATCGCAGGGCACACACATACACACACTCACACACCCAATCACACACTACGGGCAATTTAGGAACGCCAATTAGCCTAACCTGCATATCTTTGGACTGTGGGAGGAAACCGGAGAACCGGAGGAAACCCACCAAGCACGGGGAGAACATGCAGAATCGAACCCAGACCCTGGAGGTGCAAGGCGACAGTGCTAACCACTACACCACAGTGCCGCCTGCTGCAATGCAAATTTACTAAAAATAAAACCCCCAAATGTATACATTACTACAGTTTGTCCCTAATGAACAAGATGGATGCAACGATTCAAGGAAAAACTCCCGAGACAACCTGGTGAAGAAACTTTAAGTGGAACCAAACACAAAACAGAGTGCATCATTATTTCAATGACATTAGATAGCATGACCATATATAAATACTGTACCATCTATAACTGTGTGCTATATATAAGCATAACAGCAAATGTGTTTTAGTCCAATTTGTTGAGGTTACCCAATGTGTATTAATGGAGATTTGGGTGTAAAACTCTCTATTTATATCAACCAAATTCTCCGTTGTTTAAACAGGCTATTAAAGATGGCGTTTCAGATTCCACTGCCTGACGTGTTTGACTAGTACTCTGATGTCACATGGTTAACCAAAATACTTGTCGTTCGGCACCAACAGCTAATGAGGGAACTTAGAAAACTTGAGAACTTGAGCTTCCAGACCATAAGCCACACCCATACAGTACATAACTGAGCAATGAAGTATGACCGACAGGAGAACCTGAAGAACCAGCTGGATGAGAAAGGGAGAGGGGGGAGGTAGGGCAGGGGAAACAAAGTCATTATGTAGAACAACAAGCCAGTACAGGATCTGTTCAACTCCCTCTTACCATGATTCAAAATAAAAAGGCAAATGTTGTTTACAGTAGAATATTGTTAAGGAAAATATGGTATAGTATTGGCCTTAAAATGGCTGACAAATAATGCAGGAGAAATACATTTTAGTGTGTGTGTGTGTGTGTGTGTGTGTGTGTGTGTGTGTGTGTGTGTTGCTTGCTTTGCGTCTGCCACTAAGTAAATTTTATATGAGATACATTTTATCCATTTTTTCTTCTAGATCATGCCTAATTGATATCGTCATAATGTTTTTTTTACAACAGTAGATCAAAGAAATATAATTATGAACTAGTTATACAGTACTGTTAATGCTTTTCTAATTTCAGTTGGATGAGCTCCAACTAGCATGACAATTTCAGATTTTATAGACGTTTTTTTTTATATGAATATATTTTTAACGTTCCAAAAGGGGAAAAAAAAATCATCCAAACAAGATTATTAATTTGTTTTTACTTAAAATATGTAAAACATACTGTATGTACATATAAAAATGTCTGTAAAATCTAAAATCAAATCTAGCTAGTCTAACAAGATCGGAAGCGGCATTTAGCTAATTTACACATCGATTGTATCTCATACTGTAGCTGATGCTTTATGATATGCGCACACAGATTCCTGTGAATACACAATCTCCACATTCCATCCGCATTCCAACCTAATAGCGACCTTGCCTGGCTTCTTTACATACTTACCAAAGGAAACCAGAACAGAAACAGATACCTACAGAAAGAACAGATGGAGAGTTTGTGGGAGGAGTCGGAAAGCATAAAAACGTGTCAGATAGAGATCGGTTAGGGCGTCGGAAACGTCAGCACTCTCAGCCTGCAAAGGTAAAACCACTGCATCAGTACCTTAAATACACTTGTTGGACAAACAGTACAGTATCAACCCGCATCCTCTCTGAGAAACCTGGAGAGCAGAACTGCTTATTCTTCAGTTTATTTAAGCACAACTTGAATGTCAGCACTACTAAACCCCAAAACTCAGCACTATACTGTATGTCAGCATTTATATTTAGGCGGCACGGTGTCAGAGTGGTTAGTGCTGTGGAATAGCGCTGCTAGGGTAGGGGTTCGATTCCCGTCTCAGGGTCTGTGTGCGTGTTCATCCAGGATCTCCGGTTTCTGGCCACGGGCTAAAAACAGGCAGATTAGGCTGATTCCCAAATTGCCTGTAGTGTGTGAGTGTGGTCCTACAATGGTGTAAAATAGGAATTCATATATTGGTAATCACTATTGGTCTGCATGGTCCCTAGGTGGACTATAGAGGATCCTGGACGGATTTGGTGAATGTTCTTATTACAGAAGGCAGATATTTCCCTCATATTGTCTTAAATAGGTGAAATCTGTACTTAGATTAGAGAGTTAACCTACTGCATAAAAAAACAAGCAAACATTTTTTTTTTAATCTTTCATATATTGTATACAATTTACATTCAGACATGACACGCAGGTCAAGAATGTAGTTCATTTTGTGCATATTATCTATGCACATCCCATTAACCCTTTAGTATAATTTCATTACATGAAGTTTATGTTATGTCAATTTTGTTATGTCAGTATTTGTGTTCCATATACTGTACTACTCGTCTATTCTGGTTCGTAAACCGGCCGATGCGGCTGGCGCTAGTGTGGAGTCTGAGGTGCCGGTCCGGCGCTGACTGTGTGCTGAGTGTACACACTGTACAATACAGGTTGTGTTTTTAGAAAACGTGCAGTCATGTGAATTCAGTGCATTTCCTATCCAACAGGTTCAAGTGAAAAACTATTCAGTGTAAAGGTTAACTACTGTATATACTGTATTCAATAATATAGATAGTGCCTAAAAAATTATTTTAAATGTTCTTATTTAAATAACAACCTCAGCAGCAGCCTCATTTCCCCTCTCGTCTGTTTCAACCACTCAGTGTTCAGCATCAGCAGTATACTAACCACCGGTTTAATTTTACTACATTTAATTGATTATCTGGTTGGTTCTTTTTATTTTATCAGAATAAACAAACAAACAAACAAACAAACAAATAAAATGAATAAATACATAAACAATCAGCACCTCCTCCAGCTCCTCTAGCAGCTCTGACTTATTACTAAACATTAGCATCAGAAATTGAAATGGAGATCTTCCTGAGAACTGACTCAATAAATAAATAAAGGAAAACATGGATTGTACTGAGACACACTGAGTATTTTCTAAGTAATGTAATAACTTGCAGTTGATACCCCTATCACTAGATGGCAGTAATAATACAGGCAAGTTCAAAATCCAACAGTTAACCACCTGGACCTTGAACCCGACTCGTAGGAACACAATTGAGATTAAATGTGCAAGTCGGAAGCAATCAAGATTTCACTTTAACCCTCACAGCAGTTTAAACAGAAACAGACTCGACTTCCGGTTTTCATGATGAGACAGTTCACTATAGAGTGCAGAGCGGACACTATTCTTTCCCGGCCTTTTGATTTTAGTTGTACTAGTCATAGTTTGTCACAGAAACGTTATCACGTCTCCCAGAGCTTCTTTACATATTTCTATATTGAGGGGACAAGTGCAGCAGATGTTTACTGCTCAACTTCTGCCGTGTGTAAACATATTCATAAGCCGATCCAAGGGTGAGTCAAAAATTATCCACAGTCTGGATGTAGAATTTATTGTTAATAAACTTTTAAAAAAAGACGAATACAATACACCTTGTCCAATACTTTCGTATTGCCTCATTAAAATGTTTTAGTCTGAGCAGCGAGCCGTGAATGCACCGCTGTCTTCACTTCTTCATCATAAGTGACTCTTCATCCTCGTAGGGCTGCTTTCAGGAGACCAAACAGGTGAAAGTCGGATGAAGCGGGATCCGGACTATAGGGAGGATGCTGGAAGATCTCAAAACAATGTCGACAGTGTGTGCATCACCATGCAAGATCACGGCGCCCTCGGATATCAGTCCTCTGCGTTTAATCCAAAGTTTAGGCTTCAGCTCTTCAATAAGCATCTCACTGTAACGAGCTCTGTTGCTTGTTGAACTTTTTTCCTGATGATGTTCCAATGCTGGCCCAGAATACTGTAAACATTGATGAATCTTTCAGCTGATGGTTGAATTTTTAACTTTTTCTTGGTCGGTGATTGATGATGCTTCCAGTCCATATACTCTGCCGTTTACTCTCAGGCTCGTAGTGATGAATCACCAGTAATGATTCTCTTTAAGAGAGCAGTATGTATGTGTGTACAGTACATACTGATATTTTTCTTTCTTTGACATTCTTATTGAATTTAATTGTTACTCCTGGAGGAACTAACTCTGCTTCAGCCCTAGTGAACCGTGAAAGATTGCAGTAGGTGATGAATGTGAGTGATTTCTTTGTGCTACTGTGACTGACAGTAGAATGGTGTGTTCGTGCCAGATTGGGGTGGATCTGCATGTGTTAGTGATACTATAGTGGCTTTGCTAACCTTTCCCCAAGCTGACAGGGTTGAATTATTAGTGTATTCTTACAGCAGTTATAAGACTATGAGAACTGCAAGTGAAGTATTTTTGCATTGATTTGACTGGAAGTTAATGGAGGAGTTGTTTGTAAGCTTCCCTCTGGACGAGTTTGACTAAATCTGATAACTGATTCGCTAAACAGTAAAAAGCAAGCATGTGATTGAGACCTTTTGTCTGAGCGCGTTGTGGGAGGCAGTGAGATTAGTGAGGTTATTAATCTGAGGTTTTTCATTTGAACTGTAGCGACTCGATCAACGTGTGAGAGTGCGAGGCATGTCCGACATTTAAAATCATACTCTATCTTCTTTACTCCAGGCATAATGAAGGTTAAAGATTAAGGTTAAAAAGCGTTGATAGCCCTGGGTGTATGTAAATACCTAAATATTTAATGTCGTCAATGAGATGAGAATCTCGAGCTGCAGAATCCCAGGCATTCTAGGAAACAATATGGTTCATTCGATTTTATATTGTGAATTGGTAACTTGTATTCTTTTATGGTTACTTCGAAGCAGAGTCATGACTGGACTGTCTGCGTCATGTCTGAAACACTGGTCTCCCAGGAACTCCTTTAATGACCCATGTTATTTCTTCTACAGTACATATGGATTTGATTTGAATTGCATTCAAAATGAAACAAGTAAAGATGACATTTTCATTACATTCTTGAGTGTAATTGAAATACAAGTCAAAGTCAAAGTTTACATCAAAGAGGGACTATCTCCAGGTTTCTTCCTATTACCATCTCAGGGAGTTTTTCCTTGCCACTGTCGCCCTCGGGCTTGCTCACCAGGGACGATCTGACTATTTTGATTCATACACATTGACATTCCATACAAACTTAAATAATTTATTTGATTGTGTGAAGCTGCTTTGAGACAATGTCAATTGTTAAAAGTGCTAAATAAAATTGAATTGAATTGAATTGAATTGAATTATCAAGCCTCCGAGTGGCGCAGTGGTAAAGCGCTCGCCCTATCATCCGGAGATCGCTGGTTCGAACCCCAGGTGATGCTGTTTTCCTCTCACAGCCGGAGGCATAGAGAGAGCTGATTGGCCGAGCTCTCTCAGAGGGGAGGGATGAGAGGTACTTGGGCTCCCACATTAATCACGGCTCTACAGCCAATCAGGGGCGTCTGTGAGCTTGCGCACGCGGAAGGAGCGGCTAGCGCTTTCCTCCGAGTGTGTTACTCCGCCCCTAATGGTGCGTGGGTTTGAAAAAGATGTGGTCAGCTGACGTCATGTGGTTCGGAGGAAACACGGGATAGTCTTCGCCCTCCCGACTGAGTGGTAGTGGTAGCCTTAACGTGGGAGCCCCCTAGCGATGGGGAAGAATTGGCTACGACTAATATTGGGAAGAAAATTGGAAACCCACCCCCCCCCCCCAACAAAAAAAAGAGACTATTAATTGTGCTAAACAATAAGAGTTATGAGAGTTAAAAACTCTTTATTTCTCTATATAATCCCCTACTACACTACTGCATGTATCCCAGTCTTACTCACTAGTGTTCGGACACCATCAAGGTAGAAAATTTTCTCAGACAGACGCACAGACAGATGCATTTCTTCCACATGTTGGTGGCAAGTTATCTATCAATTTTGAAGGATCAGGTTTTTCATTCACTAAATGTTCATGGGAACGCTGCAGTGGTTTCCAAGCGACCCCGCCCGAGATCGTCATTTACTGCCTTCTTTAAAACGTTTGCACAATACAAATGTTTTGCTCCGGCTATGAGCCTCATTACCGCACTGTGCTTGAAGACTTCTCTAAGTGTCAATCGGTTTTCTGCCTTCATTCAACAGGAATTTCTTCACAAGTCCCGGTTTGACTTTGAAGACCGTTGCACAAAAAATGGTCTGTATAGAAAAATGACAGCAGGCCAAGCCAGTAATAAGATTTGAAGCCTTTAAGTTGCGGCTTACATTATTAATTTTCCTTATATGTAAATTTACAATGTAAAGTCAGCAGTTCTCACAGGATACTTTTATTTTTTTTACTGTAGAGTAACTGGATTTTCATGAAAATGACATTACTTATGCAAATTGCCACACCATGGTATACAAATCATTTGGTTCATATCCAGGTTGATAAATGATGCTGGATGAGAAGCCAAATATGTGTACATTGCAAAATACAAGAAATTTCCCATTTTTCTCTCAGAACTTGGGCAACCAAATTTCCATCTGAAATACCTCTAGTGCTGAAAGTGATGCTTTATAGTCTCATCTTATTATATATATCGCTTTATCCTGTATACAGTGTCACGGGGGGATGGGGATTCAGCACAGGAGACTTAGAGCACGAGGCAGTGTACATCCTGGATGGGCAGGGCACACACACATACGATCACACACACTCCGGGCAATTTGGGAATGCCATGTAAGCCCAACCTGCATGTTTTACGACCATAGGAGTAAACTGAAGAAAACTCACCAAGCACGGGGAAAACATGCAAACTTCACACATACAGACCCCGAGGCGGGAATCGAACCCGGCCCCTGGAGGTGCAAGGCCCTGGAGGTACAAGTCACTAAGCCACTGTGCTTTAATTTGGCCAAATCCAAAAACAATCCATTTAAAATCCTACATACCTGTTCACATTCTCTCATGGCTCCGGTAAAGTATAGTTTCTCTATCTGTCTGTATAAAGCGATCAATTCTGTGAAGCCATAAAGTATCTTCCTGCACACTTCAAAGGGAACCAGCACTTAGTGTTTAATGATGTCTGTGCCAGGACTCCTTGAAGACGTTCTCTTGGTCGAGGATTGACAGTCTAGCAGCTGACGGGTTTCTAAGCTTACGTGCGGCATTCAGAGCACGCAGACCGAGCTGTCAGAGTTGAAAGAGACTGGGCTTAAGTAGCAGGCTCAGCCAGACCTGATTATAAATTCCCTCTAATGGTTCTCTTTTTTTCCTCCAGACTAACTGGATTTTGATAAAGACAGTACCACATTCCCTGTAAATGGTCTATTACGTACATTTATTTACAAGTAAATACCTTCTTTTCAGGCTTGTTAAAGACGGCTCTCGAAACTTTTTTTTTTTTAATTCACATATAAGTTGTAGAGCGTGGAGCAAGATTAAGCAAATAATTAGGAAATAATTAGTACCCAAATTGCATTAGACCGCATATCTAATTCATAAACGACCCTTTGCATTACATTTGAATGTAAAGTCATTTCCTTTAAGACTGACCAGGATTCTGGCGAGGAAGGTAAAGTGGGGAATAGAGATGGGAATGCAAAAATGGGTTGCTTGGGTCATTAATATGTGTGAAGGTTTCATTCACAGTCCTCATATTTGCATTCACTCATTGCGGTTGCACAAGATTTAACTCCAAGCCTTATTTTGTATGATGATTTCTCCGAGTCCGCATTAACATCTACAATAAATCACAACAGGATTGTGGATTTAAATTCGAACCCGGGTGAATGATAACTGGCCCCGCAGCCTTTCATGGTCTGTCGAACATATTTCTTCCACTAATCTATAATTCATATTTCAGAGGTTGTTCTGCAAGGGCCAATGAATCAGGTCAAGGTTATCGCCATGGAGACAAGGACTCCCGTAGCGCCCCATGCGCCAGACTCGTGCTGAGATACGGAGCATCTGTTCATTGTACAGCACGCCGGCATGTTGTTTAGTGTTGCATCAGAGAGGCCCTACAGTTCCCCTGACCAACCTGCTGGCCTTATGCTCAGGAACCTTTAATTACAGATCAGCCTGTGAGCTACAGTATGTCACTGTGTACTGGTATCCTTCTTCTGAAAGACATTCATTCATAATTAGACAATATGTATACAGGTATCAGCAATTATAGAGTATATCTGTAGGGGGGGGGGTAGAATAAAGCAATACATTATTGAGTGTAGAACATGTAAACCTTACACAGCCCCTGTTTAAAATAACAATAAACAAACAAATAAAAATGTATAACACAAGTGTTTATTATTATTATTATTATTATTTGTTTGATTTTAGTTTTTGTTTGTTTTTATTATTATTATTATTATTATTATTATTATTATTATTAGTTGTTAGATTTTTGTTTTTATAATTTTTTATTTATTATTTTAGTTTTTATTATTATTATTTTTTATTTTTGTTGTTTGTTTTTTGTTATTATTATTATTATTATTATTAATATTTTTTTTTGTTATTTATTATTATTATTTTTTATTATTGTTGTTTGTTTTTTGTTATTATTATTATTATTATTATTATTATTATTATTGTTGTTTGTTTTTTGTTATTATTATTATTATTATTATTATTATTATTATTATTATTATTATTATTATTATTATTATTATTATTTAATATAACACATCCCCTATAGGGGCACTAAAACCTGTAGTAAGTTTGCAAGTGGATATTTCCAGAATATTTCTCTATATAATAATTTTTTATTTAGACATATTACGTTTCCAAATCTGCTTCTTACATGGCGTTGTTGTACATCAACACCAACAAATATTTAGATTTTCAAAGGTTAGATTGAAATGTTGTAATTACAGTTTGATCCTTTAGGGGCTCAATAGTTTAAGAAGCGCTGTAGAATGATTTTTAAAACGTTTACAATAAGTACAGTAGTAGTCTTAAACCCATTATTGCCACTGTCAGAAATATCAACACTGATAGTATTTTATTATCAATGTAATTTGCTCTGAGAAGCACGTTTATGAATGTTCAGACACATTATTTCTACCCATTGCCTTTGTACAGTATATTTTAGTGGCTTTGAGGAACAGAGAACATGTAACTGTTAACTTATTTAACAATTTAAACCTTGTGAACAAACGCATGCACGTATAGAAGGGACTGATGCGTTGAGAATGAGGATGGCTTCTCTTTTGAGGCTCCTCTCAAGGTTTTTTTGGGGTGTTTATAGCCAGTATTGTCCTTGGCTTGCTCATTAGCAATAAATGTAATACATTCATTAAAAAGTACAGGATATTGGGTGTTTTCATTTATCTAAAGCTGATTTATGACAAGTTCTATCAAGGTTTTATACAAATAACAACTTGAGTGTTTGTATAGAATGAGGTGCAATTCCTAAAAATTGTTGATAAAATGTAAAAAATTTATTTCGTAATTCTAATCGTAGAACTCACAAACTTTATTAGATTAGATTATCAGATGTTTCGTAATTTAGAAACATGGCTCAATTCTTTTTTTCTCAATGGTTAAGATAATTTCTTTTTATTTACTGATCACAGGGACCCCTACTGGTGGCCTGTCAGTAGTGCTCGAATATATCAATGTCCCATCATGCATTAAGAAGGAGTTGGAAGGGAGGCTGTTTCACTTTGATCTTCTAGGGTGAAATATTGACTTTAAATCAGAACTAAAAAGTGATGCATGAGACTTCCGGATAAACGCATAAATAGGCTACGCGGAGTTGCGTATCATCCATCATATGGAAACTGTAGTGTTCTGTGAATCAATAGACGCAACAGCTAAACCTACTTTGCTTTGTGGGACGTAAATTATTTTTCTAAAAATATTTTCATATATTAATGGCGTAAGTCTAGCCTAGAATTCAATACAAATCCATAATAAAATGATTTCATTAGTATTTTAGCATATTTGGATGTTGTACTTCTGAGCTGTTTTAGTAAACTAATAACCTCATTGCCATTCGCCTCACAGGAACAGATCCAGTATTCTGAGTGCATGTGCGCTAGTTAATGTCTCTGCATCTTGTCCTTGTGACGAGGTCACTGAGCTGAAGTCATTCCACACAGACCAATTAGGATTTGCACAATCTGGGTTTATGCGAGCACTTAGCGGTGTCTGGTCACAGCTTCATATCACTGGAGGATAACAGAAATCATTTTTTACTGATCATTCTTTTTTTTTTAAATATAAATAAAGATAGTATCAGGGATGTGCACACACACCTTATGAGCAGTCATTGCTCTAACCTGAAAAAAGGGATGAGAGAAAAAAAACAGTGCACAAAATTTTGTAATTTTGTTAATTAACCCATTTCCAACTGATGAGGAAGCCGAGGTGACAAGGCGGTGGCAAGAGAACAACTTCCTGAGATGATAATAGGAAGAAACCTTGCGGGGAATCAGACTCAACAGGGAACCCATCTTCATTTCGATGACATCAGATAACCATATGACCATAAATCAGGCCCTGCTATATCTGTGTGCAATGAGGTTGAAATTTCAATATAACAGAAAGGCTGTTGAAGTTCGTATAGTCCGATTTCATTTACCAAATAGAACTGCTTATGGTTATTTCAGTACTAAACTATCTATCAGAGAAACACTGCCTGCATCAGTCAAGTCAAGGCCATCTTCATGGTCATCAAGTGGAACAGTCCTCAGTCACCATTCGCATCCCAAGCAGACCACAGAGACCTCCATGTGAAAAGAACACTAACCAGAGGCGCCGGGATGAGTCGGACAGGTCCAGAGGGCAGAAGCGGAGAGAAGGGTTGTCGACTCAGTGCCGTGTGGAGCTTGCAGAGAGAGAGAGAGAGAGAGAACAGATAGGTATGGTCATTCTATCTATCTATCTATCTATCTATCTATCTATCTATCTATCTATCTACAGTATCTATCTATCTATCTATCTATCTACAGTATCTATCTATCTATCTATCTATCTATCTATCTATCTATCTATCTATCTATCTATCTATCTATCTATCTATCTATCTATCTATCTACAGTATCTATCTATCTATCTATCTATCTATCTATCTATCTATCTATCTATCTATCTATCTATCTATCTATCTACAGTATCTATCTATCTATCTATCTACAGTATCTATCTATCTATCTATCTACAGTATCTATCTATCTATCTATCTATCTATCTATCTATCTATCTATCTATCTACAGTATCTATCTATCTATCTATCTATCTATCTATCTATCTATCTACAGTATCTATCTATCTATCTATCTATCTATCTATCTATCTATCTATCTATCTATCTATCTATCTATCTATCTATCTACAGTATCTATCTATCTATCTATCTATCTATCTATCTACAGTATCTATCTATCTATCTATCTATCTATCTATCTATCTATCTATCTATCTATCTATCTACAGTATCTATCTATCTATCTATCTATCTATCTATCTATCTATCTATCTATCTATCTACAGTATCTATCTATCTATCTATCTATCTATCTATCTATCTATCTATCTATCTATCTACAGTATCTATCTATCTATCTATCTATCTATCTACAGTATCTATCTATCTATCTATCTATCTATCTATCTATCTACAGTATCTATCTATCTATCTATCTATCTATCTATCTATCTATCTATCTATCTATCTATCTATCTACAGTATCTATCTATCTATCTATCTATCTATCTATCTATCTATCTATCTATCTATCTATCTATCTATCTACAGTATCTATCTATCTATCTATCTATCTATCTATCTATCTATCTATCTATCTATCTATCTATCTATCTATCTATCTACAGTATCTATCTATCTATCTATCTATCTATCTATCTATCTATCTATCTACAGTATCTATCTACAGTATCTATCTATCTATCTATCTATCTATCTATCTATCTATCTATCTATCTACAGTATCTATCTATCTATCTATCTATCTATCTATCTATCTATCTATCTATCTATCTACAGTATCTATCTATCTATCTATCTATCTATCTACAGTATCTATCTATCTATCTATCTATCTATCTATCTATCTATCTATCTATCTATCTACAGTATCTATCTATCTATCTATCTACAGTATCTATCTATCTATCTATCTATCTATCTATCTACAGTATCTATCTATCTATCTATCTATCTATCTACAGTATCTATCTATCTATCTATCTATCTATCTATCTATCTATCTATCTATCTACAGTATCTATCTATCTATCTATCTATCTATCTATCTATCTATCTATCTATCTACAGTATCTATCTATCTATCTATCTATCTATCTATCTACAGTATCTATCTATCTATCTATCTATCTATCTATCTATCTATCTATCTACAGTATCTATCTATCTATCTATCTATCTATCTATCTACAGTATCTATCTATCTATCTATCTATCTATCTATCTATCTATCTATCTACAGTATCTATCTATCTATCTATCTATCTATCTATCTATCTATCTATCTACAGTATCTATCTATCTATCTATCTATCTATCTATCTATCTATCTATCTATCTATCTACAGTATCTATCTATCTATCTATCTACAGTATCTATCTATCTATCTATCTATCTATCTACAGTATCTATCTATCTATCTATCTATCTATCTATCTATCTATCTATCTATCTATCTATCTACAGTATCTATCTATCTATCTATCTATCTATCTATCTATCTATCTATCTATCTATCTATCTATCTATCTACAGTATCTATCTATCTATCTATCTATCTATCTATCTATCTATCTATCTATCTATCTACAGTATCTATCTATCTATCTATCTATCTATCTACAGTATCTATCTATCTATCTATCTATCTATCTATCTATCTACAGTATCTATCTATCTATCTATCTATCTATCTATCTATCTATCTATCTACAGTATCTATCTATCTATCTATCTATCTATCTATCTATCTATCTATCTATCTATCTATCTATCTATCTATCTACAGTATCTATCTATCTATCTATCTATCTATCTATCTATCTACAGTATCTATCTATCTATCTATCTATCTATCTATCTATCTATCTACAGTATCTATCTATCTATCTATCTATCTATCTATCTATCTACAGTATCTATCTATCTATCTATCTATCTATCTATCTATCTATCTATCTACAGTATCTATCTATCTATCTATCTATCTACAGTATCTATCTATCTATCTATCTATCTATCTATCTATCTATCTACAGTATCTATCTATCTATCTATCTATCTATCTATCTATCTATCTATCTATCTATCTATCTATCTATCTATCTATCTATCTACAGTATCTATCTATCTATCTATCTATCTATCTATCTATCTATCTATCTATCTACAGTATCTATCTATCTATCTATCTATCTGTCTATCTATCTACAGTATCTATCTATCTATCTATCTATCTATCTATCTATCTATCTACAGTATCTATCTATCTATCTATCTATCTATCTATCTACAGTATCTATCTATCTATCTATCTATCTATCTATCTATCTATCTATCTATCTATCTATCTACAGTATCTATCTATCTATCTATCTATCTATCTATCTATCTACAGTATCTATCTATCTATCTATCTATCTATCTATCTATCTATCTATCTATCTATAAAGATTAAAGGACAAAGGAAAGCTTTACACAACAGGTCCTTCTTGTTCACTATAAACCTCCCTGTGAATCATTGAATCATACAGTACAGTATATATATAATATTTTACATGTATATACAGTGGTGTGAAAAACTATTTGCCCCCCTCCTGATTTCTTATTCTTTTGCATGTTTGTCACACTTAAATGTTTCTGCTCATCAAAAACCGTTAACTATTAGTCAAAGATAACATAATTGAACACAAAATGCAGTTTTTAAATGAAGGTTTACGTTAATAAGGGAGAAAAAAAACTCCAAATCTACATGGCCCTGTGTGAAAAAGTGATTGCCCCCCTTGTTAAAAAATAACTTAACTGTGGTTTATCACACCTGAGTTCAATTTCTGTAGTCACCCCCAGGCCTGATTACTGCCACACCTGTTTCAATCAAGAAATCACTTAAATAGGAGCTACCTGACACAGAGAAGTAGACCAAAAGCACCTCAAAAGCTAGACATCGTGCCAAGATCCAAAGAAATTCAGGAACAAATGAGAACAAAAGTAATTGAGATCTATCAGTCTGGTAAAGGTTATAAAGCCATTTCTAAAGCTTTGGGACTCCAGTGAACCACAGTGAGAGCCATTATCCACAAATGGCAAAAACATGGAACAGTGGTGAACCTTCCCAGGAGTGGCCGGCCGACCAAAATTACCCCAAGAGCGCAGAGACAACTCATCCGAGAGGCCACAAAAGACCCCAGGACAACATCTAAAGAACTGCAGGCCTCACTTGCCTCAATTAAGGTCAGTGTTCACGACTCCACCATAAGAAAGAGACTGGGCAAAAACGGCCTGCATGGCAGATTTCCAAGGCGCAAACCACTTTTAAGCAAAAAGAACATTAAGGCTCGTCTCAATTTTGCTAAAAAACATCTCAATGATTGCCAAGACTTTTGGGAAAATACCTTGTGGACCGACGAGACAAAAGTTGAACTTTTTGGAAGGTGCGTGTCCCGTTACATCTGGTGTAAAAGTAACACAGCATTTCAGAAAAAGAACATCATACCAACAGTAAAATATGGTGGTGGTAGTGTGATGGTCTGGGGTTGTTTTGCTGCTTCAGGACCTGGAAGGCTTGCTGTGATAGATGGAACCATGAATTCTACTGTCTACCAAAAAATCCTGAAGGAGAATGTCCAGCCATCTGTTCATCAACTCAAGCTGAAGCGATCTTGGGTGCTGCAGCAGGACAATGACCCAAAACACACCAGCAAATCCACCTCTGAATGGCTGAAGAAAAACAAAATGAAGACTTTGGAGTGGCCTAGTCAAAGTCCTGACCTGAATCCTATTGAGATGTTGTGGCATGACCTTAAAAAGGCGGTTCATGCTAGAAAACCCTCAAATAAAGCTGAATTACAACAATTCTGCAAAGATGAGTGGGCCAAAATTCCTCCAGAGCGCTGTAAAAGACTCGTTGAAAGTTATCGCAAACGCTTGATTGCAGTTATTGCTGCTAAGTGTGGCCCAACCAGTTATTAGGTTCAGGGGGCAATTACTTTTTCACACAGGGCCATGTAGGTTTGGATTTTTTTTCTCCCGAAATAATAATACCCCTCATTTAAAAACTGCATTTTGTGTTTACTTGTGTTATCTTTGACTAATAGTTAAATGTGTTTGATGATCAGAAACATTTTGTGTGACAAACATGCAAAAGAATAAGAAATCAGGAGGGGGGCAAATAGTTTTTCACACCACTGTATATATTTATATTCTTATACACATAATATTAAGTTCCACTAATATTATTTTTACATTTATATACTTATACAGTATACTCTTTATGGAACTGTGCTTTATGCACTGGTGCGCAGTCATGTAGAAGCAAGAAGGGGGAGCATGACATTTTCAAACTCCTGAAAAACAACCCCACACCAGTTCCAACATGAGTGTGTACCAGTGCACAAAGCACAGTCCATAAGGACACGGAGGAGCAAGTTCGGTGTGGAAGAACTTGACTGGCCTGGACATCAACCCGATAGAACACCTTGGGGATGAAAGCCTTCCCACAAGCCTGGATTAAGAATTGGATGTTACTCAAGTTCATATGCATGTGAAGGCAAGTGAGTGAATACTCCTGGCAATAACGTGTATATAGAATATAAATATATACACTACCATTCAAAAGTTTGGGGTCACTTGCAAACTTCTTTGTTTTTGTTTAGTGATTTATTTTCCACATTCTACAACAATACTGGGGATTTCAAAACTATTACACATATGGAATTAGGTAATTACGTAACAACCACAAAAACAACAGGTCAGCCTTTCTGTAATGGTTCCTGCAAGAACAGTATTGTGTCAAGTGCATTTGCAAAATCCGTCCAGCACCATAATGAAACTGTCTCCCATGAAGGCCGTCCCAGGAGGACGAGACCAAAACCTCCCTCTGCTGCAGACGAGAAGTTAATTTAGAGTTATCAGCCTGAAAAATGACCAATTAACAGCAGCTCAGATTAGAGGCGTTATGAAGTCTTTACAGAGCAGAAGTAGCAGAAACATCTCAATATCAACTGTTCAAAGGAGATTCATGCATTTTTTGGACGCCTTCAGCAAAACTTTACAATGTAGAAAGAAATAACAACTTATATACTCTTCATGGACTGTGCTTAATCATGTCGGAGCAGGAAGGGGGGCATGACATTTCAAACTCCTGAAAAACAACCCCATACCAGTTCCAACATGAGTGTGGACCAGTGCACAAAGCACAGTCCATAAGGACATGGGGGAGCAAGTTCGGTGTGGAAGAACTTGACTGGCCTGCAGAAGAACTTCTTCCTGACCTCAACCCGATATAATACCTTAGGGATGAATTAGAGCAGAGACTGTGAACCTTCTCGTCCAGTGTCACAGTAAAAAAAATTCCCATAAACACACTCCTAACACACACCTCCTTGTGGAAAGTCTTCCCAGAAGAGGTGAAGCTGTTACAGCTGGAAAGGGGGTGGGGCCAACATCTTATTAAATCCTATGGATTAAGAATTGGATGTTACTCAAGTTCATATGCATGTGGAGACAGGTGAGTGAATACTTCTGGCAATAACATGTATATAGAATATAAATACATGTATGCGTATGATATATAGAAAATGTTAATAAAATATAGAAAATATTTTATGTTATATGAGAATATGAACTCTAAAACATTTATACAAAACTCGTTCACACACTCATTGTCTATACCGCTTTCTCCTGTATTCAGGGTCACAAGGAGCCTGGAGCCTATCCCGAGGGACAGGGTGCTAATCTATCGCAGGGCACACACACATACACACGCTCACACACTTACTCACACACTACGGGTAACTTGGGAACGCCAATTAGGCGTAATCTACAGTACCTGTCTTTGGACTGTGGAAGGAAACCGGAGTACCCAGAGGAAACCCACCAAGCACAGGGGGCTGGGGGGGGGGAGGAGGGGTGAATCAAGGAATTGAAACAAGACCCTGGAGGTGCAAGGCGACAGTGCTAACCACTGCACCACCGTTATGCAAAACATCCACAAAGAGTTGCACAACAAATGCACACAAGCACTAAGACAAAGCAAAAGTAGAAACTAAAATAGCAGTTTTTGGCATTGGGTCAGCTCATCATGTTTGGAGCAAAAGAACATTACACCCACAGTGAAGCCTGGACGCAGGGGCATCATCTCTGCAAACGGTGTTGGGGCACCAAAGGAGCAAGAAAACAAGAAAAGGGCAGAGTACAGGGTAATATTAGAGAAGAATCCAGTATATTCTCAACTGCCAAGAAACGAGAACAAAATAACACCCAGAAATATATACAGTACACAGCCAAAATAACTCAAGACTCAAGGTTTATCTATTTATTTGTTTTTAATATCAAGTCCATCTAAAGACGGAACTAAAGACGATTCGTCCACATGAACGAGCCACAATGTTGCGTACAGTAGATGGAGATGTTTAAACCATCACGTCTTCTGAATGAAGCGCTGCATAGACAGCAAACAAGGCGTGTTAGAGCTGTGTGAAAGCAGAACACAGCAGGAAACTTGTCGTTTCGTATAGAATCGTATAGAAATCATGTAATCATGTTCTCCTGTAATTATACTGTATGCGTGTGCACAATATCATTCCAAACAGTTTTCCTCATGAGTTTTATCAAACGCTTACACAGACATAATGTTGATGCGCGCTTCGCCAGGACTCGCTTTGTCTCTTCGGGATAATTTATCCTTCTTCCCTGAGGCATGTTTGAGTTACAGTACAGAGAGCTGGGTTATGTGGGGAGAGGCTCACTCACGCATTAGTACACAATCCTCTGCAAAGGTAATAGCAAAAAAAACTAAGATTGAAAGAATAGAATGTAATACGTACTAATGTAATAAACACTTCTGGTTATGCATTCATTGTCCTTTTGAGTGTTTTGGCTGAAGCTGCTACATCACATGGACAAACACTCAATCTAAGCTGTTTTGTGCATACGTTTTTATTTTTTTATTTTTTATATTAAACACATGCTTGCAGCTCATTTTGAACATGCTTCATCAGGCTTTCTCCAATTCACTACGCACTGCTATGACAACTGCAGATTTATTAGCTTGTTTACCCAGCAACAGCCGATTCCCCTGGTGAACACCACTCATTAACATAGTCATGCCATAGCACGCCTTCCACATCATAAAACCTTGGACTGTGGCTCCTCCCAGTGCTGGCCATGCTCACCGAGATGCTGGACAGACTGTATATTAGTGTCTGATCAGGATACACAGCTTACTGTATCGGCAACATTTCTTCCAAAGCTCAGAAAAAGAAACTGAGGAAGTTTTCAAAATGAAAACGATCAGAAGCGTTCAGTTTTATTTTTCTTTAGCACTGATCATAAATTATGGATGGGCGTGGTGCTGATGAAGGACAAACTGCGAGACTGCCTGGCTCAGTTTCTTTCTACTCTTAATCAGAATTTCAGCTCATGCTCCACTGCATAGAATTCCAGCGTGTACAATTAGTCTGAACCTAGCGTTTTACTTAAAATCAATACAGACGCTATGACAGTGTGTCCGATTTAAAACCAGGACGCATCTCCGCAGCACGAAGAGACACTGCGTCCAATGGGCTTTCTGTTCAGGAAGCGAGACGTCAATCCCTTCTTGTGTCCTCGGCACAGGCCGGCATTGTGGACTCGCCGCCAATATCCTTCCCATCGGAGCCGTCCATGAGCTGTCCGAGACCCGATGTGCGCTAACACCTTCCACCCAGAGGCCACACATCACACAGAGGCTATTGTTCCTGGCCTGGCATGTGACCCTGACAGTGATGCAAATGAGACGCCTTAGTTTGACCTTTCAGAGAACTGACTAGATGAATCAGGGGTAAAAAAAACAAAAAAAAAAATGAAAGAGAAAGAAAAACAACAAATAAAACAAAGGCATTGTGCTCTGAACTTTAAATCTGGAAATGTCTGATTGAGGTAAAGATGTAGTTAGGGTGTTAAATGACGCGTAGCAGGTGCTTGCTCACAGAACCAAGAGCTTCCTTGTGACATCTGTGCTGCAAGATTTGTGACTGTTAGCTGAACAGAGAGAGCTTTTGAAAGAAAGAGAGGGCGTGTCTGTACGGTATGTGTGTGTGTGTGTGTGTGTGTGAGAGAGAGAGAGAGAGAGAGAGAGAGAGAGACGAGGTGAGATGGAAACAGAACGAAAGTGACAAAAAAACATGGAGAACATTTTGTTCTGTTACACAATAAAGTGCGATGCTGATACAGTACGTAGATGACTGGAACAATGGAAGATGTGAATGAATGGACTTGACTCCCGCATGGTGTGCTTTCTTCTCTAATGTCCTCAACATCACGGTTTTAAATCATTACAAGACGCATGTCTTTTATATAAGAGACTGATGATTTTTTGTTACTTATTTGTTGGTCTGTAGTTGAAAATAAATTTTAAAAATTCTAATTATATGTAAATTTTTTTAGCGCTTTTGTCAATGTTGCAATGCAGCTTTACAGAATCAAATATATACAAATGAAATGTGAGAGAAAATATAGGTTTATTTGAAGTTAGTTATACTGTATATTGTATCTATCGTGTCTATAATGTTATAAATACTATATATATATATACATATATATATTGTCATGCACACTCAGCCGCGACCGGCACTAGGACCCGGAAGTAAGACGGTCGCGAACCTGAAAGCATAAAAGGAAACAAGATGGCGCCGCACATCGCTCTGTCATTGAGTTATGCCCAGGTCTTTTCGGAATCGTTCCTGTATCTGTGAGTAATCACTTTCTTGGCTCTACTTTCAGACTGAGTGTGTGTTTATAGGACTAGGGTTAGATTGTGCCTTTCCTTTGCTCATTTACTGTGAGAGTCCTTATAGCAAACCGCGTGATTATCCTGCCCGCTCGTGTCTATCCGCGTTTTGGTTTACCATTCACGCTACAGGGCTAACTGCTAAAGCTATCATCTTTCTGGTCATCCCGGTTAGTTCGTGACAGAATGACAGAGCCAAAAGCAGTAAACCCAGCGGATCACGCCCGCCTCTGCGATGTGGTTGACCAGTATGCTTTGCTCATCAATACGCTAACCGCGGAGCTCGATTCTCTGCGCCGGAGTGTCCAAGACATCGCGGCCTTGCGCCGCGAGGTCGTGGAGCTTAGGCAGGAGAACGCGAGCCTCCGGGCGGCGGTTGATGGGCTGGCTAGCGGTCCTCCCGCCGCAGCGGTTGCGGCGCCGCCCCATCCCCCCCCCCCCTCCGATGTTTTTCTAGCACTTCCAGACAATTGGGATGGCACGGATGGGAAATGCAGGGTGTTTTTAACATCGCTGGAACTGGTGTTTGAGTTCAATGCCACCAAGTACTCCACCGACTGGCTGCGCATTGCACTACTCGTCTCGTTGCTATCAGGGCAGGCAGCAGAGTGGGCCACGGCAGTCCTGCGCGCGGACACAGACACCGCGCACTCTTATAATGAGTTCACCCGCCAACTCAAGCTGACATTTGAACATCCCGCGGGCGAGGTGGAGACCGACACAAAACTCTACCACCTGCGGCAGGGAGGACTGTCCGTGAGTAGATACACCGCTGAGTTCCGAACCCTCGCCGTCCAGACCTCCTGGGGAGACACAGCCCTCCGGACGTCCTACTTCGAGGGGCTGGCTAATCGCATCAAAGACGAGCTAGCCAGACGAGAGCTCCCAGCCACACTGGAGGGGCTAATCCAGCTAGCCCTCCGGATCGACCAGCGCCTCCTCTCTCGTCCGAAGCCAGCACCCCGAACCCTGCCGCCACATCACGTCTACACTGCACCAAGGCCACCACCCACCGTCACCACCGCTCTCCCTGGACGTGTCAGATCTCCACCCCCTGCCGTGGTTGACACCGGAGCCGAGGAACCCATGCAACTAGGGCGCGCCTCCCTGACCGTGGCGGAACGCGAGAGACGTTACCGCGAGGGACTGTGCGCCTATTGCGGCTCAGCAGCGCACCACCGAGCTACCTGCCCGTCCCGTCCGGGAAACGCCCAGACCCGGTGAGAGACAGGAGAGACTCCCCGGGCACCATCCACCTCTCCGCTACCACCGACAACACCGCTACTCGACTCACGGTCCAGGTAACCCTCCACCTTGGCCACAAACGGGTCAGAAGTACCGCGTTCATCGATTCCGGTGCCGCGGGTAACTTCATTGACTCAACGTACGCCAGAGGATTGGGGGTAAAGATTGAGGCGTTATCCCAGCCTGTGAGAATCACCTCAGTCGACGGGCAGCCCCTCTCGTCCAGCCCCATCACCCAGCAGACTCCACCCATCACTCTCGTCCTCGGCCAACATCAGGAGTCCATACAGTTTCACCTCACACCCATCTCCTCTCCACCCATCATCCTCGGCTATCCCTGGCTCTTACAGCATGACCCACTCATCTCCTGGTCTCAGAGCCGGATCCTTCAATGGGGGCCGACCTGCACCGACTTATGCCTACAGGCCCAGGCTGGGACGTGTTCCAGGGAGTCCGAGGCCCCCGACGTCGACATCCACGCCATCCCTCCACCGTAACGAGACCTGGCTGAGGTGTTCTGCAAACGCCGGGCCAGCCAGCTTCCACCTCATCGACCCTACGACCTAGCCATCGAACTCCAGCCAGGCTCCAGCCCCCCCCGCGGCCATCTCTACTTCCTCTCTACCAGCGAGACCCAGGCTATGGAGGAGTACGTCGCCAATGCCCTGCGAAATGGCACCATCAGGCCCTCCTCCTCGCCAGCTGCCGCGGGGTTCTTCTTTGTGAAGAAAAAAGGGGGCGAACTTCGTCTGTGTGTCGACTATCGGGGGCTAAATAAGATCACCATCCGAAATCGTCACCCTCTGCCTCTTACCAACTCAGCCCTGGACGCCCTCTCTGGTGCCACCATGTTCACTAAGTTGGACCTCCGGAGCGCCTACAACTTGGTGCGCATCAGAGAGGGTGATGAGTGGAAGACGGCCTTCATCACCCCCACCGGACACTATGAGAGTCTGGTCATCCCATTTGGTCTCTGCAACGCACCCTCGGCCTTCCAAGGTTTCATCAACGATGTCCTCAGGGACATGCTAGGCCGATGGGTGTTTGTCTACCTGGATGACATCCTAATCTATTCACGTACCCCCGCTGAACACACCAAACACGTTCGAGCTGTCCTTAAGAGATTGCTCGCCCACCAGCTGTACTGTAAGCTGGAAAAGTGTGCTTTTCACGAGCACTCCACCACGTTCCTGGGTTTTGTCATCTCGCCCCAGGGTGTGGCCATGGACCCGCAGTAGCTGGAGGTTGTACGTCACTGGCCCCTACCCAGGACACTCAAACAGCTCCAACGCTTTCTCGGGTTTGCGAACTTTTATCGTCGCTTTATCCGGGGCTACAGTACAGTTGCAGCACCACTCACTGCACTTACCAGGCTCTCCAACCATTCCTTCCGACTCGACCCTACCGCCATCTCAGCTTTCCACCGACTCTGTCACCTGTTCACCACCGCACCCATTCTTCTTCATCCAGATGCCAGCCAACCGTTCGTTGTGGAGGTGGACGCGTCGGAGGTGGGCGCCGGCGCTGTTCTCTCCCAACGAGGTCCAGACCAGAAGCTACACCCATGTGGCTTCTACTCCAAAAAGTTTAACCCCACTCAGCAGTGATACGGAGTAGGGGACCGCGAACTGCTGGGCATAAAGTGGGCCTTGGAGGAATGGCGTCACTGGCTCCAGGGCGCGAGTGAGCCATTCATCGTCTGGACGGACCACCAAAACCTGATCACCATCCGCAGTCTGAAGCAATTGAATCCACGACAGGCACGGTGGGCGCTGTTCTTCGAACAATTCAATTTCCACCTCTCGTACCGGACCCCGTGCCTGTCCTTCCACCCACCCGCATCATTGCACCCCTACAGTGGAACCTGAAAACGAGGGTCCGCCAGGCACTGACCAGGGAACCCGCACCGGCAGGTGTGCCGCCCGGACGGCTCTTCGTCCCCAAACATCTCCGATCCGAGGTCCTCCAGTGGGGTCATTCATCACCCGTCGCAGGACACCAAGGGAGCTGGAGAACCACCACCTTCGTCGGCCGGGCCTTCTGGTGGCCCTCAATGAGGAGAGAGATCACCGAGTTCGTTCGGGCGTGCCCAATGTGCGCCAGGGCGAAGGACGTCAATCAGCCAACTCCAGGGGAACTCCAACCACTCCCAGTTCCCCGTCGACCTTGGTCCCACATTGCCGTAGATTTCATCACGGGCCTGCCGGATTCGGATGGAAAGGACGTCATTCTGACCATTGTGGACCGCTTCTCCAAGGCAGTGCACCTGGTGGCCCTCGCCGGACTCCCGTCAGCGAGAGATACAGCCGAGCTGATATTGGAACACGTAGTCCGATTGCATGGGTTCCCAAAGGACATCGTCTCGGACAGAGGTCCCCAGTTCACCGCCTGGTTCTGGAAGGCCTTCTGCCGTCTGATCGATTCGTCCTGCAGTTTGTCTTCTGGCTACCACCCCCAGACGAACGGTCAGACGGAGCAAACCAACCAACAGCTGGAGCGCTACCTAAGATGTTTTGTGTCGGATCGCCAGCGCTCCTGGGCCCGCTACCTCAAGTGGGCCGAGTTATCTCACAACCTCCACGTCTCCTCAGCCACCAACCTGAGCCCATTTGAGGTGTGCTATGGTTTCCAGCCTCCGATGTTCACCCACCAGGAACCGGAGGTTGACGTACCATCGGCCCAACAGTTGGTTCGCCGGTGCCGGCGGCTATGGCACCAAGCCAACCTCGTCATCCGACGCACCAACGCCAACTATGTGGCCCAACACCGCCGCCGGCACCCCCCGGGACGGTTGTACCACGTAGGTGACAAAGTGTGGCTATCAACCAAAAACCTCCACCTGCACACAGAGTCCAAAAAGTTATCACCAAGGTTCATCGGGCCATACCGCATTACCCTCAGGATCAACCCTGTCACCTACCAGCTCCAGCTGCCTGCGGCGCTCCGGATCCACCCTGTCTTCCACACCTCACAGCTGAAACCATTCACCACCTCACCCATGGTTCCACCCACCCCCCTGCTCCTCCTCCCCGAATCATTGACGGCGGTCCCGCCTACACCGTGCGACGGATCCTCGACTCGCGCCCTCGGGGCAGGTGCACCCAGTATCTGGTCGACTGGGAGGGCTACGGCCCCGAGGAGCGGTCCTGGGTCCCAGCTCGCTTCATCCTCGACTCCGGGCTCATTAGGGACTACCGTCACCGGGTATCCTCCACCCCTGGACTGTCCGGAGTCGGTCCTGGACTGGGGGGGGGGTACTGTCATGCACACTCAGCCGCGACCGGCACTAGGACCCGGAAGTAAGACGGTCGCGAACCTGAAAGCATAAAAGGAAACAAGATGGCGCCGCATATCGCTCTGTCATTGAGTTATGCCCAGGTCTTTTCGGAATCGTTCCTGTATCTGTGAGTAATCACTTTCTTGGCTCTACTTTCAGACTGAGTGTGTGTTTATAGGACTAGGGTTAGATTGTGTCTTTCCTTTGCTCATTTACTGTGAAGTCCTTATAGCAAACCGCGTGATTATCCTGCCCGCTCGTGTCTATCCGCGTTTGGGTTTACCATTCACGATACAGGGCTAACTGCTAAAGCTATCATCTTTCTGGTCATCCCAGTTAGTTCGTGACAGATAGAGCGATCATCTTTCTGGTCATCCCGGTTAGTTCGTGACATATATACACATTATTATTATTATTATTATTATTATTATTATTATTATTATTATTATTATTATTTTTAATAATAATAATAATAATAATAACAATAATAATCATTTTGTATTAGTTTTTATATTAATGGATTTTGTATTAAAGAAGTTAAAAGAAGATCAAGGCATTATTGTTTTTTTTGTCTATGAAGGATTTATGACATCAGAAATGATTTAAAAATATTAAAATCCAATCTTGTCTCTACAGCATTTGAACACTAACACTCAAACTTTAATTCCTTTTTGCTTCAGTTAGGAACTAAGAAGTTTCTCACCTATAACTCTATTTTTCATAACATTTAATGCTTCTTATCTCCCAATCCATGCTTCATTTTTTTGCACGTACACATGCACCTTTATATTTTTATCACATAAAAAGAAACACATTTGCTAAATAGATCATGCTCTTTTATGTCCATAGTGTCAGTAAGTTTTTTTTTTTATTAAAATCTTTCAATGATCTTAACTGTCATTCAGATGAAACTTGAGCAGTTTTGATTTCACATGAAAAGATAAAAAACTGAAAAGTGTATTATTCTAAAATGCTAAATTGTTAAGATATTGCAACATAAATTTGACATGGTTACGGACACTACAGATTTTTTGCTTTTTATGCTTTTACCAGAAAAACTATTTAAGGAACAGTTTTTACAGGTCATATGCTTCTAGAACCTTACACCAGCTTTAGCATCAATACTCGTAAAAAAATATGAATAATTTGCATTTTGAAGTAATGCTGAAAAAATGGCTATTTTTGGAGCAGATATAAAATCATCTCTCCAAAACCGGTGAAGTTAGCAACTTGATGTTTTTAGGGAAGCTTGGTCATGTCCATGTTGCATAAATTTCAGAAGTAGCTGCTTTAGCCACACACATTTTCTGTTTTATATGTATAACATGAAAAAATCAACAAACAAACAAACAAACAAACAAACAGCACCAATAGTGCCGAAACTATTTCATGATACCTAATATTGTTATTTTTTTATATCAAAACTCATCATTCTGCATAAAGAGTTTAAACAGATATTTAATCTACACCATAAAATTACACTACAGAACTACAAAGTGAATCAGTGTAAGGAATTTCCTGTTTGGATATTTTTGTAAATACTGTACATCTTCTGGACTGGTTTAAGTGTAAGTGAAGTTTGAAAATAAGATTTTAAACAAATCAGTAATCTGATTTGGTGAGAGGCATTCCACAAGTAGAACAGAGCAACAGGTGGTAACAGCACCAGAACATTTTACTATATGTGTCACTCTGCATCACAGCTGTTCTATGAATCCTTAATTACTCTAAGCGCAGCGTGGGTGACAGTAGGTCTGTACGGTCTGCACTACTGGAAATAAAGAATAGCAGCTGCCTGCCAAAATCCACATTCAAAACCAGTCACAGAAGCACTTACAGCAAGAACACACATCTGAAAAAGTTTTGTCATCTTAAACAACATGCCGTCTTCGTAGTAATCACTTCTAAGTCATTTATTTCTTTATTTCCACAAAACGAACTAACTCCTAACACAAGGCTGAATCCCAGATCTCTCTCTAACCCCTGATCAAGGGCACTACTTGGTGGGTGGTAATAAATGGTCTTTGTGTATGAAAGCAATATCACACAAGGGGGAGTGCTGTTGTACTGAATATCCGCATGGCCGAAGTGTAAAAATACTGTAGCCTATTTAAACAACATCTGCTTGCTGTACAGAATGTGTTCTACTCTTCTCTTTTTTTGATAATGATGATGATGATGATGATGTTGCTGCTGCTGCTGCTGCTGCTGCTGCTGATGATGATGTGATGGCACAGGTACATTACAGGTAGTATGACAGCCCATATCTGGTTACAAATTGTATCGATTAGACTTGAGTCCATTTTCTTGTGACATGTCCAACAACATGATCGAATGGTAAGAAAAAGTGCACTTACAGGTACAATATCTAGGAAAGGTTTTCGATATCTAGACTGCATTTAACAAACGCAAATTTTTCCCCAAATTATTTTTGTAGGCAGATATCCTAAGCCAGCATTGAAAACAAATAAAATTTGTGATAGAACCCGGAAGATGTGTTTCATTTTGAGAAAGAACACACAAACACACCATTGTGTTTTTAAGGTGTTTGTAAGGTTTCTGACACAATGGGTTCAATTCCCACCTCAGGGTCTGTGTGCGTGGAGTTAACATGTTCTCCCCGTGCTTGGTGGGTTTCCTCTGGGTACTCCGGTTTTCTTCCACAGTTCAAATACATGCAAATTATTGGCTAATTGGTGTTCCCAAATTGCCTGCAGTGTGTGAACACATGTGAGGATGTTGACCAGAGGTCCTGACACAGTCGTAAAATAAGAATAAATACAACAGTCACCATTGGCCTGCACAGTCCCTAGTTGGACTACAAAGGTTCCTAGATGGATGGATGGATGGATGGATGGAGGGATGGATGGAAGGATGGAAGGATGGATGGATGGATGGAGGGATGGATGGATGGAAGGATGGAGGGATGGATGGAGGGATGGATAGAAGGATGGATGGATGGGAAGACACCTGTGTTAAGCAGTTCCTACAGTATGTGAAAGCATCTTATCCATAATGTAGAATTTCTATTAAAAACATTAGCCATATCATAGTTTATGGCTCAAGCATGTGCTACACTTCAAACCCAAAGATGCTCCCAGGTTCAGGTATCTCATCTTCGCTTGCATTCTGCATTCCCTGGAATCAGATGAGAAAAGGGGAAAACGTCATGATGCTATCTAGATTTGCATGAATCACAGACACAGTACAGATAAGAAAGAAAGGGAACAGGAAGTGCTGCTTTCACTCCACATCACAGAACCAATACAGGCCATTACTGCTCAACATCTAGGACACGATGTCATGATCTATAGAGCGAAAGAGCTCCAAAGGAATTAAAACAGGAGCACCAGAAAGAGTGTAGATTTATGTGAATACTGTCTTCAGTGAGGACTAAATTTAGAACCATTTCCCACACCAACGTCTCAGAAACCAGTAATGATGTTCAACGTTGTCTTGGAAACTGCAGTTCTTAAAAAGTAGACTCCTTTTTAGAAAGAAACTCGATTTTTGTTTTGTTTTTTTAAATACATTTTAAAAGCTCTGAGGCTCATAAGCGAGTTGTGTAGCAGCAAGAAATGTCAAGCACACTCCACCCTAATCTTACAGCCAGAGGAATTTAATGCATTGACATTTGATGGGATGTGAAACAGGACATGGCATTTCTGGGTTAAATAACACAATAAGACTTCAGGAACTGTTCTCTTTCTCTATAAATGAGAGGGAATGATGTGCATAGCAGAACAGAAACATTACCTGGTGAACGGTGCCTTCAATGATAAACATGTACACGAGTAGGCGATGTCCTTAACATCCATATTTAGCCAAATAACCACCGGCTTATGGGTTACTGTCAACTTGCACTTTCAGGTTCCAGATTCAATTCCTGCCTCGGGGTCTATGTGCATGGAGTTTGCATGTTCTCCCCCTGCTTGGTGGGTTTCCTCTGGGCGTTCTGGTTTCCTCCCACAAAGATTAAGCTAATTGGTGTTCCCAAATTGCATGTAGGGTTTGAATGAGTGTGTGCCCTGTGATGAATTGGCATCCTGTCCAGGGTGTACCCCGGCCCGTGCCCTCAGTCTCCAGTTCCAGGCCCCATGATCATGCATCACACAACCTAGCACCCACGATTAGTTCTAATAATCTGTTAGAGTCGGTGTGTTGTGATGGAGATTAAAGGTGCTTTCAACACTACAGTATGTAGATGAATTGCATGACACGCTATGATCGTACATAGCCACAGATCAGTATAGTGCACTTGAGTCCACTCGGAAAGTCACATACCTGGTCAAAGAAAAAAAGTTCAATATTAAAACTAACCGTACTGTACCTAAATAACGAAGTGGACTGCAACATCATCATCAGCATCTGTCTTCTCCAAAATCTCCATGAGTGTGCCTTATCTTATCCTCTGGACTGCACAGCCATAACTGATAATGTATGACGGCATGCAGAGAGGTTGCTGTTGAGCTTTCTTCCAAAATATCAGTATTAAGTATATCGTGAAGGTCAACTTCCTTATACTTATCAAACGTGGCTTGCCAATAAACACAAAGGGAAATGATTAGAGAGCGTAAATACTGTACATAAGGGTACTCAGGTATGGAACAGCAGGGAAGAGAGGAAGGGGAAGCAATTATAGCCAGACACAGTATGACTCAATCAGTCAAAAGTATCTGGACACATGACCACCATACTTATACTGTATATGGGTCTTCCCTGAACTGTTGCCACAAAGCCAGAAGCACAATATTAGATAGAAAGAAGAAGCAAAGTGCACAAAGCAAGTTCTATAAAGACAGCATTGGATAAAGGCAGAGTGAGACAACTCAGGTGACCTGCACAGAGACCTGACCTCAACCCCACTGAAACCGCACTGCTGGGATGAATTGTAATGCCGGGTTCACTCCAGGTCACTTCAACTGACATCACTGCCTGACCTCACGAATGATCGTGTGAAAGCAGCCTAAAGTATGTTCTTACACCTTTTCACGCATTGCTCTTGCTTGAAACGTTATACTTTGTGCACAACGAAATAATCTCCCTCCCCTTTTCTTCTTTCCTTCCTCTCTCTACTTCCCATCTTCCTTTCTTCATTCCTTTCTTTCTTCCTCTTTTTTCACTTACTCCCTTTTTTCTCCTCCCCTTCATTCTCTCCTTTCTTCCTTCCTTCTGTCATTTTTCCTCACTCTTATCTACCTTTTGTTTCCTCCTTTCCTTCTTTGCGTTCTTCCTCTGTTACCTTTTTTCAATCCTTTTTTCCTCTTTCCTTTAAAACAACCGAACTTCCATTCTCTCGGTCTCTTTTTCTTCTTTCCTTCATCTCTCTTCTTCCATTCCTCCTCTCCTTCCTTCTATCCTCCTCCCCTTCCTTGTTTTCTTTCTCTGTTTCCTTCCTTATTTCTATCACTTTTTTTCTTCCTTCCTTGGCTCCTTGATCTGCACTTGGAGTGTTGATGGTCTGACACTGAAAGTGGATGTACATCGCTGTATCCGTCTATAGGGAGACAGCTATAGAGATATAAATAGACCCTAAAGTCTGAGCAACACATTGAAAGGAAGCAGCATAAATCACGACTCACCAGAGTTCTCCACTGACAGGGAAGAGGCTGACACCGGTTCTCATAGCACCAGTGTGAGGAGGAAATCATCACTGTCAACAAATACCCGGTGCTGTTTCACAGTTTGCCTGTTTTTCCTCGTTCTCCCTCTCGAGGTGATGTCACAGAAGGCAATTCTCATATAGCACTCTTCCTCTGTATCCATCTCCATCCCCAAGGGCATTGGCTTTCCATCACTCCCCATACCTGCATGTGTTTTGTGTCATTGCCAAAAAGACAAGCGACACACAGAAGAAGGAGATATAATCATGTAAGCCTTTCCCCCAATGTTAAATCTAACCCGGTCGATATGTCACCGCCGTGCAGAGGGTTCAGACGGCCGCACGGTGCTGCATGTGAGCACTGCAGGCCAGGTTGGCTTGTACAGGGCTGGTTATTATTGAGTGACTAGAGCTCAATAGGACGTGTGGTGCTGGGCCAACGCGCTCGCTAAACTCTGCACACAGACAATTTGTTTTTCTCTCTAGCGAAGAGGAGGAAGAAGAAACTCTGGCTGGTGCAGCTCTGGGTAGTCTGAATAGTGCTGTGCCATTACCAAGGCAACAGTGTTTGGAGTTGTCACGGTGATGGGGGAAGGGCAAAAGACACATCGCTGATGTGTAATTACGGCTTTAGATAGCCTAATGCAATTAGATGCACAGAAGAGAATGGGAGGTGCTGTTTGTGCGGGCGGAGGGGTCGGCCTTGTTTAATTGGTGCATTCAAAATACTCTAATATTGAACTTATGAATAGGTGCGGAGTTCTTTAGCAGGAAGTGCAGAAGAAAAAGCAGCACAAACATGACCTCAATCCTAGACTACTTTGCATCCCTGAGATTACATTTCTAACTTTAACTTGACATGAGAAGTACAGAAGGGTGCAGTTTTCTTTAGCTTCTGAAACTGATGAAATAATTACACCTAAAGATAGTCCGAATTAAGCATCGTTTTAGTATCACTGAAATTTGCCAACCATTCAATTTTTTATTAAACGACAAATCTTGCTTCTGGTGGCTCAGTGGCTGTCGGCTTACACCGCCAGTGTTCAGGTTTAAATCCCGTCTCGCAGTCTGTGTGCATGTTGGGTTTCCTCCAGGTTCTCTGGTTTCCTCCGACAGTCCAAAGATACACATTAGGCTAAGTGGTGTCCCAAATTATGCGTAGTGTCAAATCAAATCAAATCAAATCACATTTATTGTCACATCACGTTACTGGTACACTGGTACAGTACATGTGAGTGAAATTCTTATGTGCAAGCTACACAAGCAATAGTGGTGTACAATTATAAGAATAAATATGCATATGTATAATACACTAGTATTATTATTGTGCAAGTATTATAAAAAAAAAAATATATATATATATATATATATATATATATATATATTCATTCATTTTCTATACCGCTTAATCCTGTGTTCAGGGTCGCGGGGGGCCTGGAGCCTATCCCAGGAGACTTCGGGCACTAGGCGGGGTACACCCTGGACAGGGTGCCAATCCATCGCAGGGCACACACACACACCCAATCACACACTACGGGCAATTTAGGAACGCCAATTAGCCTAACCTGCATATCTTTGGACTGTGGGAGGAAACCGGAGTACCCGGAGGAAACCCACCAAGCACAGGGAGAACATGCAAACTCCATGCACACAGAGACGGGAATCGAGCCTGGCCGGGGAATCGAACCCAGACCCTGGAGGTGCAAGGCGACAGTGCTAACCACTACACCACCGTGCCGCCTAAATATATATATATATATATATATATATATATATATATATAATATAAAATAAAATAAATAAAAAATGTCAATGCAAGTATATATATACTGTATATATATATATATATATATATATATATATATATATATATATATATATATATATACACATCTACATACTGTATATCTACTGTATATACACATACACACACATGAATACATGTATATAGACATACGTTTGTGAGAGTACTGTATGCCTACTTGTGTATAAATGTATAAAGAATGTCCTCAATGAATGTTGTGCAAAAGGCAATTATGTGCAGTCTGGAGTGCAAAGTGTCTTAGTGACTATAAAGTGACAGTGTAAAGTGACCGTGTCGTGTCTATGAAGACCTATTGGTCAGTGTTCAGCAGTCTGAAGGCCTGGTGATAGAAGCTGTCCCCCAGCCTGCTGGTTCGGGACCGGATACTGCTGTACCTCCTGCCTGACTGGAGCAGTTTAAATAAGTTGTTGCTGGGGTGACTGGAGACTTTGATGATCCTCCTCGCTTTCCTCAGGCACCGCTTCCTGTAGATGTCCTGGAGGGAGGGAAGCTCACCTCCACTTATCCTCTGCAGAGCTTTGCGGTTGCAGGCGGTGCTGTTGCCGTACCAGTGTGTGAATGTAATACAGTGGTCACTATTGGCCTCCGCGGTCCCTAGCTGGACGACAGAGGCTCTTAAACGGATGGATGGAAATCATGCTTTTAAACTGTTAATAGTTATAATTAATGTTAGAAACATTTACAAGACTTAAGCTTCCAGACATCTTCAGAGACTTCAGAACAGAGGAAATTGCACTTTCAGGTTCTTTGGTTACATCACAAGCTTCATTGGAGTTAAGGCTTTATTTTCAACATATGACTACAGAGTGAAGTTCTTTTCTTTACATGTCGCAGCTTAGTAAGTTGGGGTCAGAATGTAGTGTCATGTTGAAAATTAAAAAAGACAAAATTTCAAGACTTTTTCAGAGTTTTTTTTTTTTTTTTTAATTGCCATGATTTATTCAAAGTGCCCTGAGAAAGGCTCCGCCCCCCCATGACCCGGTACAGGATATATATACATATAATAAAAATGTTAACACTAAAAATGTTGACACTGAATTTATTGCTATATGTTTTAAACTTATATATGATAATACAAATAATTTCTAATTTTATAATATAAATGATGCTATTTTTCTGTTTCTGAAGTCTGTATGCATTTTTTTTGGCTGACTCTGACAGAGCTAAAGTTAAATGTACATTTATTTAAACGTAAAAATGTGCAAAGATACAAAAAAAACATATTTTCTACAAATATTTTTTGTTTTATTTAGTTTTTTTGATTGATACTGGCACTTATAAGTTTGCAAATGTTCTTTGCCTTGCTTGAGGCCTGAACAGTGGGAGCTTGGTGGAGCTTGGTGGATCAGCCTTAGCCACATATATTTGGCTCATTAACATCAAGAGAGAGGGGAGGGGTGGGGGGTTTCATATGCTGGTGAGAGAACATTTGCTAAAAAGTAAGTAAGGAAAAAAAGTTTTCATTTTCACTATATTTCACTATATTTTCCATCCATCTATCATCTGTACCACTTATCCTGTGTAGGGTCGGAGTGGCCTTGGAGCCTTTACAAGTGAACTTATTGTATAAGGGTGCTCTCACATCCATCACAGGCCAGAATCACATACTACGGGCAATATGGAAACAAGATTCAAATCCCCAACCATGGATATGTGAGACGGCTGCTAAGCCATGTGCCATCCTGAGACATTTTGAATGCATTTTTTTTTTTACACCAGTCATATACGAATGATAACGAACCAAAATGAGCGCATTCAAGAAATCAACCACACTTTGGCATAATTATAGTAATCAACACACAATGTCTATTAAAAGAAAATATGCTTTAGACGTCACATCTCATGCCACTTTTACAGTATGCAGCTTCAAAATTCCTGCCCAGTTACTGTACACACAATATGTCCTAGCTGTTGTATAAGCCAGGCTTGTGTACTTTAAAACATACGCACACATCAAGATCTCAGTATGTGAACTTCTGAGCCAGAGCCAGAGTCATTTGGCTGCGACCCCACCCACCAGCCGTAACAACTCCTGCTGCTCATTAGCCGTATTTAATTAAAGCGAGAAAGTAGCAGGTGCTTCCTCAACAGAGAGTGTAGATCCTATTACTACAGTCTCCATCCATGGATAATGGATAATGTGCAAGATAAAAGAGTGAGGAAGACTCAGTGCCTTTGTATATCAAGAAGACAGCTTAAAGTCTAGAGCACTTCAACCCATAAACACATTTAAGCATCTAAACTTACTGTATATGTAGCAGTATTCCCAATGTACTTATTATGGAATTTGGTTTAAGACTGCTATATATTACTGTGCCAGCACATCTGTAATAAACACACAATGTGTCATAAAAAGTTAAAACAAGAGAACAATATAAAATATTAAATATTGCAGCTGTGAAAGCAACAACACAGACAAGCAACAACGCAAAGTGTCACATTTGGAGTGCAAATAAATTAAACCTAGAGCTTTGCGTTATATTTTTAGTTATTTATACAGTAGGTATTAGACCTATCCGCAGGGCTAGACTGGGAAAATAACTCAAGCCAGAAATCTACATTGATCCCCAAACCCAAATCACACATATTATATACAGTAAAATTTATATCCGTAAACATCATACGTAAAAAAAGTATTCGACCAAAGCTGCAATGAGATATATACTACAGGTATACTATAACAGCTTCCACTCTATTGGAAGGCTGTCCACAAGACTTTGGAGTGTTTCTTTGGGAATTGGTGCCCAATCATTCTGTAGAGCATTTATGAGGTCAGGCATTGATGTTGGATGGGAAACCAAAGGTGCTCGATGGGGTTGAGGTCAGGGCTCTATGTTCGGGCCAGTCAAGTTCTTCTACACTGAACTCATCAAACCATGTCTTTATAGTCCTTGCTGTGGACAAAGGGCCTGTGTTTGTTTGTAGTTTTTGTTTGTAGACTCAGTTTCCCAGAAGGCACCTGCCCACCTGAACTGAGGATGCTCATTAGATTCCTTATAAATACAGTAGCTGTTAGTTCTGGGAAACTGGGTCGAGCATTAATGAGTTCTGTTAAGCGAGTTTTGTTTTCTCTGATTATGTTCTGTTTGTAGTATGCTCCAATGTAAAGCCAACTTCCTTTGTTCATGTTTGCTTCATGTTTGGTTTGTTTATTAAAAGACTCTTTGTTTGCCACCTTATCCCCTCTGCGTCTATGCCTCAACTCATGCCCACAGTCCAACATCTAACATAACGTGACACATATGTTATGAGCATGGCTCCTTATAATGTACAGTAGACCATCAAAGACCACTCTAAAACCCTCTTCAGATTTTTTTTCCCATTCAATTCAAATTAATTACATTTTATTCATGTACAGCTTTTAACAAAGGTCAATGTTGCAAGGCAGCTTTGAATCAAAAAGAAAACTATGTAATGGGTTTGCAAAGGATGAGGAAATATGTATGAATCGAAATGATCAGCTTGTTCCTGATGAGCAAGCCCAGGTTGATGGTGGTGAGGAAAACGTCCCTGAGGTGGCAATAAAAAGAAACGTTGAGAGACTCACCAGGGAACGCATTCTCATTTTTGTGATATTGGATAGCAGGGATTTATCTGCAGTCGTACTGGAAGTTCAATATAACAGGAAATTATAGAAGAAAAAAATTGAGGTTTGTTGTTTTTAGGTATTTCAGTCCTGAACTATTGAGCAACTGGAGTCACAAGTCCAGAATTTGTTGCTGCAGCACAACCCAGCAGGAACCCTTATGTTGAATGAGCATTGTAATACGGTTGTACTGTAACGACATTGGAATGACATTCAACATCAGAATGACATCGTTTTTGAATGTTACATTGACTGATAAAATGATGCTGAAACAGAATAGTCCCTTAAGTTTCTAACAGGGTTTAGAAATATGATCTGTGATTGTGATGGACACCACAGCTTCCCACACACAGCGTGTGTCTCTTCTCATGCATCTTTTAGTACCATAATGTTATCTGTAATGCTTCATTTTCTTCCAGAAATATTACCATGAGTTGCATCTTAGCTGCTGAATTACTCTATGTTATATGGTGTTTGTGGTGCTAAGTATGTTATGTACATGCATTTACACAATGTATCAACAGGATGTTCCCTGGTCGCAGATCATTGGTGGCTCAGCGGTAGGTTTTTCATCTACCATACATTTACATTTATGCATTTGGCAGACGCTCTTATCCAGAGCGACTTACATTTTTATCTCATTACAAATCTGCGCAGTTGAGGGTTAAGGGTCTTGCTCAAGGGCCCAACAGTGGCAACTTGGTGGTTGTGAGGTTTGAACCTGGGATCTTCCGAACCGTAATCCAACGCCTTAACCGTTGAGCTACCCCTGTCCCAGAAAGCCCAGGTTCTATTCCCACCAAATGCCCAAACCCTAGCCCCCGGATGCAGTGCCGGGTTATTGTGTAGATCGGATGGTCCACTGTGGCGCCCTTTCAACCGAAGCAGCATGTTTCCTCTTACTACAGTGACTGGAATTCGGTTTCTACTCTATGCCATTTTGGTATAAATATTGTTTTGAAATCGTTTGTGCAACATTCATACAACGTTATTCCATTGTCAAGAAGTCAATGTTGTCCCAACATCTTTTCATCAAAGTCATTCTAATGTTCAGAAACATGGATCTTAATGCATTTTTTGCATCGTAAAGGCACGAGCAGGTGAAATGGCCAACGTTGCACTGGCGATCAGTTGTCTACGCAGATTTAAATCCTGATTACAGTCGTGCAGATGGCAGGCGGCGTGTATGGCGCTGTGTGGGTGAGCATTTCGCTGATGTCAGTGCTGTGAACAGTGTGGCCCATAGTGCTGGTGGGGATTTTATACTTCTCAGATGGACAGCAAACACAAGCGCATTTTAAAGCGCATTGGAATGCACAGATACACCACAATGAGATCCTGAGATCATTCCTCCGTAAACACTGCACGTTTTACTGCATGGGTCCATGCATTAGGGGTCTGTATACGCTTGTCAGATGGGCAGCTCAAAATATCTCAGCTCCGTCATGGCCTGCATCCAGCGTCGTTGTGTTACATCAGCGTATTTCATCTCCCACCAGTATCTGACTTTTTACAGAGCATGTTCTTATCTTCTGCTCAGCTCATGTGACATTTGAAGGTGTGTGCTGCAGTGCTACAGGGAAGTAGAGCTCACACCAGATGTTGATGTGATAATTCTTTTTATGACCGACACCATATTTGTATTTGCGAAACGTCGGTGTATCCACTGTACATAAATAAAAAGTCCTGCAGTCTTTCTACCACTACTGCTGCAAGAATGCTGAAACAGCCTCGTAAATACAGGTTACCATCATTCACCCTCACACACACACACACACACACACACACACACACACACACACACACACGCACACACACACACACAACCCCATTATGTGAAGCACTTTCTCTTTATCGAATAGGTATTTATGTGATACTGTATACAAGGGATGTTCGAGTCAAAGCAAGACTTTTGATTGTGCAGAATAACAGAGCACTCTTATGAGAGTAAAAACACCTCATTTCTCTATATAATTCTCTGCTATACTAATGTACTTATCCCAGAGTTTCACTCATGCTTGAATTTTCTCAGTATGATGGAGCCATGATCGGACTGCCTGCTTCATATATGAAATGCTGGCCTCCCAGGAACTCCTTTAAAGCCCAAACATTGAAGTGAGGGCAGGACTGTACAGGGATGTGGCAATAACTCCCAGCTGAGTTCCTGTCAGTGCACTGTTATATTCTGTCATGTGATCTTAATCCCGCACAAATCAGTCATGTCTGCAATTTGGTTGTATATAACTTTTCCAAGATTTTTGTTTCCTGTGCACCTTTTTATCCATCTTCCATGAAGAATAGAGGCTGTTGGAGTGCTTTGAAAGTATTTTGGGTGGTGGGTCATCTCGCTACACACCCTACTGTACAACAATACAGTGCAGAAAGAGAAAGCCATATAAAAAAAACTATCAGAAGAGTGAAAGCAAAAAGAATGATTAGATGGAGATGGAAGACGTTTATAGCAGCATGTGGTAAGGAACACTCTTCTGTTTATATCGTACAGCTAGACCTACAGTATAATGACGAGACATTTCCAAACAATAGCCAATCCAACATAATGCAATACTAAGAGAGGATGTTTACATCATAATTCATATTAGGAAGATATATTCGAGTAAAATCGTAGGCTCCGCTTATCCCATGTGAATGCGCCACACGAAATTCAGATGTGGGAGGTGAATTTTCTAAATCACACGAGATCCCCAGATAATACCTATCCTGTGTGAATAGGGTTTAAGAGCCTCATCACCGTACCGTGCTTGAAGTCTTCACTTTCACGCCTTCATTCATAAGGAATTTCACCACTAATCCCGGTTTGACTTGAACGAGCCTTGTATATTTATATATCCCCTGTCTAAGATCTGCAGAAATGCATCTGTAAAGCCTTTTGTACTCAGGACAGTTTGAGCATTTGACAGATTTAGGAAAAGGGCTTTTTATTCCTGCTTCACTCCACCTTGCCTGTTCTTACCAACCTCATCCATGCGCATCCAACCGTTACTCATGCTTTGGTAGAATACGGCACGGTAGAGTAATCTCGTGATTGGTAGGTGAAGCAGAAATAAAGGCAAGACGGTTGAATGGATGTGGCTGAGCCAGGATCTAGACATTTCAAATCCAGCGAATTTTGCTGTGACTTTCAACAAAGAAGGTGCACTGAGCAGTCAAGCTTTCTTAAGGTCTTATTTACATTTTTTTTAAATGTTCAATTTAGATCTACACATGCATTAATAAATCAAAGTGTTTTTTGTATATGGGGGTGCGGGGGCATCCTCTACACCTCCTAGAAAGAATTGTTCTTAGGATATTACAATATGCCATAAACAAACTAATGACATTTATTTACATTCAGGTCATCTTACATTGTGGACTTACAGTATTACAGAATAATAGCATCCAGTATCCCGTTGGGTTTGCCATCATCATCATCATCATCATCATCATCATCATTATTATTATTTCTCAATACATGATGACCGAGCAAAAATAAAAATAACACCACTCGACACTTACAAAGAAGTGGACAGCATCCAGGAGGAGATACCACAGCCCAGGGAAATGTTATCCCTCCACAGCAGTGCAGCATTCAAGGAGAACAGCAAGTAATGCTAACTGACTGCGCTAATAAGATCAGACTGAAGAGCACTCTCGACCGTCACCCACAAAGTGAGTTTGAATTGAACTTTGACAAGCATCTACTCCGCTCTTCATTATCTGAGTTAGGAAGAGGAGAAAGGCTTCTGAAACCAGCTAACGTGATGCCTGTAGATATACAGAGACGGTAACGCACGGTTTTGTAATTGCGCCTCTTTACAACAACACAATGGATTTGGAATAAAGCAATCAGGACGTGATTACAGAGCAGACTTTTAGCTTTAACTCAAAAAGTAATTGGGCCATTGACTGATTGTGCAATCAGTAGTGTTGTGCCCAGTTATGGCTCGTTTTCTCATAATTTCATGAGAAATTAAGAAGATTGAAGGTATGGAGTTCATTGGGTTGAATTTGCATTCGGTACTGAAGCTGTTCATTACATTTTTTTTCATTGAATGGTGTGTACTATAGTTTACTACAACAAATTAAAGTACATATTATAATATACCATACTACTACCAGACCATACAGTACCATAAGGTTATTCGGGCCGTACCATGGTAGACTCCATCGGGCTTTATATGGCGCTTTTCCACTGCATAGTACGGCACGACACGGTTCAGTACAGCTCACTTTTGGGGGGTTTTCCACTGGGAACAGTACCTGGTACCTGGTCCTTTTTTAGTACCACCTCAGCCGAGGTTCCAAGCGCGCCGAACCGTGACCAAAACGTGATGTGTAAACTCTGCTGGTCACTGATTGGCCGGAGAAAATCGTCATTACTGCGTCACTGAACTTGCGACACGAGACACAACAGCCTCTTTTGAAACAAACTTATGTTAAAAACATCCACATGCCGAGAATGAAGAACACCATGCCGTCGATATGCTCCATTGTTGTGTGTTTGTTTGTGGCGCATTTACGATGATGTCATGGCAGTAGAGATGCCGCAACTATAACGACACGTGAATAATCCCGCCCACTCTAAAGCGTTACTAAACTGCAGTGGAAGCGCAAACCGAGCCGAACTGAGCCGAACCGAAGTGAGCTGAACTGAACCGCGCTGTGCCGTACTATGCAGTGGAAAAGAGGCAATAGAGTACCAAGGTACTGTAAGGTGCTGTGGCTACTTTGGTGTGGACTACTACACTTTGGTGAATACCATGGTACTGTACCTATTCTGTACCCCAGTGGCTACCAAAGTTAATCAGGTATCTAATATGATGTTTTTTAATATACAGTAATGTACCATATTAGATATGTTACTATATACTGTACTAGTGGTATGGTAAAGTACAGGCAGTTCCATTTTAGATACTTGCTGATCTTTTGGTAACCACTGCAGTACCATGGTATTTATTGCCCAATAAGTACCATGGTATTCACCAAAATACAGTATTGAAGTGCACACTAAAGTACTACCATGGAACCCAGTAAAGTGCCATAGGATCAACCCTGTATTGTCGATCAAACATTGAACATGGTTGGAGGCTACTACATAAATATTAACATTCTGATACATAAACCTGTACAACATATTTATCAGTATCCTGGTACAGTACAGTATGTGTTCCATAGTACCATACTACAGTACATGGTAGAAGCATGTATGGTACTTTTGTACCACGGTATGTAAAATGGTAGGATCTTATCCCATAGTGATGTACAGTAAATGTACTGTACTATATCAGCAAATATGTTCCACTCACTAGTACATATTGGGTATGTTGGGTACTGTCAAAAATAGAACGCTACTATGTACAATGTTATAGCTACTGTACCATCATACAGTACTATCATTGTGCCTAGACCATGGTAAGATTTCTTGGGAACTCTTAATATGCAGTCTAATGAGGTGTCAGTACAAACAAGTAGGGGCATTATCGGGCAAAACAGACCTTTCAGATAGATAAGAAAAAGGTTAAAAGTGTCCAAATCAACCCTTAATGAGCTCAGTATCACCGAAAGGCCATGGAGGATAACCAAAGTGGATGATCACTTAATGGAGATCACTCAGTGAAGAAAAACCCCTTCAGAAGATTTGGTCAAGAATACTTTAGGGAATTAGTTGAATCAATGTCTACAATTTAGAGGTGCCTACACGAATGTAAAGATGGTTTATGTTAGGCTGCGAGTCAGATTAGAGAGGAGAACATCTCATGAAGTCTGCCCAGTTCTGAAACAAGATTTTTTTGTCTGGATGAAATCAAGATCAACATGCTTTGGTTGACTCTGTATATCTATACATATAATAAAACTGTAACGCTGGCGTGTCTGTACATTGAAGATATTTGCGAAAAAAATTTTTGGAGAACGTAAGACGAGTAACACAATAGAACACATCAAGATGGTTTCTGGAATTTTTGTCCATTTGTTTGTGCACACATCACGTAAAAACTACTGAATGAATTTGAATGGGGTTTTCACAGGTGTATTTGGCTGAGCTTGAGGTGGGGCACTGGTGGCTCAGTGGTAGGTGCTTCGCCTGCCATGCGGAAGGTCCGGGTTCGATTCCCAGCCAGTGCCAGATAAAATTGCGTCAGGAAGGGCATCCGGCGTAAAACTTGTGCCAAGTTGTTGTGCGGACTGGATACTCCGCTGTGGCGACCCCTTGCTGGGAGCAGCCGAAAGACTAACAAACAAACATTTGGCTGAGCTTGAGGTAACATATACTGTTACTGCTTTGTTTTATCGGCCCATGGGAAGAGATGATATGCTACTGTGAAATTTTAATGGAAAACCACCTTATATCATAAAATTTCAAAAATGTAATACATGCTTATGAGAATGCAACTGAAAACTACTGCACACCTTCATCCTGCTCACTTCACGGTAACATGTAAAAATTTCAGTTCATTCCAAAATTCAACAGGTGGCGCTGTACATTTTTCTCTAAAACGAGCTTATGAGTGTGCGATTAAATTCCATGCAAACGAAGTTGCGGGCACATCTAGCATATTTATGAACTGTACAGATGAATAATGCAGTAAATGTTCCACAAGAGCAACCCAAGAGCTTCTTACCACAAAAAATGTAATGCTTTTAAATGCTTTGATCTCAACCTTACTGAGCTTGCCTTTTAATTACCCAAGACAACACTGAAGTCAGAAAGGCTCACAAACACGCATCAACAAATGGTGGCCGACGTAAATGCCTGGTAAGCGGATCAAAGGAGGAAAATCAGCATTTCATGATGTCTTCGGGTTTTAGACTCCAGGCACTTTTTGACTCTGAGTGATTTGCATCCAAATATTTAAAATAATCCTAATATTTATGTGTTTCCATTACTTTTGAACCTGTAAAAATGGAAGTACTATGCAATTCCTAATTTTGTCATTGTACGAGGGGTGTTCAAGTCAAACCGGGACTTGTGTTGAAAGGCGTGAAATCGATTGACGTTCACAGAAGACGACCCGCACAGTGGCTCCGAGCACAATGCAGTTGTTCCTGGGAACCTTGAAGTAGTTGCGTATCTTGTCGCCAACTATGGGAACTGTACACACAATCACTCACCAACGCCACTCACACATTACAGAAACTCATCTGGGAATTATTGCCACGTCCCCTGTACAGTCCTGACCTTGCTCCGAGTCATTTCAAACATGTTTGGGGCATTCAAGGAATCCCTGGGAGGCCGGTGTTCCAGACATGATACAGACAGAAAACCTTCTACCTCAATGCTCTTTTATGCTCTCAATGCTCCGGTTTGGTTTGAACACCCCTTGTAGGTGGATAGGAGAGTATAATCAGTACGCATAATGATACCACTGGTAGAAGGAGAGATACATTCAGGCAGGCATTCACCTACAGTGATGTGTATTTAACTCTTGTCCTATGAGAAACTGTGACGAGGTTCCACTTTTTATTTAAATTACCCAACAATTCCTGCAGTCTCTGAAGACTCAGTTTCTACACATGAAGTTGCTTTCTGGAAGATGCTCTACGGGTTGACGCTTGAATTGTCCGGCATAATTGGATTAAAGTCAAGCGCAGTGCTCGCTAGCCAGAGCCGGAACAAGCTCACTTCCCAGCCATAATAGACCAACTGGGGGGGAAGAAGGCAAATCAAATTGACAAGAAAGGAAGGGAAAAGAAAGACAGAAGGAAAGTCAGAAAAAGAAAGCGACTGACTTAAAAGTCACAATAGGTAGTTTAGATTCGAATCAGGGATCCGACGTGTAGAAGTCGAGCAACTTTCAACATAAAACAAATAAAATAAATAACAATAAAGTCATTTAGTGTTCCATAAGAAAACAAGAGACAGGTCTCGGTAAGAAGACGTGAAATAAACGAGATGCATGAAGGAACATCGAAGAGCATTTTTTCTTTTTTTTTTAACGAGTGCAGGAAACAGGCTCTCCGTGCTCGGAGATAAAACAGGCTCTCCGTGGATCTGCTCATCCTGACAGTTAATACGATTACAGATAAACACACAGTGTACAGCACTGACAGATCTGTGGTATCCGTGTTTCCTAACATGAACACAACAAAGCGAGATTAGTGTCGTTCGTAGGGTTGTTTCATATATAGAGGAAAATGCGTCTCAAGCAGCACTAGAACGACCGCTGGTACTGTAATCATATCTACAGGATGTATTTTGCTGATAAGGTGTGTAGCGAATGAAGACATACACCGCATTTGCATTTTAAGATACAGATTTCCAGCAAAGAATTTCGCACCACGCACCATTTCCCAGCAAACACTTCGAGTTTATTAAAGAGAAAGTCAGGGTTACTGTATATAAAACGGACTTAGAAACCATTAAGCACACTGAGCGTACTGTAGATATCTACTTTTCTTTTTCTGCTATTATACTGTACAAATGCGCACACACACATGGGGATGTATTTCCGGTGTTCAACTGTACCGCTCAATGCAATTCAAGACAGACACCTGGATTAAAAGAAAGCTCAAGGCAGAGGACATACTGCTATTTACAGATATCATAGGAATGTTACTGGCGATAAGATGCAGAGACGCACTGTGTAAATAAAGCTAGAGTTCGGCAGTGCAAAAAATATGTAAAGAGTCACTGTTTTTCTTTTTTAAACATCTACTAATACAAATAATAATAATAATAATAATAAAAAAAAAATAGGTTAAGTTTTATACATTACTTAATAAGCTGTAGTCAGTGTATTTACAGACGTGAGACAGTATGTGCATTCGGAGTACAGCGGGACTCTTGGCACTGACACGGACAGTACGGCGGCTCAGGAGTGGGACCCTGTCGCAGTGTAGTTGGACATCTCTCTGCGGATGGTGCTGAACGGAGACAGCTCCAGCTCGGTGGTACACTCGTGCTCGTTATCGTCGCTGCCCACCGCCGAGGACGCCGCCGCTCCGCACAGGCTTGCGCAACAGCAGAAGCACTCTAGGAACGCATGCCCGAACGGCGGACACAGGCAAAGCAGCAACACGGGTGTGATCGCAGTGCGCAGGAAGAGTAAGAGCTGCCCGAGCGTGCGCAGTACACCCACGACCTCCAGGTGCCCTATGTAGGCCGCCACCATGTTCGCGACATTGTCGGGAACCGCGCAGGCGGCGTATACGACGGCCAGCGCCACTACGACGCAGTTCATCCGGCTCTCCAGGCGCATCTGCTTCTTGTTGGCGCGCGGGCACCCGCGCTCGGCCTGGCGCATGCGGCGTGCCGTGGCTAACGAGCTGCCGATGGTGAACAGGGCCGGCAGGCAGAAATAGCACCCAAAGCACCACCAGAGCCTGGCGCTCTCGTACGCCAGGCCGAGGGAATAAAGGGTCTCAGGCAGCGAGGTGGAGATGCGTTCCAGGCACCGCTCGGCGTCATCCGAGTCAGACTCCTTCACCAGCTGCCGGATCAGGAGTTCAGGCAACGCCAAGAGCAGCGCGCCGACCCAGATCACGGCGAGCTTCGCGGCAGCAGATGCGCAAGTCTCAATTGTCTCGTAGTACATTTGCACGTTGGTGGCGGCACGGAAGCGGTCGATGCACAGGGCGCAAATGGTGAAGGTGGTCACGCCCAGTGAGGCTACCTGAAAGACAACACAAAGGAAAAAGACACTTTTAATCCACATTCCCTCACCGATCAAGGTTCAATGGCTATCAATATAATCATACGCAGCGGATAGAAAAAGTATACACACACCTGTGAAAACTGAAATTTTTGTGGTTAAGTAAAAAGGGTTAAAACCCAAGATAAAACCAATGTAAAAACAGAAAATGGCTTTAATAAAAAAAAAAAAAGAGAGACAGAAAAAAAAACCATACTCCAACCTGGTTGCGTAAGTGTGTAAATTCTTTCATAATAGAGCGTGATATGGGTGTAACTGTACAAGCAATCGTGTTCGAACTCATGTTCAGGAGTAATTACCACACACCAGGCATCAATGCGGCCATTGTTATTTACACAAATATAGATCAGCGGTGTCTGTCTGATCTTCCTGCTGATGCCAAGGAACTTCTAAAGTGTGTAAAGTGTCTCATTGTATAAAACGTTTCCAAAACATTAGACGTGCCACGGACACAGTGGAGGCAATGATGAACAAGTCGATCCATCCGAAAGTGGTGAAAGAGAAGCTGCTTAGAGACTTACAGCAACATTAAAGAAACCGCAGGAACAACATTCACAAATGAAGATGTGGTTAGTTTGTGAAGCTTAACTCAGAAACCCTGAGTGCTGCATTCCAAGCAAATGGTGCCGTCACAAAGTACAGTCTATTTATTTCACATGTTACATCATTTCCATGTCTTTTCTAAATGTTTTGATTGTTTTGTTTCATGCGAGAATATAATTATACTGTTGGAAATTGGGAATATCTTTGGGTGTCAGGATGGATCTGCATTTGCGTTATTTCCTACGAGAAAATGCGTTTTCCTAGAACGTACACACACATACACTCACAAACTACGGACAATTTGGAAACGCCAATTCGCCTAATCCTCATGTCTTTAGACTGTGAGAGGAAACCGGAGTACCCGGATGAAACCCAGCAAGCACAGAGACAACATGCATACAGACCCGGAGGTGGGAATCAAACCCGGACCCACAAGGTGCAAAGGTGAATTTTTTTCTGAATTATTCTGTTGATTGCTACACCAACAGGTCAAAAGTATGTGGACACGCGACTCATGACACCTGACACCCATACTGTATATTGTAGTTCCCCAAACAGTGGCAACAAAGCTGGAGGCACACAATCATACAAAGCATCTCTGTGTTGAGGATTACACTTTCCCTTCACTGAATCTGAAAAGCACAAAGCCGTTCCAGCATCACAGTGCTCCTGTGCACAAACCATGCAGCTGTGCATAAAGACCTGGCTTCCGAGTGCCCTGAGCTCACTGAGAGCCCCAGCGCACACATTTGAGATGAGCAAGAACAGCACACACTGCACCCCAGGGCACTTCAATGAACATCAGTGTCTGACCTCAGTGAGGCTCTTGTAGGCTTGATATAGAACATAGTTGTAGAGAATACATCTGAAATGCACTTTTCAAAAAGCTCATGTGTATCTTAGTCAGGTGTCAGATTTTGCCTATATAGTGTGATTAGTAGAGATGGAAGAAAAAATTATTCATCGTCATTCATATATCGTCGCACTGAATCGAAAATCTTTTTTTTTTTTTAAGTTTAATGAATGAAAGAATGAATGAATATGAGATTATATATATATATATATATATATATATATATATATATATATATATATATATATATATGCATTTGAGTTGTTAAATGTTTGCAGTCCATCTACGACCCTATGTACAGGTGGTCCACTCTAAACTATTTACACTTTGGCAGACAGTGCTAATGTTGTGTGTTAGGAGTAAATTATTTGCTTAGTTTCTTTATAAAAAATCATGATATTAACAGAATCACAATACAAATCGAATCAGCACCTGGATATCGCGATAATATCGGGTAATTCCTGGTGATTCCCATCCCTAATATTAAGGTGAAACAAAGATGCGACATGACCTGCTAGTGATGGGAGTCACCGGGGACCACGCAACAAAATATTATTACGATCACTTGGTGCGAAATTGTAAACAAGCTTAGCAAATAATTTGCTCCTATCAGACAGGATGCTGTGATGTCATGTTAGTTTAGAGCGCACCACCTGCAGGATTAGATTATCTAGGCATGGCAATATTTTACCAGCTCAAATACAAACATGTACTGTACAGAAAAAGTATTTGGCCAACCTTGTTAATTATTGAATTTACAATTAGGCATTTGGCAGACGCTCTTATCCAGAGCGACTTACTTTCTTTTTTTATCTCATTACAACATCTGACCAATTGAGGGCTTGCTCAAGGGCCCACCAGTGGCAACTTGGTGGTTGTGGGGTTTGAACCTGGGATCTTCCGAACCGTAGTCCAATGCCTTAACCACTGAGCTACACCTGGAGGTACAACTGAATTCAGGTGTTTCAATCAGGCCCCTTATCCCCAGTGAAGGTAAATCTCAATGCTTAATACCAAGACATTTTGGACAATGCTATGCTTCCACCTTGGTGGCAACAGTTTAGGGAATTTTCTATTCCAACATGACAGTGCCCCAGTGCACGAAATAAGGCCTATAAAGACATGGTTTGATGAAGAACTTGACTGGTCCTAAAACACAGCCCTGTGACTTCAACTCAATCGAGCACCTTTGTGATGACCTGGGATGGAGATTGTGAGCCAGGCCTTCTCATCCAACATCAGTGCCTGACCTCATAAATGCTCTACAAGGGCTCCTCAGTGTTAAAGTACTCGCCCTCTCATCCAGAGGTCGGTGGTTCAATTCCCAGGTGATGCTTTAGCCTCTCGCAGACTGGAGTTAAGAGGGAACTGATCGGCTGATCTCTCTCAGCAGGGTAGAAAGGCAGGCACTAACATGTGATAGTTTCGGCCCTGCCTGACTGACTGGTAGTAGTAGTCTTAATGTGGGAGCCCCCTAATGACGGGGGAGGAATTGGATATGATTAATTGATTATTATATTACAATTATTGAATGATGACAGTGGATTTGGATACTGCATTGTCATTTTGTCAAAATTACATTCTTAAACATTCAGTCACACTGGCGATACACGAATTGCCACACTAAAGCATTGTTACGCAAAACTGAATTGATTTTATTTCCTTTTTATGACCGATCTTGATGTAAGCAAACATTTTATTTACACTGTACAATGTTTGTGTAATATGGACAATTACATCCATGTGTCACATGAACAATGTGATTTGTTTAGTGAAACTCCTGCCATTTCTAATTTTCTGAAACATGGTTTCGGTCACAGTCACAAAAGAGGCAGAGTGAAACGCTGGTCTGCAACAAAGGCCAGCATTCAGGATTTGCATTAGAACGACAGGATACAAGAGCGCGTGCTGCATTGTACATGCTAAAAACGCATTTTCTGCCGAGGCACCTTATCTGCAGGCTAAATTCTGTTTGATTGACACGTGAACCTCGCTCAGTGCCTGGGAACATTTCCCATGTGGTGTTCGTGTGTCGACAGGTCTGCTGAACATTCAGAAATTTCTTTTCAGTGTCTGTGCTACTCCACGCTTCACACACACATGTCCTGAGAGTTTTTCTAAAACTACCTAGAAATGCCACCTCTATATGAATGCTGATCAAAAAATGACAAGAAACTCTTTCAAAAGAAAAAAAAAAACAGTTGGTTTGACTTAATTGGCATTCAAGTCAATCCAGGACCAAGTGTGGCTTTAATTTATTTTGAGCTGTATATACAGTACTATGATTTATCAAAAATAAACACTTAATTCCAGCTCTGTATCTATGACACATAAGTTTTGCGACATACAGTACTAACCTGACCGGTATTTCCTGCATGAAAACTGAAAAAACAACAACATCAACAACAAAAAATACGAGACACACAGATGCATTAACATGAACCTTTTCTTGTTTCGTTTCGCCTTAAAAGCCCATGCCAATCTGGATACGTCAAGGCTTCAAGAACAAAATGTCCACAAGCCATTATGAATCATAACATCCATTAAGATCCAGTAATGGCATAAATTAATTAGTTTAGACCGGTGCTCCATTAGCGCTCGTTCGCCTATGGTTTACTGACTGGCAACCTTCAATAAGAGCAAGCTTTATTACTGAAAAGAGACAAGCAGCTGTCTGTGTGAGTAACACTAGTACTGTGTGCACGATATCAAGCATTTAAATGTGGCCAGGTATAATCTGCTTCCTATCCTTATCCATGGATGCACTGTATAGTATACGGGTCCAAATAACCACTAAATTCCAGACTATTGCTCCTGAACTAAAAAAAGACCAAAGCACCCTCATTGATTTCTCTGTATACCCAATAAAATGTTAGATTTATGCATTACTAAACATAAATCGCTTCAACTTCAATAGCTGTAGTTAATAGTCTTTGTCCCTAGATGCCTATAAACATCGCAGTTAAATGAAGCACACCAGACATTCCGTGTACTACAGGCAGGAAAGTAAGGATTTTGTTTATGCGAGCTGTTAGAAATCCAACTGTAAGGTCAAAGGGACAGTGTATTCTCTCTGGTCCTGTACACGAGTTGTATTAACATCTGTCTCGAGCGATGCGATCACTAGTGGACAGACGAGCTTAGATCAGGCGTTTCGAATGAGACCCCAGTGACCGCTTGTGATACGATTTCGTACACTAGAGCAACGCCGTAATTGCGTCAACTTTCATGAGCATTTGTCCACAAATCCTGCAACTGATGCTTTAAACATTTGCATATTGTGGTCTGCTAATGAAACTCGGGAGTGAAACAGGAGACAAGACGGTGGAGGAACGTACATGACATTTCCATGTCCGCTGTTACACTGTGATATTGCTTTTACCAATTAGCCTAGCCGAGTGAAGATCAAAGCTGTGCCATTTAATTCATCTTTTGTTGGTTTTAATTGGTTTCGTTGGTTTCAATGCTTTTAATTGCATGGCTGGGTCAGTTTCCAATTCAGAATTGTTCCACGCTTGTTGAATTACAAGTCAGTTCAGGACTTTCCACTGAATGAAGGTGTAAAAGCGAGTCACATTTACAGACGACACCAAGCACAATACGGTGTTACTGAGACCCTTAGCTTACAATAAAACATTTGAAAGGTGCAAACGTTTTAAAGAAACCTGTATGTCAATGAATAACGACCCAAGCCCAAGGTAACTCGGAGCCCATTGCCATCGTATATGTGAACATTCAGCGAGTGAAACATCTGATCCGCGAAAATCGACGGATGACTCGTCGCCAGCTTGCTGAAGTGACGCATCTACCTAAGGTAACTGTATACAAAATCATTCACCAACACCTCATACAGTTACAGGAACTCAGCTGGGGGTTATTGTCACATCTCCCATACAGTCCTGACCTCACTCCAAGTCATTTCCGCATGTTCGGGTCATTAAAGGAGTTCCTGGGAGGCCAGTGTTACATGTCGAATCATGGCTCCAGTGTACTGAGAAAACTTTCTACCTTGATGATATCCAAGCACTAGTGAAACTCTGCGAGAAGTGCATTAGTGTAGCAGGAGATCATAAAGAGAAATAAAGGGAGTTTTATACTTTCATGCCTGTGCTGTTTTATTCTGTGAAATCAAAAGTCCCAGTTTGACTTGAACGCCCCTCGTATTTCTGTTAATTGTCAAACATTAAATGCTCAGACGTTGATAAATTCTTTAAAAGATTTGCAGTAAAAAATAATTTCCGCAAATACTCGCATTTTTCAAGAGTATCACTTCTACTTCTTTTAATGTTCATGAGTGGCTGGTGTGATACTACCACCTACTGGCCTGGAGTGTGGAACAGAAAATTGGCAGGTAAAAAAAAAATCTTGCTTTGTATGCGAAACATGAATTCTAAACAATCAAAAACACAAGTTACAATAACAATTAGTTATACTGAATCACTAATGCTCAAATGCTCAAAAATCTCATTAAACGTACAGTGTAATCTGGATTCACGGCTCTAGCTTGTGCAATGATGCAGTCAGTGTTTTTCAGACGAATATATAAAGTGTAAAATCAAATCAAAGCAATTCGACTCAAAATCCAAAGTATGACTCTGTTATTCAGACTCAGGTGCGAAAGCACCTCAATCAAAATCAATCACTCGGCATGACATTGGGCCGTTCAGGTTTCCTAGCAGCAGATGACGTGCCACTCAGTGCTACCGGCTTTAATTATGGTCCATTAAACTCCTGATTAAGAGCTCTTAGTCCAATGACAGCAGCAGTTATTAATCTGCCTTCAGTTGCGCTTTCGCACATGGTTCTTGGGGGGGATGGATGGGGCAGTTTGGTGTAGGCGTGTGTGGCAATAACTCTTCTCCACTGATGAATGGGGTTACACTGAGGGAGTACAGGAAGGCATGGCGAATGGGTTTCAAACAAAAGCCATAATGGGTATGGCGTTTTATGTGAAGCACATAAATTTTCCTGAAACAGGGGCTCCGCTGTGGAAGTCCACACTCAGAACGATGCGGGAATAAATCTTTAGATGCAAACATTCTAGAATCTAGACAGCAGCAAATGTGACAAAGTGACATCATTAGATTCAGTGACACCACTCTGAACATGTTTACATTAATACTCAGTTAGACATTAACCTCCCACCGAGGATTTCAGAAATGATGATTGCTTTAAGAATAAATTTATGAAGGAAGGATCAGTAATTTAGAGACAAAAGTGGATGTTCTCATTAGTTATCCGATTCCGATACTGGTATTGGAAATGCTGCCGATACCACAAATAAATCTGGCAGCGGAATCGGCGAGTATTTGAGTCCACGTACCGATCCGATACCATTTTCCTAAACATAACCTATTGATGCCCGCTAGCTTTGCTAGCTTAGCTTACTTACAGAGTGTCACGGCGTGCGCCTGTGATGGGCGTGCGTCCAAATTGATATCGCTCCTTGCTCACTAGTTAGGCATACAGTATATATATATATATATATATATATATATATACACTGTACAGATACACACCCAGGTATCGGATCGGTACTCGGTATCGGCCGATACCCTGAGCCCAAGTATCGGAATCGGTATCGGGAGGGGAACAATGGTATCGGAACATCTCTAGTTATCAGTCACTTTGGCCAGCTATTAGAACGGATCATCTGTGCTTCTTATTTGGAATGCAGACATGCCTGGCCTTGAACGGTACCACATCTAGAGCAGGAATGTCAAACACACATTCTGCCTGACCCACATCAGCAGTTCTGTCAGCTTCGGCAGGGACATAAACTAGGGCTATTGCTTTTAACAGGAGCTCCTAATTTACTCTATTCATTAAAAACGCTAATTTTATTTACTATAATAACCATTCTGTTGTTTGAACTCTGAGCTAATTATACAGATAAATAGACTTCATTTATGGGGGCAAATAAAATAACAAAAAAAAACATCGAGTGGTGCTTGAAACCTCTACGCAGTATTTTTTCAGAAATGTCATGTACTGTAAAACATCATGAAATGTTTATGTGAGGCCTAAAAGTAGAACCTAATTAAACAAATGGCGGAACAGTGGATTAGTGGTTAGCACTGTCGCCTTGCACTTCCAGGGTCTGGGTTCGATTCCCACCTCAGGGTCTGTGTGCATGGAGTTCCCCCCCCCCCCCCCATGCTTGGTGGGTTTGCACCACATACTCTAGTTTCCTCAGACAATCCAAACACATGCAGATTAGACTAATTGGCATTCCCAAAGCAGAGGTCCTACCGTACCACGGTCGTACAAATGGGATTAAATATATACAGTACAATGGTCACCACTGGCCTCCATGACCCCTAATGGGACTACAGAGGTTACTAGATGGATGTGATTAAATATAATAGGACAAAAATATCATACATTCCTATTTATTTATTGAGGAAAATAATTTCAAAACACATGTGTGTGTGACAGTACCTAGTGTGAGCAAAAACTCCAACTAAATCTTAACAGTGACTATTGATCAGGCTCGGAGTCAGCATTTTTAGCCCAGATCTCAGTATAGAACAGCCTCAACTCTTGGACACTGGTGCGTTTCTTCACATGAGCTGCTCACTTGCTTGGGTTAGACACTTTGACATGAATATGTCAAACCATTAGGTTTATTTTTCCTATTTTTTCTCACTCGTTCTTTGGTGGAATGTCTTGTGTGTTGTCTTGCTGCATGATAGATTTTCTCCTGAGACTCAGTGCACACACAGATGTCTGGATATTTTCATTAGGAATTTGTTGGTATAATTCAGAATGCATAGTTCCATCAATGACAGCAAGACGTCCTGGCCCAGATGCTGCCAAACAGGCCAACACTATGAAACTAGGAAACCACCACCATGGTTCACGGGCGGGGTAAGGTTCTTATGTTGGAATGCTGCGTTTTCCTTTCTCTTCTTCTCTTTTCATTTGTCCACAAAACATTCTTTGTTCAAGCCATGATACTCACAAACACATGCTGCAGACTTTCACAGAGTCCTGTTTTTCAGCTAAAACAGGGCCTTAGCTTGAATTTCATCCCATTGAATGTAAACACTGGTTCAGATTTCACCTCTGAAATAATCGGCAAGCTGCATGGTTCACATACATGTACTTGTGCTACAGACAGATTTATTGGATCATTGTTCCTCAATAAATAAGTGGCCAACTAGAATAGGCTTTGTCTCATTGGTCTAATTGGCTCCTCTACTTTTAGAAGAGGTCAGTAAAATTCAAAGATTTTCAACTGTAACTATGAAGCTTCAAAGTCATTAGATGATGTCATGTGTAAAAATTAATTTTAAATACTTTTTCAAATTATACGTTGTGAAAACAAAGTATACTGGGACAAACAGGACTTGGGTAACCGAAACCAATGGTTACTTGTTGTTGGGGAACCGTGGTGATCAATGATTGGTCGCTGGGAAATAGGGGTGTTTACAGGTTTGTTTTAGGAAACACTGGTGGTTTTTGGGGGACCAACACTAACAGGATTAAAGTCTGCTCAAAAAGACGCTTAGTTTCTTTTTGGGGTTGTTTTTTAATCAATATCACTAAAACGTCTAAAAGGTTTAGTGACAAAATCTGGCAACACTGTATCCAGTCACCTGACCCGCATCCAATTGGGGTGCATTTCACTTGCTGGGGGGGAACAGGATCTGCAGTGAAGGCCTGGCACAGCATCACATTGGAAGAAACCCAGAGTCTGGTCATGTCTATGCCTTACAGACTTCAGACAGTCATTTACTGCAGCCAAGAATTTAAAATAGCAATTTATTCTATCATTATGTCAGTTTGTCCAATTATTGCTGGCCCATCAATAAGTATAGCGGCACATAGTGCTACAAGTCCTACATCATTCACCCAATTTGTATTTAAATATCCAAAAGTTAAAGCCTACATTTTGAACAAAGTGACATTATCTAATTTTAACTCCAATATACTGTGGTTAAACAAACAGACGTTGTCAATATTTAAATATTTATGGATGCTTATATGCCATAGGGCAGTTTCAGCATTATTTTTCTGCAAGCTTTCATGAGCTGAATTAAACGAGGCAGTAGGCCGTTCCACGTCTGAGTGTTAGCTGACAAATAGGCAGAGTTTACTGACAAAGCGTCTCATGTGCCTTAGCGGCGATGGGATTTCTCATAACGCAAACTAATACATGTGATTTCAAGTCTTACTCTCAGTTTGAACCAAATTGTTTTTCCCTGGCAGAACCTGGATTGCACCGTACAAGATGCACATCTGAAGAAAAATGCTTACAACAGCTCAAGCTGTCTTCATTAGGGAAGATTTATTTTGTGCAGACATGAGTGTAGAGTTGGACAATATGGTGATACACAAATATCATGATGGAAATTTTTTCCACTTAGAGTTTAACTGTGACTTTTACTTTAAAACATTTTCACATACAAACCTATTATACAGTGCCTTTGGAAAATGTTAAATGGCAAATGATTATTTGTCTTTTTCCTCTGAATAAAGAGCAGGAATAAAGTATTTAGATGTTATTAATCAGCAATTAAAGATTTGACATGTCTTGGATTTGTCTCTGTGATCTATTCTCATTCTGATTTAAGCATTACTTCCACATATTAATCCTAATTTTCTCTAAAATAAAATTGACAGCAATTTTCTAGTCATTTTGTTGAACATACAGTATATTTTCACCTAAATGCACATGCCTGCCAGGGTGGACCGGGGTTCTCGTTTATAGTTTGCTTGCTGTTACCTACCTTGCTGTTGGGATGGATTTGGGACACACACCAAGCATCATGTTTAGATGAAATAGATCAACCACTTCAATTCTATAGCTGGATTTTTAAACAGTTCTCTTGTAATTGCCCTTCTTACCCAAGCACTGGGCGAAATCTTTCCTCAGCTTGGTAGGACGGTATCTCAAAATACTGAGTTTGAATTAATTACCATTCAAACAGTATAAATGCCATGTTTGCTCATTCTAGTTTACTACACAACCCCAATCATGGGACGTCTACTGACTGATCATCAACAACCTCCGCAAGGAATGTCATCACAGGGTGTCATCACTGAAAGAACTTGCTATTCTGAGTCATGCAAAGTTGATTGGAAGGGAAAAAACGTGGTAAGAAAAGTAGCAGAGGCAACAGTGATGACCGCAACCTTAAAAAGATTGTTAAGCAAAAGCCAATCCGAAGGCTTAGGAGAGCTTCACAAGGAATGGACTGAGGCTGAAGTCAGTACATCAAGAGTCATCACTTACCGATGCCTACAGAAAATAAGCTTCATTCCTACAGTAGTATTAAGCCACTCCTGAACCAGAGACAACATCAGAAGCACCTTACCTTGTCTAAGGAGAAAAAGAACTGGTCCTTTTTGAGATGAAAGTAAATTTTGCATTTCATTTGGAAATTAATGTCTCAGAGTCTGGAGGAAGAGTGGATAGGTACAGAATTCAAGTCGCTTGAAGTCCAGTGGGACGTTTCCACTGTCAGTGATAATTTGGGGAGACATGGCATCATGTTATTATATCATACCAGGTCCAAAGTCAACACAACCAACTACCAGGAGATTTTAGCGCACTTCATTCTTCCATCTGTTAACAAGCTTTATGGAGATGTTGATATCCTTTGACAGCAGGACTTACGGTAGCACTTGCCCACAGTGCCAAAACTACCCCTAACTGGTTTCCTGACCATGATATTACTGTGCTTGATTGGCCAACAACTCTCCTGTCCTGAACCCCATAGAAAATCTCTGGGCTATTGACAAGAGGAAGATCAGAAACACTCGACCCACCAATACAGATGAGCTGAAGGCTGCCTTCAATGCAAACTGGTCTTTAATAACACCTCAGCAGTGCCAACAGTCATGAATATGTCGCCACTTTGCCATGCCACTTGGATGTATTAATTTGTGATAAAGGATTCTCACTCAAGTATTAAGTGCATAAGCAAATATACTTTTCAGATCCTGGACATTTATGTATTTTTCATCAACAAAATGTAAACAAAAAAAGACTTATTTCACTGTACAGTACATGTACTGAATCTACATAGAATAGTCCTTTTTCACAATATTACGTTATTTTATGTTGAATAGTATTTTTATCAATCTGGATAAACTGCAGGGGGCCTGGAGCCTATTCCAGGAGAATTAGGCCACGAGGTGGGGTCGGGGTGGCAATCTGTCGCAGGGCACACTTACTGTACATACACACACTCACACACTATGGGCAATTTGGGGCCACCAATTATCCTAATGTGCATGTCTTTGAACTGTGAAAGGAAACTGGAGTACCTGGAGAAAACCCACCAAGCACAGGGAGAACATGCAAACTCCATGGACACAGACCTGAGATGGGAATCGAACCTGCACCCTGGAGCCGCAGGGGGAAAAAATGGCTTAGTGGTTAGCGCTAAGATTTTTCTTCTTATTTCAGACACAGGAGGGTTCTAAAACTTATCATGTTCAACAAACACACAGTACTACCAAGCTGGGGAACGATTTAGCCCAGTGCTTGGGTAAGAAATGTGATGTCGATATAAGATGGACCAGAACCAGACCTAACACTACTCGACACTATCACCAAAATGATCGAGTCCTGATACATTACCAAAATGATCAGCGTTCTTATATTTAGTGTATATAAACCAGTTCACATTATAATGAAAAAAAAAAAAAAAAGTTGTGACTCTACAAGTACTTCTTCTCATTTCTGTCAAACCCCTCCATTAGTTCTGGTGTGACAAACTGCCATCAGACGTGACATAATTACTTGAATAGAGTGCACCTGTGTGTAATTATTTAAGCCTCATGTGATGTCAGCATAATTACACACGGTCCTGGAAGACCCAGAGTTTGTTAAAGAACATGTCTAATTAAAATTCAACAGTAAAACTTAGCAACCGGGGAAAGACAGTGTTAGTCAGAGAGTAACCAAGAGTACCTCTTGAGGAACAGAAGCTGTCTGGAGGAAAAATGCTGGCTTTATGCAAGAGTGGCATGAAGAGGGAGCGAAAGTCATATGGGTGTGCCAAAAGGCATGTCTAGGACTCACAGCATAGGAAGAAAACTGGGTAACAGGTATCAGGAAAAGAGGGCAGAGTTGAAGGAAGAAAACCTGTTCCAGTTTGCACAAAACGTGAAACGGACACAACAGCCATGAACATGTCTCACAATGAGGAAAATAAGATAATTAGTTCAAACTGATCCTCTGGTCATTTGGGAAGGTCTACTCTATTGTATGTCAAGGTCATAAAAGATCCACACAACCCAGATTTTTGTAGTGTCTGGGTGTGTGTCTGCACGATATGGATATGACCAGACGCTAGACATACAGTAGATGCTCTTTTTCCTCTGTGAATACTGCAGTGATTTTTTATGTACAGTAATGCTATAATGGAATATCTGATCATTGTAATAAACAAATACACATACAAGGATGATCTATTTGTTTAGTGAATGGGTTGCTACAGGAGTATAGTTTTGTATATACAGTACTGTAATCTAGATCAGTGTTTCTCAAGCTCGGACCTGGACATTCTCATTTCGCATTGCACATTTACTGTTCTATTACTTTTCAACATGAGAAGCATTTAAACAAACGAGGGAATGAATCACCGTATTACGGTTTGTCATGCTCAATTACCTCAATATAAGGGATAACTTTACAGGTGAAGTGGCCGAGTAGATAGGTTTTAGTCAGCTCGTAGAACACCACAAGGGGCATGCAGATCAACAATACAGCCAGATCCCAAACAGCCAGGTTGGCCAGGAGGGCGTTGGAGATGCTCCTCATGTAATAGTTATGGCACACAATGCACATGACCGCAACATTTCCGACGATGCCTATGACGAAAATGAGCACCGAGAAACACGTGATGGCGTAGGCGGTGTAGGTCTCGCTCGTAACCGGATAGAAAGGGTTGGGGAAATACTCGTTCTCCTCATCCTCAGGGTACGGAGGGGTCATAGGTGTGGCGTCCCACGGGTTATCCGGGGCAATGCGCCGGGTGTAAAACTCCACGTGCTTGGTTATATCGAAAGGGAAATCTGTCGAGGCGAGGGGCAACGGCTTGGGCATGGGTTCCCACCATGTTAGAGATGAAGCGAGGGCGTTTGCAGACATCTTATTCCCCCCAGCTGCCCTTTTCTTCGTTTCCCATGCCAGTTTCTTGTGGTGTTCCTTGGCGCCCCTTCTGTGCCTGTGGATCCTCTCGCGCTCACTGAACCTCCTCCATATCTTGTACGGACCGTGCACCGCCCTGTCGCCATGGGCGTGCGACACAAAGTAACACCTGGACTTTTTAGTGTTGCATCCTCGTCTAAAACGTGTACCGTTCCCCTCGCTCAGAAATAATGGCACCTTGGGATCCTGCATGGGGGTGCGATGATCCGGACCTGTGGCTCGTCTCCTGGGATACCGCACGGCGCCGGACGCCTCGGCGTGCACATCATCCCCGTGTGCCAGAGCCACGAGGGATGCAAGGAAAAATAGAGATTTTATAAAACAAACCTGCATCGTCAGTGTCACTTTCTGGTGCTGATGGCTTTTAAATCAACACATGACAAGATTGTCCAGATGCACTGCTCGGTCCGGTCAGCATTGTAATGTTTTTTTGGTTGTTTGTTTGGAATATAAGATGCTTTTCTTCATCAAAAAAAATAAACAAACAGTGAAAATTCCAGACACATTTAAACAGATGCAGAATGCAGCATCACATCAGTCCATGAACCTGAGCATCTCCGTATCAAATCCATCCAAGTGCATCTTTTTAACACAATGAACATCCACGGAGGAGAAGAGCGACAAGTAGCCTAGGCTCGCATCTCTCTCTCTCTTCTCTCTCCCTCCCTCCCTCTCTCTCCCTCTCTCTCTGTCTCTCTCTCCCCCTCTCTCTCTCTCTCTCTGTTCTTCTCTCCCTCTCTCTCTTCTCTCTCTCTCTCTCGGGCGCGCCCACCTCGATCCTTTCAGCTCATGGGGGAAAAACCCCGGCGAGTTCACAGCGATTCCGTTAATCTGCACCGGGTAAAACAGGGTGTTTCTCTCTCCCAGCAGTCCGAGTGTGTAGACACACAATGGTGAACCCCGCCGCTAACACCACCGCAGCTCCACACTTCCGCGGTGCGGTTAACTAACCCCGACCCGCCATAGCACCGCCACAGGCAGCAGACCACGCCCCCGCGTCACCGCCGCTGCCAGGCAACCACGCCCACCCGCTCCCTCATTCTGCTGTTCGGCCTTATGAATGGCGCGTGTCAACAGTTACCTCAGCGTGTGTACAGATACAGTACACTCAAATGTAGCTCTACTAGCCCTATACTACACTACACTACACTGTAGGACCATTACACTACACTACAGCATTACGGCATAATATACAGTAGGTACACTATACTATACATTACACTACACTATAATATAATATAACTACAATACACTACACTAAATAATAATATAGTTACACTATACTATACATCACTACACTATAATATAATATAACTACAATACACTACACTAAATAATAATATAGTTACACTACACTACACTACACTACACTATAATATAATATAACTACAATACACTACACTAAATAATAATATAGTTACACTATACTATACATCACTACACTATAATATAATATAACTACAATACACTACACTAAATAATAATATAGTTACACTATACTATACATCACTACACTATAATATAACCATTACACTACACTAGAGCATTACACTATGGTATAATATACAGTAGGTACATACTATATCTACAATAAAACAGCCACTACACTATAATATAATATAATATAATATAATATAATATAATATAATATAATATAATACATTCAAGAATAATATAATTACACTATACTATACAACACTACACTATAATATAACTTTACTATACTACACTCCAATAGAACAATACACTATAATATAACCATTACACTACACTAGAGCATTACACTATATACTGTATAATATACAGTAACTACACTATACTACAATAGAACAACCACTACACTATACTACACAACAATATGATATAACCAACCTATACTTTAATACAATAAAGTATAATATTATTACAGTATACAGTACTATATAACACTACACTATAAATAATTATACTACACTATACAACACTACACTACAATATAATGACATTATATTACATTACACTAAAGTCTAGTATAATTACACTGTATTATACAGCACTACTCTACAGTATAATATAAACACACTACACTACAATATAACCACTTCAATACTCTTCACTGCAAAAAAAGGTATAACATAACTACATTACACTAAATTATTAAATAAACCGCTACACTACACTGCATAAAGGTATAATATAACGACACTGCACTACACCATAAAACAACCTGATGTTTTAAAGTACAAACCTGCTGTTTTGACACACCTTCTAATTCCATTGATTTGTATTTCTTTCTACGTTGTAAAACAATGATGAAGGCATCCAAAATGTGAATTAATCTCCTTAGAACAGATGTTGAGACGTGTCTACTGCTTATGCTCTGTAAATCCTTCATAGCGGCTCTAATCTGAGGAGCTGCTTGTTAATTGGTGATTTAAATGAACTTCTCCTCTGCAGCAGAAATAAGTTTAGTTCTCGCTTCCCTGGGATGGTCACCTGGTCTGGGAGACAGTTTCATCATGGTGCTGGGTGGGTTTTGTAAATGCACTTACCAATAATAAATGTTAAACCTGGCTGTGAGGACTTATAGTAAAGGACTATAGTAGTAATTAATTCCAATCAGCCCACGGCCATCAGTTCTTTCAGCATGAATTATGTCCGACACTGACAGTTTGAGGAGGTCTGGGAGGGTCTGGTGCTTCAGTTGGTGCTGAAGTTGATTTACAGTGGTGCTCTCTCCCTGTCCAGTCTTAACACACCATGTCTTCATGGACTGCATTTTGTGCACAGGGCCTCTTAGATCCAGTGAAGGTAAGGTGTAATGTTACAGCTTAAAATGACATTCTATACAACTGTAGATTTTCATGTTGTTATTCTCCTGTCATGTACTGTATGAGTACATCAAAATAGCACTATCATTATCACATGAGATTATGCAAAGTTTTCTTTAATACATCATTCTACAAATTCTAGTAATGCTGTTTTTTTTTTCACTTTCCTTCTCTGTGTTTTTCTCAAAGGTCAGATTGAGAGAAGTGGACACTCCTGAACTGTTTCCATCTGTCTTTTTCATGTATTCAGTATTTGCCTTTACTGTACATGTCATGGATGTGCGATATATCATAGGTTAAAATTGGTTTTACACCTTCCTGACTCAACTCTCCATTTTATCCTGGCATGGGACCAACAATGTATCCAGTGGCTATGGTTTGGGCATTGGGTGGGAATTGAACCTGGGCCTTCTGCATGGCAGGCAAGAAACCAGATCTCTGAGGCACCAATGCCCAAAATTCTAAAATAATCGGAACCAGGAAATTCCAGTGTAACTAAGAATCCTAGCAAAATAATAGTATATAAAACATATTGCAGCAGTACATGCTAGATTGGATTACCATGATTAGACTAGTCGTCTTTGGTTGTCAAAATCTGTAGTTATAAATGAAAAAAGGCTAAAAATGTCTTCATTAGGTATCAGTGCTTTCATTATTACTGTACATTGTATTGGAGAGAGGGAGTGGGCAGAATATGCCAGTGTGAAATGGTTAGAGTATTATCTCTAATTCAACATTCACTTTCCGAGCACCTCCCGTGTGCCTTTTATTCTCCCATAATGGGTGGACATGCAGCTGGGACAAAATGGTCTCTAAAATCAACCCTGATGTGTTTCCTTTTCCTTTTGCACAGTGTAACTGACTGATTGAATGAATGAATTAATCCCCATCCCTGTTGATGTGTTGATTCACAAATATAATAAATCTTGCTTTGTTTTCTGTATACGGTATAGTTATACTGTAATGTACTGTACTGTTTCCTTTATTATATGTACAGTGTTTTATTTGAGTGACTTAAAGGTGACATGTATATTTCAATTGCACATGACAAACATCAATTTCAAAACTATCGAATAAACCTGATTGTTATACATTAAAATCCCAGCTGTCCATTTTAAAACTGGGAGGGAGTGCTATAAAAGTTGCTGTTATCTATTAGCATCACCTGGTGGTCAAGATTGGTGTTGCAGTAGCTTTCTTTTACAGTTTATACAGTATCTGTCCCTTTGGTTCATTTCTCAATTCAAACACGAAATTCTTAAAACAACTTGCACAAACGTTCCTTATTCGTTCGAACGAATTTCAAATGCTTTTGCACATTCATGATAATGATTATGCACAACTGTCGACTGTGTCTTACATTATCAGTCGCGTATGTCATGATAATCAAAATGGATTATTCTGCTCTGCTGAATAATCCTACCCCCAAGGCATTAGTTTAATTGAATTCGACATTGCATGAAAAATGGTTGAACTAGTTGTTATCATCTGTTAAGCATATTTTCTAGACATTACTATTAGACTTGTTTTTCTGTAAATGTAAATGTCCTCTGGTCTAAGGGGCATGTTGACTTCATTAATGGAGAGAAATATTTAAGGTGAACCACCGACTCACTCACTCACTCACTCACTCACTCACTCACTCATTCTCTGTAAAGTTGCCACAAATAACTCAAGTCCTGAACTCATCAACACAATGAATTGGACATCCAGCCAATGCACTTATTGGCAACGGTTGTGTCAGAAGGCCAACCAGCGCGAAATCTGAGCCAGATTAAATATGTGAATATGTGGGGTGACTCCCCCTACTGGAAGCAGCCTAAACTGTAAAACAATCACCCAGGATGCCCAAATCCATCCACTAATCCATAAATAGAATCAAAGATTAAGATAGGGTCCCTGAAGGTGTGAAAATGACCTCTGCAAAGTATGTCGACTGACCACTTTCTTCCATGGTACAAAAAGAAGAACCGTGCCTTCCGTAACAAAATCATCTTCACGCACGACAATGCACCAAGACTGCAAAGAATACCTCTGTGTCATTGGCTGCTATGGGAATAAAAGATGAGAAACTCATGGTGTGGCCACCATCCTCCCCTGACCTCAACCCCATTGAGAACCTTTGGAGCGTCCTCAAGCAAAAGATCTATGAGGGTGGGAGGCGGTTCACATCAAAACAGCAGCTCTGGGAGGCTATTCTGACATCCCGCAAAGAAATTCAAGCAGAAACTGTCCAAAAACTCACAAGTTCAATGGATGCAAGAACTGTGAAGGTGATATCAAAGAAGGGGTGATAATTACAAGTAAAGGTTGATTGACTGAAGTTAATTCAGTCTGTTGGACAATTTTTTTCCCGCTTACAGGACAATATTGTAATACAAACAGCTAAACTATTAAGTTAGCTTGTATATTCTTCCAAAGGTTAAGACCTAATTATTTGTCACATGTACCTTACAGCATAATGAAACAATTTTGTTGCTGGGGTCAGAGTGAAGAGTCAGCCAATTTATGTATCCCTGGAGCAGGTAGGGCTAAAGACCTTGCTCAAGGGCAGTGCTGCGGTTTGAACCTCTGACCTCCGTTTAGTAGAGCCATAACCGTTTGATCTACCACTTGTCTCTTCTTCTTCTTCTTCTTCTTCTTAAGAATAATAAGGATCCAAGCACTGAAGGTTACCCCAGATGAAAACACACCTATAATCTTTATGCTTTGATGCTTTATAAAATTATAATTATTTTTTTTTACCACCATGCATCTTTAATATGAATTTAAATGATCTCCATTCCTATTTTTTTTCTTAACCACAAAGATAAAGACTCATCACAGTCCTTACAGGTTGTAATAACGTGTACAGCTACTAACCCAATTAATGTAATTTCAAATCTCCTTAATTGATTAATTGATTGCAGGCAATTATTTGACCCATGTAAAGGTGTGATTTTTTTTTCTCTGTAATAAGTTACTTACTTCACCTCACAGTAGTTTGAAAATGTTGACTGTGTGTGTGTTGGAGGGGTTAATTTGGTTCATTTAATTTAAAAATAATAATAATAATAATAATAATAATAATAATACTTTATTAAACTTTTTTGAAACAAAATTTATGTTAAATAATCAAATAAATTTTACATACAGTATGATAACAGAGATGTACAGTACTCAGAGTTATACTCAGTTGTATTTCTTCAAAAAAGTATTTATTAACGCAATTGTACAAGTACTAAAAGATTAAATAATTTTAGTTATGTAACAAACAAAACAGCTAAATATTTAAGTGGGAGTAAAGTAAAATAAATCATAATGCCAAAAAGTACTAATCACATGAACATAACAAATTATATACTGTAACTCATCAAAACTATACTATATAACAGTTAACATACCAGTTAAGTTGTGTTAAGTGAAAGATTATTTCATTATACACTAAAAATGAAGTATTTCATTCAAACACTTTGCATCTTGTATAATTGACTAGATGTTATGTAATAATAATAATAATAATAATAATAATAATAATAATAATTCATTCATTCATTCATTTTCTATACCGCTTAATCCTGTGTTCAGGGTCGCGGGGAACCTGGAGCCTATCCCAGGAGACTTCGGGCACTAGGCGGGGTACACCCTGGACAGGGTACTGTATTACACAATTCAATATTGAAATAATAATGAATAAGGAAATAAAAAATGTTAGAATAAAAAAAAGTACACTGTATATGGACATTTCGAGGGTAGTACAAATGTTGTATTTAATAGGAAATATTTAATGTGCTTTAAAGATGACACAAATAAATGAGGAACTCAAAAAATGTGTCAATGACTTGCTGGCGTGCATGAAACCCAGTCATGTATTGAACATATCTTGGTGGATCATCATGAAGTCTCATCTCAACTTCATTCTCTTCCTCCACCTTTTCGTCTTCCTCCCTGATGTCCAAGAGCACTTTTGCCCTCACTGCAATGTTGTGCAACATAGCTGTTACTGTTATTACAGCACAGCCCTTTTGTGGCACAAAGAGAAGACCACCACTGGACTTAAAGCGTACTGTAGCTTCCACCTTCCTGAAGCGCGCTCCAAAATACTTCGGGCAACACGGTGAGCCTCATTGAAATGTGCCTCACTGGATTAGCAACAGGGGTGAACAGATATGGCCTCAATGGATATCCGCTGTCACCAAGCAGCCTCCACTGCCTTTTTAAGTTTCGTACCTCTTGACCCACAGATGAGATGGTAAAGATATAGGAGTCATGTGTGCTCCCAAGACACCTTGCAACAATGTCTGTGATTAAACACTTGATCACAGATTACTTGGCAGTTGATTGCTGGATATATGTATGGCCATCCACAGAAGGCGTACTGATTGGAATTAAAGTACCATCGATGACTCCAATGACTTGTGCTATATGGTAATGTGTTAAAAAAATACTCCTGAATGTTTGACATGTTCTGTCATGATGCTGGAAATTGGATGTGTTCAACTGCAAGTGGAAGCAGTGCACAGGTGACTGCTTGTACAGCTCTGGACACAGATGGTCCATCTCCAAGTACCTGAAGAAAACTGCCTGTTGCATAATATCTCAGAGCAGCTAAGAATTGCACATCAAGGGACAAGGCAAAATTGTAGCACGCATCAGCTGAGGCTCAATGACATTGAGCAGCTGGACTATTTCTCCTCAGGGCAGACGGTATCTGTCAATGACAGCCAAATCATCAAGCATATCCAGAGGATTTCGATGCTGCCTGATGAAGGCATTTGTAGTACATAGTGTACTCCGTGTTCGTCTCTGTCTTTGTCTTCGCCTTTTTCTTTGCCTCACTCTCAGCTGGAAAACGCGCTGTAGTGCAGCTATGATTTGATGGTGATTTTTATATACCATCCTAAAATTGCTCACAGGAACCATATGATTAAAGTTTATCAGGCTGTGATAATATTCACATGTCTCACACTGATTGTCAACTATTTCACTAATTGCAGAAGGCCCCACTTGAAGAAACTGAATCACTGATTTTAGAAATTGCATTCATTACCTCTTCCCTGAATTTATTCTCTTGTTAGGTTCATAATGGTCAACGTTTGTGCTTTTATAAATGTATATGGAGAGTACATTTATATAAAACAGTGCTGATGAAGAATGTGCACATTAAACATTTTTCTGCACCTATATGGATAGGCTAATCTAATAGATAGGCCTTAATACTATATTGCCAGACACATCCTCAAGATTCAAACTGTAGTAAAATATATACCTCTCTTTTCACAGACAGGCTTAAGCCTAGTTCAGACTAAAATGTAAGTCTGAGCTTTTTCAACTGAAGGACACTTGCACTGATGGATATTATATATATTTCAGTCCCTTTGTTTCGTCACTACAAATAGCTATTTAAATTTGAAACATTTATGATAAGAATTGTTCTGCTTTATAGTATTTCTCTGAGCCTTAGGCTTTGAATGGATTAACAAACATCAAAACGTTGCATTTAAACAGTTTTTATTGATTTAAGTTTGTAGTTTGTTCCCCAGGATCTGCAAAAGACATTGCATAATGTGATGAGTGTACATATGGAAAAGAATGCTTCATGTTGCACAACATATTATATTAAAACATATAATTATTCATGATTAAACAATATTGAACAATGCTACCTGACTCATCTGGCAGGAGAATTGGCACTGCAAATCTCATCTGCTACAGTGAAAGTCTCCTCTATTCCAAAGCCAGCTTGGCCTTCTTGAGTTCAGTGATTTGCTTCTGAAAGTTGTTGTTCATCTCATTGGCCTCTTTAAATTGTCTGATATCTTTTTAGAACATCTAGTTTCTCTTGCTCCAGCTGTACTAAGTCCTGACTACAACCACAGACATTATCCAATCGCTGAGGTGTTGTGGGTGTAGCCTGAACAATTGAATATGGAGGCTGGGGGCATGGATTGACTGATGGGAGGACTGGGAGATTGTAGGTGTCTGTCAATAGGAGGTGAACCTGATTGCTCTTGCGAACATGATAGACCTGGCGCAGGTTCAGGTTGACGCAACCGTACTGCTCCATGGAGGTCAATCTGAGGCAGTTGTTCCAAGAATTGACAAAACCTTTTCTTCTTCTGCTGTAAGAACAGGGGTGTCATTAGGCCCAACACCTGTTTTACTAATTGGTGTCCTCTGCAGTGCCCTTTTTCTTTTAGCTAGGCTTGAATAGTCCTGCCACTTCTTCCTGACCTCCTTCCCGGATCTTTTAATCCCCCTTCTTGCAGTAAGTTTTGTAGCAATACCATTCAAGATTTTTTGTTTTTCTTTATTTGTATGACTGCCCTTAAACCTGCTGAAACTGATTTGTTTTTGTAGTTCCACCTCCTCTAAAATAATATTAATTTCCTTTCTTTTCTCTTTTCTTTGGTCAGCCATTTTGCTAGTGTCTCCACCCTTAGATATGCGTTTATTAATTTTTTTTCTCCTATTAGCTCTGTCACGGGACAAACAGTAGGTAACAACAGATGACTTAGCAGTTTATCCCGTGTTGCGTGGATGTTAACCCAAATGCGGAAGTAACGCGAAGAGGCAGGATAACCATGCGAATATTCTTAGAACTCTCTCATAATGAGAGCAAGAGTCTACACAAATAAACTCGCATTCTTACAACACACACTCGGTCAGGAATATAAACCCAGAAATAGTGAGTACTCATGATTCGGCAGGTACACGTCGGAACCGACATGGGCAACTCAATGACTGAGCGATGTGATGCTCCATTTTTATCATGGGTGATGTTGTGAAGAGTTTGAGTTAGGATGCGTGAAATACCGGAGGAATTCGGAGCGCCGCAGGCAGCTGGAGCCGGTAGGTGACAGGGTTAATTCTGTGGTGGATGTGATATGGATTGATAAACCTGGGTGATAGTTTCTTTGATTCGGTATGGAGGTGAAGATTTTTTGTTGATAGCCACACCTTGTCACCTACGTTATACAACCGTCCCGGAGGGTGTCGACGGCGATGTTGTGTGGCGTAGCGGGTGTTGGCTTGGTGGATGGCTCGGTTGGCTTGGGTCCACAGCCGCCGACATCTGCGGACCAACTGTTGGGCCAATGGTACGTCAACCTCTGGTTCTTGGTGTTTGAACATCAGATGCTGGAAACCGTGGCATACCTCAAACGGACTGAGATTTGTGGCAGATGTGACATGGAGATTGTGTGATAACTCAGCCCATAGGAGGTAGCGAGCCCAGGAGCGCTGGCGATCAGCGACGAAGCATCTCAGATAGCGCTCCAGTTGTTGATTGGCCCGCTCCGTCTGACCGTTGGTCTAGGGATGGTACCCAGAAGATAGACTACTTGTGGAATTGATCAGACGGCAGAAGGCCTTCCAGAACCGGGCAGTGAACTTGGGCCCTCTGTCCAAGACGATGTCTTTAGGGAACCCATGCAGGCGGACTACGTGCTCTAATATCAGCCGTGGTGTTTTTAGCTGACGGGCCACCAGGTGCACAGCTTTGGAGAACCTATCAACGATGGTCATTTTGGTGGTCTTTCCTTCTGAGGCCGGAAGGCCCGAAATGAAATTAATGGCAATGTGCGACCAGGGCCGACGAGGGACAGGAAGTGGTTGGAGTTCTAACAGTGTCGGCTGTTTGGTGTCCTTTACCCTGGCGCACACTGGGCATGCCTGGACGAACTCATCGATGTCCCAGGCCATGGAGGGCCACCAGAAAGTGCGCTGGAGGAATTGAAGGGTGCGTCCGCTGCCTGGGTGTCCAGCAATAGGTGAGGTGTGGCCCCACTGCATGATTTCACGTCTCATGGTTGGAGGCACATAGACACATCCAGGTGGCGCACCTGCCGGTTCGTTCTCTGTTGCCTGTGCCTGGCAAACCCTTGTTTCCAAGTCCCAACGGAGAGGTGCGATGATTTTTGACGTTTTCCTCATGATGTAGGGAGAGGGCATCAGCCGTGGCTGAAAGGGTGAGATGATGGATGGGTCAGGGTGGTCAGGGTTTCTGCAACCATACTTTTGTTCCGGATAAAGCGATGGTAGAAATTCGCAAACCCGAGAAATGGTTGAAGTTGCTTAAGGGTCTTGGGTAGGGCCAATGAAGCACAACTTCGAGTTTCAGCGGGTCCATAGCCACACCCTGGGGCGAGATGACAAAACCCAGGAACGTGGTGGAGTGCTCGTGAAAAGCGCACTTCTCCAACTTACAGTACAGTTGATGCGCAATCTCTTTAAAACCGCTCTGACATGCTGGATGTGTTCTTCAACTGTACGTGAGTAAATGAGGATGTAATCGAGGTATGTAAATGCACACCATCCCTAGCATGTCCCTGACAACATCATTGATGAAAATGACCTTCTTTCTTTTTTACAAAGAAGAACCCCGCGGCGGCGGGCGAGGAGGAGGGCATGATAGTACCTTGGCGGAGGGCGTTCGACACATACTCCTCCATCGCCTGCGTCTCTGTGGTTAAGAGGGAGTAGAGATGGCCGCGGGGAGGTACGGAGCCCGGCTGAAGGTGCGCGGCTGATCCACAATACGCGCAGAGCCCTTTCTGGAATTGCTGCTCCTGTTCTGCAGAGGTCAAGGAGGCGCGCCCTAATTGCATGGGTTCTTCAGCTCCCATGTCAACCACGGCGGGTGGTCCGACGGGTGATCCGACAGTTCCAGTGATGGCGGGGTTGAATGCAAGTCGGGCTTCAGGTGATGGAACGTGAGAAAAAAGGGAGGAGGATCGTGATATGGCATATGAAGGTGGTGGCATGGCAGGTGGCAGGGTTCGGGGGGATGGCTTTTGATGAGAGAGCAGACATTGGTCAATCCGGAATGCCAGTTGGATCAGGCCTTCCAGCGTAGCAGGCAGCTCTCGTCCTGCGAGCTCATCTTTGATGCGTGACACCAACCCCTCATAATAGGTCGTCCGGAGGGCAGCAGCGCTCGGCAAGCTATGAAAATGTCGTTCGCTACATGTAGGGGGCAGTCGTGTTTCAATCTGAAGTACTGTATTGTGTGTCTACTGAAGCCGAAATTGTATTATCACTCTTGGGCGCCCATTGACAGCAAGCGACAGAGCTCATAAACTGTAAGTACTGATATGTATTTATTTTTAATTTTCTTCTCTCCTTCAATGATGATACTTCTTTGACTGCGCTTTCTCCATTCAGTATTATTATTATTATTATTATTATTATTAGTAGTAGTAGTAGTAGTAGTATTAGTAGTGCTCCAAATTAATTTTTATTATTGTTCTTATTCTTATTATTATTGTAACGCACCCGCACATGTGCGCAAAAAGACAAAGTACAACAAACAATACAAAAACTGGTCTGTTTGTCTCCTGGTCTGTTTCGCTCCTGTTTGGAAAAGTTCCTATCTTGATAAAAGTACTGTTCTGTTTTGATCACGATGTCATGTACTTAACCCATGCCTCTACGTAAAGCCGATTTCCTTAGTTCCTGTTATACTTGTCTAATGACTTAATGCTCTTTTGGTTTTTATCTTAGTTAGCAATTACAGATCTGGCCATTAGAACGCACGTTTTGAGAAAAGGGAAGCCGCGACTTGCCGCAGCCACGCGCGGCAAGCTGTGAAAATGCCCTTCATTACCTGTAGGCGGCAGTCGTGTTCCAGTCTGAAGTATTGTGTGTCTACTTAAGCTGAAAATGTGTTATCTCTGTTAGGCACCCATTGACAGCAAGCGACAGAGCTCATAAACGTGTCGAGGCACTGATACTGAAATGTATTTATTCTTATAAATACAGTAGTTCTAACAGTGTCGGCTGGTTGGTGTCCTTTACCCTGGCGCACACTGGGCATGCCTGGACGAACTCATCGATGTCCCAGGCCATGGAGGGCCACCAGAAAGTGCGCTGGAGGAATTGAAGGGTGCGTCCGCTGCCTGGGTGTCCAGCAATAGGTGAGGTGTGGCCCCACTGCATGATTTCACGTCTCATGGTTGGAGGCACATAGACACATCCAGGTGGCGCACCTGCCGGTTCGTTCTCTGTTGCCTGTGCCTGGCAAACCCTTGTTTCCAAGTCCCAACGGAGAGGTGCGATGATTTTTGACGTTTTCCTCATGATGTAGGGAGAGGGCATCAGCCGTGGCTGAAAGGGTGAGATGATGGATGGGTCAGGGTGGTCAGGGTTTCTGCAACCATACTTTTGTTCCGGATAAAGCGATGGTAGAAATTCGCAAACCCGAGAAATGGTTGAAGTTGCTTAAGGGTCTTGGGTAGGGCCAATGAAGCACAACTTCGAGTTTCAGCGGGTCCATAGCCACACCCTGGGGCGAGATGACAAAACCCAGGAACGTGGTGGAGTGCTCGTGAAAAGCGCACTTCTCCAACTTACAGTACAGTTGATGCGCAATCTCTTTAAAACCGCTCTGACATGCTGGATGTGTTCTTCAACTGTACGTGAGTAAATGAGGATGTAATCGAGGTATGTAAATGCACACCATCCCTAGCATGTCCCTGACAACATCATTGATGAAAATGACCTTCTTTCTTTTTTACAAAGAAGAACCCCGCGGCGGCGGGCGAGGAGGAGGGCATGATAGTACCTTGGCGGAGGGCGTTCGACACATACTCCTCCATCGCCTGCGTCTCTGTGGTTAAGAGGGAGTAGAGATGGCCGCGGGGAGGTACGGAGCCCGGCTGAAGGTGCGCGGCTGATCCACAATACGCGCAGAGCCCTTTCTGGAATTGCTGCTCCTGTTCTGCAGAGGTCAAGGAGGCGCGCCCTAATTGCATGGGTTCTTCAGCTCCCATGTCAACCACGGCGGGTGGTCCGACGGGTGATCCGACAGTTCCAGTGATGGCGGGGTTGAATGCAAGTCGGGCTTCAGGTGATGGAACGTGAGAAAAAAGGGAGGAGGATCGTGATATGGCATATGAAGGTGGTGGCATGGCAGGTGGCAGGGTTCGGGGGGATGGCTTTTGATGAGAGAGCAGACATTGGTCAATCCGGAATGCCAGTTGGATCAGGCCTTCCAGCGTAGCAGGCAGCTCTCGTCCTGCGAGCTCATCTTTGATGCGTGACACCAACCCCTCATAATAGGTCGTCCGGAGGGCAGCAGCGCTCGGCAAGCTATGAAAATGTCGTTCGCTACATGTAGGGGGCAGTCGTGTTTCAATCTGAAGTACTGTATTGTGTGTCTACTGAAGCCGAAATTGTATTATCACTCTTGGGCGCCCATTGACAGCAAGCGACAGAGCTCATAAACTGTAAGTACTGATATGTATTTATTTTTAATTTTCTTCTCTCCTTCAATGATGATACTTCTTTGACTGCGCTTTCTCCATTCAGTATTATTATTATTATTATTATTATTAGTAGTAGTAGTAGTAGTAGTATTAGTAGTGCTCCAAATTAATTTTTATTATTGTTCTTATTCTTATTATTATTGTAACGCACCCGCACATGTGCGCAAAAAGACAAAGTACAACAAACAATACAAAAACTGGTCTGTTTGTCTCCTGGTCTGTTTCGCTCCTGTTTGGAAAAGTTCCTATCTTGATAAAAGTACTGTTCTGTTTTGATCACGATGTCATGTACTTAACCCATGCCTCTACGTAAAGCCGATTTCCTTAGTTCCTGTTATACTTGTCTAATGACTTAATGCTCTTTTGGTTTTTATCTTAGTTAGCAATTACAGATCTGGCCATTAGAACGCACGTTTTGAGAAAAGGGAAGCCGCGACTTGCCGCAGCCACGCGCGGCAAGCTGTGAAAATGCCCTTCATTACCTGTAGGCGGCAGTCGTGTTCCAGTCTGAAGTATTGTGTGTCTACTTAAGCTGAAAATGTGTTATCTCTGTTAGGCACCCATTGACAGCAAGCGACAGAGCTCATAAACGTGTCGAGGCACTGATACTGAAATGTATTTATTCTTGATTTTCTTCTCTCCTTCAATAATGATACTTCGTTGACTGCGCTTTCTCCATTCAGTATTATTATTATTAGTAGTAGTAGAGCTCCAAAAGTATTATTTTTGTACTTATTATTATTGTAACGCACCCGTTCGTGTGTACAAAAAGACGAAGTACAACAAAGAATACATAAATGTATGATATGGTAGCCTAAAACATTATTGTTTTATTGTGTTTATGCACTTTAAATATACACTAAACAGTAAACACTGCCTTTTGCAAACTGAAAGTGAGTTGCGCGTGCGGCTTTTTGATCAAAAAGCTGATAAAAGTGTGTGCAGATATGGGCAGATTTATCGATAAAACTACAGACATGAAATGCAACAAACACAAAAATATATGCTACTCGTTGTATACAATGCGACAGCATGCAGAATCCCCGGGCTTTGACTGCGCTTTCTCCATTCATTAGTAGTAGTACACTAAAAAATTCTGGGTTTCTGTAAACGCATTGTTGGGTTGTTTATGCTGGGTCAAAATTCTGTGTTATTTCGGGTACTTTAATCACACTGTTCGGTTGCTTTTGCTATGAATACTAAAAGTGCTGCATGATTAAACTCAATGCAAAAAACGGAAAAATAAATGTCCATTTCCTCCCTTTTGTTCCAGTGTTTATGCACCCATAAACCCATGTAAACCCATGGGTGAACACGATGATTTTTGAAAATGTATTTAAACATATATATAAGTGGCATTTTAATTCAAATCCAACATTTTAATGGTTAGTGATTGGTGCATAAGTGTCAATACGTGCACACACACACACACACACACACACACACACACACACACACACATGCACTTTTTCATTTCATTTCAATGAATGTTTCATGGTGCTCCAGATGGCCAGTCCTCTATATTGTTTCCAATGCCCAAGCAAACATCATTTTGTTTTAGTCTATTCGCTGAATACAACATGACAGGGCTCTCCAAGGTGAACACCTACAGAACCCCAGTTACTGTAATCCCTCGTGTCACCTTTCATTCACCATAGGTGAGAGGTTATCAAACCGGATTTGCTGATGGGGGAATTCACAGAATTCAGGACTTTAAAACGATGACCGAGCAGTCTCTGCTTAAAATGTGTTTTGCCAGAGAAATCATAAACATAAACATAAATCAAACATCATAGTTGGATTTAATACCAATGTGTAATTCATACATTTACCGAATATGTTCAAATTTTGTAAAGTAACGACACCTGTTTCCTTCCTAGACCTTTTCTGTAAACCCTAATGCTTAAAGTGATTAAACATATTGACTACTGTTAACTTAAATAATTACAAATAGTTCAAATTAATAGACCTTGATGAGTACAGTATTTAGTATTTAGAAAGTTTGTAGAAATTACACTTTTCAAGTTACCTGAACAAATTTGATATTTTAAGTGTCTGTACTGTAAGTACTGCCATGTGAAAGGCCTGGGTTTGATTCCCAACAACTGGATGAAGTGCCTGTCGACAGGCCAGATAATATGGAGGGTTGTGTCAGGAAGGGCATTTGGCATAAAACCTGTGTCAAGGTTGAGTGCGAACCGAATTGTCTGATGTAGTGACCCATTGCCGGGAGCAGCAGAAAGAAGAAATAAAAAGAAGATAATTATTAAATTGTATGAGTTAGACTACTTAATAATGCAAGTAAGGAACAAGTAATATGAATAAGTACAACAAACTCAAAAACTCATAGTTCCGTTTACTTAAAACTGAAAACATCATTACTTAAAAAAATTATGTAACTGATTTCCTAAATTTTTTTAGTTTTGCCAACTTATTCGGGTTTACAGTGCATTAAACATTTTCTAAAATTAATTTATGAACTGGCGTGGTTAAACCCGAGGGTCGCACTTTCACCTCACGTTTAATCAAATAAACACAACGGCAAATATATCATCTCAAAGCTTTTATTTTTTGGGTCATGAATGCAGAGTTCAGTTACATTCCAGTGTGTCCACCCTGATCTTTAACCATGACTAGAAGGACTTTAAACAACCTATTTATGTATTTATAACATGCCTCTTCTGTAAGTATCTCAATCCAGAATTTATTAATGGCAGCAATTAAATCAGATTTTGTAGTCGGTTTTGCTTCTTTTCGAATATATTCTTTAATAGCATGCCACACCATTCCAATGGGATTCATGTCAGGAGATTCGGCGGGTGTCTTCACCCAGTTAATTCCCTCTTCAGCGATCACTTTTCTTGCAGCAGTGTGCTTCGGGTCATTGCCCTGGAAAAAACGGTGATGAATACTGAAGTTTTCATGTGTGGGGCAGCAGTTCCTTTTATAATCGCCTCTTCCATTATTCCCTTCAAAGAAGGCAATAAGTCCTGGTCCAAGTTTAGAAATGGCTCCCCAAGCATGAATTTTAACAGGATGTTTCGGCTTGGGTTTGAACACTTGTCTTCCTGTTTTAGGAAAGGATATTGTGGCAAAGTGATCCAAAGCCACCATAGTTTCATCAGTGAAAATGAAATTGTGAAATTTTTCCTCTTCATTGATACATGTTTGAGCTTGTCGGAGACATATCTCTTTGTTCTTATCGCGGATCATGGGACAATGAAAAGTTTTCCTATATCTCCAACCAAGTTTTTGCCTGATTCTCCAAATTGATCTCTCACTGATGTCTACTCCATTGTCGCGCCAATCATTGTCATGATTGCTATGACAAACCTTGAAGGAAAAAAGGTTCATGGCGAAATGTGGAATGACATTTATGAGGAATACCTGTATATTGAATATTGGTGTTCTTCTTCTTGCTGGTGTTTACAAATCCAGCAATGAGGCCACTGATCGTCTCTGGGATGCTTCGATAGGCAGAAATACTTTCCAGGCAACAATGTCACTTCAGTCATTTCAAATGATATCAAGAGTCCTTAGGTTTGACAACAGAGAAACTAGAGAAAAATCTGATAAGCTTGCTCCCATTAGGGATGTCTGGGAAAGGTGGGTGCAGCTCCTTCCACTGATGTTCAACCCAGGGCCAGAGGTAACAGTAGATGAACATTTTGTCCCTTTTGTGGAAAATGCCCTTTCCGGCAGTACATGTCTAGTAATCCAGCCTAGTAAGAAACAGCGATTCATGGAATCTGCAGATTTACACAGGCAACATGCAAGTGGAATTCCTGAGAAAAATCAAGGAAAACGTGTAGTCCTCGATATGACTACTGAACTGTGGGTTCACAATATCACATGTGACAATTTCTTTACCAGCTTTGACATTGGACAAGAACTTCTCAGGTGGAAACTTACCACGGTGGGCACAGTAAAAAAATCAATAAACCTGAGCTGCCTGCCGAAATTTTGCAGATGAAGGACATGGCTCCACTTATAATAACAGAAAACTGACATAAGAGGAAGGTTAAGACCCTCTTGGATCCAAGGCCTTTCTGAAGCTCTTCAGTGCTTCAGGCCTCTTCTTAAATTTGTGTAAATTAAAAAAAAATTCTGGATTCTAAATTCTAAAATTTACATTGTTACCGGTTTTAATCCCTGGAATGAGATTTTATTTATCATAACATGTGTTGTATTGTTTTTATTAATCTCTCTGTGGCATCTTACAAGTACATTTAACAGCAGTTTCATCATTGTGTTTGAGATTGCCTGAAATACTAAGAAACAGTTTGCATTCTCAACTTCCTGTTTGCTGGCCTCTCATACAGTACATGGAGTGATCAGACCCGATGTGACTTTAAATCACGTGACCATCAAGCTCGAGAAACAAATATATCTGGATTCAACAGGATCAGATGCCAACCAATGGCAGATCGATTTGCTGCTGGTTTGTTTAAAAGGTTGATTCCACTCAACATTTACCAGATCTGGGCACATTTGGTGAACTATGATGGTTCCAGGGGTAAAACGTACTGCCCTCCAATCTGCGTCAAGCAATTTCCAATGATGTTTCCCTTTAAAATCTTTAATCTCCTTTTTGACAGATTCTTTTCACTGGATTCTAACTCCATATATATTATGAAGTATATTGTTGAATATAAATTTACATACATTAACATATATATTTAGATCTGTTTCTCAATATATGAAAAGCGGAAATTCCATATGTATTTTTCAATATATTGTAAAATATTAATACAATATACAATTAATTAATATATTATTTCAAAACATAATTAATTCAATATATTGACTGTTAAAATTGAGAAATTATACTGTATTTTCTTTCTGTAAGGGTTATACTCATGTTTTAAACATTGAACTCAGGGCTGTACATTTGCAGTGTTTCAGATTATAACATGCTAAACAATTCAATTCAATTAAATTTTATTTATATAGCGCGTTTAACTATGGTCATTGTCCCAAAGCAGCTTCACAAAAAATGAAAGAAAATTTACAAAAAATGAAAAAAACATTTTTTAGAAAAGAAAATATTTGGAAGTGTGTAAGTGTGAGAAAAATGTGTCTAGATAATAATGAGATGAATGAATGATGAATGAAATGTCTCTGATGATCAAGCCAAGGGTGACGGCGATGGTCCTTCTCTGGACGCCTCAGGAACCTCGCAGGGTTGGCCTTTGTCTACTGAAGCTGGCACAATCTCCCGATGCCTCGGGATGGGTAGAAAAATACAGAACAGATGGGGAGAATTAGCAAACTTGCCATTCGGGATAGGTGTACTGGAGTATGAAGTTATGGGATGACTTATGTGTATGCCAGGTTATGAGGTTATGAGGTTATGGGATGAGTTACGTGAATGCCAGATTAAAAAGATGCGTCTTGAGTCTACTTTTGAACTGAGAAACCGTGTCTTCTCCCCGAACACTGTCTGGAAGGCTATTCCAAAACTTTGGAGCTAAATATGAAAATGCCCTACCCCCTTTTGTAGATTACTACTGTACCAGAAGTCCGGAGTTTTGTGATCTTAAGGGGCATTGTGGATTGTAGCGTATCAGAAGACTGGTTACTATGTCTTGTATGTAAGTAATAGTATATTGTAATTTATTCTAAACTGAACAGGTAGCCAGTGCAGGGATGATAATATTGGGGTTATATGATCATATTTTCTGGATCTAGTGAGAACCCTGGCGGCTGCATTTTGGACTAACTGAAGCTTGTTTATTGAGGATGCAGGCCAACCACCTAACAATGCATTACAATAGTCCAGTCTGGAGGTCATGAATGCATGAACTAGCTTTTCTGCATCAGATACGGATAAGATGCTCCTAAGTTTGGCAATATTTCTAAGATGGAAAAAGGCTATTTTTGTGATATTTGAAATGTGATTTTCAAAAGACAAGTTACTGTCTAATATTACTCCCAGGTCTTTTACTGCTGAGCTGTTAGTAACAGTAGATCCTTCTAAACGCAGGCTGAATTGTGAAAGCTGTTGTGTGCTGGTTTTTGGGCCAATAAGTAATATCTCTGTCTTATCTGAATTTAATAAAAGAAAGTTATTGGTCATCCAATCTTTTATGTCTTGCACACACTCAGTTAATCTAGACAACTTAGATATTTCATCTGGTTTTGTTGAGATATATAATTGGGTATCATCAGCATAACAATGGAAACTAATACCATGTCGTCTAATGATGTTACCCAAGGGAAGCATGTATATTGAGAACAGCAGAGGTCCTAAAACTGACCCTTGTGGGAGCTCATATTTCACTGGCATTACACCAGACGGTTCTTCATTCAGATCTACAAAATGGTATCGATCAGACAGGTATGATCTAAACCATTTTAATGCCTGTCCCTGAATACCTATGTGATTTTGTAAGTGATCTATGAGAATATTATGATCTACAGTGTCGAATGCAGCACTAAGATCGAGCAGGACTAGCAATGAGATGCAGCCTTGGTCTGAAGCTAAAAACAAGTCGTTTGTAATCTTAACTAGTGCAGTTTCTGTGCTATGATGGGGCCTGAAACCTGACTGAAATTCTTCAAGGATGTTGTTATCCTGCAAGAATGTGCATATTTGAGCTGATACTACTTTTTCTAGTATTTTTGATATGAACGGAAGGTTTGAAATCGATCTGTAATTTGTTATTTAATTTGCGTCCAAATTAGATTTTTTAAGAAGCGGCTTAATAACTGCTAACTTCTAGGGACGTGACCTAGATATAATGAAGAATTAATAATGTTTAGAAGTGGCTCTCTAACCGTAAGCATCACTTCTTTTAAAAATCTGGTTGGGATTGGGTCTAACAGGCACGTTGTTGATTTAGCCGAGGTGATAAGTTTATACAGATCTTCCTGTCCTATACCTGTAAAGCACTGAAAATCTAAATGTGAAGCTATAGGCTGAACTGGATCGTGAGATACTATTAGAGGTTGAACCTCCATTATTTTCTTCCTGATATTATTGATTTTTTCATTAAAGATGTCCATAAAGTCTTCACTTCTAAACTGTGATGGGATACTCTCTGCGGGCATCTTAGGTTTTGTTAGGCGAGCCACTGTACTAAATAAGAACCTGGGATTGTTTTGGTTTCTTGCTATCAGTTGGCTAAGATGCTCAGTCCTAGCAGTTTTTAGAGCCTGTCTATAGCTGCACATACTGTCTTTATACGCAATTCTAAAAACTTCTAATTTCGTTTTTCTCCATTTTCGCTCGAGGTTACGGGTTGCTCGCTTTAGGGTGCAAGTATGACTGTTGTACCACGGTGCAAGTGTTTTATCTCTGACTTTTTAATTAAAAAGACATAAACATAAAAAACATAAACAATATGTAATGATTCAATACAGCCTTATTCTTCTTATTCAGATTGTCATAGTAATACTAGTGTCGCATAATTTAAAGGTGCAGTATTTCTTGAATGTCCAAATAACCTGGACGATGTGTAAAATATGATTTAAAAAAATGCCCAGGCCAAAATAATAAACAAAATGGTATTTATATTTAGTAGCTAGATTACCTGCAAAAAAACACACAAACAAAAATACAGGTACCTTCCCGGAGTCCCTAAACCAAAAACAGTGAAATTATCTACAAATATATACAAAGACCAACCAAACCAAAGGGACAAAGCAATAATCAAACTCAATGGGAGGCAAAAAGTAAAAACTGGAATACACAACCAAATATCAAAACGCCAAAATCACAATCTCTTTCCTGCGTCTCTCCCCGGTATATATATGGTCGCCGACATCTGCGGACCAACTGTTGGGCTGACGGTACATCAACCTCCGGTTCGGGGTGGTTGAACACGGAGGGTTGGAAACCGTGGCATACCTCAAATGGGCTTAGGTTAGTGGCAGAGGAGATGTGGAGGTTGTGTGATAGTTCCGCCCAAATGAGGTAGCGTGCCCAGGAGCGCTGACGGTCCGCTACGAAACATCTCAGGTAGCGCTCCAGTTGTTGGTTGGTCCGCTCCGTCTGACCGTTAGTCTGTGGGTGGTATCCGGAGGACAGACTGCAGGTGGAATCGATCAGACGGCAGAAGGCCTTCCAGAACCGGGCTGTGAACTGGGGCCCTCTGTCCGAGACGATATCCTTGGGGAACCCATGCAGACGGACTACGTGCTCTAAAATCAGCTCTGCTGTTTCCTTTGCTGACGGGAGTCCGGCGAGAGCCACCAGATGCACGGTCTTAGAGAACCGATCCACGATCGTGAGGATGGTGTCCTTTCCTTCGGAGGCCGGCAGGCCCGTGATGAAGTCCACGGCAATGTGCGTCCAGGGCCGTCGAGGGACTGGAAGGGGTTGCAGTTCTCCTGGAGAGGGTCGGTTGGTGTTCTTTGCCCTGGCGCACACTGGGCATGCCTGAACGAACTCTTGGACGTCCCTCGTCATGGATGGCCACCAGAAGTCTCGCTGGATAAATTGGAGGGATCGTCGGGTGCCTGGATGACCCGAAATTGGGGAGGAGTGTCCCCAGTGGAGAACCTCGGGTCTCATCCCTTCAGGCACGAAGAGTCGTCCAGGTGGCACACCTGCCGGTTCGGTCTCTGTACCTCGTGCCTGGCGCACTCTCGTTTCCAGGTCCAGTTGCAGGGGTGCGACGATCTTGGAAGAGGGGAGGACAGGCGCGGGGTCCGCCCGGCGGTATGAGAGGTGGAAGTTGTAATTCTCAAAGAATAATGCCCACCACGCCTGTCGTGGATTTAACTGTTTGATGTTTCTGATGGTGATTAGATTTTGATGGTCCGTCCAGACTATGAATGGCTCACTGACGCCCTGGAGCCAGTGACGCCACTCCTCCAGAGCCCACTTTATGGCCAGCAGTTCGCGGTCCCCTACCCCGTATCGCTGCTGAGTGGAGTCAAATTTTCTGGAGAAAAAACCACAGGGGTGTAGTTTTTGGTCTGGACCTTGCTGTGAGAAGATAGCTCCAGCGCCCACATCTGAAGCATCCACCTCCACAACGAATGATTTATTGACATCTGGGTGGTGGAGAATCGGTGCAGTGGTGAAGCGGTGACAAAGTGATCGAAAAGCGGAGACAGCTGCCGGGTTGAGGTGAAAAGGGAGAGAGGAGGGACGGGTCAGAGCGGTTAGGGGGGCGGCAACTGTACTGTAGTCCCGGATAAAGCGACGATAGAAGTTCGCAAGCCCGAGAAACCGTTGAAGCTGTTTGAGGGTCTTGGGTAGGGGCCAATGACGCACAACCTCTAGCTTCTGCGGGTCCATGGCCACACCCTGGGGTGAGATGACAAAACCCAGGAACGTGGTGGAGCGCTCGTGAAAAGCGCACTTTTCCAACTTACAGTACAGTTGGTGGGCGAGTAATCTCTTTAGAACCGCCCTGACGTGCTGGGTGTGTTCTTCCATGGTGCGTGAATAAATTAAAATATCGTCCAGGTAGGCGAATGCCCACCGACCGAGCATGTCCCGAAGGACGTCGTTAATGAAGTGTTGGAATGCGGCGGGGGCATTGCACAGTCCGAATGGGATGACGAGGGTTTCATAATGTCCGGTGGGGGTGATGAACGACGTCTTCCACTCATTGCCCTCTCTGATGCGCACCAAGTTGTAGGCGCTCCGGAGGTCCAACTTCGTAAAGATGGTGGCGCCAGAGAGGGCGTCCAGGGCTGAGTTGGTAAGAGGCAGAGGATGTCGGTTTTTGATGGTGAGATGGTTGAGCCCCCGATAGTCGACACAAGGGCGAAGTTCACCGCCCCTCTTCTTCACGAAGAAGAACCCCGCGGCGGCAGGTGAGGAGGAGGGCCTGATGGTGCCTTGGCGCAGGACATATTCCTCCATCACCTGGGTCTCGGTGGGTGTGAGTGAGTAGAGATGGCCGCGGGGGGGATCGTACTGGGTTGGAGGTCTATGGCGAGGTCGTATGGGCGATGAGGGGGAAGATGGGTGGCTCGTCGCCTGCAGAAAACCTCCGATAGGTCTCGGTACGGCTCGGGGATGGAGTTGGTGTCGACGTCAGGGGCCTCGGACTCCCTAGAGCACGTCCCAGCCGCTGCCCGTAGGCATAGTTCGTTGCAGGTCGCGCCCCACTGAAGGATCCGGTTCTGGGTCCAGGAGATTAGAGGGTCATGTTGGAGCAGCCAGGGATGACCAAGGATGATGGGTGGAGACGAGATGGAGGTGACGAAGAATTTTAACTGTTCATGGTGTTGGTTGATGGAGACGGTGATGGGTTCTGTTCGGGTGCTGATTGGGCTGGTGGAGAGGGGGCGACCGTCGACAGAGGTGATGCGAACGGGCTAGGATAACGCCTCGAGTTTTACCCCCAGGGTTTTGGCATATGCAGAGTCAATGAAGTTACCTGCTGCCCCGGAGTCGATGAATGCAGCACTTCGGACCCGTTTGTGGCCAACTTGGAGGTGTACCTGAACCGTGAGACGGGAGGAGTTGGTGGTGATGGCGGAGAGACGAAGGTGACCCGGCGAGTATCTCTCTCCTCTCACCGGGCCTGGGCGTTTCCCGGTCTGAGAGGGCAGGTTGCCCTGTGATGTGTAGCTGACCCACAATAGGCACAGAGGCCTTCACGGAAGCGTCTCTCCCGTTCTGCAGCGGTCAAGGAGGCGCGTCCTAGTTGCATGGGTTCCCCGGCTCCGGTGTCAACCACGGCAGGAGGTGGAGAACCGACATGTCCCGGGGTGGCGTAGGTGGCGGAGTCTGCGGGACGTGGAGTGGTGACGGTGAAGGCGGGTGCTGGTCGTGAAGTGGTGACGGCGAAGGTGGGTGCAGGTGGCAGGGTGCGAGGGGCTGGCCTCGGGCGAGAGAGGAGGCGCTGGTCGATCCGGAGAGCGAGTTGGATCAGGCCCTCTAGGGTCGCAGGAAGCTCTCGCCCGGCTAGTTCGTCCTTAATTCGAGAAGCCAGTCCCTCGTAATAGGATGTCCGGAGTGCTGCATCGCCCCACGTTGTTTGGACGGCGAGAGTGCGAAACTCAGCCGTATAGCGGCTCACGGGCAATCCTCCCTGCCTCAGGTGATAAAGTCTGGTGTCGGTCTCCACCTCGCCCGCTGGATGTTCGAAAGTAAGTTTGAGTTGGTGGGTGAACTCATTGTAAGAATGGACGGTATCTGTATCTGCCTGTAAAACTGCCGTGGCCCACTCTGCTGCCTGCCCTTTTAGCAACGAGACGAGAAGAGCAATGCGAAGGCGATCGGTGGAGTACTTGGTGGCATTAAACTCAAACACCAGATCGAGAGCTGTCAGAAAAACGCTGCACTTCCCGTCCGTGCCGTTCCACTTCTCTGGTAGAGAAAGAAAAACATCAGAAGGGGGGGGGGGGGGATGCGGCGCCGCGGCCTCCGCGGCGTGCGATCGAGCAGTGACGCCATCAACAGCTGCGCAGAGATCCGTATTCTCCCGCCGCAGCTCAGCGACCTCGCGGCGGAGAGAAGCGAGATCCCCGGTTAGCTGATTGATTAGCGCCGCATGCTGATCTACAACGTCGCAGAGACTCGCATAATCCGCTGGGTTTACCGCGGAGGGCTCAGTCATTCTGTCAAGATGGACTAACCTGAGGTGACCAGAAGACGTAGCTTTAGCGGTTAGCCCAATGTAGCGTGGAGGATAAACCCAAACGCGGAAAGAAGCGAGCAGGCAGGATAACCACGCGATTTAGTTTAAGGACTCTCACAAAAGCGGAGCAAGGGAAAAACACAAATTTAACCCGCGTCCTAAAAATACACACACAATAGCAAAGACAAACGGAACCAACATGTGAGTACTCACGGTTTGCTGAAACGACAGCTGGAGCTGACATGGGCCGAACTCAATGACTGAGCGGTAAGCCATCGTTTGTTTACCTCTTTTATACTTCCTGGTCTTGCGCCCGTCTTACTTCCGGGTCCTAGTGCCGGGCGCAGATTGAGTGTGTATGACATATTGCAGCAGTAGCATGCTGTTATACTTCTGGCCAATTACAAATACTAAAAAAGTACACTTTGTGGTTAATACAAATATACTTTATTGTATCATACAGTACACACAACCTTCTATAATACTGTAGCGTTTTTCGACGCTAGCAGGGAACTTGGAGGACGAGTGAGTTTGGTGGCTACACAATGTAATGACACACCTATTCAGCTATTAGCTAGAACTGGAGAACGGTAGCAGAATGCAGCACATACACGCGTAGAGATAGCACACATGTACACATACTCAAACTTGGCCGAAGCCACTAACCTAAACACACGTCCCAAACACGGTGAACACAAAAAGAACACCTCCCGCAAGGCACGACGGTCGCAAGCCGCCGCCCCGCCCACAATACTGTACTGCAAATGTGTTACCAGTACATTAAGTGTTTAGGATATGCTAAATGCATTTTCTACACTATAACATGTTTTTGAAAAGCATTACATCAGTAATTATGAGGCAGATTTTATTCATGAGTTCAACAGATTTAATTTGCACAAGGTTACAAAAAAGCACTACTATAGTTTATTTGTGCTCAACAAAAGTCAGGTTGTCTCACAAACACACAAACTAAAATATAAACTGGTGTGTGAACACAGACAGACATTAGTATTAGACTCTACAGGTACAGTATTAGTTTAAACCTGGTGTGTGAACACAGACAGACATTAGTATTAGAATCTACAGGTACAGTATTAGTTTAAACCTGGTGTGTGAACACAGACAGACATTAGTATTAGAATCTACAGGTACAGTATTAGTTTAAACCTGGTGTGTTGATTCTGTTACACAGAGACTGAAAACAGGCCGAGAGCTACAGAGCCATTATACCACAAGCAAAGGACAGAACACATTAACAACAACACATTAGACAATATAAACTATTGTGACGGTTGACCCCTAGAGGGCGCCTAACGCCCGGTTTTGGTTTTGTAGTTTAGTTTAAGTTTCGTTTTTGACTTCGTTTCCCAGTTTGCACCTCGGTCAGGTGACGTAGAAGCTCACCTGAACCGAGGGAAGTTAATTTGATGATTTGTGTTTATGTTTGCTATAAATAGCCTGGCTGAACTCCAGCCAGGCGTCTAGCATTAGTCGTTTTAAGTTTAGTTTGTGTTGGAGGGATTTTGCTTGTTTTATGCTTTTGTTTGAAAGTAAAAATAAAGAACTCTGTTGAACCGTCAGCTCGCCTCCGCGATCATGCCTCGCACTCACCTCCGACGCAGACACCGTAAGAAACGTGACAGAATGCTAGACCTACAAAGAGGCATGGCGGAGGATCCCCTCCTAAGGAATTACTTAGGAGGAGAAATCATCATCTCCAACGAGCTGGCGGAACTGCTGGAGGCCGGCGAGGAGCACGGCGAAATAGAAGTGGAGCAGGGATGGAGAAACGGCGAACACATCGAGCCGGTGAGCTCAGGGAAGGACAGCATGACAGCCAGAGAGAGACAGGCGAGGCGAAGCTGGGAAGGCTGCGGACCCGTCATCCGGCGCACACCGCCGAGAGGTGTAGCGGCCGAGGGAGAGACGGGAGGATTCTGCAGGCAGTGGGCGGAACGCAACGAGGAGTGCATTCATGACCTGCGCGAGCAGGTGCTGCAGCTCCAACTGCAGTTCGTCCAGGTTCGGGAGAACCAAGCTGTAGTCCCGGAAGCGATCCCTCTCTCGGATCTGGACGATGCACTCCTCCCACGGCCACTGCCTGAAGGTGGCGCGGACAGCACACCGGAGCTGAGCACGGAGGACTGGACGCCGCTTCAGCACGGCGACGAGGTAGGCTTCTACAGGCAGTGGGCGGAGTCCAACCAGGAGCGCATTCGTGACCTGCGCGAGCAGGTGCTGCAGCTCCAACTGCAGTTCGTCCAGGTTCGGGAGAACCAGTCTATAGCCCCGGAAGCGATCCCCCTCCCGGGTCTGGACGATGCGCTCATCCCCCGACCACTGCCTGAGCCCGTCGCGGAGGAAGTCTGCGCGCCGTGTCTGCGCGAAGAGCAAAACGGCGCGTCCATCATCCAGTCTCCGTGCACGCTAGCGAGCGCTGTGCACGCTCCCACGCTGCAGTCGAGCACCGTGCATGCTCCAACGCTGCAGGAGAGCGCCGTGCACGCTCCAACGCTGCAGGAGAGCGCCGTGCACGCTCCAACGCTGCAGGAGAGCGCCGTGCACGCTCCAACGCTGCAGGAGAGCGCCGTGCACGCTCCAACGCTGCAGGAGAGCGCCGTGCACGCTCCAACGCTGCCGGAGAGCGCCGTGCACGCTCCAACGCTGCAGGAGAGCGCCGTGCACGCTCCAACGCTGCAGGAGAACGCCGTGCACGCTCCACCGTTGCAGTCGAGCGCCGTGCACGCTCCACCGTTGCAGTCGAGCGCCGTGCACGCTCCACCGTTGCAGTCGAGCGCCGTGCACGCTCCACCGTTGCAGTCGAGCGCCGTGCACGCTCCAACGCTGTCGAGCCCTGCACAAGCTCCAACGACCAAGACACCTGTTCTGCCGCCGCCTCCCGGCTTCGAGGATAGCGAGCTAGCACGCCAGCAGCCGCTGTCCCATGCACCTGTTCTGCCGCCGCCTCCCGGCTTCGAGGATAGCGAGCTAGCACGCCAGCAGCCGCTGTCCCATGCACCTGTTCTGCCGCCGCCTCCCGGCTTCGAGGATAGCGAGCTAGCACGCCAGCAGCCGCTGTCCCATGCACCTGTTCTGCCGCCGCCTCCCGGCTTTGAGGACGACGTTGAACTGGCGAACGCACGGCACGCTCCAGAGTCGTCGTCGAGCGCACTGCACGCTCCAACGCCGCTGTCGAGCGCCGAGTGCGCTCCAACGCCGCTGTCGAGCGCCGAGTACGCTCCAACGCCGCTGTCGAGCGCCGAGTACGCTCCAACGCCGCTGTCGAGCGCCGAGTACGCTCCAACGCCGCTGTCGAGCGCCGAGTACGCTCCAACGCCGCTGTCGAGCGCCGAGTACGCTCCAACGCCGCTGTCGAGCGCCGAGTACGCTCCAACGCCGCTGTCGAGCGCCGAGTACGCTCCAACGCCGCTGTCGAGCGCCGAGTACGCTCCAACGCCGCTGTCGAGCGCCGAGTACGCTCCAACGCCGCTGTCGAGCGCCGAGTACGCTCCAACGCCGCTGTCGAGCGCCCTGCACGCTCCCATGCCGCTGTCGAGCGCACTGCACGCCCCCTCGCCGCTGTCGAGCGCACTGCACGCCCCCTCGCCGCTGTCGAGCGCACTGCACGCCCCCTCGCCGCTGTCGAGCGCACTGCACGCCCCCACGCCGCTGTCGAGCGCACTGCACGCTCCCACGCCGCTGTCGAGCGCACTGCACGCTCCCACGCCGCTGTCGAGCGCACTGCACGCTCCCACGCCGCTGTCGAGCGCACTGCACGCTCCCACGCCGCTGTCGAGCGCACTGCACGCTCCCACGCCGCAGTCGAGCGCACTGCACGCTCCCACGCCGCAGTCGAGCGCACTGCACGCTCCCACGCCGCAGTCGAGCGCACTGCACGCTCCCTCGCCGCCGTCGAGCGCACTGCACGCTCCCTCGCCGCCGTCGAGCGCACTGCACGCTCCCTCGCCGCCGTCGAGCGCAGTGACCGCTCCACCGCCGCCGACGAGCGCAGTGACCGCTCCACCGCCGCCGTCGAGCGCCGTGCACGCTCCCACGCCGTCGTCGAGCGCAGTGACCGCTCCAACGCCGTCGTCGAGCGCAGTGACCGCTCCAACGCCGTCGTCGAGCGCAGCGACCGCTCCAACGCCGTCGTCGAGCGCAGCGCCCGCTCCAACGCCGTCGTCGAGCGCAGCGACCGCTCCAACGCCGTCGTCGAGCGCAGCGACCGCTCCAACGCCGCTGTCGAGCGCAGTGCACGCTCCAACGCCGCTGTCGAGCTCTGCAAAAGCTCCAACGTCGTCGTCGAGCGCAGTGCACGCTCCAACGCCGCGGTTGAGCTCTGCAAAAGCTCCAACGTCGTCGTCGAGCGCAGTGAACGCCCCAACGCCGCTGTTGAGCTCTGCAAAAGCTCCAACGTCGTCGTCGAGCGCAGTGCACGCTCCAACGCCGCTGTTGAGCTCTGCAAAAGCTCCAACGTCGTCGTCGAGCGCAGTGCACGCTCCAACGCCGCTGTTGAGCTCTGCACAAGCTCCAACGTCGTCGTCGAGCGCAGTGCACGCTCCAACGCTGCTGTTGAGCTCTGCACAAGCTCCAACGCAGTCATCGAGCTCTGCACAAGCTCCAACGCAGTCGTCGGGCTCTGCACAAGCTCCAACGCAGTCGTCGAGCTCGGCACAATCTCCAACGCAATCGTCGAGCTCTGCACAGGCTCCAACGCAGTCGTCGAGCTCTGCACAGGCTCCAACGCAGTCGTCGAGCTCTGCACAGGCTCCAACGCAATCGTCGAGCTCTGCACAGGCTCCAACGCAGTCGTCGAGCTCTGCACAGGCTCCAACGCCGTCGTCGAGCGCCGTGCACGCTCCCACGCCGTCGTCGAGCGCCGTGCACGCTCCCACGCCGTCGTCGAGCGCCGTGCACGCTCCCACGCCGTCGTCGAGCGCCGTGCACGCTCCCACGCCGTCGTCGAGCGCCGTGACCGCTCCAACGCCGTCGTCGAGCGCAGTGACCGCTCCAACGCCGTCGTCGAGCGCAGTGACCGCTCCAACGCCGTCGTCGAGTGCAGTGACCGCTACAACGCCGTCGTCGAGCGCAGTGACCGCTACAACGCCGTCGTCGAGCGCAGTGACCGCTACAACGCCGTCGTCGAGCACGTCACCAGCCCTGCCACGGCCGAGCACGTCACCAGCCCTGCCACGGCCGAGCACGTCACCAGCCCTGCCACGGCCGAGCACGTCACCAGCCCTGCCACGGCCGAGCACGTCTCCAGCTCTGCCACGGCCGAACACGTCTCCAACCCAGCAGCCGCAGAACACGTCTCCAGCCCCGTCACCCAGGCTCCGGGTCAGGAGGTGGAAGGTAGAACATTGGGGTGGGTGTCCGGGGCCTCCGATGATGCTCCGGAGGAGCATTTTTTTTGGGGGGGTACTGTGACGGTTGACCCCTAGAGGGCGCCTAACGCCCGGTTTTGGTTTTTGTTTTGTAGTTTAGTTTAAGTTTCGTTTTTGACTTCGTTTCCCAGTTTGCACCTCGGTCAGGTGACGTAGAAGCTCACCTGAACCGAGGGAAGTTAATTTGATGATTTGTGTTTATGTTTGCTATAAATAGCCTGGCTGAACTCCAGCCAGGCGTCTAGCATTAGTTAGTTTGTGTTGGAGGGATTTTGCTTGTTTTATGCTTTTGTTTGAAAGTAAAAATAAAGAACTCTGTTGAACCGTCAGCTCGCCTCCGCGATCATGCCTCGCACTCACCTCCGACGCAGACACCGTAAGAAACGTGACAACTATATATTAAAGTATGTACTTAATTTAAAACCGTTAAATTTACCTTATGCCGATGAAAATAAAATAATAACGATACGAACTAACGCTTCAGCATTAATTCAAACTAGAAGTGGAGAACTGGGGAGCCAATCAGAGAACGGACAGTCCGAATCTGCCCGCCTCTAGCTCTGATTGGCTGGTGGGGCGCTGCCTAGTCTCCGGTTGGCTGGAATAGTCGCAGAGTTTACAACCCTGCTGCAGTTTGTGTGTCGCTTTATGACAGTGAGCGGACAGAAGAGTGAGGAGTAAAAACATAAATTATCTTGAACGGCAAAAGTGATTTTGAGCGCGCAGGAACGAGTTTGAGATCGCGCGCGCGTGGGAGAGATTCAGCGTACAAAAACGAGTCTACAAGCGCACGAGAGAGTAGTGCACTGCATATAAGTACATTTACATTTAACTGATAATATACTGAGACTACCGTATATTATAATTTGTATTCTAATATATACTTTCTGTACATTTGTACAATGATTATTTCGAGCATATTTAAAAAAAATATACCAAAAATATATTGAAAAACAAGTTTAAATAAGTATACTTTGGAAATTAGACCAGCCTTTCACTTAAAGTATATTTTCCAATAATATATCTTTGGAATGTGTACTATAATACAATAATTTTTAAGTATATTTAAAGTTCAATTCCAAAATTTGGTAAAAGCATGATGTTAGTATACTTTTTATATATTAACTGATGGTACAACTTTTTGTTAGTATATTTGCAGTGTATTATCGAGGATTTCAATATATTTGTAATACACTAAAGTGCATTTTTTTTTTCACTGGGGCGCACCTTCTCCAACATCGGAATCATCCACCTCAACAATAAACTTCATTCAGGATCTGGAGTACAGTAGATAAGACAGGAGCAGAGACAAACCGAGACTTTAATTTATCAAAGACCTCCTGGGTACTTTAAACAGTACCTTTGGAGAGGTGAGCGCTGTTAAGGGTTCAGCAATATGACTGAAGATCCAGATGAAGTGCCGATAAAAGTTGGCGAACCCCAAGAACCACTGCAGAGCCTTCCGAGAGTCAGGAGTTGGCTACTCATCTACTGCCCTTATTTTAGCAAGGTCGGCTCACCCGCCAAAATCATGAACCCCAAGAACGAAACTGACCTTGCATGGAAGACGCACTTCTTCGCTTTCACAAATAGTTAGCAACACCTACCTGCAAAGAGGGAGAAAATATCAGGATGTCATCTAGGTACACAAAGACAAATTGATTTACCATGTCTCTCAGCACATCATTGACCAGGACCTGGAAGACAGCAGGGGCATTGGTCAGACCAAACGGAAGGACTCGGTATTCAAAGTGTCCTGTAGGTGTGTTGAAAGCAGTCTTCCACTCATCTCCCTCCTGAATGCGGATATGGTGGTAAGCATTGCGCTGGCCAAACTTGATGAAGACCTTGGCTCCCTGCAAGAGTTTGAAAGCTGAAGACATAAGAGGGAGGGGGTACCTGTTCTTAACAGTAATGTCATTCAACCCACAATCATCAATACAAGGACGCAGGGAGCGATCGCTCTTATTGACAAAGAAGAACCCCGCACCCGGAGGAAAGGAGGTGGGACGGATGAGGCCGGCTTTGAGGGACTCGTTAATATACAGTGGCTTGCAAAAATATTCGGCCCCCTTGAACTTTTTCACATTTTGTCACATTACAGCCATAAACATGAATCTATTTTATTGGAATTCCATGTGAAAGGCCAATACAAAGTGGTGTACACGTGAGAAGTGGAATGAAAATCATACATGATTCCAAACATTTTTTACAAATAAATAACTGAAAAGTGGGGTGTGTGTAATTATTCAGCCCCCTGAGTCAATACTTTGTAGAACCACCTTTTGCTGCAATTACAGCTGCCAGTCTTTTAGGGTATGTCTCTACCAGCTTTGCACATCTAGAGACCGAAATCCTTGACCAGTCTTCTGTGCAAAACAGCTCCAGCTCAGTCAGATTAGATGGACAGTGTTTGTGAACAGCAGTTTTCAGATCTTGCCACAGATTCTCGATTGGATTTAGATCTGGACTTTGACTGGGCCATTCTAACACATGGATATGTTTTGTTTTAAACCATTCCATTGTTGCCCTGGCTTTATGCTTAGGGTCGTTGTCCTGCTGGAAGGTGAACCTCTGCCCCAGTCTCAAGTCTTTTGCAGACTCCAAGGGGTTTTCTTCCAAGATTGCCTTGTACTTGGCTCCATCCATCTTCCCATCAAACTTATGGTTTTCTGTTAACAATGGCTTTCTTCTTGCCACTCTTCCATAAAGGCCAACTTTGTGCAGTGCACGACTAATAGTTGTCCTATGGACAGATTCCCCCAACTGAGCTGTAGATCTCTGCAGCTTGTCCAGAGTCACCATGGGCCTCTTGGCTGCATTTCTGATCAGCGCTCTGCTTGTTCGGCCTGTGAGTTTAGATGGACGGCCTTGTCTTGGTAGGTTTACAGTTGTGTCATACTCCTTCCATTTCTGAATGATGGCTTGAACAGTGGCTCCGTGGGATGTTCAAGGCTTTGGAAATATTTTTGTAGCCTAAGCCTGCTTTAAATTTCTCAATAACTTTATCCCTATCCTGTTTGGTGTGTTCTTTGGACTTCATGGTATTGTTGCTCCCAATATTCTCTTAGACAACCTCTGAGGCCATCACAGAGCAGCAGCAGCTATTTACTGTAGTCATTAGCACTCATCAGGCAATGTCTATGGGCAACTGACTGCACTCAGACCAAAGGGGGCTGAATAATTACGCACACCCCACTTTGCAATTATTTATTTGTAAAAAAAAATGTTTGGAATCATGTATGATTTTCGTTCCACTTCTCACGTGTGCACCACTTTGTATTGGTCTTTCACGTGGAATTCCAATAAAATTGATTCATGTTTGTGGCTGTAATGTGACAAAATGTGGAAAAGTTCATGGGGCCGAATACTTTTGCAAGCCATTGTATATATGAGTTTCACTTTTTTAATTGAATTACAGAAATAAATAAACTTTTCAATTATATTCTAATTTATTGAGATGCACAAGTAGGAACACCAACAATAACTTACAATGTTTTAACAATCAAATCAGTTTTGTTTTGGTTATTTGTTAGATTCTCTTGGGAGGAGAAATTACAGTCCGTAAAGAGGCCTGGTCCAGTATCACGTACCATCAGATGTTGGGATGCTGGGATGCTGGTGCTGGTATGCTGGTCACCCTGCTGATGCTGGTGGAAAAAACAGCATAGACTCAGCATAGCTGATGACCAGCTTGACCAACATATGTTGTGTTTTGGTGCTGGTATGCTGGGGGACCTGAGGAACATTAATAATCATCATTATCTTCAGGGACTGACATATCAACTTCTATGTGACATTGGCTAGAGCCAATGCAGCAATAAATGAAAACACTGAAATGGGAGGTGAGTCAGAGCTGCCAACTCTCACATATTGAGTATGAGACTCGAACCACAAACATGTGACTCAAATGCAATCACAAATCTTCACAAGCTCTCACACCACACTTCCAATTTTACCAAGCTTTCCTGTGGAAAAGACAAGCAAAGTCACTGAGCTCCAGTCTTGTCTGACGCCTTTTAAAAGATGCCTTTTCTTCAAGACCTCATATATTTTCTGTGTTCATCAGCTCCTGGCTCACTGTTGCATTTCACATAATACTGTGTTCAGTTTGTTGTATTATTTCAGTTGTACCAACAGGAGTAAATACAGTACAGTCATGTGCAGTTCACTTTTTTTTGTTTGCTTTAACTTTGCAAAGCGATGTTGTAACGCTTGGATTTTATTAACTGCTTGGTTACAAAAGAATATGGGCTGTTAAACACTACTTCCGGTATTGCGTAATCGCGGCAGGACAAAATACGACGTGACACAAAACAATTGTAATAAATCAAACCAAGTGTATTATACAGTGACAAACAGATAAATAAATAAACAAACAAGGTGCACCAAAACTAATATATATAAATATAATACAAATATAAATGGTGTGTGCGGGATGTACAGGTATGCGGGTGTGTGAGTGTGTGTATGATAATCCAGTGTCTGAAAAACGGCAAAAGGTATGAAAAAGGTGAGTTGGAGAGATGGTTCGATCTCACCAGATGACGATGGTAGGTCTGGGAGATCGAGAAACGGAAGGAGCTGGGTACTGAATTAAATTATCGCAAGGTAATCCGCAAACAGGCTCTCAGCTTCGAAAAATATGCAGCGCGCTGTCCTCATCTCTCCGTGCCGGCTTCTACGCCGGTTCCGGCTTTATGCCGGATCATGTGACCCACGTTCCTTCTGGGTTCCCTCACGCTGCGATCGCGCATGCGTGGGAACTTACCCGGTGACCAAACCACTGTCAATGGGGGAAGAGAAACCGCTAGGGCACACCTTCGGCCACAGGTGAGCAGCATTAGCTCCATGACCATTTCCCTGTTGTTGTAGGTGACCCTTTTGTGTGGCTGCGCTACAATGTCATATGTGTGAATGCGCAGAAACAATGCACTTATTTTCAGGATCTCAGTTCAGGTTTTTTTTTTGGAGAACTGCCATTAAAGAATATATTGTCTTTGTCTCTAACAGTCAGTTTTGTCAAATTTTTGTTTGCTGTGTTTTTTTGTGTGTGTTTTTGTAAGGTTAAGTGGCAACCCTAGCTGAACATTATGTGCTAATGTTACTGCACATTTTATCTGAGTTGAATACATTCTGTATAGATTCTGTATCAGACTCAGATTTCTGCCATATTTATTATAAGACTTTTTCCCTGAAGGCAAGATCCTTCCAGTTGATATGTTTCTCATTATTCCAATTCCACAGCTCAAGGCAAATAAAAAAAAAGAATTGCACATTATTATTTTCTCCTTTAGATGGCACCAATGAGATAATTCCACCTACAGTTAGGGCTGTATTAATGTTCTCCTTTTTTTGTGAGAAGGATTATGGGTATTGTGGTAGTTGCCGTGGCAACATGTATGCGCTTTAATGAAATCATTATGATTCTGCATTATGATGTCATAAACAATGGGTTCTCAGTGCGGCAGTCTTTCAGTTACCCTCAAGGTAGGCTATGTCTCATCTTCTGTTTAGTATATATACTTTCTTAGTAGTAAAGCATTTTCCTAGCAGTAGAAGTAATAATATTTTAATTGACTTACTTTTAAACTGGCAAATTATATAGGAACATATGCGACATGCTGTAAGGAGTTATGCTACCTTGTGGAATGGTGCATTTCGGGAAGTGAACCCATACATTTAAATAGAAAAGTAAAACAAAATCCAACTAAAATAAGGTCCCTGTCAGTTAAACTGTATAGTTGTGCAGGAAATACAGTGTGTAAATGGTTACATGTTTAAAACTGTAAATGAAATGAAAATAAGACTTTAAGGGAAAATGAACCGGGCAACATCTTTCAATGATAGATGCTTTGACACATGCACAAAACAGTTTTTTAACATTTTTGTATAATTAGCATCAGGAATACATTTTTGTCACACCGCCTTGTAGTTGGCTTTATAAATTGATTTGATTTCAGTGTCCATGATGGAACCACTTGTTACCACATTTGAACATTAAAATGAAAGGGAAGATCTTCAAGGACATCAGAGACCTCATCTTTGATCTCAGCGATACGTATGTTTGTTTACACACTGTGTAAATGTGTTATTTAAAAATATTGCATATTAAAATCATATACTAACAATCTGCAATTTACACCATTTCAGGGAATGGAGTGCTGTGACCAGAGACCTTTCCTCCAATGTAATTCAAAATTTTTTGATCATGGTTAAGTAACTTTCAAAATGAACGTACTATTTAAAAGTCTTCAGCCCTCATTTCTTTATGTTTTTTCTTAATGAATGGTTCTCCAGGCATCCTGAAGAACTTTTTGGCTTTCCAGTCCCTGTACCTGAGCAAGTTAGACGAATTTTTCATTTTGCTAAACCACACATTGACCTCTGAATCATTTAAATGAATAAATGAATGAATAAATAAATGAATAAATTAATAAATAAATCTAAATTAAGGCATAAACCAGTGAATAACAGGTGTAGATAATGACAGATGATCAAGGCTGTGCTTAGTATACAAGAACAGACAAGATGGGACATGAGGTTGTACTTTTGTAAAATTTGGAGCCTGGCACAGTAATTATACTCACTCACTCATCTTCTATACCGCTTTATCCTGCATTCAAGGTCGCGGAGACCTGCAGCCTATCCGAGGAGGCTTAGGGCATGAGGAAGGGTACACCCTGGACAGGGTACAGTAATTATAATGAATATGAAAAAATGAGGGGCAACTCAGGACTGTATAATGTATATATACTGTATATCCACGGTATATGAACTGTATATGTGTACTGCATATGTGTGTGTTCTATACAGCTAAATTAAAAATGATACCAAATCTTAAAATCTATAGCTTCCAAGAAAGAAAACAATGAGTCGACCTCACCCTTTGTCTTTTTGTTCTCTTTTAAGTACACCAAATTGGAAATGATTGTCCTGTGCTCGGCGATGGTGAAAATCTTGTCAACTCAAGTTGTTGAATGCGTACTGCCAACGATCATCGATGATGTAGGCATAGAGCCGGTACTCCGGGCGGAAATAAAGCTAAAAGAAAAAGCTGAACAGGGCCTTGCTACATCTCAAGGGTAAGCATTTGACTAACAACTTTCCGTCTGAGAATTTTGATACAGTAAGTCACCAATGTGTCACTAACTTGGAGATCATTTTCTCATCATGTTATGTTACTGATCAATTAACCACATAACAGTCACAAAGGTCTCAATGTCCCATAGTTGTCCCGTAGTTTACGTAGATTACCGTTTTTAATGATGACACATAACTGCCCTATTATAGTGTATCATTTTGTATTATTGTGTATCATTTTTAAACAGTGTTTTCTTTTAACCGTTAGATGGTCTCGGTTTGGTTGGCTTTTGGTTTCACTCAAATTCACATGACATGTAAGGACCTCAGTGAGTCCACACTGACCACGTCTCTAGACTCTGGATAACTGAGAGCTGCGACACATGAATTGCATTCTGTTTTCTGCCTATTTTATTGTTATACATCCATAAATATTGTATAATGCAATAATGGGAAAGACTGCTTTTTTTTCTTGAATGTAGATCACTAGAGGACCCATGTGACTGTCTATGCCGCTTCATTGAAGGAGTTATGACCCAAATCATAGAAGCAATGAAACAAGCATTTATGCAGTTTACCTCTCTAAAAACTCCAGCTAAAAGTAAAAGGTCTAAAAGTGCGAAGAAAAAAATTGATTCTGCACAACAATCATCAAGTGACAGCTTCCTAATTGATGAGCTTACAGACTTGTACACAAAGGCCATAATCAGCGAGTTAATACATCTGATTTGTCCAGATATTTCTTACCTAGTGCCAAAAGGCAAAAAGCCTGACAAGCCTGTAGCATTAAACCGATTCACAAGTAGCATCATGAAAGCAATGAAATACGTTGGGAAAAGTCTTGGACGTCCTTCCACAAGCACACAAGCAAAGGAGAATTCGACTTCTGATAGAATTGAAAAGAGAATTTTCGGTGAGCAGCTCCGAAACAAGGCAGTACTGAATATAAGCAGTATCCTCCTCGAGGCAAAGGAAGAAGTCATTTCAGCAGGGTCACCAAACTCAAACAATGGTCCATCTGTTGGACACTTAGGTGAAATGACAATCACCAAATCATCAGTCCGTGTGTGGCCAACAGCTTCAAAAATCACAAAGACGTTTTTGGAAAGTTTAAAAACTCAGTCTGTTCAGACAAATTTTGATTCAAGCAAACTCCGTTTTTCACTAAACAGTTATTTTCCAGCTGCCAATGAAACATATACATGTTTAGAGAAGAAGGTGAAGTCATTTCTTTTAGAGGTCCAAAAGTCAGCGTTACCAGAAAAAGAGCTTGATAAAGAATCTGTAGAAAGCATGCACCAAGAGTCAGGAAATAGTGAAGCTTCTTCATCAAGACTTTCATCTGTACATGATAATCCACCCATGATGAACGTTCTGAAATGCAGCAGTACTACTCTTGATGAAAAGGAACTTCTTCTTATCGACAAGTGCACAGACGAAGTTATCTGCAAAATTTTGTCAGTGTACAAGAGGCAAAAACAAAATCTGTCCTCTGATCATTTCCAGTCTACTTGCGCTCAGTTAGTGTGTGATCTCCTTACCAGAAAATTGCGAATGCCCAATACAGGAAGAAAAAACTGCAAAACTGTGAGGTCCCCCTCTTCAGATGAGCCTCACAGAGGAGTTTCGTGTAACCAGAAAAAATATCTGGAATCTGCAGCTTTGGAAATTACACAATCTTTTTCAAAAGATTTAGAAGAACGTTTGGAGGCCCTGTCTGGGACTGAAAGTCAAAATGGCTATTTAAGCCTCAGCAACAAAAGTGCTTTAGATTATGAAAATGTGTTTGCTCCTTTTCGTTTGTTTAGGAATGTGAGAGATCAGATTAAGAAGATTTTCTCTACTGTAAATGAAGCCAGACAATCAAACCTAAGCATTGGAACAACTGAGATCTCAATCAAAGAAACTGATGCAGTTGTTCAGAAATCTTCCTCTGATCATGAAAGTTTCTCCCATGGCTTCATCCAACATCAGTTTCGAAGAACAAGCTCGGCCATGAACCAGCTGAAGGGTGTGCTGTCTACTAACTCTACCATGTTGCATCTGCAAGATCTACACTCTACAAATGCTATCTCAACACTTCTGACCAATATGATTGGAGCGATAAGTAGTTTAAGGAGGTTTTCCAATTCGATTCAAAAGAACGAATCTTCAAAAAGTGGCACTGAATGTATTTCTGTGATAGTCCACAACCTTGTCCTGGAATTTATTAAACATTTGGCTGGTTATTTTGGAAGTACAATTTCAACGTTTTCCCATTTGCCTCCTCAGAAAGAGAGGCTAACTTACAGTAAGGGAAAGTTAAAAACAGACTCTGCACGAGCCATTATGGTTTCACTTACAGATTTGACAAATAGTCTTACATATTTCATGGCAGACTTTACAAACTCGTTGACCACGACCTCAAGAAAGACTCAAAATGCTCACGGTCAGGAAGGCCGATCCAGTGCCTTGGATACCGAGTGCTCCGGATCAAGTCTTCAACCTCCTGCTGCAAAAAGAAGACGAGGAGGAGAACCACCATACAGTCAGTTGGTTTCTTGTTTCACTTACGTTATAACAGCTGTAAACTGGAGCTTAAATTCTCACTTCACATCTCTCATCATCGATTATTAAACTTATTTCTTTGTTAATATTTTTAATGACATTGCAAGCAAAAAATTGTCTTGTTCTGTTGGCAGATAATTTTGCTAGGTTTTAGGAATTTACTTCTTGTAAAAAGCTAAATTATCTGCCAATGCAACAAGACATTTTCCCCTTGCCATTTTAGTAACATTTGACTAGGATAAGCTTAATAACTTAATCTTTCCTTTTTGCAATCTTATTTTATGAAATTAATAGGATTGGCTAGATTGAAGAATATTTCATTTGCTACAGTAATATGGCATTTCTTTGCAGAGTGCTGGTGCTGTGGTATGAGACAGATAATCTGTTTGGACGATTTTAACTGGTTCTTTTTCTTTGTTTCATGTTAGAGTAAAGAGTCAAAAGACCTGAGCTTCCTTCAGAAAAGAGACTCTGTTAATAAAATGATTGGTAAGTTCCTAACAGAAAACAATGTAATTTACAAAGTTTGAAATATTTTAGGAAACTCAACAAAACATAATACTGAAAAAACGTGTAGAGCATACTGACTTTTGAATCATAGACTCAGAGAATCACAGGTTTGTATGATATTACTCATTTTGAGATTGTGCTGAAATCTCTTTTTAACACACTTTAAAATTAATATTAATATCAATAATAATAATAATAATAATAATAATTATTATTATTATTATTATTATTATTATTATTATTATACATGAATTTAATATAGTTCAAGGAAACAATAAATTTCATAAAGATTTGAGAGTATTCAAAATTTTGTCATATTTAAGCATAATAATAATAATAATAATAATATTAATAATAATAATAATAATAATATTAATAATAATAATAATAATAATAATAATGCTGTATATAGTATAACTCATTTTAAAAATTCCTACATTTTTTTTTAGCTCTTTTCATTCTAGACATGAGTGATTTATTCATCAATCATTTGTACGAGTGCTTAAGCATGTGTGCTCAGTCACACAGTAACCTGTGAATCATGCAAGCATAAAACATCTAACTTAATGCATGAACCAGTGAGAAACAGGTGCAGATGATGACAGATGACCAGGCAGATGATTAGTATACTGGTAATGCTGAATGCTTGCAACAGATGAGAGGGGAAATGAGGTTGCTGCACAAACATAAACAACTGATTTTTTAATTTGTATCTTTAGGAAATTTGCAGCCTGTCACTGTAAAGCATTCGTTCACATTCCAAACTACTTTGAGGAGTGGATTAAGACTTTTGCAACGTACTGTAGAAGCGTAAGTGATAATTACTTCCATTTTAGTTTTTCAGTCTTCACCCTAAGCACTAATTTTTTACTGACAGCTTTCCGTGCTTGACCATTTATGGAATTTTGTGGCCTGCATGAGCTGCATTGGGGTAGGAAGAAACCTATTGTTTCTAAAACATGTTTTATGTTGTCTGAGGCCAAATTTTTTATACAATTTTATGTTAAACATAACAAAAGGCTCTGATAGTATTTGTAGTAGTTGTGTTTTGTATGTATGTTTTATTAATCATAATTACAGTATGCAAAATTACACAATATGGCTCAAAAGTTTGGAATCAATTTTGTTTTTGTTCAGTGATTTATTTTTTTTTACATTCTTTTAAATTATCTCATTCATTTAGAGTTACCAGCCTCAAAAATCACTAACAAACAAAACCTCAGATTAGAGCCACTATGAAGGCTTAACATATCATGAGAAGCAGAGATACATCTCAATATAATACTGTTTAAAGGAGATTATTGCATATTTTGGGTGCCTTCAGCATTGCTTTACAATGTAGAAACAAATAAAAATCAGGAAAGACCATTGAGTTAGAGACTGATCCCAAATTTTAGAGCAGTAGTGAGCGTAGCCTCTTACAATTACAATTAACATGCTTCTTGCTTGACCAGGAAAACAAAGCCAAAGAGCAATTCAGCACCATGACCATCTCTCACACATAAGAGGGGCAAGATACCCTTAACTCCAGACTCTCAAGAGAACAGCGGTGCAAGAAGGATGGCCACGACTGCTAACCAGTAATGTGCATATTTTACTCTCACTAGTGAGGAAGCTGAAGACTACCAACATCTAAAGAAGGCAATCCGAACCCTCATGGCTCTTCAGGTCACTGAATGGAGTCGACCTGGACTGGTTCCTTCGCTTTTGGTATTAGCGCTCCCACCTCCCTGCGGGACAATGTACACTCTCCATGCTCACCCTTGTAAAAGACACTGTCAAAAAGATGCCCTCCACACATAATCCCTCCTCCATGGTGAGAAGCAGTGCACTACCAGCCTTTGAAGCAGTTCCTGATGGATGAGTCAATGGCCACTGAGCCTGATCCAGCAAAATCTGCTCATGTCTGGAGGCTCTGGGCCCATGACCGTAGCGATGATGCCAACCCAGCACCTACACAATGGGTCTGAATTGGAGAAACTCCACTGCCTCATTGCCACATCACCCCAGCAAATGCACAGAGGTTTCCACTGCCTGCATTATGGGGATAGACCCACAGGGTAAACATTCTGTGTTCACCCTCTTTTAGGGTGAGACTGGCTGGAATTGCTGGAGAAGGAAAAAAAAGATGCCAAGAAGTCTCCAAGCTGAAGACTTGAAATCACTGCTGGAAGAAGCATTCTTGCTCTCATCTAGCATGGTTGGCCCAGGCCTGAATGGCAGATAGATGAGATAGAGAGGCTGAAGATGAGATAAAACTGACATAGCAGAAGGAGGAGAACGCCCATCTAAAACACTGTTGAAGTCAAGGCAAAAGAAGACCTGGCTCACTCTTATCCCCTTGGTAGCCATCTGAGTGTGAAACACCTTGAAGAAGATCAAATGTAGCTTCCACTGATCAAGGCTCAAATCTCTGTCAACTTTTGCCCAAATGCCAGAAAGACACACCTAGGAAGGGTGCCCTTGCGCTGCTCATCCAACTACCCATCATTGGGATGGCATTTGAGTGCAATGTCAAAGCCAGCAAGGGGCCACAAGTACATCCTAGTCTTCAAGGAGCATTAAAAGGGAACAAGTTCTCTTTAAACATGTGGGTCTACCTAAATAGATCCACCAACACCAACACTTCTCATTTAATGATGGATTTCTGTTGACTGTAATAGGTCAAGCAGCTCTGCACCTCTGTACTGTATGTCATCCTGAAAGACAAGATGATAGTGCGCTTTTTTTTTTTCAAACTGATGACTGATCTTGGTCCTCGACAGTGGATGGCAAGGGACAAAAACTTGAACTCTCACATCACCTGTTCGTTCCCGTCACTGCAGAACTGAATAGTTGTTAGACTAATTTGAATAGAAATGAATATTTTTAAGTCTGCACAGGGTTGGAGCGCGGTATAGCAAATGGCATATGTCATGCTCTCGTCTTGTCATCCTGGATAAGATCAAAGCTGAGAGGAGTTTTGAGATGACATGCCTACTGTATAGTCAACACCGCTTTCTCTTTATTTGCTTCTCGCTCCAACTAGAAACCGAAGCCAAAAAGGCCATGACCAGCTTTGCCACACACACAAGAGTGGAAAGGCATCCTAACTCACCAGAGCTGGCAGTGAATTTTCATCCACTGTCTTGCTAACATCAGCTGCCTATAAAAGGACAGCTGAGCATTAATCTATTAATGCAGCTGACAGAATTCCAAATAAAGATGCAGAGTGGTATTGAGAGGAAAGGTGTAAAGATGAAATAATGTATGGCATGCCAGATTAAGCAAATGAAGAGTTCATGAGCATTAGATGTTTTTAAGGAAGGCTGGTCAGGAAAAATTGCTTTAAGAGGCAGGGAAGATGATGGAGAATAAGATCTAAGATCTAGCAGTAATGTAAACTACTGGATTACAGCCACCATTAAATGACAAAGAAGGAATCCATTGAGTAGCTTGTCCTGGATGCATAGATCATGGCCTTCTGTTCTATTTTCTTTCTTCTTAGAGTTGGACCACTATCAAAATTCCACTCCATGGAGCACAATACAAAGATGGGGCCACCGCCAAACCTTAAATGCCTCCCTCCCCATGTTCTTGTCTTTAGTCAGCTGCTGAAATATAAATTATGTTTGGTGCTTGTTATTGCACAAGATCCGTCACAGGCATGTCACAGGCCTTCCTACTGTACATGCAACAGTAGGCAGCATCATCATTAACTTGAGTCAGGTGCAGAATCTGCAGGTAATCTCTAGTAACTTGTACAGTATTATCCTTATGCCATTTAGAAGTAAGGAAAATAATACATGCTTTAGCTACTGTGTTCATGGCCTTGTTGCAGTCATACTCCAAGGCTAATTTATCAGTCATTAGCTAACTAACTATATAACTATGAAAGGAATTGTGGAAGTTGCAGAAAGGAATTCAGTACCCGAAAGACACTGTTTCTGAATTCCTGCAAGTGGATGTAAAAAATCACTTACTAAAGGGTAAAGAGTGAGCGTGCGGTCAACTCACTGCTACTCCTCATGTTGCTCCAATGTTTTGGCAGATATATTATTAACACACAGTGTGACAGAAAAAGTTGATAATTACACTGTCGACTTTTACACAGTGAGGCATGCCCGCTACATCGGCCAGTCATAATATACTCAGCAAAAAAAGAAACTTCCTCTGACTTTCAACTGTTTTTACTTTCAGTAAACTTAATGTGTAAATGTTTGTATGAACACTAAAAGAGTCAACAGTCCTCATGGACTGGACCAGATTTGTCAGTTCTTGCTGTGAGATGGAGGGATTGTGTGTTCCTGGTGTGACTCGGGCAGTTGTTGTGACCATCCTGTACCTGTCACGCAGGTGTGATATTCGGATGTACCCATCCTGTGCAGGTGTTGTTACACATGGTCTTCCACTGCGAGGATGATCAGCTGTCCTTCCTGTCTCCCTGTAGCGCCGTCTTATAGTGCGGACATGGCATTTTATTGCCCTATAGCCACATCAGCAGTCCTCATGCCTCCCTGCAGCATGCCTAATGCACGTTCACGCAGATGAGCAGCGACCCTGGGCATCTTTCTTTGGGTGTTTTTCACAGTCGGTAGACGAGTCTCTTTAGTGTCCTGCATTTTTTAGAACAGTGACCTTAAATGCCTACTTTCTGTAAGCTGTTAAGGTCTTAACGACCATTCCACAGGTGCATGTTAATTAATTGATTATGGTTAATTGAACATGTATGGACAACATTGTTTAAACCCTTTACAATAAAGATCTGTAAAGTTATTTGGATTTTTACAACATTATTGTTGAAATACACAGTCCTGAAAAAGGGGCATTTCTTTTTTTGCTGAGTGTATATTGATATGATGCTGCCATCACAAATACGTAAGATCCCTTAATAAACACTGATGAACTACTAATGAACTCTTGCTTAGTTCAACATACATTATGCTTAGTATTGAAACCTTTGCTATGTTACTTCGCTCTCTATTTCACCTTTTTTACTGTACCTTGTTTGCCATATTTAAGATTTAGATTTTGATTAAATTAAATTTAATATTTATAGATGTTTTAACAATTGACATGTTCACAATGCATTTTAAAGAAGAAAAGCATTTATTACCTAATGAGTAAGCAGGAGGTGACAGTGATAATAAAAAAAAAACTTTCTGAAATGAACATCAGAAAGAATCTTTGAGAGGAAACAGACACAAAAAGGAACCCATCCTCATTTGGGTGATAATGCATAATAAGGCCATAAATATATTTTTTTCTTTTATGGTGTGGTCTGAGGTTGAAAGCGCTGTTAACTTTTGCTTATCAACTTTTCAATGACCTGCAGATTCTGCACCTGACTCAAGTTAATGATGATGCTACCTACTGTTAAATGTTCAGTAGAAAGGCCTGTGACATGCCTGTATAAATCTGGTGTTTATTTGCATTAAAGCAATGAAAAGCTTTAATGTAGCTTTATACCAATAACAATAATAATTTAATGTTTTTATTGTTGTTGTTTTCTATACTTGAGTACATGTTTTCTGGGGTCCGTTCTTCGTACGTCGCTTGACACATCCGAGATGAACTGACACATCTAAGATGAGATCATCGTGCCAATTAAGACCTGGCTAAGTTGGTTCTTCGAGCACACCTGTTGTTGATTAGTGTGACTGGATTGAGGATTATTGCGCGTTCGTGCGTAGGTTTAAAAGGCGATATGCATCGACAGTGGAAACACTGATCACAAGCCCTTTGATTGTTTGACGAAATGACAAAAGAGCGAGCCAATTTTTTTTTATACACCTGTTATGTGCTGAAATGCCCCCCCCCACGTGTTATTCCCTGAAATGCTTCCTTGCCATGGATCACCCCCACCGCACACATAATCGCTATCAAATATTATATTAGAACATAATATGCGAATTCCTTGCGCATATGGTTTACGAATTACAAATTACATGAGACAATAAAATAAGCAATATGAAAATAAATATGTTGTATATGGAAAAATTTAAATATTAATATTTTTTTCAAAAAAAATTATACTTTTATATTGTTTATTTTATAATAAAATTAGTTTCATCCAATTTTTCAGTATAAAAATATAAATTTTTATTATATAAATATTTATTTGCACATTCATGACGAACCCCTGAAAAATAAATGTGTTACAAAATAAACTATACAAGAATTTGTATTAATGGTCTTGACGGCTGTCTCGTGCCTAGGCTTCATTATAATAGTAATATCAGTAATTATCAATATTATTGATAATAAGAAAACCTGTGAATTTATGTTCTAATATAATATTTGATAGCGATTATATATAAATATATACAGGTATGCAAGATACTTTTCTTTCCCCACATGAGTCAGTCCACGTCAGCGCTCTTTAACCAATCAGATGTGACGTCGCCATTTCAACCAATCATAACCCGGCAGGAGAGCAGCCTTAATCCTGTTTACATGAAATAAAGCTGCTACCGAGCAGATTCAAGCTTACGGACATGTTGCTATGACAGCAAATGCGAGATGAGCATCGGAGAACGAAACAATCCAAGATCAGGACAAATCCACAACAATCAAATCCAGCTAACTGAGTTAGCGACGTACGAAGGACGGACGCCTGTTCTGGTCAAACTGAAGAAAGGTTTTTCAGTCATTGCATAATTGTGTGTACGTACTGTAGGTGTAATTGTTTTGAAAGTTATGACTGTATTTGGCATTTAAACATACGTACATGAAGGTTGGATGCCAATTTCTGAAAGCATATTTAATGTATATAACAATATTTAAGAGATACAAACAGCTATAATGTAACCACAATACTGTAGACAAAAATAATGCAGCAATACAATCATGAGGAAAAATATGTAACGAAGATGTTATCAGTTATGGTAATCCCACTACATTGGGTAAATGGAATAAATAGTATAAACTTTTAGGCTATTAAATATTAAATGAACATTTTACTTTGGATAAAATCTCATTAGGTGAATGCAGCCAAGTTTGACTTTAATACAGGATACATTGGTTCATATAGTATGATAAACGTAGCTTTTTTAATCATGTTGATTTAATGAGAGTGATTCCTTTAGTATAAAAAATTAATCCAACAAACATGAGTGATTCTGTTAATGTTATATATGTTATTTATGTTAAAAAAGCAACCTAGGTAAATCATGTTTAACCAGTGATTTGTTTTATTGATTATGTTAAATGTTTTCTTTTAAACTAAAAGTGATACTGAAGAACTGTTACAATTTCAAAACATATTTGATTAAATTATTCAAGAGCTTAAACATTGTAATTTTATTTGTGTATCCAACAAAAAACATTTCTGTTTTCCTACAATTACAGTATGCATATAAGAACATGAAAACATAATACAAAATCACATAATCCACCAAACCATGCATAATACAACAGTTAGTTTTGGTCCATGAATTTGTTTGGACAAGGAGCAACCCTAAGAATGCTCATGTTTTTATGGAACATTTATGGAAGATTTTATGACTGTGTTCACACAATCTGTGATTTAATGTGTACGATGAACACACTTCTAATGTCGGAGTTATCTATTCCTCAACATGTCACGTTCCATTAGGTGTTGGACTGTGGGCAACAGTTGAGGCATAGACGCAGAGGGGGATAAGGTGTAACAAAGAAAGGTCTTTAATAATAGTAAACATGAACAAAGGAAGTTGGCTTTATATGGAGCGTGCTATAAACAGAGGTGGAAAGTAACGAATTACATTTACTCGCGTTACTGTAATTGAGTAGCTTTTTTGTGTATTTCTACTTTTTAAAGTAGTTTTAAAAATCTGTAATTTTACTTAAGTACGTTTTGTTTGAAGTATTGTAATTTGCTACATTTTAAATCATATTCGCTACTGGGTAAAAAATAAATGAAGGATAAAATAATAAATATTATGCTTTATAAATGCTCCGTTGCGCCACGTGTGTGCATCATGTCCTGGTCGCGCGTCGCTCCAGACTCCACTCCAGGTTTTCTGACATCGGCACCTTCCACACGGTCGCTTCCGCCTTGAGAGTGACGTCATCGACTAGCGTGACCATATATAAACTAGAGGGAGACGCGCGAAAGATGAGAGATTGTTAATTTTGCGTTTTGACATTTGGTTGTGTATTCTGGTTTGACTTTTTGCCTCCAATTGACTTTGATTATTGCTTTTAATGCATTTATTTTGATTATTGTCCCGGTTTGGTTGGTCTTTGTTTATATTTGTAGATAATTTCATTGTTTTTGGTTTAGGGAGTCCGGGAAGGTACCGGTATTTTTGTGGGTTTTTTTTGCAGGTAATCTAGCTACTAAATATAAATACCATTTTGTTTATTATTTTGGCCTGAGTCCACCCTGAATCTGATCCTCCTCCTCCTGTTGTGTGTGTTTGTATATACAAACCTCATTATTTCATCAGTTAATGATTGGATCTAGTTCTTTCTGCCATATGCCACCATTTCCATACAGTTTAAAATAGAACCCTGAACCATTCTTTTGCTGTATGGTTTGATTTTCAAGCACAAGAAACAACAGCTTTATTATGCAAATGTGTTCCTTCAGTTAAAAACAACTAGTTTGAGATTTATATCTGCTCATCTTTTTTGAACTACGCTAGAATGCCTCATCCCACCCCGCTGTTAAAAAAATAATAAATAAAAAAGTAACTCGGTAACTTTTACTCTGAGTAAATTTTTTAATGAGCTACTTTTTACTTGAGTAGATTTTTATAAAAGTAACAGTACTTGTACTTGAGTACAAAATTGTATTACTCTTTCCACCTCTGGCTATAAACAACTCAAACTAAAACATACAGACTAGGGATTATACACACACTAATACAATACAGACATGGGATACAAACCGGACGAGACACACTAAACAGACTAGTGGAATAAACACAGGGGACTATACATGCAGGGGATAAACAAACAAGACAGGCTTGGCTAGGCCCACTAGCGGTTATGCTCATTAGCTGCTAAGTTAGCTAGTAGCTAATCAGACTACTGGCAAAACAGGCTAGTAGCCTGAGACCCAAGGGATGAACAGACAAGGTACACAGCAGACTAGGGGTGAAACAGACTAAGAACTCTAAAGGTTAGTACCTACACAGACTAAGAGCAAATCAGACGATGAGACTAGACAGACTAAGATCTAAGCAGGTTAGTAATGCCCTCATTAGTATTTACACAGACTAATAAACATGCAATGGGGGTTACTTACACATGAGGGTAAACACAAAAGGCTAATTCTCCTAGAGGCTAATCCTACAAGGAGACACAGAGACAAAGACATCTTAATAGAAACAAACTTAACTTAAAGCTCCATAAACAAAAAGGCCAAATATCATCAAACTAAAACTAAACGCACTTAACAGAACTGAAATTAATCCCAGTTTCCCAGAACAAACAGGTATTTATAACAAAGCTAATAACCTCAGTTCAGGTGGGCATCCGCGTCGCCTGACTGAGGTGCCTTCTGGGAAACTGAGTCTACGAACAAAAACTACAACACACAAACACTGCCCTCTAGTGGGCAACCCTCACACATGTAAATGGAGGAGTGATGGAGTCTTTATCACACAAAGATGTTCATCACAGTCTGAATAATAAAAAGAAATGTGCATTAATAACCATAAAGTGGACTGTGGTACTTCATGATCAACAGCATGTAATCATCTCTCCTTCAAGGGAAACATCATCATCTCCTGTTTATAATTAATCCTTCAACATTTCTTCATTCTTAGTAACATCTGTGTTATAACAGGAACATGAGCAGATATTTCCTCATCACATCACTGCTCTTATCCAATCACAGGCTTTGGAGCTTTTTAAATCATCAACACTACTGAGTCATTTAGCTCTTGTTCTACATTTATATTTAAGTGCAGACTTTAAGAAGAAGCGGAGGTGAATTTGACAGGAATGACAGAAGACACGGTGTGGAGGTCGGGTGCTGGAAGAAGTGTCAGAGTGAGGAAAGTGGCGGCTTCAATACAATATCTATAGCAGAAAATATTATCTTCTTAATAAGCTTTTATGAAAGTTAGGAGGAACGTTTGTTGTTTATCAGCAATGGGGAAAAAGATGATCTTGTTCAGACAAAAGTAGAAGTACGACGTCAGAGATAGCAGGGTGTCACAAGGAGACGACTTGTTCATTTACAATCACTCATGTTTCATGTGAAACTTTTGCACAGTGTTTTAATTTTTTAAATTTTTGTTCAATTTATGGCATAAAAAGTAACTATGCATCAATATTTGCTAAAAATATTGTCCGTTTTTTCAATTTCCAAGAGAAACTGTGTTAACATCTTTTCAAGTAAAAAGCACCAAAATCTATTATCTATCAAGGGGTGCCTAAACTTTTGCATAACTTTCCCCCCTCTCTGCAAAGAATATTTCAAGGAGATTACCCTGGAGGGTCCCTTAATTCACTACTCATTTTAGGTTGTATTAATGTTACTGTGTGTAATAATGCACCATTCCCCACATCCCCAGGTGTAAACCTGGGACAAGGATCACTTTTAAAACCATCTGGCATCTGAGGCCTTTCTGAAGACCTGCAGTTCCTCTTCTTAAATTTAAGTTAAAGTTAAGCCTTTATTTGTCACATATACATTACAGCACAGTGAAATTCCTTCTTCGCAGGCCCCTGGAGCAGTTAGGGTTAAGGGCCTTGCTCAAGGGCCCAACAGTGGCAACGTGGTGGAGCTGGTGATCGAACCGCCGATCTTCCAATCAGTAACCCAGTGCCTTAACCCTCTGAGCCACCAGTGCCCCCACTGTCATCTCGTCATCTCTGCAGCAGTGGATGCACCTTTATTCACGTTTCATACAAATTACATAATCTGAAATTTATTTTCCATTAGTTTATGTAAACATTCATTTCACTTTTAAAAGCATATATTTTTTTCACATCTGTGAGGCAAGTATACAGTATAGAGTTTCAGTTTATTTTTTGACACGCTCAAGTTCACCGAAAACAATACAGAATAGCGCACCAGGCCAACCCTGCGAGGATCCTTAGGTATCAAGAGAAGGACCAGCTGTCACGACACGCCAGGTCACGCCTACCTGTCAAAACAAACCATGATGATCTGCCACTCCACTCCACACTCCGTTTCTATGCTTCCATTTTGCCGCCTCATGTGCCGGCTCATGCACACCTGTTCTCCATCTTCATTCATTACTTCACCCTATATTACTCTCTGCCAAACAACCACTCCCTGCCAGATTATTGTGTGCTCTCATGCCCAGTTTTCCAGCGTTTTGTTCTACCTTGACCTTCAGTTCTCGACCCACGCTTTGTTTCACGGATCTCGCTCACGTCTCACGCTTTGGATTGTCGTTTTCTCTGTTCTCTGGATATCGACCTTTGCTTTCGTTTTACGACCACGATTCTGGATCACGGACTTTCTTTGACTTCACGGCAACGTACCACGCGCACCCACAACCAAGATTATTCCCCGCGGATCAGACCTGCATTCAGCGCGCACCGGCTCTTCACTTCCGCATTCTCTCGTCGAGACTCGCGCCGTGCCTCTGCACCAATCGGAAGGAGTTTTCATTCACAAAACACTCAGTGCATAATACATTTCAAAATAACCGGTGCTGCTTCTCTCACACGCTCTGCGCTTGGATCCATCCCGTCTGCACCGCCCGGGACAGTATAATCTGGCCAGTTATGGATCCAGCAGATATCTCGCGTCTGGAGGATGCACTAAAAAACCAAGGCGCACTGTTAGGTTCGCACCAGCAGGACATTCAGCACATCATGACTGCACTTCGCACAGTGACACAAACGCTGACCTCCCTCAGTGATCAGATCCAGCAGCTGAGCCTCACTCCACCTCCTACTCCTCAGGTGCTGCCACCACCACTGGTGCCCATCGCCCGCCATGAACCACGCCTCCCTGCGCCACCCACTTATGATGGTGATCCACTCACCTGTCGTTCGTTCCTTTCTCAGTGCTCTCTCGTGCTTGAACTCCAAGTCTCATCCTTTCCCACAGAACGTTTAAAGGTAGCTTACATCATTACTCTTCTTTCGGGCAGGGCAAGGGAATGGGGAACTTCTCTATGGGATGCCCAGGTCCCGTGCTGTGCCACCTTCGAGGCATTCACCAATGAAATGAGGCGGGTGTTCGGCTGTTCATTTTCAGGACGGCAGGCAGCAGGCCAACTACTTAAGTTATGCCAAGGGTCTCGTTCTGTGCACGACTATGCCATTGATTTCAGGACTCTGGCTCCCTCTTGTGGCTGGGATCATCAAGCACTGTTCGATGCTTTCCGCCATGGACTCGCCGACCCCATCAAGGATGAACTAGCTGCACGAGAGCTTCCTTCCACCCTTCAAGAGCTCATGGACCTTGCTGCTCGTATTGACACCTGTAAGCAGGATCATCACATGGAAGCCCTTCAGCCACCTAACACCTCGGGGTTCACTCAACCTTCCATCCCAGATTTCACCACACCTTTGTATCAAACCCTGTCTGAACCCATGCAAATTGGCCGCACACGCCTTTCGCTAATGGAGCGCCAGCGCCGTCGCGATGAAGGTTCCTGCTTTTACTGTGGCCAAGCGGGCCACTTGGTACGATCCTGTCCGTTAAAAGCCCGGGGCCCCCAGGTAATTCTGGGAGTACAAGGAGGCCCTAATCTTCAATTTCTCGCAGATTCTCGACTGCTGTTCTTGGTAACCTTGACCTACGCTAATCAGCCTCATGTCATGAACGCTCTCATACTGTAGATTCTGGAGCCGACCAAAATTTTATAGCAGCATCCACTATCAGCCGCCTCAAGATTCCATCTCACCCACTCAGCCAGCCACTTCACATTCAGGCACTAGACGGTAGTAAACTTCCACCAGTCACTCACCGCTCAGCAAAACTCACCCTACAGCTCTCTGGTAATCATGCTGAAACCATCTCACTCCTGATCATCCAAAGCCCCCATGCTCCAGTAGTTTTGGGTCTCCCATGGCTCAAGAAACACAACCCTCATGTTGACTGGACTAGGAATAGCATCCTCAAATGGAGCCCTGCCTGTCTTTCCTCCTGCCTCCGCTCCGCCCACCTCAGGAACACACCAACCATGTCAAAAGAAGATATTCCTTGCCTTTCTCAGGTACCTGTCGAATACCATGACCTTAAACAGGTATTTAGCAAATCACGTGCTATTTCTCTCCCTCCTCACCGCCCCTACGACTGCGCCATCAACCTCCTCCCTGGCACTACCCCCCCAAGAGGCCGCCTCTATTCATTGTCACTCCCTGAAAGAGAGGCCATGAAACAGTATATCTCTGAGTCCCTAACCGCCGGAATCATCCGCCCCTCCTCCTCCCCAGCTGGTGCTGGATTTTTCTTTGTGAAAAAAAAGGACAAATCTCTTCGTCCATGTATAGATTATAGGGGGCTCAACGAAATTAAAGTCAAGAACCGCTATCCACTCCCTTTGATGTCTACAGCCTTTGAATTACTCCAGGATGCTCACGTGTTCTCCAAACTTGATCTCAGAAATGCTTACCACCTAGTCAGGATCAGAGAGGGTGACGATTGGAAAACAGGTTTTAACACACCCACAGGTCACTATGAATACCTGGTGGTCCCATTCGGCCTAACTAACGCCCCAGCAGTGTTCCAGGCCCTTATAAATGACGTTCTCCGCGACTTCCTCAACACCTTTGTGTTTGCCTACCTTGACGACATTCTGATCTTTTCTCGCTCACTTAAGGAGCATAGAATTCACGTATGTCAGGTGCTGCAACGCTTAATGGAGAACAAACTTTATGTTAAAGCAGAGAAATGCGAGTTCCATCAAGAATCCACCTCTTTTCTGGGCTACCTCATCTCCCCATCTGGAATTCAGATGGACCCAGCCAAGATCAAAGCTGTTAGTGAATGGCCCACTCCTTCTTCTAGACATGAACTTCAACGCTTCCTGGGGTTTGCTAACTTCTACCGACATTTCATCAGAAACTACAGCCTGGTGGCCACACCCCTCACCACTCTCACCTCCATTAGGATTCCCTTTCAGTGGAACTCTCAAGCCCAGGAAGCATTCAATCATCTGAAATGTTTATTCACAACAGCGCCTATTCTTGTCTTTCCCGACCCTGCTCTTCAGTTCATTGTTGAGGTCGATGCCTCCGAAACAGGAATCGGAGCTGTTCTCTCTCAGAGATCTCCTCGAGATAACAAACTTCACCCATGCTCGTTTTTCTCTCGCCGACTCACACCCACTGAACGCAATTACGACATTGGGGATCGCGAGCTCTTAGCTGTGAAGCTCGCCCTAGAAGAGTGGAGACATTGGCTGGAGGGAGCTGAACACCCCTTTCTCGTCTGGACTGACCATAAAAACCTTGAGTATCTCAAGGCGGCCAAAAGATTGAATTCACGTCAGGCACGCTGGTCCCTGTTTTTCTCCAGATTTAACTTCACGCTTTCTTACCGCCCAGGTTCTAAAAATACTAAGCCCGATGCTCTGTCTCATCAATTTACCACCCCCCAGGGACACCCACACCATAGAGACTATTTTACCACCCCAATGTCTGGTGGCAGCCACTCAGCTCGAAGTGGAAAATCAAGTCCTGCAATCACTGACGCATGAGCCAGGTCCTAGCAATGTTAATCTTCTATACCACTTTATCCTGTATTAGGGTTGCAGGGACCTGGAGCCTATCCCAGAAGACTCAGGGCACTAGGCAGGGTACATCCAATGCATCGCAGAGCGCACACACACACACACTATGGTCAATTTGGGAATGCCAATTAGCCTAATCTGCATATCTTTGGACTGTGGGAGGAAACCGGAGTACCCAGAGGAAACCCACCAAGCATGGGGAGAACATGCAAACTCCATGCACACAGAGACGGGAATCGAGCCTGGCCGGGAATCGAACCCAGACCCTGGAGTTGCAAGGCGACAGTGCTAACCACTACACCACCGTGCCGCCCCAATTAATTTAACTACTTACAAAACGTTCTTCCAGGTTTTTAAGCATATTTATATACACCTCTGTGTATGACTCTTAAAAAGATACCCTGGTGGTTTAAACAGGAGGATGCTACAGTGTGTGATAGATGAGTCAGGTTACATGGCACATGGAACCAGCTACATCTGTTTACATTCAGAGAAATGGGTAATTTTCAAAATACTTTCATCATGTGCAATGTACACAATGAATAAATAAATACAGGAAATACAGGTAAGTTCAGTGAAATACAGGAAATGCTACATATAAATGTAATGCATGCTATAATGAAGTTCATAAAGTAAAAAAATCATGTATTTTCTGTTCTCCCCAGGAGCATCTGGGTCCAAGAGCGTCTGGTGTGTGATGTCAGCATGTCCTCATGACCTGTAGAATGGAATAGCTGCCAGATTTTCCTATCATGAAGACAACATTCTTATAAGACAGATCCTTGTGCTCTTTTTCCATTACCTTGTTAAATGACGCTTTTTGAATTTAGCTGAGATGCTGGAACTATTGAATTTGAAACCTCACCAAGCATCAATCAATGTTTTGTGCTTAACATGTTTTATGCAGTGTGTTGTACTTTTTTTTTATATTGTACTTTTAAAAATATATGTATACTGTAAAATCCAAGATGAATGTGGGTCTTAGTAATTTGGAACAGAGATAAAATATTGGTTATAGAGTGCAAAATATTTTATTAAAAGATGTATTAAAAGTAATTAAAAGTTTTATTAAAAGTAAAGTTAGTGCTGTAACAAAAGTGCTGTAACTGTCAAATTAACGGAAAAATGTTAATGTTAAAATGTAGCGTATTGTATATTTATCTCTACCCTCTATTCCACCTGCTCAGGATTTTGGACTCCATTGCACCTTACATGGACAGACCAATTAAGACCCAACCTGACCCTTGGCTTAAATGATACTACGCGTGCCTTCAGGCAGCGCTGCAGACAAGCCGAGCGCAGGTGGAAAAAGAACAGATTACAAGAATCAATAGGTATATTGCATGATAGTCTTTCTGATTATCAAAAAGCAGTTAAATAAGCTAAATATGTGTTCTTGTCAAATGTAATTTCCACCAGCTGTAATCGTCCTAGGGTGTTATTCAATACAATTCAGTCTGTTACAAATCCATATTGCAATGTTCTAAAACATGAATCAAGGTCATATTGTGATGAATTTTTCAATCATGTTGTTGATAAGAAGCCTCTGTTAGGCAGAATATTAACACCACTTCTAAAGGTCTTGATATATGTTCTTCTTTGCCCTTTTCTGTGTTTAATAGATTTAAGCCAGTGTCCCTATCTCTCCTCTCTAAAGTGGTCCAGCAGTTATCCCTTATAACTACGACTATTGTAATTGTCCTCTGGATATTATATCATCTAGTGTGCTAAAACAGGTTTTTAACACAGTGGGCCCATGTCTCCTCTCATTTATTAAGAGTTGCCTCAGTTTAGGAGTTGTGGTCTGGCCTATTCTCAATCTTGATCCTGCAGTATTGTCTAATTTTAGACCAGTGTCCCATTTATCTTTTTCATCTAAGGTTTTAGAAAAAATTGCCTCTATCCAGCCTTTTCTAGAAAAAAAATCCTGTTCTAGAGAAATTTCAATCTGGCTTTAGAACACGTCACAGCACTGAATCCTCTCTCCTGAAGTTACAGAACGATATTCTCCTCTCCATTCATTCCCCCCTACCCCAAAAAGAAAATGTGCTGCTTGTGATGTTGGACATATCTGGTAAAAGAAGTTGGCCTTCAAGGTCCCATACTACTGTACAATGGTTTAGGTCGTATTTCACAAATAGGACTTTCACTGTCATGATTGGTGATCGCTATTTCATCTCAGCCCCTTTGACCTCTATTTTCCTTGTACATGCTGCCATTAGGGTTGATTATTTCAAAGGACAGTTTTTCATTTCATCTGTTTACAAATCTATTTACCAGTTGTGCCAAATTCTTCCGATGCACTTGAATCGATCCATAGTAGTTTGCATGACATCAAACTTTGGCTGTCACAGAATTGTCACTGTGTGAATGGCAGTAAAACAGAATGTATTCTGTTTGGCACCTTCGATTTTCCTGGTTTTGTTACTGCTGGTCTTGATTCCCTGGTCCCTCATTTTAGCCAAGCAGCCAAAAATTTGCGGGTGACTTTAGTCAGCAGTTAAAACTTTCAGATTCACATTGTATCTGTTGTCAAGGCAGGCTTCGCCTGCAACTTCTGCAGAATGCTGGGGCTCGTATGCTGACATCACACAAACCCTGTATTCCATCCACTGGCTTCCGGTACAGTTCTGGACACAGTATAAACTTTTGATTTATTTAATAAATTAATGGTGTGGCACCTTCTTACTTGTGTGAGACTGAGCTATTATCAACAAAGTATTTTGAGTTTTACGATCTGCTGACCAAAACCTACTGGTGGTCTCAGGGTCATGGTACTGTCAGGGAATACCCCTAGAGGGCGCTGTGTGCCCAGAGACTCCTTTTTGTGTTTTCGGTTGCTACGTGCCCGAGCATTGCTACATAGATTATGCTGTTATTGTTGTTGTCGTTAAGGTCTTATGTGTCGAGTTAGTTGTGTGTTAGTAGATCGACTGTTGTTGTCACGCCTTATTGTTGGTGTTGTCTTTTGTTTTCTGGTTTACTGTATGTTGGCATGGCGGAGGGGTGTTGCCGCTTTCTCCTATTTACTTTCCTTTTTTGTAAATATTGTAAATAGCTTCTTTTTGTTTATCTCCTTTTTGTTTGTTTGTGTATATAGTTATTAAGGAAGCAGTAGGGGTTGGGTTCTGTTTTCATTTAAACCAGTTTTCTCCTGTATTTGCGTTGTTAGATAGAGAGTTAGCCCTATGTTTTTGGTTTATATTTTCTTTTCTTTGGTTAGTTAGTTAGCTTCAGGGAGGAGATAGGGACAGGGTTTGTTTATTGTTTTGGCCTTGGCCCAACCCTGAAGCCAAGCACTTCCTGTGTGTTTTTGTGTGTGTGTGCGCGTATAAAAATAAAAGACCACGCACACATAATTTTTGGTTGTAATGTTTCTTTATTAATTTTTTTACATTTATTTCTTTGTTGCGTCCCTGAACCCTAGACAGGGGTCATAACACGGTTTGTGGAACTACATTTTCCAGAATGCACCTCGTGATGGTATGGGAGGTGATGGGAGCGCTCATCTGAACTGGGGTTGCTCATTAGTTTCATTATAAATATTTGGGTGTTTAATTGGTCTTTGTCTTGCATCTGTTTAGTTTAGGATGGTTTTGACCTAATGTTCTTGAGCCATGCTGTTTTCCTTAACTTCTGTCCTGTCCAGCACCTGTCCTGTTTAGTTAAGTAATGTTCTGCTCAGTCTTGTTAACTTGTTGTATAATCTATGTTTTCTGCATCACTTTGTTACATTTCTGTCTTGTTTTGTTAAAGTTCATATTTAGTAGAAGTACTGCTTTTCTTGGTTTCTTTATAGTTTCTTAGTTTGTTCCTTCGTAGTTCCAAGGTTTGAGTTTGTGTTCATTATTGAAGAACTTCTACGTCTTCACCTCTGCGTTTATGCCTCGTCAACAGCCCACACACAGCACATGTGACCGGTACAAACTCTGGTCACCATTCCACCTAAGCTACGTTGTATTACTGATCTGCCTCTTTTTAAAGCAAAACTTAAGACTCACTTGGTTAAGAATGGATTTTTATATTTCATAACATATGTTTTATAATTTAATAATTTTGTTTTATCTTTCTACTTTTATTGCTATCTTAATGTTTTTTTTCTCAAAACAAAACTAAAGATGTACAGGTACATACTGTATATATATATATATATATATATATATATATATATATATATATATATATATATATATATATATATATATATATATACATACACTCAGCAAAAAAAGAAATGCCCCTTTTTCAGGACTGTGTATTTCAACAATAATGTTGTAAACATCCAAATAACTTTACAGATCTTCATTGTAAAGGGTTTAAACAATGTTTTCCATGCATGTTCAATTAACCATAATCAATTAATTAATGCACCTGTGGAATGGTCGTTAAGACCTTAACAGCTTACAGAAAGTAGGCATTTAAGGTCACTGTTGTAAAAACGCAGGACACTAAAGAGACTCGTCTTCCGACTGTGAAAAACACCCAAAGAAAGATGCCCAGGGTCGCTGCTCATCTGCGTGAACGTGCATTAGGCATGCTGCAGGGGGACATGAGGACTGCTGATGTGGCTATAGGGCAATAAATCGCCATGTCCGCACCGTGAGACGCCTAAGACGGCGCTACAGGGAGACAGGAAGGACAGCTGATCATCCTCGCAGTGGAAGACCACGTGTAACAACACCTGCGCAGGATGGGTACATCCAAATATCACACCTGCGTGACAGGTACAGGATGGCCACAACAACTGCCCGAGTCACACCAGAAACACACAATCCCTCCATCTCACAGCAAGAACTGACAAATCTGGTCCAGTCCATGAGGAGGAGATGCACTGCAGTACTTCAAGCAGCTGGTGGCCACCAGATACTGACTGCTACTGACTTTTTTCAGCCTCCCTTCATTCAGGGACACATTGGGAAACATTTTTAGTTTATGTCTTATGGTGTCGACTCTTTTAGTGTTCATACAAATATTTACACATTAACTTTACTATTTTTCCCCCATAACTAGAAATATATCATCTTTGTCTTTACAAGACTCCTCTTGTTTCTTTGTTACTTTAGCCAGAGCTCTGCTGTGAAGGATTGGAAACAGAGTGGTGAAGGCTGGCCTTTTGGAGCTACAGCACAGGAGGAGCATGAACAAGCTGATGGAGGGGACAGTAGTGATTGATGACTTGAGTGACAATGCAGGAACTTTAGGAGTGATGTTTGGTCAGGTCTGTGCTCTTAACATTAATTTCTAAAGGACTGGACGTACACCTATGAAGCCATCCAAACTATTATTGGACTTTTTTTTTTCTGACACATTGGGAAAATTATTCTTCAAAAGTCAAATCTTTTCTAGTTTTTAAAAAAGGTTATGATGTTATCTAAAAGAATCAATGAGATACTGATGAGCATCTCGTGGTCTCCAGGTATTTTATTGACCTTTAAGCAAAATAAAATGTGTATTCTCCTATTTTATGCTAGATCACTGTTTTAACTTTGACTAGTTTTGGAAGAATACATGTTTTTTGTCTGAATATTATTGGGTTAAGCTGCTTTTATAGAAAAAAAAATCACTTCAACAAACTACATCAATGGGAGACAACTTACCTTTTTGAGTAGATGAAAAGTTGTACTATGTCAACCCTAGATAAATATGATTAATTGATCCCACAACCAATAGTACTTGAGCTCATTTACTGTATATATTTGAGTTATAATTTATTATAACTTGAGTCAACTTAAGATTTTGAACTAGGTACACATATGTCAACTAAACAGCAATGTGAAATAATTTGTTGGCCAGCAAATTTCTCAAAAAATTTTGTAAACTTTTTGTTTTATTTTTTTTTAACAGTGAATGAACAGTGAGAGGAGAGAGAGACAGCAAAAGCAGGAAGAACTGGGTGAGAAAGCCAATAATAATTATTATTATAAATATCAAGGTATTGGTAGCAACACATGGCGGCGCGGTGGTGTAGTGGTCAGCACTGTCGCCTTGCACCTCTTCGAACCTCTTTGCAGTTCTTCGATATAGAAGAAAAAAAGATCACATAGACAAACAGACGTTAGCGAATGTGCAGTTTACTTTTTTTTTCGTCATGCGCATGCCCAGTGACAGATTACACACGCTTAGTTAGCTCATCCCGCTCAACATGGTTACATCAGAGTCAGGATGCTGAACAGAAAACTTGGAATAGAACTACATGCAAACACTACAGGTATGACAATATATTTTTGTTGTAGTTTTCTCTAAAGTCATCCGATATAATAAACGCATTGCAACGTAATATTATGCGCATAAAGCGCGCATGAATGTAATGAGGACATTTAATACCTCTCTCTACACATGTTCACACATGCATTCGCGCACGCACGCGCACACACACACACACACACACACACACACTTTTACTTCCTGTTTGGTGTGTGTGTACCATTTCCTTAAAGGGCTATTGCTTCTCAACAGGATGGGAATGTTTGCCCCTTTCGCAGGTTATTTACTGATTATATATATTAAAGTAATCACTATTAAAATCTATTTAGATTTCATGTTGAATGAAAGAAAATTCATCAATTGATTGAATTACCTCCCACTATAAAGAGTCAACACAACAAGATAGACCAGAGTCCATTGTCCTAACTCAGAATTCTGATATAATAATACATAATGAATAATAATAACACACAAATGATAAAAACCTTCACTATTTTTCTTTCCTTTCTTTCCATCCTCCCTCATTTTAACCCTTTCCTTCCCCAATTCTTCTTAATAAAATTGAACCTGTTACAGTATGTATGTATGTATGTATTTTTTTCCCCAACAACTAATAGATAGTTATTGCTTACCACACAATCTGTAGTTTGTAATGGTCATCCTTTTAAGAAGCAGAGAGCTGCTTCTTTCCCGAGTATCTTATATCATTTCCTGACAGATGTAGTTCTCTCAGGTGTGAGGGGTTTGATTTCAGAGCTAAAGTCACAGCAGCACAGCCTTCATCTGAGATACCACAACTCTCCAACCTATAGAGAGACACAATAATACACACACCAAACTACTCAAACAATCTGAAGCAATCTAAAGCAGACAAGCAACAGCACTGAATCTCTTCTGTTTGTAAACAGTTTTTAATGTATTGTGGACTGAGTAGAACATCAGGGCCCAGTTTCCCGAAAGCTTCTTATCGCTAAGGACTGTAGTTCATAAGTTGTACCTTAACCTCTCTCTTGACGTTATGCCGCGATTCCCGAAACTTACATACTCTAAGTATATCTTACTGTAGGTAAGTTACACTTTTCTTAAGGTTGGTCTGGACCAACCTTAACTCACTCTTAGCATTGTTTCAACTCATGACGCTAGTGGCCGCCACTGAGCAGCAGTCTTTATAAAGCAGCGGTGTATGTAAGCACATTATGGCACGTTATCAAAGTCGAATTAATGATGGAATATACTGTAGGCCTGTTTAAGAATTTCATTTGATTTGATATCAGAACTAATAGAGTGACTTTTAATTAGCCTATTTCATAATGTGACTAATGCATTCAAATTGGCAATCACTATTAATATTGAACATTGTGGCAAACAATTTGGCTTTAAGTGACTAAGATCATATGAATGGGTAATCATGGTGGCGTCCAGAAAGCAACAGATACGTATTGTTGTGCTAAACAGAAGACGGTGCCGTCCGCGGAGCCGTGTGGCTCATGCAATTTTTTTTCTTTAGGCAAAACTTCATCCATTTTCAAATTTGCCTAAGGTGGCTATTTTAAAAAAGCTATCCAAGGCAACAGATTATGGAGCTTCTTGACCTACTCAGACCTGCTTTCCAGGTCAACGCATCGTACTTACGCTTTACGTCCGATGTCCAGTTGCTTGCTGCTTTTTGATTAAAATGTTTCATTGATCATTAACCATCATTCATTACTGGATGGACTTTTCTTTTCTTTTGACACATTTTATTTTATGATGAAACTTGATTTAGTTAACTGAGAAAATTAACTTGGTAGTTTCAAACCCCACATCCAGTGATTGTAATGCTTAAAACCAGTACTCTGTCATCTCATCCTATTCATTACATAAATGTGCTATACAACCCCAACCACTGACATGCTTCACATTGTTTCTGAAGCTGGCGAATAGTGTTGTCAGCTGTTTGTCATTCAACTATGATTGTATACCCAGTTTGTTTCACCGCCACTACAGGTTACATGAAAATATTAGCGACAGTTTGGTGATTTCATTTATATATTTGTCTATTATGGCATGCTATTGATAAGTTAACCCATGTCAAAATAAATGTTATTGGAAGAATTTTGTGTAATGTTTAATTTGCATAGAAAGTGCTTTCTTTCTTAACGCTGTCATGCAAAAGGAGTGAAAATTTGATTTCTGAACAATCGATGTCAGCTAATTCAGTACCTTCACTGTAGACAGCGCCTTGTAACGTCAGACGTAAGACGTACATTATCACTGTGACACACTTGAATGGAGACAAGATAGTGATCTGAGATAATTTCAGACAGTGGAATTGTGAATACATTTCTTATACTTAATCCGAAGAATATTACTAAATCTAAAGTGTGACCTGCTTTATGAGTGGGTCCTACTACACACTGATTTACGCCTACGGAGTCCAGTATGGATATAAATGCTGTTCTCAGAGGGTCTTCTGGATTCTCAAAATGAATGTTAAAATCTCCAGCAATTAACTCTTTGTCTACAGAAACGACCAGGTCTGAGATGAAATCCGCAAATTCACTAAGAAATTCAGAATACGGCCCTGGAGGTCTGTAAATTATAATTAGTGGAATCGACTGAGCTGATTTAATGTACTTAAATAGACTTATGTTACTATAGAGAATTTCAAATGAGTTAAATTTGTGTCGGTGTTTTTGTACGATAGACAGATTATCATAATGAATAACTGCGATGCCTCGTCCTCTACCAGTTAACCGAGGCTGGTGTATGTAGCTGTATCCAGGAGGACTAGCTACATTTAGAGCTACATACTCATCCTGTTTAACCCACTTTTCAGTTAAACAGAGTATATCAAACGCCTGATCTGTGATAATTTCATTAACAATAACTGCTTTTGATGCGAGAGATCTAATATTTAACAATCCTATCTTCAGATCAGAGGTGCCGGCTGCGCATTCAGTATGATCTGAGTTTGTGGTCTTTATGTTAATTAAATTATTGAAACAGACTTTCTGAGTCTTTCTACATTTTTGCTTAGATCGGGGAACAGACACAGTCTCAATATGGTGAACCCTGAGTAACGACTCTATGCAGCTAGCAGACGGTTGGTTTAGCCTGTCTGTTTGCTCCCTGGCCTGGGCTCTGGATTGTCACCGATTAACTAGACCTCTACTGAGACTATGAGCTATACTACAGGAAATGAGAGCAGCACCTTCCCGAGTGGGATGGACACCGTCCCGCCCTAACAGGCCAGCTTTGCCCTCAAAGGTCTTCCAATTATCTATGTAGCCCACATTATTTTTGGAGCACCACCTGGACATCCAGCGGTTCAGCGACCATAACCTGCTGTAAGCTATGTCGCCACGTCTCATTGGGATGGGACCAGAGCATATTACTTCATCGGACATCGCCTTCGCTAATTTAAACACCTCTGTAAAGTTACTCTTACTAACCTCTGACTGACGAAGGCGTATATCATTAGCTCCAGCATGTACCACTATCTTAGAGAACCTGTACTGTCCTAGAGCCCTAAGATTACCTGCTATGTCCGGTGCTCTGGCTCCCGGGATACACCTAACCACTGCCGCTGGCGCCCCTAAAGGTCTAGCTAATGTCACGTGCCTCAGTATAGAGTCTCCTATAACCAGAGCTCTTTCAGGTTTCTCAGCGGGTGCAGCACTGAGGAGAGCAAACCTGTTGGACACGTGACACGCAGAGGAGGTGTGCTCCGGTGGGCTAGCCTTAGCGTTAGCTTTGGCTGAACGAGTATGCCGCCGAGTCGTCACCCACTCGCCCCGCTGTGAGGGCTCTAATGCCGGAGTCGGGGGCTGTTTATCTCCGCCTGTGGCACCCAGACTGTCCGCTACAGGAATAACACTGCTCTCACACTGTCTAACCCTCTCTAAAGTCTGGATGCGCTCCTCTAACGCTGAAATCTTCTCCGTCAGAGTGCTCACTAACACACACCTATCACAAATAAAGTTATCACTAATGACGGAGGAAGAATGTCTAAACATCCTGCACTCTACACACTGAACAAGCTGAACGGTAGACATTATAACGTACCTCTGTGTCGGAATTTTAGTTGTTTGGAGATGAATTCCGTTTGTTGTTCTTAGACGAGGAAACTCGCGCATTGCGTAACTTTCGCGGCAACGATACGAAAACAGGAAGCTCAGTATAGTGTAGTAACAGGCTTACTTCGTCACTTATCAAAGAAGTACACTTGCTTTCAAAGAAGTCGAGTGGCTTATTAACGTCTCTGGTATGCATTGTCTATAAGTGGCCGCTTGGTGTAGCGGTTAGAACGCTCGGCCAGAGATCTGCAAAGCCCCGGTTCGAATCCCGAGTGATAATGTTTTAAAATAGTTTTATTTTAAAACTAAATAAAATGTTTTAAGTGCGCTTAAGATAGAGTCTTATAAAGGCTATGTAGACTTATATAGTTTTATTATATATTTTTTGCACATTAATCTGAGTCCTCATCTGTTAGATCTGTTTAGTTTTTTTTTTGCCGGCTTTGCGCAGCAGCGTGCGGGAAGCTGTGAAAATGCCCTTCATTACCTGTAGGGGGAAGTCGTGTTTCAGTCTGAAGTATTGAGTGTCTACTGAAGCCGAAAATGTGTCCAAATTAAACCGCGCATGCGTGTTTGGAGACACTGTGCCCGCGCTGTGTATCAGTCGGTTGGGAATCATCATGGAGGTACAACACGGTGTGGCTGGAGCTGGAGTTTGTCGTGTTCTAGGTAAGTTTAGCTTTCTTTTTGGGATGTGATTCTCGTTTCATGACTCCCAATTAATTTTCATCTTAATCTCAGGACTTACAATTAGCAATATTTCAGTTTTTAATAGTGTGGAGATTCACAAAACACCGTTTTCGTGTAAAAACCTGAACCTACGGAGCCCCCCAGGGGTCCTGTGGTAAATAAAAAAAAAAATAAATAAATAAATAACGAACCGAGCACGCGGATTAATACACTGAGATGTGTGTTTCTTACCCCCACACCTCGTGAAAACGGCGTGTTAATAAGTTACAAGTTAAATTTCAACTGTAAAGAACCTGTACATATGTTCATACAGTATTGACAGCAGCTCTAATTTGTCTAAATCGCATTGCAGACAATAAAAATAAGTCGAGTCATCCTGTGACCCTGCATGATTAATCTTTCCACACATGATTCTTGCTTCTCACTTTTTCCTTAATCCCTCGCTGATCTATCTTGTATTTTTCTAACGGTGTCAGAAACTTTGTGTTAGTAGCACTGCTTGACATGCTTGATGCCTTCCTCTTTTGTAATTTGCTTTGGATAAAGGCAAAACTTACAAAAGATGAAGAAATGCCTAAATGTAGTTGTACGAATATAAGATTATGTAATGATACAATGTAAATATTTTCACAGAAACAAAGCGTAAAGATGAGACATGAATCTGAAGAGGATCTCTTTGATGATTTCCTGGTAAAGCATTGTTTTCTTATTAATTATACAATTTATTAATACCTTGAATATAGTGTTTGTTGCATTGGACAAAAGCATATAAATGCAAATGAATATAAAAATCTGAATAATTGTTGAACGAATTTTCATGTTTGGACTAACCCTTTAAATACAAACTCAGCATTCATCATAGGATTTCCTGACACTGTAAAGGTGCAGAGTAATCTATGGAGTGTAGCCATCTCATGCCATGTTTTACAATGTTGTATTGATGCAAGATTATTGCTAAAGCAATTTAACCCAAGTTTATGAAGTATCTGAAGTATATGAAGTGATGGTTATTTTTTATTATCAATTATTTTTATTTTTTTCTCTGTGAAATGAAGTCAGCACAGGTTGAAGCAATTCAGATTTTTTTTTTTGTTTCTCAAAATAAATTATTTATTTTCTTGTAAATTTTATGCAGCGGGACAGACGAAATGATGCCAGTATGCACCTTCTTAAAATCCTTGTCATCTGTGCTGTTGAAGGGGAAGGACCAGTTGATGTATCCATAATCCTTGAAGGAGAGGAAATTTTGCAAGAATGTGGCAATAGCTCCGAGCACTGCGCTACACATTTGAGCTATTTTCAGAAAGTGCTTCTAGAACTTGATGGGATTAAGCTATCACCAAAAGTGCAAGCTTTAAAGATGAAGTTATCATCTTAAAACATTTGATTTGGCTTGACTACAAGTCTTTACATGTTGTGTTTACATGTTCAGCTTAAAATGTTTTAATGCGTTATGGTTTCAATGGTATACTTTTAAGTGCACTAGTCCAGAGTGCTGATTTGAATGTTGCAACTTCACTGCTTCAGAGGGCTATTAAGTTTTAACGTTTATTCTACAGTTTGTTTAATGTATTTTCTGCTGTATTTTATTTCTAAATGAATGCTGTATTTTATTTATTTATTATTATTATTATTATTTTACACAATTTTGTTTAAAACAAGTATTTCAGGCCCTGGTGCCGTGCAGTTTTTTCTATGGATGCAAAATTTAGATGAATGCACTTTTATTAAAAAGACAACTTGGATCTAGACTGTGAATGTCACAAATATTTGGTAATGTTGTTGAATAAACTGTTTAATTATATTTTAGTTGTGTGATTTATGAAAGATGTTCCTAATGTTACGTCAGAGGACATGCGCCGATGTTTATCACACATTCCAATAAGAGAGAGATTACTCACTCACAAGTTTTTTTTGCACCGTATTTCAATTTTTAAAAAAAGTTGCTCATTTTCACCACGAACACGGATGAGCCTTCGGGTTTCCTCAGCCGTCCCTATAATATAAATTACAAAACTGTGGTCACGTTGCAATAAGTAAGAATAGTGTAAGCACCGTTCATTTACATGTACACATATGGCCGTAAGCTAAACAAACAATGCGTTATCAAATGCTCGGCAAACTGCTGTGCTACTGAACTTTCATATTTGTTTGTAGCATGCAGTAAAGTGTATGTGACATAAAAATATATATTTGTAATATCGTGCAATCTGTACTATCCGCTAGCAAACTTTAGCGATTTTTTTGCAAACGTTTCTTTACAGAACATCACCATAAACACAAACACAAGACTAGAGGTAATATACATATAATGAAAACTTGTCATAAAAATCTTTATTAATGGTAAAAATTAACATTTATGTCTCTGCTTGCTCGAGTGAGCAGCTATGTTGAAAACTTCGCTTAGCCCTTCGTTTGAAGTGAGGTCCTGAAAAATCTTCGTTTGGAGGGCTATCTGGCCCTTCCCCCTCCCCCTACACCTCCAACCAAAAGAGAAATGAGACACCACTACCCCTGCACGCGAACGCGCCAAGTGGAATGGTAGGGGGAAGGGTAGGATTAGTATTCAGCCTTAATATTGGAGCAATAAAATTTACTTAAAATCTATGTGTCCAAATTGTTACGAGGATTTTATCAAGTAAAGTTCTTTTTTTCAGTGAATGGTGAACACGATGATTTAAGAATTTAATTAAACACGAATATATATATATATATTTATTTTGTGTGTGTGTGTGTGTGTGTGTGTGTGTGTGTGTGTGTGTGTGTGTGTGTGTGTGTGACCGGTGCAAGGGCCATTGTCACTCATACTGTCGTAGTTTTTAGAGCCCTAAAAAAGCATTCGCTAGTAAGTAAGTAAATAAAAGACAAATGAATAAATAGTTTTAAACTATATATATAATGGAAATATGTATAAAGAAAATATAATTAATATTTTCATGTTTAATTACAAAAAAAAAAAAACATTTTAATGGTTAGTGACTGTTGCAGACATTTACACTATTTTTGAGAACTATTAAGTTCTCCTTCAACGTGTCATAGCAAACTGCCCCTTTGATCTGCTGGGTACGGCGGGGGGTCAAGCAATCGACGCCCCGCCATACCCAGCAGATCAAAGGGGCAGACTCATAAACTCTCCGTGTGCACACACACAAACTCTCCGTGCACACACATAAACTCTCCGTGCGCACACACACACGATTTATAGATAAAATGCAGACATAAACACGCCACCCCCCAGGGAAACAACAAACCCAAATTTATAGACTACAGTACTCGCTTTTCCAACACGCTAGCTCGCTCCGATGTGAGCCGATTTATTCAAGTCATAATTAGAGAATATAGAGAGATTAATAACAGAGAAAGCATAATAAGATGTCTATACAGTAAATAAAAAGAAAAGTATCAAATCCAACTACAGTATTAAGTCTGATTTTATTGCCATCATTAACCATTTATGTTATATATTTATTTTATATTATTTGATTTATAAAATGGCGGCCATTTTACAAATGATTTTGAAATGCAACTGATTGATTTTGGCCGCTGTTGCCTTTAAACGGCGGTGTGCGCGGCGGGATGGTTATCCCGATTGAGTAACCACTGTACATCTGAAAAAGGCGAATGCTGCATAAATGTAATGTTTATAATACCTGATGATTGTGGATTCCACAAAAAAATTGATGAACAAAGCATCATACCATTCCATATCCTAAGTAAAAAATACCAAAAGCCTTTGCGATTTACAGTTAATACAGTATACTGTAGTGTATTAAACTGTAAATACTGTACAATATTTACAGTTAAATATTGTAAATCACAATAATGCTGTTTCTTTTACAGTAATGTGCAGTATTAAAAAAAAAAGAAAAAAAAGTCAGAAATCCTGAGGCCCCGGGCCATGAGACACTTCATAACACTTCATAAGGGTTTGAGCATGTTAAGACCCCTAAAAAACCCTAAAGGGTGGGGCAAAAAATCCTTAGGAAAACACGAGGGTCCTGCAGGTGCTTGGGCCCTAATCAACAAGAAGGTCCTGTCCACCCTATAGTGTTTTCACCCTAAAAATACTAACGGACAACACTCCCATCTTTATAACTTATACATAAGTTCTTTAAAAAAAAAAAAAAAAGTTTAATTATTTTGTTTTGTAATTTCAGTTGTAATATTTAAGCTAACTTTAAACATTTTTTTTTAAAATAATAGCAGCATTGTTTCTAAGTTTTTTTTTTTTTTCAAAATGCATTTGATATATCTGCAAGACATTGTAAGCACAATATGTTTTAAGTTAGCAAAAGACATATTACAATAAATAAATATGCAAACATATTGCAACAGTAAACAAGTAGTAATCACATTTACATTTACATTACATTACATTTAGGCATTTGGCAGACGCTCTTATCCAGAGCGACTTACTTTTTTTTATTTTTTTTATCTCATTACACATCTGAGCAGTTGAGGGTTAAGGGCCTTGCTCAAGGGCCCAACAGTGGCAACTTGGTGGTTGTGGGGTTTGAACCTGGGATCTTCCGAACTGTAGTCCAATGCCTTAACCACTGAGGAGAAGGAGTGTTGCAGGAGTGCTAATATTTTTTTATTAGAGATTTAATAGATTTCATTGTGCATGTCACTTCACTTGTATGTGTTTAGTCCGGCTTCGTTTTACCATGGCAATATGCAACATCTTGTACAGTTGCTATGCTATGCAATGCTATAAACACATATTTCTCATGTCTGTTTAATGTGTTATGACTAATTCAGTGTCATTAGTATAATAGTGTTTAGAAACATGGTTTTCATTGCCCAACATGGAAAAGCAGGAACACCGGAGTCTTCATCAGTCACGCGGGGATGGTACTCACACACTGAATAAAAAAAAAGAAAAAGAATGAATAACCATAATCTGAACTGGTACTTCATCATCAACAACATGTAAGCATCTCTGCTTAGAAGAAGCATTAGCATCTCCTGTTTATAACTAATCATTCTATGTTTCTTTGTTCTCACTAACATCTGTAAGGCCAGGCATTTAGCCTAGAAAAATGAGAACTTCCACAAGACCTATCAGGAAATAATGTCAACTTTATTTGTATAGCACTTTAGCAAAAACAAATGCACCAAAGTGCTGCACAGATATAATAAAATAATACAAAAGACATAAATTAAAAAAAGAAAAGAAAGTATGTTCCAGCAATTATCATTTACTATTTTTTAATATTTAAATGGTTACCCTCATATGTTTTGGATTTGGAGTAAAAGCAATTTATCAAAAGGAAATCACTCCTATCACCACCAAAATGTAGAAGCGCTCCTGAGGTGTCCTATTCATTTTCCAACTTTACCATTATCTACTGAACCAACGTTATGCCAACATTGGGCCAACCTATATTTGGCCCCACCAATGAGCCAACATTGTTCTTGTGGAACACTCAAAAACCGCGTTACTCGCAATCTGTGGATCCACTGTAGGAGGTCATTAGCGTAACCATGGTAAATAATATGTTTGAGTTTTGAGCCCAAAGGGAGCATGTAAAGGGAAAGCAAAAGAGGGCCAAGAATGGATCCCAGAGGAACAACACAATGGATAGGCACAGAGGGTGAACAGGAGAGGAACTACCAGATCACCGTCATCAACAGGAGCCCAGTGGAGAGAGTGGACAGCTTCAGATACCTCGGTGTTCACATCACTCAGGACCTGTCATGGTCCTGTCACATCAACACCGTGGTGAAAAAAGCCCGGCAGCGTATGTACCACCTCAGACGCTTGAGAGACTTTAGACTGCCCTCCAAGGTGCTCAGGAACTTCTACTCCTTCACCATAGAGAGCATCCTGACGGGAAACATCACGACCTGGTTCGGGAACAGCACCATGCAGGACAGACGAGCTCTACAGAGGGTGGTGCGATCAGCCGAGCGCATCATCCGCACTGAGCTCCCTGACCTGCACTCGATCTACAGCAAGCGGTGCTGGACTAAGGCCAGGAAGATTGTGAAGGACCTCAGTCACCCCAGTAATGGACTGTTCTCTTTGTTGCGGTCTGGGAAGAGATTCCGCTCCCTAAAGGCCAACAAAGAGAGACTGAGGAGGAGCTTCTTCCCGCAGGCGATAAGGTCTCTCAATCACAATCACACCACCACACAGGACTAATAATATCTTTTTAAGCTAACAACATTGACTGGACAATCATAGACACATTTATACACACTTGCACTAAATATTTATACATCTGGACAATTGCACGTCAGTTTCACTAGTCACCTTTCATACATATTTGCATAACCATATGTCACTTTAAATTATATATATATAAATATATATATTATACAGTGGTGTGAAAAACTATTTGCCCCCTTCCTGATTTCTTATTCTTTTGCATGTTTGTCACATTTAAATGTTTCTGCTCATCAAAAACCGTTAACTATTAGTCAAAGATAACATAATTGAACACAAAATGCAGTTTTTAAATGAAGGTTTACGATATTAAGAGAGAAAAAAAACTCCAAATCTACATGACCCTGTGTGAAAAAGTGATTGCCCCCCTTGTTAAAAAATAACTTAACTGTGGTTTATCACACCTGAGTTAAATTTCTGTAGTCACCCACAGGCCTGATTACTGCCACACCTGTTTCAATCAAGAAATCACTTAAATAGGAGCTACTGTACCTGACACAGAGAAGTAGACCAAAAGCACCTCAAAAGCTAGACATCATGCCAAGATTCAAAGAAATTCAGGAACAAATGAGAACAAAAGTAATTGAGATCTATCAGTCTGGTAAAGGTTATAAAGCCATTTCTAAAACTTTGGGACTCCAGCGAACCACAGTGAGAGCCATTATCCACAAATGGCAAAAACATGGAACAGTGGTGAACCTTCCCAGGAGTGGCCGACCAAAATTACCCCAAAAGCACACAGACAACTCATCCGAGAGGCCACAAAAGACCCCAGGACAACATCTAAAGAACTGCAGGCCTCACTTGCCTCAATTAAGGTCAGTGTTCACGACTCCACCATAAGAAAGAGACTGGGCAAAAACGGCCTGCATGGCAGATTTCCAAGGCGCAAACAACTTTTAAGCAAAAAGAACATTAAGGCTTGTCTCAATTTTGCTAAAAAAAAAACACCTCAATGATTGTCAAGACTTTTGGGAAAATACCTTGTGGACCGACGAGACAAAAGTTGAACTTTTTGGAAGGTGCGTGTCCCGTTACATCTGGCGTAAAAGTAACACAGCATTTCAGAAAAAGAACATCATACCAACAGTAAAATATGGTGGTGGTAGTGTGATGGTCTGGGGTTGTTTTGCTGCTTCAGGACCTGGAAGGCTTGCTGCGATAGATGGAACCATGAATTCTACTGTCTACTGTCTACTGTTCGCCAACTCGAGCTGAAGCGATCTTGGGTGTTGCAGCAGGACAATGACCCAAAACACACCAGCAAATCCACCTCTGAATGGCTGAAGAAAAACAAAATCAAGACTTTGGAGTGGCCTAGTCAAAGTCCTGACCTGAATCCTATTGAGATGTTGTGGCATGACCTTAAAAAGGTGGTTCATGCTAGAAAACCCTCAAATAAAGCTGAATTACAACAATTCTGCAAAGATGAGTGGGCCAAAATTCCTCCAGAGCGCTGTAAAAGACTCGTTGCAAGTTATCGCAAACGCTTGATTGCAGTTATTGCTGCTAAGGGTGGCCCAACCAGTTATTAGGTTCAGGGGGCAATTACTTTTTCACACAGGGCCATGTAGGTTTGGATTTTTTTTCTTCCTAAATAATAAAACCCCTCATTTAAAAACTGCATTTTGTGTTTACTTGTGTTATCTTTGACTAATAGTTAAATGTGTTTGATGATCAGAAACATTTTGTGTTACAAACATGCAAAAGAATAAGAAATCAGGAGGGGGGCAAATAGTTTTTCACACCACTGTATATACACACACAGTGGTGTGAAAAACTATTTGCCCCCCTCCTGATTTATAAGAAATCAGGAAGGGGGCAAATAGTTTTTCACACCACTGTATTTGACAGATTTTGTGGGGGTGCAATCAGTGGCAGGGGGGCATTTTAGCGCATAACACCAACTTTACCGCGGTTCACTTCCATTGCTCAAATATTCCCCTCTTGGTCGGCAACTGCGAGTGACGTCACTCCCCATACAATCCCGCCCCACAGAAAAGACCCGCCCCTGATGCTGATTGACAGGTTTCTGTGTAACGTGTTGGAAATGCAATTGCAAATGGATTAGCGATTGCGTTTGAATTTTGGCCGGCTTCACGCGCGGCGCAGAGAAAGTGAAAAAGCAAACGTGGTGATTGATTTTGCTATTTAAATATGACCGGTTCATGACGTGTAAGACCTGGGAAATACAAATGCAAATAGACTTTTCTTTTTCATTTGAAATTTGGCAGTCAGTGTGCGCTCGCGAAGGCGAAACATCAAATGGTAATGCAAAGTTGCATTTGAATATTGTCCGCGATATCGCTCCATAGTATTCCTATTTATTCTACTTTAGAATATCAGCCAACTTCTGAATTTTAGGCCCGTATTTACTAAGTCTCTTAGAGTGGGAAATCACTACTAAAATTCCTACTTTCAGGTGTAGAAGTACAAGCTATTTATCAAGATTCCTAAAATAGAAACAAATTCATAGCGGATGGATTCATCGGTTATGAATTTGTTTGGACAAAAATCTTACACACGTTGGAAGAGAGGTAGCTCGGGACTTGCTGAAAACAGCCCTGAGATCAGCGTAATCATGTGGGACCGCAAAAAGGTCGGAAAATTCCTCAGAGGATTTTAAAACTGCAGAGAGGGGCAAAGGACAGACAGAGGGGGCTCCATCCGAGGATGGCAGTGTTCTGCCAGTGAGTCTGTAGGTTATGGCGGATGAGCCATGGACATCCAGGAACCAGCTGAGATTGAGCCTTCTGCATGACCAGGAACAATATCCCCTCCGAATGGTGCCCAGATATCCGCAGGGTGACTGGAGCGATTCTCTGCGGTAATGAAGATGGAAGCATTCCATCAAGAGCTCGAACTCACAATGGTGGTTCCAGGGGAAGGGTTGGTGCATTCAGTCCCTTAGCCTTTGCAGCACAAATTAAATTCTGATTTTACATTTAGGCATTTGGCAGACACTCTTATCTTTTTATCTCATTACACATCTGAGCAGCTGAGGGTTAAGGGCCTTGCTCAAGGGCCCAACAGTGACAACTTGGTGGTTGTGGGATTTGAACCTGAGATCTTCCGAACCATAGTCCAATGCCTTAACCACTGAGCTACCCCTGGCCCCTATTCCCCTATGATTCAAATGAAAATCGATGAGGGCATTAAGAACACAAGACTGATTATCCCAGAGAAGACCGACAGGAATAAGTGAGCGGGGTCTCTAGACAGCTGCGTTGGAGCGCTCCAGTGTGCTTAGGTTCACTGAGGGGGCCTTGCTTTTAATAGGCATGGAAGGTGCCAGACGTTGTCGATCCTCGGGCAAGATCCGAATTCACACGATCTGCATGGGTTCATAATTAGCAGATCCAGCAGTTGTGCTGATGAAACTCCAGCAGTTGTCTCACAGCCTCCCTACATGTGTGGGAGCATTCAAAGACCCTCCTCATCTCCTCAGTTATGCGAGGAAGTGGAAAAACACTTGGCAAAAAAGACGCGAGGCACACGAGTGAGATACTGCGGCACTGAATGGTTCTCTCAGTGTGCTTATAAAGGAGTCTTAGGATCTGGAGATTCTGTGTTGATCTAGCTGGCTCGTGACACTCAGGGGTACATCTGGCAAACTGACAGGTGGCATGTATGCCTTTACTATTTACAGTTTTATTTTAATTTGCCTTAAAGTGTTTTAATAATTATTTCTTTATATTGACTCCCTCCTCTGCAAAATGCTTTCATCATCTCTCCAGGTTCACTTTCATTTTAAATTAATTTTGATTAGATTATCGTAGTCCTAAACAGCTCTATTATAAGGGCTTAAACCAGGTGTGATTCACATGATGTCACATACTTTCTGTGGAGAAGTTCTACTCCTCACTGAAAAAAATTGAAGGAAGCTTCACTAACAAACTTTTATGTCCTACTCTGAGGTAGAATTGCTTTCAGTCCTAAGTCAACTTTGAACCTGATTCCCATGAGTGATTCTGGGATGTGTAGTTAATATGGGCCCTGGTTTTAAATCCTAAATTATGTTAAATGGAAAGCTAGTGTATTAGAGTGTACAAATGCTTGTTTCACACATGAACTAGTGCCCTTTTTCAGATGTTAGAGAGGGATTTTGGATTCAGTCTTGTGTTAGAAGCTTTTTAGATTTGAAGCTTGCATTAGGTGTGCACAAAACAACACAGACAGATCAGAGAAACAACCCAGAAGCAATTATTAAGAAGACTGAATGTTATTTAAGATGATACAACACTATCAGATGTTTTTTCTTGCTCAAAGTGTTTGTAACTTATTTTAAATGTGAGTTTTGGCAGGCAGCTTTTTTCACCATTTTCTAGTACTGTGGACCATCCCGACCTTATTATCAACTATAATTAACAATTGATAGAACACCTTTTTAACATTCATTCATTCAACATTCTTTATTTGTCACATGCATAGTTATACAAGTACAACACGCAGTGAAATGTATCCTGAACCGCTCCTACTTTGTGCAAATAACAAGAAACAAAAGAAATAATCTATAAAAAAAAAAAAAAAAAAAAGGTGCAAATGTAAACATAATAATAAAGTGTGTATCTGAGCAGGATAAAGATGTTAGTGCAAGTGATGCTTACAGTCCAGACTAAAGTGCAGTGTGCAGTGTGGAATGTCAGCACAGCAGTGTGTGGGTGAACTGTTACCAGTCCTATGAATGGGAGAGTGGCCCATCATGGTTGAGGAGTCTAATCGCCTGTGGATAAAAACTCCTCCTGAGTCTCTCCGTTTTGGCCATAATGACCCGGAACCTTCTGCCTGAATGCAGAAGTTTGAACAGTCCGTTATTGGGGTGCGACAAGTCCTTAATGATACGAGCTGCCCTGGTTTTACATCTCCTGGTGTATGTCCTGCATGGAGGACTATTACTTTTAGGTAATAGTCCTTCCACTACTTTTATGTTTTATATCACCACTCCTGGAATGCTCTTAACCAATCATTCAATAAACTGTTGTTTAAACTTTTGTCTAAAACTAATTTTTTTTCACAAGCTGGTAATATTATATTTATTGGACCAAAGAAAAATGTACAGACAGTGTTGGCTGTAATGCGTTACAAAGTAAGTTAGAGTACAGTACTTGAATTACTTTTTTGATGCAACAAGTAATCTAACGGGTTAAGTCCGCCATTTAAGTATTCAGTTTTTTTTTTGTTTTGTTTTAAATGTAATGTTTGTTATTCAGACAATTTATGTAATCCATGAGCCAGACAGCAGTCATTTCCAATTGATTAGTGTGTGTGTGAGAAAAGTCCCCCCCCCCAATACCCCCCCCCCCTTCTGTTATTGCTGCTGTTATACCCACCTATATCTCACCTATGCGATTTGACTATGCAAGGACCGACACATGGAAAGATGGAAACCTAATCACAGCGCCAAAACCCGCGGTGAATCATGATGAACAGTACTTACAGCCACCACGCGAAACTGGGTAGGTGAGATACGGGTATTAGTACTTAACAGATTCATCTGGGCCAAACATCGCTGAATGATGATGGTAGAGTAATTATAAATGTCTTGACTAAAGATCAGGAATCACAAAAGAGCTTAGATTTTTTGCAATGGAAAAGTACTCCAACTGGTTACTAGTTACTTTGATCAGAAAATAATGCTGTAATGTAACTGATACTTTTTAAAGACTGATTTTGTAATGTAATTAGTTACTTTAAAAGGTAACATCCTCCAACACTGTGTACAAATCATATTAATTGTCTAAAAAAAAAACTTTACTCACCTCAAAAACTGTACAGTGTAATGTTCATCATCCTTGAGAGCCAAAAGCAGCTCCTTCCCTGAGGCCTCTATTTTATTACCTGACAGATGCAATTCTCTCAGGTGTGAGGGGTTTGATCTCAGTGCTGAAGCAATAGCAACACAGCCTTCATCAGATACACCACACTCATACAACCTATAGAGAAACGCACTGTTAGAGAGCTGTAAAGTACTTCTATTACAAGCCTTACTGTTTATTACAGTTTTTTATTTCCGACTTCTACATATCAACAAAGTCTCCTTATTGGTGTTCACATGAATATATCTTAGGAAAATCAGACTGTCAGTGATAAAGCATTGTGTGTATTTTATTTTTTAGAAGAGGGACAGACTATAGTGTCATATATTAAAGAGTCATTTATTAAAAAAACAGACTGTGTATAAGTATAATTAAGTATTGATAAGAACAACTGTGATTATTTTATTTATCCATGATCTGTTTGACTATTCCCAAGTTCAGCTCTGAGTTTAGTTTCCAAATAATTTATTTATTCATTTACTCTCAAAATTAATCAGTGTGCAGTGAAAAGAAACAATCTTCCTCCTCAGGACATTGATGATGAACCTAAAACTTCTGCTTCAGTCTCACTATTAGAGAATGTGTCTTACTGAGGAGCAGGTCATGTGACTCTCAGAGAGACGATCTTACCTCAGTGTCTCCAGTTTACAGTCAGGATTCTCCAGTACAGTACAGAGACGCTTCACTCCTGAGTCTCCTAAATTATTATAGGACAGAGTGAGTTGTCTCAGGTGTGAGGGGTTTGATGTCAGAGCTGAAGTCAGAGCAGCACAGCCTTCATCTGAGATACCACACTTACACATCCTGTAGAGAGAAAGAACGGGATTCTTTATCAACAGATTTTGTCTGGCATGTTAGATTGTCTGCCCACTGTTCAGTGGTGCATCCTGACAGTGCTTTATGTGTGGGTCTGGATAAAATCTGGTTTGCACAGATTTTGAAAACACACAAACACACACAAAGAAATAAGTTGCCCGTTCACACAAATGAGGATGGGTTCCCTGTTGAGACTGGTTCCTCTCAAGATTTCTTCCTATTACCATCTCAAGTGTGTTGAACTTAAACTTGAACTCGGAGTTTTTTCTTGCCACGGTCGCCGTCAGCCTCGGCTTGCTCACCAGGGACAGTCTTATAATTTTGATTCATACACATTCAATTTTTTTTTTCAATTCAATTCATTCACATCTCTTTAATAACTTAAATAATTATTTTGATTGTGTAAAACTGCTTTACAACAATGCCAATTGTTAAAAGTGCTATACAAATAAAATTTAATTGAATTGAAAGAACTTGCATGACCACAAGAAGTACTTATCTGGAAGGATATCACTCAAGAGATTTGTGGATTTGGCCGTTGTTTATGGAGCACACACACGCATTTCTGTAGGGGTCCCTGTAAATACTGTACTTCTTTTAAATTATATATTTTTAATAATGACACAAGATGCTTATGCTTTTCTTGGCACTGATACAGTAATCCTTTGACAGAGAAATCAATCTGTAGTTTGTCTTTACTGATTTAATTAGTCTACTGTATTCTTTCTGATGTTCATCACATTTCATAGCTATGTGCTCTACAGTTTCTTGTCCACAGCAGTCTTAGTTTCCTGTTGGGATTCTCAGTTGTTATTCCTATTTTAATCGACTGAGTTATTTAGTTCTTCATGTCCAATTTGCATTTCTCCAAATTCCAACTGGATGGAAAATATTGGTGATAATTTAAGGCTCTACTACAAATTCTCACAATCTTTGCTTCCTTTATGTTTAATTTCTCCAGGACTGTTTCTGCTGCTCTGTGCAATGGATCTATACTGAAATACTGAGGGCTTGGTATATTTTACCTCCTGCTGTCCTTTTTGCTCCCTGCTCTCTTTCAACAATACATTTTAATATATCATAGATTTTTAAACATTAAAACAAGTATTTAATTAGTCTATTTTGTGTTAATTTTGAATGAAATATCAGTCCTAAAACCTTGACTGTCTCCACTTGTTTACTGTTTTGTCTGTATATTTTCAAAGACATTTGTTTGTGCTATTTTGAAAAGCAGATTGTTTTGTTCACTGAAATTTTGAACTCCCACTCTAAAGACTATTCTTTTAATTTTTCAATTACTTCTTGCATCATTTTATTTGCAACCTTTCACCGACAAGGCCCCGTCATGTATATGATGGACCAACACCTATAATGTGCTAAAATATGTCATTGATCATATCAGAATGTTAAAAAGTATCAGGCTCCAAAAACTTTCGTGGAATCCTGTTTATTACCTCATGAACAGTATCTCATTCAATACTTTTTTACCTGTATTTTTTTAAGTCTAATTTAACTTTTTCCCTTCTGTGCCTATTTTATTTAGTTTAGTGATTGAGCCTTCCTTCCACAATGTCATACGTTTTTTCTAGGAATACTATTACTTTTAGTTTTTTTTGTTTGATCGACTGACCATAAGTATACAGGTCCTTCTAAAAAAAATGAGCATATTGTGATAAAGTTCATTATTTTCTGTAATGTACTGATAAACATTAGACTTTCATATTGTAGCATTTTTTGACGCTAGCAGGGATCTTGGAGGACGAGTGAGCTTACTTGCTCCCCAATGCAAATGGCTGGGGAGTAGTTTATTACTCTCAGCACAAGCACACATACACAGGTCAAGCACACACACACACACCCAACTTGGCCGAAGCCACTAACCCATACACCCCTCTCTCTCATGGTAGACACAGAAAACCCCCGCAAAGCATGACTGTCGTCAGCCGCCGGCCCGCCCACGCCACACTGCCCCCACCCGAGCTGTGACCGTCTCCGGTCACCATGACTCTCAGTCTTGGAGGCGTGAAGGCGGTCTGCGCTGTGTATGCCGGGGTCCTTTTGTGGAGAAGCACTTTGTCCCGGAGGCGGTCCGGCCTCCGCAGAGTTCGATGTCTCGCCGGCGTGCGGCTGGTAAGGCGCAAGACGGTCTCAGTGGAGCAAAACTCGCGCCCGCCCCGCCAACCGCACCCGGTAGATGACATCGGAGAGCTGGGCAAGTACTGTACAGGGGCCCACCCAGCGAGACATGAACTTGGGTGAAAGCCCTCTCTTCCTTCCGGAGGAACACACCCACACTTGCTCACCAGCAGAAAAACCTCGTCCCTGGCTGTGAATGTCCACGCCCACACGCTCCACAGGTGCCCTTTTTGCTCTTTGCCGTGTATTGGACAAAGCGTTCACTGACCAGCGGCGGCGCAGGTGAAACGACTGCGGGCGTTGCTCTCGGCAAGGGAGTAACTCGGCACACGCGCTCTTCACCTCGCTCGCCGTACCGACGACGCGCTTTGCCGCGCGTATAGTGGGGTCCGCTGTCCCTCAGACCTAAGAACGTTGCCACGGTAGTCTCGAGGTCCCGTGCCTCGGCATCGCCGCAAAACCCCGGAGACTTTTTCGTTGTCTAGGCGTGACAGGTATCCCTGTCCCCGGCTAGAATCACCTACCGAGTGTCCCCGAGCTGCGGGCAGTCGCTTGGCTCTTTCGCCGTGATGCACCGCAGTTATGGGTTCAGCACGCTGTGCTGCGCATAGTGCCTCGGTAAGGGAAGCTGGTGCTGCTAACCTGATGTGCTCACGGAGCCGCGGCGGTCGGAGTCCTCGAAGACTCCTGCTTATTGGGCTCGCACTCTGGATAGCCCCGGACCGCCAGCTCCTCGCACGCTACTTCTTGGCAGTCACCGGCGCCGAACCGGAGGTGAAGTATCTCAAAAACTTAGCATATTTCATATTGAGCACAGTAATACCATGGTCAGTAAACCATTTACCAGTGGTTTTGGCACTGTGCGCAGGTGCCAGGTCGTGCTGAAAAATTTAATCTTCATCTCCATAAAGCTTTTCAGCAGATGGAAGGATGAAGTGCTCCAAAATCTCCTGATAGCTAGCTGCATTGACCCTGCCCTTGATAAAACAGTGGACCAACACCAGCAGCTGACATGGCACCCCAGACCATCACTGACTGTGGGTACTTGACACTGGACTTCAGGCATTTTGGCATTTCCCTCTCCCCAGTCTTCCTCCAGACTCTGGCACCTTGCTTTCCGAATGACATGCAAAATTTGCAACCTGTAGCCCATTTCCTGCACATGCCTGTACACGGTGGCTCTGGATGTTTCTACTCCAGACTCAGTCCACTGCTTCCACAGGTCCCCCAAGGTCTGGAATCGGTCCTTCTCCACAATCTTCCTCAGGGCCCGGTCACCTCTTCTCGTTGTGCAGCGTTTTCTGCCACACTTTTTCCTTCCCACAGACTTCCCACTGAGGTGCCTTGATACAGCACTCTGGGAACAGCCTATTCGTTCAGAAATGTCTTTCTGTGTCTTACCCTCTTGCTTGAGGGTTGATGGCCTTCTGGACAGCAGTCAGGTCGGCAGTCTTACCCATGATTGCAGTTTTGAGTAATGAACCAGGCTGGGAGTTTTTAAAAGCCTCAGGAATCTTTTGCAGGTGTTTAGAGTTAATTAGTTGATTCAGATGATTAGGTTAAGAGCTCATTTAGAGAACCTTTTCATGATATGCTAATTATTTGAGGTAGGGATTTTGGTTTTTCATGAGCTGTATGCCACAATCAATATTAAAACAATAAAAGGCTTGAACTACTTCAGTTGTGTGTAATGAATCTAAAATATATGAAAGGCTAATGTTTATCAGTACATTACAGAAAATAATGAACTTTATCACAATATGCTAATTTTTGGAGAAGGACCTGTAATATTGCATGCTCTGTATTTCTCCCTTTACAAAATACACTTAGATATGGAGAGATCACATTTTGCTTTCTACCATCAAAGAGATTCTACTAAAAGTTCTGCTTTTTGCATATTATATGTTAATGTTTTTTTTTTTCATAACTTTCTGTACTTTGATTTATTTGTATTATATTAATGGACATGGAATGACTAAGTAATTGAATCTTTTTAACATTTGAAGACTTTCTTTTATTTCCTTATTTACATCCATCATATTCTTATTTTTCGTGCTTTTTGGATTTTTTCATGCTGTTTGAATAATTATTTCAACTTATTGTTTAGTTCTTCAGCATCTATTATATGTTCCTTCAGAAGCACTATGAAATGTATTTTAATGATTGTTTGGAAAATGCTGCAGTCTGCTTTATTGAAAATAAACCTTGGTGTTCCCATACTTACTTCGTGACAGGGCATGTCAATTATTATGGTAATTATATCACTACCACACATCGATTGTCTATGAATAGCCCATGTGCTAATGTCTGCAATATAATAAGTTAGGCCTATAGCTGTTTCTGAGATATTAGTAGTGTTATATTTGCTGGTCACGAATCCAAATAAAAATGGGAGGATTTCATCAGGGAGAGCATTTGTCATTAAACCTGTGCCAAGCTGGGGTGATCCCTTGACGGGACCAGCCAAAAGATAAATCAAGAAAAAAAAAATGGTTCTCTTCCCAACAGTAAAGCAACATTGATCCAGATCAGTTCTCTATTTTCCACAAACAACTGTGCCATTGTATGTTTTATTTCCCTTATTATTATCACTGTAAATTCCAATTGCTTTGCTGACTCGCATATAAATAGTAAACTTTACTCAAAAAATTCAAACTATACATATTACAAGGTTTTGTCGAGTAACACTTACTTGCAGAGTGAGTAGAACAATTTACTTAATAGTTTTAGTGATGCTTACTTGCAACACATAAGTAGCAACAAATAAAGCAATGATGTTATTGTACCAGTGAGAGGCAGCAGCGAGCCCAAGAATAATGAAGAAGTAAAAAAAGGGGGGGAAGAAGAAGCAAGAAGCAAGAGAGCATGCGTAGTAGAATTTGTGCGTGCTCAGCTCGTGAACGGGTGAATTGGCGCCAATTTTCTGATGTTGAAAGAAGCAGCAGGAAGTTTTTAACATCTGAAGCTTCATTACGGTTTTAAGTTACATGTTAGGTTAAAATGTGTAAGAATAGTGATGATTTGGGTCAGATTTCAATTGTTCCTGACAGTGGATATATATTCTCAGTGTTTTATACTGTAGCGTGGGCGGGGCAGCGGCTGACGACCATTATGCTTTGCGGGGTTTTTGCGTTTTGCTGTTCACCCTTTTCAGGACAGTTGTTTGGGTTAGTGGCTTCGGCCAAGTTGGATGTTTTAAGATATGTATGTGTGTGACCTGTTGAATGTGTCCCAGTTCATGCTAAGGCTGAATTGGATTTGGTTCCCATGCTGTACAGTGACTGTGTGGTGAATAAAATTCTCCCAGCCATTGCATTGAGCAGCAATTAAGCTTACTTAGTCTCTCCAAATGGAGATGAGTGAGCTTGGTTGCTGCCTAATGCAATGGCTAGGAGTATTTTATTAGGTCTCAGCACTGTATGGCATGAGCAGCACATTCACTGAGATAACACACACAAACACGGCTGAAGCCATTAACCCAAACACCTTTCTCCAACACGGTGGACACATAGAGAACCCCCGCAAGGCATGATGGTCGTCAGCCACCGCCCCGCCCATGCCACAATGTAATAAACAATTGATGAACTTAAGTTATTCGAGTAATGTTTACTTGGCTTTTTTAAGGCAATCGGTTTCCTCACTTTTTCCTAGTAATGTGAACACTAATAGAAAGTTAACTCAAATAATGATTTTAAGTCAACAGTACTTAAGTATACTTGATTAACAAGTTGTCCCTACAAATTGTGTTAAGTTATGCCAACTAAACATTAATACTCTACTTTACTTGGAAATTTTAAGGCAATCGGTTTCCTCACTTTTTCTAAGTAAAGTCAACTTATTACATTTTACAGTGATATTATTTATTTATAATTTTGCATTATGTGCAATAAGATCTCTGCACCAGATCTGTTTACTGTATGATGTGTCCCATCACTTATTTGAAATATCTATAGTAACTATTTCCAAACTTTTCCATGGGTTGTAAAAATTATTCATTTCATGCCCTTTATTTTTTTTCCCAAACTTTTATAATCACATCCTCTACTGTTTTTTGCCCTGTACTACATATCTCAAAATTTAGACACTTGATCACCCATATTGCTACTCCTTCAACTGTCAGACTTCTGTTTTCTTTTCTTATATTTTTTATTCTTTTCTCCTTTTTTTAAATAATCTTCTATCCATTCACAATCTAGTTACTTGTCCAATCTAAACTTCACGTTCCACCTCTCAACGCCTCCTGGCAATTGCTTGTCTTTGAGAACGGCTTAAGAGACCAAAGCTAATAAGGTACAGGTTAGATCAGTTAGCTGAGTGTTGTAGGATCAGAGAGGAAAACCAACTAGGTGGGGTGTTCAGGAATGAACCCAAATTGCAGGTGGCGACCAGAAAAGAGCAGAATCAAGAGAGAATGCAGCTTTTTATATGAGTCCTAGATTGGATATATTTTAGATCCAATATGAGGTCATGCGACTTGAATGAGAAAAGTCAGATCGGAATCTATGTGGCTTTTGGCCTATGCACATGCTTTGATGAGAACATCAATCAAGATTTTATTGCAATGCTAGCAACAGCTTCTAAAACAGCTAAAGCAAGCTACCCGGCATCCTTCCTTCATCTGGACCTCAACAAGTACCACCCACTAACTGCTCCAGAGCAAAATTCCAAGCATATTTTGCTAAAATCACATTTATTTACAAATATGAGGTGTTTTAATGCAGATAGTGTGAATAAAGACTTATTTGCATATGCATACTGGGTTCAGAGGATGGGCATGTCTACATTAGAATTGAAGAAGAACTCAATTGCATTTATGAATGTAAACCATCATTACATGCAAATCCGATTTGACAAAAAAAAAAATGGAACTGAACAATGAGTCTTGTAATGTGAATGTAGTGTAAATAGAGGAAAGTAAAGAAATGTGCAGTCTCACCCTATCATGTGTTTTAGTTACATAAGCAGACCAAGCCTAAAAGCTCGATTCAAATATTAACAAACACCCCATGACTTGTATTTTACAAGAACCAGGAAATGGAAAGTGAAAAAACAACAACAAATACGTCTGATTCCTCACACCATGGACACAACCTATTTCAACTCCTCCTCTCTGGCAGACATGATCTTACAACTTGTTTTCTCATCTAAACACCCTCACGAACAGCTGAGAAGGAACACCCGCTATTTGCAGTAAAAAGCTTGCTCTTCACAACCGTGATGCATGCCATATTACATCTACAGATACTATATTGTGCAGATATCACCTATTTTCCATTTGTGACATCAAGTTCTTCATCATATGTGACATTACTGTGTACATTACTGTTATTTGCACACCCAGGCAGACTCACACTTCATGTATATTGTAGCGTTTTTCGACGCTAGCAGGGATCTTGGAGGACGAGTGAGCTTACTTGCTCCCCAATGCAAATGGCTGGGGAGTAGTTTATTACTCTCAGCAAAAGCACACATACACAGTTCAAGCACACACACACATACTCGCACCTAACTTGGCCAAAGCCACTAACCCAAACACCCCTCTCTCTCATGGTAGACAGAGAAAACACCCCGCAAAGCATGACAGTCGTCAGCCGCTGGTCTGCCCACGCCACACTGCCCCCACCCGAGCTGTGACCATTCGCGGTCACCATGACTCTCAGTCTTGGAGGCATGAAGGCGGTCGGTGCTGTGCACGCCGGGGTCCTTTTGTAGGGAAGCACATTGTCCCGGAGGCGGTCCAGCCTCCGCAGATTTCGATGTCTCGGCGGCGTGCGGCTGGTAAGGCGCAAGACGGTCTCGGTGGAGCAACACTCGCGCCCGCCCCGCCAACCGTACCCGGTAGATGAACTCGGCGAGCTGAGCGGTTACCATACAGGGGCCCACCCAGTGAGACATGAGCTTGGGTGAACGCCCTCTCTGCCTCGCCCCTGACTGTGAGTGTCCACGCCCACACGCTCCACAGGTGCCCCCACCCGATAGTCCTGCAGCGGTGCCCGCAAGCACTGGGTGGTGCCCTTCTTTGCCGTGTAGTGGACAAAGCGTTCACTGACCAGCGGCGGCGCAGGTGAAACGACTGCGGGCGATGCTCTCGGCGAGGGAGTAACTCGGCACACGCGCTCTTCACCTCGCTCGCAGTACCGACGACGCGCTTTGGTGCCCGGATGTTCACCTGGCACGACCACTGGCGCTCGTCCGACGGCTGCTGGGGTACGCTGTCCCTCAGACCTAGGAACGTTGCCTCGGCATCGCTGCGAAACCCCAGAGACTTTTCCGTTGTCTAGCCATGACGGGTAGCCCTGTCCCCGGCTAGATTCACCTACCGAGTGCCCCCGAGCTGCGGCCGGTTGCTCGGCTCTTTCGCCGTGATGCACCGCAGTTGTGGGTTCAGCGCGCTGTGCTGCGCGTAGCGCCTCGGTGAGGGAAGCTGGTGCTGCTAACCTGATGTGCTCACGGCGGTCGGAGCCCTCAAAGAAAAGCGCGATACGCTAGCTGCTCTTGTTTATTCGGCTCGCACTCTGGATAGCCCCGGCGCGCTAGGCATCTTAAGTCCATGGCGAACGCGCCCAGTGGCTCAGACACGCACCGCTCGCGGACCGCCAGCTCCTCGCACGCTGCTTCTTGACGGTCACCGGCGCCGAACCGGAGGTGAAGCGACTCGCGAAGCTTTTCCCAGTCCTTCCGATCACTGGCCTGGAGGTCTTCCAGTGCCCGGAGCGCAGCGCCATTCAGCGAGAGTGCAACCCTTACGGCCGTTTCCGCCGGAGACCAGCATGCGAAGTCGGTGGCTAGCTCCACTTGGGCAAAGAACGCGTAGGGCTCGACGGCGCCGTTGTAGGAAGGAAGGCGCAGCTGCAGCGCACATCACCGGCACGAAGCTGTAGCTTGCTCCGGTACTTGCGCAGCGTCAACGTTGGGCCCCGCTCCGAGATCCAGTGCCGGGAACCTCATCTCGCTGCTCCGCTTTCGTCGTGCCGCTTTGCTGGCACTGGTTCCGTCCGGGAGATGTTTCTTCCGGAGTCGTGCTGCAACTCGGCGGCCCTCCTGAATCTTTCGCAGGTCCTCCGCCGTTTGCTCCAACTCGAAAACCTCCATCCCACTTCTGACACCAATGTAGCGTTTTTCGACGCTAGCAGGGATTTTGGAGGACGAGTGAGCTTACTTGCTCCCCAATGCAAATGGCTGGGGAGTAGTTTATTACTCTCAGCACAAGCACACATACACAGTTCAAGCACACACACATACACACACCTAACTTGGCCAAAGCCACTAACCCAAACACCCCTCTCTCTCATGGTAGACAGAGAAAACACCCCGCAAAGCATGACGGTCGTCAGCCGCTGGCCCGCCCACGCCACAATATATATATTTATCTATTTACATACTCTCCATATTGTTGTCTTCATATAATCTGTATAGTGCTTGTATGTTGTGTTTTTGAGGTGTACCATATATAGTCTTTTAAAGAAATGTACATTCTTGTTATTTATGTCAGCAAGAGTCAACCAGATTCCTGTGTGTAAACATACTTGGCCAATAAATCTGACTCTGATTCTTCTATTTCTGAAGTGATTCTGTAGAGAAATCTTTATTACTAATTTGTCTGTTCTGCATGGTGAAATGTAGATTTCAGGCACCAAATAAAAAACAAAAAACATGATCTTACCTCAAATTCTCAACTTTACAGTAAGGACTCTGCAGTACAGAAGACAGTCTCTTTACTCCTGAGTCTCCGAGGTTAGTCCAGGACACAGTCAATGTTTTCACAGACAGATACAAATCTTTCAGACAGGAGGTTTCTGAGCTGAGAGCAGAGATCAGAGCTGACCAACTTCTCCCTCTAATTGTTTCACACTTAATACTGAAGGAATAAAATGATCATAATGAATATATAAATAACTACTGAGGTACCCACTGTCACAACACCAATTCCAAGTCTCATCCACTCAACCTGCTTTTTAAAAAATAAAGTTTTTTTTACTGTTGGTACAGTACACAGTGAAATAAAATAATGTTCCCCCAGACCATGGTCCTAAATAAAACAGAACAAGATTACATGTGACTAGTCATAACTAAATATTCAGAAACGTATGTGCATAAATGCTTATTCTTTTTATTGTTGTTGAGAACAGTAGACTTTTCGAACAGTTTTCAGTAAACAGCACTTTTATTATGATTCTTTATGGTTTTATTCATGAGATTTACTTACATTGCTTTTTTAGAGGCTGCAATCACAGGCATCAGCTTCAGAAGAACAACTTCTGATATTTTATTTGTATTGGTATATTTACTCAGGTCAAACACTTCCATTTCCTGTTCTGATGTCAGTAACACAAACACTAAAGCAGACCACTGTGATGAAGAGAGTTCACTTTGTTTTCCAGATTTTACGTAACATTGGATTTCCTCCACTAGAGAATTATCACCCAGTTCATTCAGACAGTGGAACAGATTGATGGATTTCTCTGTAGGAAGATCTTCACTTATCTTCTTCTTAATGTACTGAACCGTTTTTTCTGTGCTTTGGGAGCTACTTCTTGTCTGTGTTACTAAGACCTGTAAGAGTTTCTGATTGGACTTCAATGAGAGACCCAAAAGAAAGCGAACAAAAAGATCTAGATGTCCAGTCTCACTGTTTAACGCTTGGATTACCCCAGCCTTGTGGACATCTGAGATTGTATTAAATGACCGACTATGTTCCAAAACATTTCTCTTCTTCATCCTGAACATCAGGTGAACATACAGAGCTGCGAGGTGCTCCTGAATGCTCAGATGAACAAAGCAGTACACTTTACTCTGGTGAAGCCCAAACTGCTCTCTGAAGATCTGCGTACACACACCTGAGTACACTGCTGCTTCTCTCACATCAATGCCACACTCTCTCAGGTCTTCATCATAGAAGATCAGGTTCCCTTTCTCCAGCTGCTCAAAAGCCAGTTGTCCCAGTTTAAGAAGCATTTCTTCATCACTCTCCTGCTTCTTTGAGTACTTTTCTCTTATGATGTTAATCTGAATGATGAGGAAGTGTGTGTACATTTGAGTCAGAGTCTTGGGGATCTCTCCACCCTCTGCTTCACACAACATTCTCTCTAGAACAGCGGCTGAAATCCAGCAGAAGACGGGGATGTGACACATGATGTAGAGGCTTCTTAATGACTTCAGGTGTGTGATGATGTTATTGGCCAGGCTCTGATCACTGATCCTCTTCCTGAAGTACTCCTCCTTCTGTGGGTCATTGAACCCTCGTACCTCTGTGACTCGATGGACACACTCAGAGGGGATTTGATCAGCTGCTGCAGGTCGGGAGGTGATCCAGATGAGAGCAGAGGGAAGCAGATTCCCTTTGATCAGGTTTATCAGCAGCACAGGCACTGATGCAGATTCAGTTACATCACACACTCTCACTGTGTTCTGGAAATCTAGAGGAAAACGACACTCGTCCAATCCATCAAAAATGAACAGCACCTTTTCCAAAGTAAACATTTCTTTAGTTTCCTTAAAACAGTCATGAAGGAGCTCCATCAGACTCAGTTTCTGGTCCTTCATCAAATTCAGCTCTCTGAAAGGAAGTGGAAATATGAGGTGGACGTCCTGATTTGCTTTCCCTTCAGCCCAGTCCACAATGAACTTCTGCACAGAGACAGTTTTTCCGATGCCAGCGACTCCCTTTGTCAGCACAGTTCTGATGGGTTCATCTTGTTCAGATAAGGGCTTAAAGATGTCATTGCATTTAATTGGTGTTTCCTCTGATGTTGTTCTCCTGGATGCTGTCTCGATCTGTCTCACCTCATGTTCTTTATGAATGTCTCCACTGTCTCCCTCTGTGATGTAGAGCTCTGTGTAGATCCCACTCAGCAGTGTTTGGGTTCCCAGGTTCATAATAACTTCATTCAAATACTGAAACCTCTTCATCAGATTTAATTTAAACTTCTTCTGAACTTCATTTACAGTAGCAAGTTCTGGGTTGTGCCTGTGAGATAGTGAAGCAGGAAAATGTGATAAGACACAAACTGCCATAGACAGACACATAGTTTGTTAGAGCTATTACATTTAAGACAACTCTTTTCCACAGATAATTTTTAATGGTCTCACTATGTATTTGCTTTATTAATGTGTATTTCATAAAATTTACTTACTTCATAGCATACCCAAAGAGTTATATACTGTAACACCATTATCTCATTGTAACATTCATATTGTTGAATTTGACCTTACCCGGTGTCTGTGATCATGTCCTTTTCTATTCTGTCTCCTGATTTCTGTTGATCACTGTAAACAAGTACTGTAGTTGAAACAATATGGTCTAAACTTTAGCTTTAATGTTACATATTGATGAATACATCTATATGAAATTAATAGAGCAGAAGAAGCTTAACAGAAGAACAGAAGAAAATGATCTGTTTTGAATCAAATTATTGTATGTTATTTCCTGCATGGCCACAAGAGATTTTACTGAATCCATTTCTTGAAATGAAGCAGTCATTTTTTTCAAAACAGACACAAAAACAAGTTTTAAAAAATGTTTCCACAAAGGTTTGCAACAATTTCAATCTCTACACAGGAAAGCAATTACACAGGGGCAATTTACACTGCACCCCACAAAACTTATACTGTGAAAAGTTTATATTGTGTTTTTTTCCATTCGTAATTTACTTTAAAAAGTGAAATTCTCATTCTCTTGGTCTTTCGGCTGCTCCCAGCAAGAGGATGCCACAGCAGACTATCCAATCCTCATGTACAAACTTGGCACAGGTTTGGGCAATAACTGGGAATCGAACCCAGGCCTTCCGCATGGCAGGCAAAACACCTACCACTGAGCCACCAGTGCCCTCCAATATTGGAAGACTATTTTGTTTTAATTTAGAAGATTATACCTTACAGCTCATGAAAAACAAAAGTCCAATATCACAAAATATTTGAATATTTTCTTAAGATTATTTTAAAACAATCATCCACCATGCAAGAATGAAAATGACTGATGCTGAGATCAAGCATCGAAGAATCTCATGTGGTGCAGCCTCTTTTTGCTCCCTTATCTCAAGAGTCTCCAACTTTGAAGTTGTCTCCATGCCAACAAAGCTAACAGTGTACAAATCTATACAGTAGTACTACTATCCTTACCATATGATGGGTAGACCTGGCCTATACTTACGCAGTCAGAAACTTAGGATACCACATGCAAAAGTTGAATAGACTGCAGTCAGACCAGTGTGATTCGTCATTACCTTTCTTATTTATTTGTTTAATATATAGCCAACAAAAATGAACTTACAAAAACATTATAAATTTCACATATTAATGTCACATTATTACAAAACATCAGTAAAAGACAGTATGACCAACCATATTTTAAGCATGCTTAAAAAAAAAATAGATGTAACATAAGATATGATATGGTATGATATAAAACATGGGTATAGGATGCTCACAGTTGTACTGTTTTAGCATTTAGTTTTTAATCCTGTTTATTTGTTTATATTTCCTTCTAATGGTTACTGACATATTACCTGTGTAGAGGTGAGGGGTCTCCATTTTTAAAAGAAATAGGAGGGTTCATAGACATATCACTCTTAATGTAGATTGAGCTGGGGGCTTCTGACTCTGATCTCCTTCCTTGGAGTTTACTGCACGACATTAAAGACATTGATTTAGTAGTTTTTAGCTACTACCTTATGTTAATTTAATATGAACCTAATTCTACTTACAATAAAAATCTTATAATTTAATGTTGATATATGAATGTTATTTATATTAATAGTAAAATCTTTGCTTAAATTATTCCTCATATATGTACTCATTGAATAGTGTCGATGTATGTAAGAAATATGTACAGTATCAAGGCATTGTAGGTTACCATTTTTTTGAGGGTGGGGAGACATTATCTGCTTCCAAATCAGGAGTCTCCATCTTTGTCTATTAGTAAAATTTGCCCAAACATACAGCTGAGTCCTGAAGAGTCTCCCCTCTTGTGATAGAATTGATTACACTTCTAGAAGACACAAAACTCTTAGAAAAAAAGCATACCTACAAGCAGACAGCATATCTACAAAAGTATATTTTGGTTAAAAAAAAAAAATACACTGTTGATATTGATTCCTCAAATTCTCCTCAACAAATCATCAATCATTGAACAAGTGTTTTATCCTAAGCTGCGTCACAGTGGCTCTGATGCAAATATTGTAAAATATTTCGTGTAATAGCAGGATACAGGATGCAGCATGATGTCATTTTGCTGTAGCCATTTTTTAAATTAATTAATTTTTTTTTTTTTTTTTTTTTTTTTTTTAAAGGTGGCCAAATGTGTTTACCATTCCAACATTCCATGAAACATAGTTGTTTTGCAATGTCAAGCAAAATTTATCTAGTTTTGACAGTGCATGGTGGAATATGAGACCACCTAAACTTCCTAACCCAATAATCCAGTGTATATTAATGTTTTTAAAGAAATACAGTGGAACTTTGGATTACGAGCATAATTCGTTGCGGAAGCAGGCTCGTATTCCAAAACACTTGTAAACCACATTACATTTTCTCATAAGAAATAATGGAAATTCAAATTATTTGTTCCACAGCCCAAAAAAATAAATACATAAAAATAATTAACACAAAATCTAAAGTAAAAATAAAACAAATTAACCTGCACTTTACCTTTAAATAAAAGTAAAAATAAATTTCTCTCTCTTGTGCTACGGAGTGTGTGTGTTATGTGTGTGCGTGCACGCGCGCGTAGTTTTAGACTGTGCCGATTGTGTGTGTGAGTGAAGCAACCCCTCTCTTCACTCACACACACTAAAGGCGAGAGAACCGGCACAGCATCAAATTACGCACACACACACACACAAAACACTGACACACACTAAAGACGAGAGAGAGAGCGGGAGAAAGAGAGAGAGAGAGTTGTGTGTGTGAGAACCGGCGTGGTGTCAAATTACGCACGCGCGCACACACACAACACAGACTCCGCAGCGCAAGAGAAAGAAAAAAAAACACACACACGGATGTTGATTATACCAGTAAGAAATGACAGAAGTCATTTCAGCACTAAGACCCAGCAGGGGACACAATTACCCGCAGCGCAAGAGAGAGAAAAACCGTTGGCTCAGTTATGATCACGTGTCGCTCGCCGACAAATCAAGAAGCGCATGCATGATACATGATACTCTGAGCTTGTAAACCAAGACAATGCTCGTTTTCCAAGTCAAAATTTTTTTTAAATCTTTATCTTTCGGAACACTCGTAAACCACAGTGCAAGTTCTCCCACTTAAAAAGATGAGAGAGGCCTGTAATTTTCATCATAGGTATACCTCAACTATAAGAGACAAAATAAGAAAAAAAATCCAGAAAATCACATTGTATGATTTTTAATGAATTAAAATTAATTAAAATGAAATTCCTTGATAAAATAAGTATTTTGTAACAAACTCACTACTGTCAACGTTAAAATAATAGCTAGCCGTTAGCAGAAATCAGGGGTGAATAAGGACCACCAGAGACAACTATATATAATCAAAGTGAATTTTACATTTAATATTGTGCTGTACAAAACACCATTCACACACGCCGGCCACTCGCACCACACACTCACTCAGTCCAAGTTCACAATCACACAGTCCTTTCTCCTTATCAAAAAAGTCCATATGTACACTAATTAGTGAAAATAGAGTAACCAGGGAACGTCCCGCTCCAGATCCAATGTCCTCCAAGAGCGACGTCTCCTTCAAGAGTGGCGTGGTGGTTACCGAAGGATCAGCCCCGCACGCACACTGCCGCTGCTGTGTTTTCCCTGAGGGAATAGCTGATGTACCTCAAGCCCCAGGAGAGCACTCAAACACAAACAAAAACCCTCCTGCATAGCAAAAACCCTCCTGCAAGTAAATGTACACTATACACGAATTATATGTGCCTTACAGGCGGGCATTACACCAACAAAATAAATAGCCAAACTCATGTACTCACATGCGCGTTGGACATAGATATCCCGCACTCGGGTTCACACAACATCACTTTTAGCATTAGCTTCAAGCATTCAAGCTCTGGCTGACAAAATGGCCGCTGTTACATAGGCCCAGCCTCTCTTCCTCTTTTATTAGATTTACAGAGGATGCCACCACAGCGCCCCCGCTGGCTGGGAGCCCGTAGCGGGGCAACCGCCTGTTACACCCCCTCCCCCTCGGAAAAAGGCATGACTGCACCATAAAAGGGTTTTATATTGGCCACATGGACCGTAAATGGCCCGGCCTGATTTCCCAACTCTACCTGATAATTCAACTGGCTAAGGATCTTGCTAAGGAAAAGTACGGACCCATACAAAGTCACCCTCATTGTTATCGACGGCTCGTCGTCTAAGGTTGTAGTACTTTGCTTGGCGCTCCTGGGTCTGGGCTACATTGCTCCGGACGATCTGGAACAGGGCTTTCTGACGCTCTAATGTGGGATAGGCAGGATGATCAGGTGGGATGGTTCGATGCAGCATTCGCTCCAGTGGTCCCTTCAGCTTGCGTCCCAGTGCTATCTCCGCTGGGGTATAACCAGTGCTTTCCTGCCAGGCTGTGTTGATAGCAAGCCGGAACTCTGGAAGCCATTGGTCCCACTGCTTGTGGTTTTCTTTGACGAATGCTGCAATCATGAATCCATTGGTCCGTTCAGTGATATTGGTTTGGGGATGATATGCGGTGGTAAGCTTCTGGGTGACACCCCAATGCCGACAGATGATGTTGAGGAGCAGGGACGTGAACTGTGGGCCCCTATCAGAGACCAGGAAAGCTGGTGTGCCCCACCGGGTGAAAACCTCTCTCGTCAAGATGTTGGCTATGTTGGGAGCCTTTGTGGTCCTTAACGGAAACATCTCGACTCACTTCCTGCAGTAATCCATGACCACCAGCAGATGTTCGTTGAGCCGGGATGACCGTGGAAATGGCCCCATCAGGTCCCAGCATGTAACCAGGTTCCACCACGGGTGTGCTTTGTAGTAGACCTCCCAGCTTACTTATACGGGGTTTGTATTTCTGACAGAATTTTGCAATGCTCCCAGACGTCATGGCGTATCTCCGGCCAGTAGGCGACCTCCAGTAACCTCCACAGGGGCTTCATCCGCCCCAGATGACCACAGAGGGTTCTCATGGGCGTACTGCAGATATTGATGCCGGAGCGATGTTGGGATGACCAGCTGAAGGAGACTGCACCCATCTTGCTTAGGGATCTGACGATACAGGAACTGGTTTATTATGCAATAGTGTACCTTCTCCACATCAGGATCCAACTTTGCCTCTCCCCACAGTGCGTGAAGCGCCCCATCCTCTTTCTGAGCCTTCTCCAATTCCCCCCCAGTCACATGGCAGACCCCACTGTAGATCATTGCCTTGGTGCACCGCCAGATGGGCGTCCGTGGTCTCTCCCTGCCAGCGTCGTGATAGAGCATCAGGAACGATGTTTCACTGCCCCTTACGGTATTGGACTACAAAAACGAAAGCTTACAGTCTAAGCACCCACCGAGTTAGGCGTGAGGAAGGGTTCGCTGATTAAAAACCCATGTTAAAGCAGCGTGGTCGGTAATGATGATGAAGGTCATTCCCTCCAGGTACTGACGCCACTTCTCCACTGCCCACACCACGGCCAGGCATTCCTTCTCTGACCAGGTTGGAGATGATGGCCTCGGAGGCATCCGACAACTGAGGTAATGGATTGGCTACATAAAGTGAGACTTGGCCATGAGCGGATGCACTTAACGGAAAGTATTCCCCCATCTATACCCGGGATAGTGTAGGAGCGTTGCCTAAAATTTACCTGTATGCCTACGTCCGTTAAAAAATCTAACCCTAATACACAGGGGAAGATCAGGTTACGATCTTTCATAATAAAAAGATAAACCTCCGTTTCTATTCCTTGTAAGGAGCACCTAGCACACAGCTTGCCTATTGCAGCTTGCACCAAGCCATTGGCTAAGGAGAATGACTGTCCCTTGACTGACTGCCACCTTTCGTTTGGTTTCTTTATCCTTCTCCACAGCATCTCAATGATAAGAGAGAAGGTACTGCCGGTGTCGATGACTGCTGTACAGGACACCTGTGAGCTGTACCATTAACAGTGAAGGACTGGCCTGGGCTATGCTGAGGCTGGTGGGTCCTTTGCCTTCCTTTGTAGGTTTGGGAACTACGATGGGGTTTTTCCTCTGTCTAAAAGCTTTAGCAGCATTAAAATCTCTCTCCACTAGCATCCCGATTCGTACTAGCTCACTGATGGTAATGCTCCGCAGCAGGCTGGCGATGCGGGAGTTGCAATTCCTCAGTGTCGCTTGTACGATTTCTCTCTCAGTTATCCTCGGTTTCCATCTCAGGCAGAGAGCTTGATATTGGAAGGCGAAGTCCCTGATGCTCTCGTCCGGACGCTGGATTCGCTCTCTCAACCGCTTCTCCGACTCGACCTCATGATCCTCGGTGAGGAATGCCTTCAGTAGCGCAGCTTTGAATGACCCCGAGCTCCTGACACCATATCTCTCTGCGGTCCACCAGTCTTTAGCAGTGTGGGTGAGTATAGAAGGGAGTGTAGCAAATATTTCATTATCAGAAAGTGGATGTAAAGCTAAGTACTCCTCACACCTTTCCACAAAACTTATGGGATCTTCTCCTTCAGTACCGCCAAATCTCGGGAACTTCAGCTTTATAGGGGCTTTGAAAGTAGGAGCATGCGTGCAGCTACTGGGAAAGGGAGGATGAGAGCTGGACTCTGGTCGAGGGAATGGAGTGGAGGTAGCGACTGGCAGCGCACCCATCATGGCCTTTAGTTGAGAGTCCCGCCTCTTCATGCACTCCATCATGGAACGGCCTACATCGTTCAATGCGCTACTTGCACAACGACTTCCGCGTTCTTTTCAATAGGGTTCAGTCAGTTCCGGTTTAGCAATGGCTACGTTCTACACCCGCTGTCTCCAGGATCTCCCATGGATTAACGTTACTGACGTGCATCGTATTTGCAAAATAACCATATTATATAAGAATATATATGTATTATATACTATATAAGAACTTATTAAAGTCAAAGTCAACTTTATTGTCAATTCTGCCACATGTACAGGACATACAGAGAAATGAAATTGTGTTACTCTCAGACCCTTGGTGAATAACACAACATTAAATACATAAAGTAGAATTTTTTTTATAAAAATATGAATAAATACAATTATACATATAATATATATAAAAAAATACAATATACAAGTAAGGGCACATGGCAGAGAGTGCAAACCAGACAGAGTAGTGTCAATGCAGACATACTGTATAGTGCAAATAGAGCTTGTATGTATGATAAAGTGATCGAGAGCAGCCCTGTAACAGACAATAGTCTTATGAGTTAGACTAAGAGTAGTGTGTATATATAGATAACACATTGTAAATACTACCCTGTACTGTGTTCTGTAGACTCACGCTGAACGTGTAGCTCTTGTAGCTGTTTTTTCAGCTCCACCACATCGTTAGAAAGTTCTTCTATTTTAACACGTCAGGTCTAATAATGAAGGCTCAGGAATGCTACAGTAATCATGATCCATCATTACATCCATGGGTATGGGTTCGACGGATACCACTTCAGCAGGACCGCGGTGCTTTAACGGCGTAATCATTCCAGGCAAAAAGCACTGGTACAGCGCCAGTTACTAACTTTTTTCGTGCCTCTGGTGTTTACTGTTCAATAATCTGATTACTGCTAAAATGTTTACTGCAAACCTTAGAAGTGCTTGTAGGACAGAAATCGTCTCGGCGTATGTTCACAAGCCGCCACCGTTTTCTAAGGTCCACATCTGAAGGAAAACTGTAAAAACTTAAAGTTCCGTTGAACTTTGCATAAGATGTACACAGCGGAACACAACAGTGCACGTTTTATACCTTCTGCTGTCTCTGAAATCTATAAACACACTTTTTTCTGAACATTTCCTCCAAACTCCAACACAATGGCCGACAAACCGGAACTCAGCGAGCCCTATTACTTCAAAGCAGAAGTTCCGCCTATTACTAAGGCGGTTCGCCAACACCAAAGAGATGAGACTTTCAGGAGGCATGTCCATGAAAACTCGGCAAAGTACATGTATACTATACACAAATTATATGTGCCTCGGCGGCATTACAGCAACAAAATAAATAGTCAAACTCATGTACTCACATGCGCGTTGGACATAGATATCCCGCACTCGGGTTCACATAACATCGCTTTTAGCATTAGCATTAGCTTCAAGCATTCAAGCTCTGGCTGACAAAATGGCCGCTGTTACCTATGCCCATCCTCTCTTCCTCTTTTATTAGATTTACAGAGGATGCCCCCACAGCGCCCCCGCTGGCCGGAAGCCCGTAGCCAGGCAAACGCCTGTTACAATCTGGTTACCTATAAACAAGCAAGATTTCTGGCTCTCACAGACCTGTAACTTCATCTTTAAAAGGATCTTCTGTCCTTCACTTATATTTACTTGTATTAATGGCATCTGTTTCAACTCGTTATCAGTATAAAAGACGCCTGTCCACAACCTCAAACAGTCACACTCCAAACTCCACTATGGCCAAGACCAAGTAAAGAGCTGTCAAAGGAAACCAGAAACACAATTGTAGACCTGCACCAGGCAGGGAAGACTGAATCTGCCATAGGTAAGCAGCTTGATGTGAAGAAATGAACTGTGGGAGCAATTATTAGAAAATGGAAGACATACAAGACCACTCATAATCTCCCCTGATCTGGGGCTCCACGCAAGATCTCACCCCATGGGGTCAAAATGATCACAAGAACTGTGAGCAAAAATCCCAGAACCACATGGCGGGACCTAGTGAATGACCTGCAGAGAGCTGGGACCAAAGTAACAAAGGTTACTGTGCCACACGTGACCCGTTGTTTAACCCAGTACATGTCGAGGCCCGTCTGAAGTTTGATGATCCAGAAGAGGATTGAGAGAATGTCAGATGAAACCAAAATAGAACTTTTTGGTAAAAACTCAACTTGTCGTGTTTGGAGGAGAAAGAATGTCGAGTTGCATCCAAAGAACACCATACCTACTGTGAAGCATGTATGTGTAAACATCATGCTTTGAGGCTGTTTCTCTGCAAAGGGACCAGGATGACTGGTCCGTGTAAAGAAAAGAATAAATGGGGCAGTGTATCGTGAAGTTTTGAGTGAAAACCTCCTTCCATCAGCAAGGGCATTGAAAATGAAACATGGCTGGGTCTTTCAGCATGACAGTAATCCCAAACACACCACCCGAGCAATGAAGGAGTGGCTTTGCAAGAAGCATTTCAAGGTCCTGGAGTGGCCTAGCCAGTCTTCAGATTTCAACCTCATAGAAAATCTTTGGAGGGAGTTGAAAGTCCGTGTTGCCCAGCGACAGCCCCAAAAAATCACTGCTCTAGAGAAGATCTGCATGGAGGAATGTGTCAAAATACCAGCAACTGTGTGTGAAAACCTTGTGAAGACTTACAGAAAACGTTTGACTTCTGTCATTGCCAACAAAGGTTATATAACAAAGTATTGAGATGAAATTTTGTTATTGATCAAATACTTTCACATTTTCTGCCATAATTTGCAAATAGATTCTTTAAAAATCCTACAATGTGATTTTCTGGATTTTTTTGTCTTATTTTGTCTCTCATAGTTGACTATACCTATGATGAAAATTACAGGCCTCTCATATTTTTAAGTGGGAGAACTTGCACAATTGGTGTCTGACTAAATCCTTTTTTTGCCCCACTGTAAACAAATAAACCCTTTTTACTTTAGCAGTAAGATTATTAAATATTATTAATTATTTAATATTAATAATCTAGAGAAATAATTTCATTAAAGTGCTAAATAGTGCTGATAGAATCCTCTTGAGAGCAAAAACATTTTATGTTGCAATTTCTTCACTAGCTTGACGTTTCCCACAAGACTGACAATAAAATTCTACTCTTGACTCATCCATGAGACTGTTACTTCTTCTTTAAGAGGATCTTCTGTCCTCCACTCGTTACCTGTCTTAATGGCATCTGTTTAAACTTGTTATCAGTATAAAAGACACTTCTCCACAACCTCAAACAGTCACACTCTTCGTCTCCCAAGGACCAAGCATAACCTTTTCGCCTCCCAAGGACCAAGCATTTTGTTCTTTACATCCCTATGAAAAATGATTCATTATTATTATAGTCTGTGAGTGTCAGATATGACTATAAGCAAGCATCCAACTGGTCCAACCACTATACTTAATCTCCCTAACAAACTCACACACACACACACACACACACACACACACACACACACACACACACACACACACACACATCACTAAAGAACAAAATATTACTCATAGTTAAAACTCATAGTTTTCGGAAAACATGATTTCTAAATTCTGTTTTTCATGACCATATGCAATTCATAAGAAACTGAGGCAAGTCAGCACCTGATAAATACCTGGTTTAAAGCTAAAGTTCTTCCTGTTCCTTACGCACCACAGATTTCCTACAGCTGATTTTACATGACTTTTATTTACTATACATTTACATTCTCTTCATATAAAATGGTTTATAATAACAGAATCACTCACCTTTAGTCAAAAGTTCTTGTTGTGTTATTAACACACCGCTCCTGCCTTCAAGGTTGAATTTTAACTTTCCAACAAAATGGAGGTGAGCCTTATGGAGAAACACTTTCACTTTAGGAATGAAGATTCATTAAGGTGATGACTCGTTCGGGAAAGAGTTGACTCTTTAAATCAAATCTTTTGGTGATTGCTGGGAGCTGACTGGCTAATCTAAATCCTGTAATAAATTCCTGAAAGTTTATCAGTGTTATATATTTATGATTTTCTAATGCATTTAATTAGCTAGCAGTAAATTATTCTTTGGTAGTACCCCTCTATAGAAAAAGGACTAAAATAACAGTGTTTTCATTTTATCCTGTCATATACTCTATAGGCGGTTAGGCTAATTGGTGTTCCCAAATTTCTCGTAGTGTGTGAATGAGTGTGTGCCCTGTGATTGATTGTCCAGGGTGTACCCTGCCTCATGCCCTAAGCCTCCTGGGATAGGCTCCAGGTCCCCGTGACCCTGAATACAGGATAAAGCAGTACAGAAGATGAGTAAGTGAGTGAGTGATATACTCTATATACTTACAAATTTTGTATTGAGAAATGAAAAAAACAGAGGTCATACACTGTAAATCCAAATTTGATCACCCTACTTTTTTGCAAACAGCTTGCACACTAAATTTTTTATGTATAAATTTGACATATTAGTGCACGTGACACAAAGTGCACATGTACACAAATGTCCTTTTACCCTCAAACTTCATGTCAGATCAACAAATAATATTTATTTGCAATGAAATAGATTGTGTTTTATAAGGAAAAAACTAAACATGTTTACATGGCATATTTGTCAAATTGAAATAAGAAGACTTATCCACACTTTCATTGTCAACTAATCCTGTGTTAGGTCATGGGGTACCAACTAATTTCAGGGTACAAGCAAACACTTACATAACTTTTATGGGACAAATGTGTCCCCACACACAGATCAAAGCAAGATTCAAACACCCATCACTTATTGTGCAAGGCAACAGCATCAACCACTAAACCACCGCAGTGTAAAAAATAGTAACTGCCCTATATATATATACAGTATATATATACACAAGTCTTTTTTTTTTTTATATAGTTACGTATGACAAAAGCTCTGTCTGTCTTATCTTATTACAAAATCAGTCTGTAGTTTGTCTCTTTTTTTCAACTGTTATGATTTGAGTTGCCTTAAACTGGGGAAGGGTGTATTTTTGTTTTTCTCATTGGACTCACTGTTTTTTTTTGAGGAATCTGAATGTATAGGTATGAACAGTTGAAACATTTTCACACCTGGGGAAGTGGGGAATGGTGCATTATTTGCATTTGAATGTTGTCTGACATTGTTAAGCATACACAGTAACACTAAAACAACAACGACTGAGAATGAATAGCAAATTAAAAGGGCCCTGTTTAAACTGCATAAATATTATTTAGTACAACAAAATAAAAATAAAAAATCATATGAAACATTTACACATATATAAGACAAATTATTATTTTTTTTTCAAACTTTCTATTCTTTTTTAAAAAAATTAATTAAAATAATTGAATAAGAGCCCCCGAGTGGAGCAGTGATAAAGTGCTCACCATATCACCCGAAGATAGCTCGAAACCTACAGTAGGTGATGGTGTAGCCTCCCGCAGCCATGGGCCCAGAGAGAGCCAATTGGCTGGGCTCTCTCATACCCCTTTTCCACTGCTCTGGTTCCCGTGCCGGTTCCCAATTTTGGAACCAGTGCCGCGCTTTTCCACAGAAAAATCGTTGGTGCCAGTGCCCTAAAATAAGCACCGAATCGGCCCCTAAAGGCTGCTGGTCTAGTCGCGAAAACCTGTGACGTCACGAGTGGTGGGCGGAGTTATAGGGAGCGTTAAAAAAAATGGCAGAGACGCAAAGTCCGTTAATGTGGAGCGCAGATGAAACAAAAGCGCTTTTAGCAATTTGGACATCTGCTGAGATTCAGCAGAAATTGGAAAGTGTTTTAAGAAAAAAAGTGTATGAGGAAATAAGAGAAGAACTAATAGTCGCAGGCTTCACACGAACAACTTACCAAATAGTGAATAAGCTAGTTGTCTATGTCGATCTTTTTCAGCGATTATAACATGTAGTATAAGCTGCATTTGGATACTGAAATACATTTTCATAGTTTGGAGAATAACCAGTAAACTGACTTCGGGCAAGTTCGTTTCTGTTTAGTGGGCGTGGCCTGTGATGTATTATCATGCAGCTCCCGCTGAGCTCCTGTCTAGTGTAAATGCGGGCCGGTTCTCGGTGGTTCCCAGTCCAGCACCGGCACTAGTGTAGTGGAAATGAGGTATCAGTAGAGTGGGATGGGAGGCACTTAGTGCTCTCACATTACTTACAACTCTACAGTCAGTCAGAGTCACCTGTGATCTCATGCAAGCGCACACATATAGGGGTCTGTACATTTTGGCATTTTTGCTGCTGGTGTTGACATGGCTCCTCAAATCACTACTGACTGCAAACTTTACACACGACCATAAACAAATGGGATTCAGTACCTCTCCTCTCTTCCTCCAGACTCTGGGACCTTGATTTCCAAATGAAATGCCAAACGTACAGTACTTTCATCTAAAAAGAGGACTGCGGCCGAAGTAAGATGCCTCTGATGTTGTCTCTGGTTCAAGAGTGGCTTGACACAAGATATGTGAAGTAGCCCCTGTCTTGGATATGTCTGTGCAAGGTGTCTCTTGAAGCACTGACTCCAGCTGCAGTCCACTCCATGTAAATCTCCCCCAAATTATTGAATGTGCTTCATTTTACAATCCCTTCAAGGCTCAGTTATCCCTGTTGCTTGTGCATTTTTTCTACCACTTTTTTTTCATTCAACTTTACATTAATGTGCTTGGATACAGCACTTTGTGAACAGCCAGCTTTTTTGCAATGATCTTTTGTGTCTTACCCTACCTGTGCAGGGTATCAGTGATTGTCTTCCTGATGACTATGGATCCAGTCCAAAAGTATTTGCTCACCTGTATTCACATGCATATGAATGTAACATCCAATTTTTAATCCATAGGGTGTTTAATATGATGTTGGCCAACTCTTTGCAGCTTTTTGGCAAGCTCCAGGTCTTTGTGGACAGGTGTGCAGTCATGTTGGAACTGGTGTAGTGTTGTTGTTTTTTTTAGAAATATTTATATTTAGACATCTGAGTTGACATTTTGGACAATGTCATGCTCCCAAATTTATGGCAACAGTTTGGGGATGCCCCAGCCTGTTTTTTCTCCCTTACTTACATACGGTTATGTTCAAAATAATAGCAGTCAAATCAGTAACCAGATCAATAATTGCTGAGAAATTATATTTCTTCATGGTAAATATTTTACTTGTAGGTGTAGTGGAGTAATAGAAAACCCACAGACCCAACAGTCATGATTGGATGCACCTGATTCTGTGTAACTTAATCATTAATTGAAATGGAGTGTGTTCAAAATAATAGCCGTGTGGAGTTCATTTGGAGAGGTAAATTATTCTGTGAAAAACAAGTTGTCAAACAAGTTCCCCTTATTTAAGGATAAATGCAAAAAAAGGTTGTCCTGTGCATTTCCCTCTGAAAATCAGAGTAAAACGGGTCATTTCAGACATTGTTCAGAACAACAGCGTACTTTGATTCAAAAGTTGATTAGAGATGGAAAAAACATACAAAGAAGTGCAGAAAATGATAGACTGCTCTGCTAAAATGATACCAAATGCTTTAAAATGGAGATCAAAACCAGAAAGATGTGGAAGAAAACAGAAAACATTCGAATGGATCAAAGAATAACAAAATTGGCGAAGACTAAGCCAATGATCAGTTCCAGCATGGTCAACCCCAGTGAAAAAGAAAGTGTATTACAAATATATTGAAATCCTCGATAATACATTGCAAGTATACTAACAAAAAGTTGTACCATCAGTTAATATATAAAAAGTATACTAACATCATGCTTTTACCAAATTTTGGAATTAAACTTTAAATATACTTAAAAATTATTGTTTTATAGTACACGTTCCAAAGATATATTATTGGAAAATATACTTTAAGTGAAAGGCTGGTCTAATTTCCAAAGTATACTTATTTAAACTTGTTTTTCAATATTCATTCATTCATTCATTTTCTATACCGCTTAATCCTGTGTTCAGGGTCGCGGGGGACCTGGAGCCTATCCCAGGAGACTTCAGGCACTAGGCGGGGTACACCCTGGACAGGGTGCCAATCCATCGCAGGGCACACACACATAAACACACTCACACACCCAATCACACACTACGGGCAATTTAGGAACGCCAATTAACCTAACCTGCATATCTTTGGACTGTCGGAGGAAACCGGAGTACCCGGAGGAAACCCACCAAGCACGGGGAGAACATGCAACCTCCATGCACACAAAGACGGGAATCGAGCCTGGCCGGGGAATCGAACCCAGACCCTGGAGGTGCAAGGCGACAGTGCTAACCACTACACCACCGCGCCGCCCTGTTTTTCAATATATTTTTGGTATATTTTTTTTTAAATATGCTCGAAATAATCATTGTACAAATGTACAGAAAGTATATATTAGAATACAAATTTTAATATACGGTAGTCTCAGTATATTATCAGTTAAATGTAAATGTACTTATATTGAGTGCACTACTCTCTCGTGCGTGCGCGTGCTTTTAGACTCGTTTTTGCACGCTGAATCTCTCCCTCACGCGCGCGATCTCAAACTCATTCCTGCGCGCTCAAAATCACTTTTGCCGTTCAAGATAATTTATGTTTTTACTCCTCACTCTTCTGTCCGCTCACTGTCATAAAGCGACACACAAACTGCAGCAGCGTTGTAAACTCTGCGACTATTCCAGCCAACTGGAGACTAGACGGCGCCCCACCAGCCAATCAGAGCTAGAGGCGGGCAGATTCGGACTGTCCGTTCTCTGATTGGCTCCCCAGTTCTCCACTTCTAGTTTGAATTCACGGCTGAAGCTGCATCATCACGTGCGTTAGTTCGTATCGTTATTATTTTATTTTCATCGGCATAAGGTAAATTTAACGGTTTTAAATTAAGTACATACTTTAATCTATAGTTTGTATTGTCTAATGGGTTGTTGTTAATGTGTTATGTACTTTGCTTGTGGTATAATGGCTCTGTAGCTCTCGGCCTGTTTTCAGTCTCTGTGTAACAGAATCAACACACCAGGTTTAAACTAATACTGTACCTGTAGATTCTAATACTAATGTCTGTCTGTGTTCACACACCAGGTTTAAACTAATACTGTACCTGTAGATTCTAATACTAATGTCTGTCTGTGTTCACACACCAGTTTATATTTTAGTTTGTGTGTTTGTGAGACAACCTGACTTTTATTGAGCACAAATAAACTATAGTAGTGCTTTTTTGTAACCTTGTGCAAATGAAATCTGTTGAACTCATGAATAAAGTCTGCCTCATAATTACTGATGTAATGCTTTTCAAAAACATGTTATTGTGTAGAAAATGCATTTAGCATATCCTAAACACTTAATGTACTGGTAGCACATTTGCAATACAGTATTGTGGGCGGGGCGGCGGTTTGCGACCGTCGTGCCTTGCAGCAGGTGTTCTTTTTGTGTTCACCCTGTTTGGGACGTGTGTTTAGGTTAATGGCTTAGGCCAAGTTTGAGTAGGTGTACATGTGTGCTATCTCTATGTGTGGATGTGCTGCATTCTGCTACCGTTCTCCAGTTCCAGCTAATAGCTGAATAGGTGTGTCATTACATTGTGTAGCCACCAAACTCACGCGTCCTCCAAGTTCCCTGCTAGCGTCGAAAAATGCTACAGAATTATAGAAGGTTGTGTGTACTGTATGATACAATAAAGTATCATACAGTATGAGGGCCAGGGGCCAGGGGGTAGCTCAGTGGTTAAGGCATTGGACTACGGTTCGGAAGATCCCAGGTTCAAACCCCACAACCACCAAGTTGCCACTGTTGGGCCCTTGAGCAAGGCCCTTAACCCTCAACTGCTCAGATGTATAATGAGATAAAAATGTAAGTCGCTCTGGATAAGAGCGTCTGCCAAAATGACTAAATGTCAATGTAAAGTATATTTGTATTAACCACAAAGTGTACTTTTTTTAGTATTTGTAATTGGCCAGAAGTATAACAGCTACTGCTGCAATAAAAATATACTCATAGTGTATTAATCATGTATTTGTAATACAGTAAAAATAGCTGTAATGTACTTATAATACATTAAATATATACTTAAATTGTATTAATAATACTGTCAGGTATGTACGTTACAGTAGTACACACACAGCCATATACTTTAAGTCAGGGGTGTCCAAACTTTTTGCACAGGGGGCCGGATTTGATGTTGTAAAATGTGGGGGGGCCGACCTCGGCTGACATTCATTACATAAAGCAGCACAACGAAAGGCAGAGGTATTGATGCGCAAGATGTCTCGCAGGTGAGAGTCTGTGAGCCGTGTCCTCACACGACTCTTATTTAAGTTCATAACCGAGAATGTCTTCTCACACAAATACGTCGACCCAAACCAGCTCAGCATTTTCTTAGCAAACTCTCGAATCTCTTGAAACCTGCCTTTATCCAGCTGTCGGTAAAAGTTGGCGAGAGAAAGTTGCTGGTGCCGACTGCCGCTCTCGGCGTCACACTGCAGCTCAATGAGCTCCAGCTGTAAATGGTCTGGAACATTATCTGTGTCCACGGAGAAAGGTGAGGAAAAAAGAGCGATATCCTTCTCAATAGCTGCAAAATCCCGAAAGCGTCGTGTGAACTCTTCAGCCAAAGATTTAATATCTGATGCGTACCTCTTCGTTTGCGCACTGACATTGCTCTCTGGGAATCTGGCCATGATTTCTTGCAGCGCTGAAAAATGTGCAGTATTGGGCTGGGTCTGCGACAGGTGTCTTTCAAACAGTTTGAGCTTGGTTCCAAAGGCTTTGATGTGTGAATATAGTTGGCTTATGACTGCGTCTGGTCCCTGGAGACTGGTGTTAAGGACATTAAGGTGCTTTGTGATATCAACTAGAAAGCCCAAATCAGCTAGCCACATGGGGTCACTTAGTTCTTGCATAGGTTGTCCCTTTTCAGCCAAAAACTCACTGATTTGCTGCCTAAGAGAGTAGAAGCGCGACAGTGCAGAACCCCGACTGAGCCAACGCACGTCAGTGAAATAGACAACATCTCCATATTCTGCATGAATCTCGCTTAGAAACTGTTGAAACTGGCGGTGGGATAGCGCTCTGGAGCGGATATAGTTAATAGCCTTTATCACCGGTTTCATAACATGTTCGTATTGGAGATGTTTGGCACACAGAACTTGCTGATGAATGATGCAATGGAGTTTTACAGCTTGACCCCCTTCTTCACTTACTAAGATATATGCGAGCCAGAAGTTATTAATTTTATTACAGAGGCTGCGGGCCAGATTAAGTTTGACCACGGGCCGCATTTGGCACCCGGGCCGGACTTTGGACATGTCTGCTTTAAGTGTACTAAAGTATACTTAAAGTTGTTCCACTTTAGCACACACAAGTATACTTAATACACTTAAAATTGTGCTTTTCTACAATTTAATTACAACTTAAATACACTTAGTACAAAATTAGTTGTTCCAAAATAGCAAACTTCAAGTACAGATGTCGCCATTAAAAATGCCGCAATTTAGCGCGCGGCTTGCCGCGACTTGCTGGAGGCAACATTCGGGAATTTAAAATAAATGTGTTGTGCTTCACTGAATATCCGCCAGATGGCGCATAGAAGGACTTTATCTAAAAGCCGGTGGTCCGGGAAAGTCAGTTTCCCTATGTTTCCCCGGTGGCGCGCAGATTCAAATCATGACGTCACTCGCTACCTAACGCTGAGAAGGCGAACGAGGATTTTAACAGTTTTTCTCTCGTTTTAAAGTGTTTTTATGAACTTTTTGAATTAAACAAATAACCTATGCATAATAATCGAGTGTCTTTTCGCTTTTTTTTTGTATATTTGAAGATAATTCATACGTTTTAAGCCGCTGCAAAAGGCTGGTTTGCTGGGCGAGTACTGACATCACGACTACTTTTATTACACCTACATTTGTTTATTTGTATATGTATGTTATTAATATTAATTTTTTAGAGATTGTGTGTGCGTGCACGGAGAGTTTGTGTTGATAAGTGTATGTGGATAAGTTGATAAGTGTATCAGAAAGCATTAAAATGTTCATTTGAAATGACACACACACGTCTGTATATACAGTATATCAATTACATATATATCAATTTCATTAGTTTCACAAGCTTCGGATGTTTTTTTTTTTTTTTGGTTTGGTTAGATTAGTTCTGAACTCGCTTCCGTTAAACTATCGCTAAAACAATGTACTGAGCCCTCCTGAGGATATAAAGCTTTATTATTGTGTTTGAATAAATAATCAGATCTACCACAGCAGATAATAAACTATGGTGTGTCATAACCGAAGCAAACACCACGATTATGCCTCGTTTCGTTCGACGGGAACGTGGTTCACTTGGCCGCGGTGTATTATAAACCTGTGGAATGTTTCACTGTTTATGCTCACATAAGAGGAATAAAAGCGAGTGAAATGTGGAAATGATGTGTGGCAACTCAATGAGGACTAAAGCAAAGATTTCGGTAACTCCACTGAGTGTAACATCTGCATAGTGACACTGAACAACTTCACTTTTCCGTTTACCTCTGAAAAAAAAGCTGTATTTTGTTTGTTTATATTTAGAGTATTTATAACAGTAGAACAAGTACCCGCGCGCACGCACACACATAGACACACACACACACACACACACACAGACACACACACTCCCCTGAGCCCTCAGGAAACATCCAATCACCGTCGGTATACAAATGAGTCAAGACGTAGCCTAACGTGGTGTCGTGTCGGATTTCAGCGGTCACGGAGTGGGAAGACTTTGAAGAAGCTGCAGTGACAGTAAACAGCTGAACAACTTCACTTTTCCGTTTACCTCTGAGGAAAAAAAGCTGTATTTTGTTTGTTTATATTTAGAATTTTTATAGTAGTATAAGAGAAAGTTATAGTTTGGTCTGTACTGTAGTTCGCACCCTTGTAGAGAATAAATAAATGAATAACACCTTCATATCTCCTCTCAAGAGTGTCATAGTCCATTGTTAGTTTTAATGATCTGGCTGAAACTAATTATCACTACATAAGTACCCTAACACCATTGATCATGAGTCTCAGCTGAACCTAATTCTATACTTGTAACAGAAAATGTACATGCAGATTCCAAATGTGTATTTATATAATAGATAGATAGATAGATAGATGGGTGTGTGTGTGTGTGTGTGTGTGTGTGTGTAGGCTCTACGCAGGGGCAAGAGAGGGCAGCGCACCCTTAAATGTCTGCATATGTTAATATATTCCTAAAATGTATATATTACAAGTTGATGAACTGATCTGCGGTAGCGGAAAAATCCGCTGAAAAAAGGACAGGCTACAGCGCACGCGCGCACACACACACACACACACACACACACACACACACACACACACACACAGACACACCTCCCTTGAGCCCTCGGTAAACATCCAAGCACTGAGGCACGCAAATCCCCTGACCACAATAAGGTGGCAATCCCTCAGGGGGGAAGATGAAAAATACAAATTAAATAAATAAAACAAAATAAAATATCCTTAATCCAGATTTTATCAATCAACGTCATAATATTGATCTTAGCTGGATGGTCTAATTCTCAAAACCGTTTAACCTAAAGAAAAACTTAACACACTATAACTAGAATATTTACAAAACTGAAAGGTTGTCTTATGTATAATATAAAAAAAAACCTCATAACTCAAAAAGATCATATTATGTTTTTATATATTTTTTTTTAGATTTTTTTTATAGTAACTGAACAGCTCTCTTCTCTCCAATCCACTCCTAAACCCCATTATGAACAGCTTAGTATGTGCGTCGAGATGCTGAAATCCCTTGCATGTTTTTGCTTCCAAGTGGAGAGATATTTGACCGATAGCCTAGAACAAAAGATCTATAGGTGTGATCACAACCCCCTCCGACCGACCGTGCCATCAATCACTGACCACCTCAGAAGTTCCCTCCAATGTATGGCTGCAATACTTGTTTTGCAAGTATTTTTAACACCATTCAAAGGGGCAGTTATCGGCTATGACACGTTGAAGGAGAACTTTATAGTTCTCAAAAATAGTGTAAATGTCTGCAACAATCACTAACCATTAAAATGTTTTTTTTTTTTGTAATTAAACATGAAAATATTAATTATATTTCCATATATACACACACATACACACACACACACACACACACACACACACACACACACACACACACACAAGGGCGTAGGTTTGCTACCTATGACTCCAACTAATACCCCATCCCCCAATCCCCTTTTCCACCCACCAACCCCCAACCCCCTGCCCCATCCACCTACCAACCTCCCACCCCAACTATGTCCACTGAATACATGTTTTTATTAATATGGTGCGAAATCACTTTACATTAATACTAGCAATGCTTCGATTTATATTAATCCACTCGAAATACAATTCATTAAGTTAAATTAAGGAATAGTGTAAAGTTAAAGGAATGTTTCATAACTGACAAAAATGATAGTCTTTAATAAAATAAAAACTATTCTTTATTGAGCCCTAGTGCAAATGAAACATCTCAATCATCTGTATATATATATAAAAGTAGATTACATCTAAACATGAACTACTAGGTAGAGTACCACACAACAGCTCAATGCCTATTGCTCCTATATGAAGGAGACAAAAACATGCCTTCGCCTCTCGTTAACAAAAATAAACTGCTGGCATATTTGTTTGACATCAATATTGTCCAGGCTGTTCTTTTTTTCTTCTGATAAACACTAAATATGATATTTTGTAGAATGCTGAAAACCTGTAATCATTGATTTACATAGTATTTGTTTTTCCTGCTACGGAAGTCAATGTTTTCAGCTTTTTTCCCCAATATCTTATTTTGTATTCAACAAAATAAAGAAAATCATTAAAGTTTGGAACCACTTAAGGAGTAAATGGTGAGTAAAGTTTTTTTGGGGGTGAACAATGGCTTTGACCCTAACTCTTCCCCTCTGACTGCACTAGGACCGGACAGCATTGCCACCTGATGAAATAGCGTGACAAAAAATGAAATGTCAGTTCAAAACTTTTGCCAAAAACACTAATGAATCACTTACATCCTCAGCCTATCACTCCTCATAATGCTAAATATTAGTATAATCAACATGTATAATACACGCACACATATTATATGTTATATACTGTATAATCAACATTCAGATTGACCTCCTGTGACCTCGCCTCTTCACCTGAACTACAACATGGCTGATCTGCTTCTGTCCCCTAATTGAAAAACATTGAGGGATTCCTTATGAGCATGGACAGAGAATGCCTCAGCATATTATTGGTAACAATGTTAAATCTCAGGACAACTACAGTGCCTTGCAAAAGTATTCGCCCCCCGTGAACTTTTCCACATTTTGTCACATTACAGCCACAAACATGAATCAATTTTATTGGAATTCCACGTGAAAGACCAATACAAAGTGGTGTACACGCGAGAAGTGGAACGAAAATCATACATGATTTCAAACATTTTTTTTTTTTACAAATAAATAACTGAAAAGTGGGGTGTGTGTAATTATTCAGCCCCCTTTGGTCTGAGTGCAGTCAGTTGGCCATAGACATTGCCTGATGAGTGCTAATGACTAGAGAGCACCTGTGTGTAATCTACACTCTCTCCATCGCTGTCTGATATACAGCACAGGTGTTTAGGTTCTGTTACCTGACAAAACAGGATAAACACATGCCATTTAAACAGCAATCATTTTATTTCACTTTTTCTGAGTCTTAGTGTGCAAACCTCGAATCAAATCATTAATGTTCGCCAAGTAAGTTAATGCATTTTAAAAACTATTTTTCTGAAGTGGATTGTCTATTGGTGTCAACAAAATTCTAGCCATATGGCAATATTAGTATATTAGTTTATCAATTTCTTTCACAATACTGATTTCTGACAAACAGTCACTAGATTAGGAGACTGACAGGTATCATATTTATACTTTTACATTTAGCTGTTTAATCTGCTGTTAGTTTTAAGTCCGTATTCACAGACTATATCCTGGCCTGCTGTACTGAATGTGAGTCCACTGCATTTGGCGCTGCTTGTGTCTGAACGCAGCCAATCGTCTATCACATGATGGCAGGGAAAAGCACAGCCAATCAAAATGTTCATATGTGTTTTGGGGGCGGGAGGACTCAAGGAGAGAACGTGATTTATCCCTTTCTGTGTGTCTAGGTTAATGTTGACAGAACGATTTTAAAAAAAGTGAATTAAATTATTGGTGGGGACATTTCAATGGTCGGAGGATATTGGTGGGGACACATCCCCTCCGTCCACCCTAAATCTACGCCCCTGTATATATATAATTTAAAACTATTTATTCATTTGTCTTTTATTTACTTACTTAGTAGCGAATGCTTTTTTAGGGCTCTAAAAACTACGGCAGTATGAATGACAATGGAATAGGACGTGTGAGTTGCACCGGTCACACACACACACACACACACACACACACAATAAATATATATATATATAATTAAATTCTTAAAACATCGTGTTCACCCATGCACTGAAAAAAAGAACTTGTAAGATTTACTTGATAAAATCCTCATAACAATTTGGACACAGATTTTAAGTAAATTTTATTGCTCCACTATTAAGGCTGAATCCCAACCCTTCCCCCTACCCTTCCATTTGACGCGTTCACGTGCAGGGGTAGTGGTGTCTCATTTCTCTTTTGGTTGGAGGTGTAGGGGGAGGGGAAAGGGCCAGATAGCCCTCCAAACGAAGATTTTTCAGGACCTCACTTCAAACGAAAGGCTAGGCGAAGTTTTCAACATGGCTGCTCACTCGAGCAAACAGACCCATAAATGTTAAGTCATTTTTGCCATTAATAAAGATTTTTATGACAAGTTTTCATTATATGTATATTACCTTTAGTCTTGTGTCTGTGTTTATGGTGATGTTCTGTAAAGAAACGTTTGCAAAAAAAATCGCTAAAGTTTGCTAGCGGATAGCACATATTGCACAATATTACAAATATATATTTTTATGTCACATACACTTTACTGCATGCTACAAACAAATATGAAAGTTCAGTAGCACGGCATTTTGCCGAGCATTTGATAACGCATTGTTTGTTTTGCTTACGGCCATACACTATTGTTTTGCTTACACTATTCTTACTTATTGCAACGTGACCACAATTTTGTAATTTATATTCTGTATATGGACGGCTGAGGAAACCCGAAGACTCATCAGTGTTCGTGGTGAAAATGAGCAACTTTTTTAAAAATCGAAATACGGCGCAAAAAACCTTTGGGAGTGAGTAATCTCTCTTATTGGAATGTGTGATAAACATCGGCGCATGTCCTCTGACGTAACATTAGGAACCAGCGACAACGTACAGTATGATGACGTATAACAGTGTTGTCCCATTTCTTAGGGGAAATATTTATACCCTTCCCCTTTCCACTTCGTTTCAAGGGACAAGGGGAAGAAAATAGAATTGTGATTCAGTCTAAGTAAAACTCACCCGTAATTGTCAGGTAAAATTTACTTAATTAAATTAACAATAAAAGAAATCAAGTAAAAGTTACATAATTATATTTAATGCACAAATTAGATTTATTTAAAATAATCAAGTAAAGTTGCAGGAACCTTAATTTTATGAAATTACTATCATTTTGTTTTGTGAGATTTTCCCTTAACTTGGTTTTATCAATTTATATTACTCCCTATAATGTAAACATGGCTAATTTATGTTTTGGAAATAAACTTAAGTAATTATTTCATCTATATCTTTCATAAATCACACAACTAAAATATAATTAAACAGTTTATTCACCAACATTACCAAATATTTGTGACATTCACAGTCTAGATCCAAGTTGTCTTTTTAATAAAAGTGCATTCAGCTAAATTTTGCATCCATAGAAAAAAACTGCACGGCACCAGGGCCTGAAATACTTGTTTTAAACAAAATTGTGTAAAATAATAAATAAATAAAATACAGCATTCATTTAGAAATAAAATACAGCAGAAAATACATTAAACAAACTGTAGAATAAACGTTAAAACGTAATAGCCCTCGGAAGCAGTGAAGTTGCAACTTTCAAATCAGCACTCTGGACTAGTGCACTTAAAAGTATGCCATTGAAACCATAACGCATTAAAACATTAAGCTGAACATATAAACACAACATGTAAAGACTTGTAGTCAAGCCAAATCAAATGTTTTAAGATAACTTCATCTTTAAAGCTTGCACTTTTGGTGATAGCTTAATCCCATCAAGTTCTAGAAGAACTTTCTGAAAATAGCTCAAATGTGTAGCGCAGTGCTCGGAGCTATTGCCACATTCTTGCAAAATTTCCTCTCCTTCAAGGATTATGGATACACCAACTGGTCCTTCCCCTTCAACAGCACAGACGACAAGGATTTTAAGAAGGTGCATACTGGCATCACTTCGTCTGTCCCCCTGCATAAAATGTACAAGAAAATAAATAATTTATTTTGAGAAACAAAAAAAAAATCTGAATTGCTTCAACCTGTGCTGACTTCATTTCACAGAGAAAAAAAAATAATACAAATAATTGATAATAAAAAATGACCATCACTTCATATACTTCATATTGTTAAACTTGGGTTAAATTGCTTTATCTTGCATCAGTAAAACATGGCATGAGATGGCTTTACAGTGTCAGGAAATCCTATGATGAATGCTGAGTTTGTATTTAAAGGGTTAGTCCAAACATGAAAATTCGTTCAATAATTACTCATATTTATATATTCATTTGCATTTATATGCTTCTGTCCAATACAACAAACACTATATTAATAAATTGTATAATTAATAAGAAAACAATGCTTTACCAGGCAATCATCAAAGAGATCCTCTTCAGATTCACGGCTCATCTTTACGCTTTGTTTCTGTGAAAATATTTACATTGTATCATTACATAATCTTTTATTCGTACAACTACATTTAGGCATTTCTTCATCTTTTGTAAGTTTGCCTTTATCCAAAGCAAATTACAAAAGAGGAAGGCATCAAGCATGTCAAGCAGTGCTACTAACACAAAGTTTCTGACACCGTTAGATCAGCGAGGGATTAAGGAAAAAGTAAGAAGCAAGAATCATGTGTGGAAAGATTAAGCATGCAGGGTCACAGGATGACTCGACTTATTTTTATTGTCTGCAATGCGATTTAGACAAATTAGAACTGCGGTCAAGCCAGCCGCGATTGATTTTAGTGTGCGCACATATTACAGTGATTACGGTAGTTTCAGGACCGACACAGAGACAACGCGCTTTCAGAGCGCTTTTCATTTAGACGCCCAGGACTGAGAGATAATACAACATGCTCGTCAATTTTTACTTGCTTATTTATTTGCATTTCTGCTTTAATATCCGTGTTATTTATTGGTGACTTTGACGGTTGTCTGTTACAATATTTTTCTTAAATATTCACCATTCAAATAATTGTTTTATGTAGATAAGTTACAGCAGAATTCGTAGAAAACAGACAAAATAATGTATTTAGTCTTTCTAAATACCAGAATTGATTTTTATTTTGTTTTACTGTTCAAAAGTAGCAGTTATTCTTCAATGAATGTTTTCTATAATGAGGATTAACGTCTGCTTTGGAAGAGAGGTCAAATAAACAAATGTTCACAATGGGGAAAAAAAGTTAAATAAAATGCCTTTATTTCACTTCAGAGACCTATGAAAAAATAAATTCTAGTAAGTATAAAACGCCATGGTCAGTTTTTATCCCATATAATGTACACACATTATATGATAAAATAAAAAAAAGTAGAAAAAACAATGATCAGTTCTTATTCAGGACGTCCCATACTATATACACACCACATATGAAACAATTTTAATGCAGCATTTTTGAGATATTGGACATTATTACACTTTAAAGGGGTATAAAGACCCCATTTCTAATAAGTAGAAAAAAACAATGATCAGTTCTTATTCAGGACGTCCCATACTATATACACACCACATATGAAACTATTTTACAGCAGGATTTTTCAGATATGGGGCATTCTCTCTGTGTTGTTCATGAAACTACCGTAATCACTGTAATATGCGCGCGCACTAAAATCAATCGCGGCTGGCTTGACCGTGTTTTTCTGAACCGCGGCTGGCTTTACCGCAGTAAATTAGAGCTGCTGTCAATACTGTATGAACATATGTACAGGTTCTTTACTCGTAACTCATTAATAAAGTTCGGCTTCAGAAAAAAAAACGTTTATTGCTAGTGCTCTTTTACCATTTAATGCTTTAACACACACGACTCAGTTTGTTCAGAAATGGCATCTAACTGGCGAGCCTTTGTCTGAACACGCCGTTTTCACTCGGGGTGGGGGTAAGAAACACACATCTCGGTGTATTAATCCGCGCGCTCGGTTCGTTATTATTTTATTTATTTATTTATTTACCACAGGACCCATGGGGGCTCCGTAGGTTCAGGTTTTTACACGAAAACGGTGTTTTGTGAATCTCCACACTATTAAAAACTGAAATTGCTAATTGTACGTCCTGAGATTAAGATGAACATTAATTGGGAGTCATGAAAGCGAGAATCACATCCAAAAAAGAAAGCTAAACTTACCTCGAACACGACAAACTCCAGCTGCAGCCACACCGTGTTGTAACCTCCGTGATGATTCCCAACCGACTGATACACACGCGGGCACAGCGTCTCCAAACACGCATGCGCAGTTTAATTTGCACACATTTTCGGCTTCAGTAGACACACAATACTTCAGACTGAAACACGACTGCCCCCTACAGGTAATGAAGGGCATGTTCACAGCTTCCCGCACGCAGCCGCGCAAAGCCGCGGCAAGTCACGGGATCCCTTTTCTCGAAACGCGGGTTTTTAATGGCGACATCTGTATACTAGTCATTAGTCTGGAGCAAGTACATTTAAGTATGCTTTGGCATGCTAGGAGGTAGCTGAGGTTAAGGCATTGGACTACGGTTCGGAAGATCCCAGGTTCAAACCCCACAACCACCAAGTTGTCACTGTTGGGCCCTTGAGCAAGGCCCTTAACCCTCAACTGCTCAGATGTGTAGTGAGATAAAAAAAAAAATGTAAGTCGCTCTGGATAAGAGCGTCTGCCAAATGCCTAAATGTAAATGTAAATGCTAGGATTTAATATACTTAGCATACTTTTTTTTGACTTGGGAAAGAACACCTAAAGTTACCTGTTAGTGCTGCTACTATCAGAAGACGGCTATGTGAAGTCCCATTGTTGAAAAAAAGACATGTGCTGAAGAGGTTACAGTTCGCCAAAGAACACATTGACTGGCCTAAAGAGAAATGCCGCAATATTTTGTGGACTGACGAAAGCAAGATTGTCCTTTTTGGGTCTAAAGACCGCAGACAGTTTGTCAGGCGACCCACAAACACTGAATTCAAGCCACAGTGAAGCATGGAGGCACAAGCATCATGATATGGGGATGGATCTCGTACTATGGTGTTGGGCCTATTTATTACATTTCAGGGTACATGTACATTCGTTACATTTCAGAGATCACTGTCTTCACAAATGGCCCAGCACCCACTTACCTCTCTGCTCTAATCAAACCACGCACTGCACCATGTTCCCTCCGAGCCTCCAGCACTGCTCGCCTCATCCCACCATCTCTCAGGGATTGAGGGCGGCATTCATCCAGACTCTTCAACCCCCCCCCCCCCCCCCCCGCCTTTTCCCAATTGTGTTTGACTAATGGCACTTACAGTAGTTATCAACCTAGTTAACCCAGTGTAAGTATGTTTTCATTGATGTAAACTTTAAAGCACTTTTTGTAAGACGCTCTGGATAAGAGCATCTACAGTACCAAATGCCTAAATGCAAATGTATCAATTTGAGTCCATCAGAATACTTAAAGAGGTCATGTTGCCTTATGCCGAAGAGGAAATGCCCTTGAAAAGCGTTTCAACAAGACAACGACCCCAGACACACCAGTAAGCAAGCAGCATCTTGGCTCCAGACCAACAAGATTAACGTTATGGAGTGGCCAGCCCAATCCCCAGACCTTAATCCAATAGAAAAGTTGTAGCCGGACAACAAAAATGCTGTTTCTGAGGCAAAACCAAGAAATGCAGAGGAATTGTGGCGTGTAGTACAATTGTCACAGATGTGAAGCAGTTCTCAGAAAGCAACTAAATATTAGTTCAGAAATGCACAAGAAATATTAAACTTCAAGCATTTCTGTTTAAACGGTAAATTCATCACTTTGTAAAGATGAATGATGACAGTGCTATTTTTTTGAACAGACTAATAATAGTTTTTCTTCACTTTCTGCGAACTAATAATCCATTTATCAAATCGAATCACTTTTATTGTCACATCACGTTACTGGTACACTGGTACAGTACACGTGAGTGAAATTCTTATGTGCAAGCTACACAAGCAATAGTGGTGTACAATTATAAGAATAAATACGTATGTATATGAATAGTATAAGAATAGTATAAAATAATATAAATAAAAAAATATAAAAATTGTGAATGCAAGTATACATAATATATATATACATATATATACATCTACATATATCTATATATACATACATACTGTATATCTACATATACACATATATGCATACATGTATATACACATACACACACGTTTGTGAGAGTATGTCTACTTGTGTATAATGTATAAGAATGTCTGCAATGAATGTTGTGCAAAAGGCAATTATGTGCAGTCTGGAGTGCAAAGTGGCTTAGTGACTATAAAGTGACAGTGTGAAAGTGACAGTGTAGTGTCTATGAAGACCTATTGGTCAGTGTTCAGCAGTCTGATGGCCTGATGATAGAAGCTGTCCCTCAGCCTGCTGGTTCGGGACCGGATACTGCCGTACCTCCTGCCTGACGGGAGCAGTTTAAATAAGTTGTTGCTGGGGTGACTGGAGTCTTTGATGAACCTCCTCGCTTTTCTCAGGCACCGCTTCCTGTAGATGTCCTGGAGGGAGGGAAGCTCACCTCCAATTATCCTCTCGGAACACCGCACCACTCTCTGCAGAGCTTTGCGGTTGTAGGCGGTGCTGTTGCCGTACCAGGTCGTGATTGATCCAGTGAGGATGCTCTCGATGGCACAGCGGTAGAAGGTCCTGAGGATGCGGGGGCTCATGCCAAATCTCTTCAGTCTTCTGAGAAAGAAGAGTCGCTGCTGCGCCTTCTTCACTGTTTTGTTAATATGAACTGACCATGTGAGATCCTCTGCTATGTGAACACCCAGGAAATGGAAGCTGCTCACTCTCTCCACAGCAGCGCCGTTGATGATGATGGGGGAATGTGCACCTCTACACCTCCGGAAGTCCACTATTAGCTCTTTGGTCTTTCCGACAGTGAGGGAGAGATGATTCTCCTGGCACCAATGTGTCAGGGCACTGACCTCCTCCCTGTATGCCGTCTCATCGCCGTTGGTGATGAGACCCACCACTGTTGTGTCGTCCGCAAACTTCACAACGATGTTGGAGCTGCTAGTGGCCATGCAGTCATATGTGTAGAGTGAGTACAGTAGAGGGCTCAGTACACACCCCTGTGGAGCACCAGTGTTCATTGTGACAGAGGATGAGGTGATACTGCCCAGTCTGACTATCTGGCGTCTGTCGGACAGGAAGTTGAGAATCCAGCTGCAGAGAGAGCTGCTCAATCCTAGATCTTGTAGTTTCCTGTCCAGCTTCGAGGGAACGATGGTGTTGAATGCAGAGCTATAGTCTACAAGCAGCATTCTCACATACGTATCCTTCTTCTCCAGAACTATGGACTATGGTGGCCATTTTGAAGCAGGCTGGAACTACAGACAGAGAGAGGGAGAGGTTGAAGATGTTCATGAACACTCCAGCCAGCTGAGCCGCGCATGATTTAAGGACACGGCCGGGGATTCCGTCAGGACCAGCGGCTTTGCGTGCGTTCACCTGTCTGAAGCACTTCCTTACATCTTCTTCAGACACTGTGTGCGCACTGACGTCATCGATGATGCGAAGTTTGCTGTCCAGTTTCGTGGTGTTCGCTGTGTCGAATCTAGCGTAAAAAACGTTTAGATCCTCACACAGAGAGGCCGTGGTCTGCGGTGTGCTGGTTATCATTTATCTGGTATATTTATCACATGTACAGTGGGTGCACAAGCAGTATGTGACTTCTACCGTCGCGGCGTATGGCGTCAGCATTTGGGTTTGTGTGTTTGCTGGCTTTTACCGCTGAGTGGCGCTATATAACTATAGACTGACGCCTCAGGCATCAGTTCGTTCTCTCCAGGCTTAATGAGGCGCAGGTCGTCCACAGCCGCACGTCGTTGCAGATAAAATAAAGCGAAACATTGTAATTAAACGAATTCATAATCACAGTAGTAACATTACAGTACAATTAAATTCTGTACAATAATTAAAATTTTATTCAGTTTTTTTAGGATCGAATTTAAGCAACATAAACGTTAACACACTGAGCCTTTTTATTATGTGTAATTAGAAAATCTATACGTGTAGGGTCTTGTGTCATCTTATATTTTGTGTTCTTTAAATTTGTAGCTTTTATAAGACTCTACTTTTATTTAGGTGCACTCACAATGACGAAAAAACTTTTTGTTAAATAAAGAAAGTAAACGGGGCTCTGTATTGTTTTTGGTGAACTTGAGGGCGTCAGAAAATGAACCGATACTCCGTGTATACTCGCCTCACAGACGTGAAAAATATATTTTTCATTTCGGCGCGTGAGTTCATCTGACTTTAGATCAAAACTCGGCAAAGAGCGCACACGCGGGATCACGCAAAACTTTTTACATTCACTAAAAGGTTTATTCACAACCACATTTCAGCCTTTCACACACATGCATTGTGCTGTTGTTTGTACACACTTTCAGTTTTCCCCTTCTACTCTCCTCTTTCATCAAAAATGCTCCCGATATGAAGCAAGATCCAAGATCCTCCCCAGGTTGCTGAAACCATGAACAGTGGTGATTTTAGTTTCTCCGAGTGTATACTGTAGGTGAGAACAGCTATTCACACTTGGGGAGGTGTATTATTTGCATTTGTATGTGTCAGACATTGCAAAGCACAATCAGTAACACTGCAAGAACAACCACCCCGTAATTAGTAAAACTACACGTGTAGGGTCTTGTGTCATCTTATATTTTGTGTTCTTTAAATCTGTAGTAGATTTATTAAATGAAATAAATTACACTAAACGGGGCTCTGTATTGTTTTCGGTGAACTTGAGCGCGTCAGAAAATGAACCGATACTCCGTGTATACTCGCCTCACAGACGTGAAAAATATATACTTATAGAAAGCGAAATATCTGCTTTTATATAAACTAATGAAAAAAATTATTAGATTATGTAATTCGTATGAAAAGTGAATTATAGGCGCGCTCACTGCTGCGGAGACGACGAGATGACATGATCACCTTCAGCACAGCCGAAACCAAAGGAATCACTAATTTATCAACGAATTATTAAAATGGTCAGAGTGAGTTTCCTGGCTGATTTAACAAATATTTGAAGTAGATAACAGTAGCCCACATTTATAAAAGCATTTTTATTTAGACTATAAAAAAATTTTTTTTAGGTGTACCCGCTGCCACAGTTCTTATATGGCTCTTTATCGGAGTAAATTCATTATATATCTGCTTACGGGTAGCTTATGGTCAAAAGCTTGTGTTTCCGTAGCCTTCCGCATCTAAACTGACTTTTCTATCATGCGATAGTCATACAAATACATGTCATAGTGGAATGACATCACAGACCAACTTACAATTGTCAAAATGGATGCTTAACTAACACATTCAGAGCTTATGACTTATGTAATAAACTTAATGCTTAATTCTTAACTAATGAATAGAATAAGGTAGAATGAAATGAATTAAAACAAATAAATAAAATAAACACAACAACAAATTCTGCAGTTCTGTGATGTGGCTCTTACAGCACATTTTTCTTCATGTTGTGATTCAGAATAGAATGTGCAGGGAGTCCAATGCATTTGTGTGATATAAATTAAAGGTTATTATATGGATATGGAGCTTTACTCACTTTTTTCAACACACTGCTATTATTTTGCACACAACTGTAACTGCGCACCAGTGCAGAAAGCAATGTCCATGAAGGCATGAATGAGTGAGATTGGTTTTAAGAACTTGATCGGCCTGCACAGAGTCCCGACCTCAACACGACAAAACACCTTTGGGATGAATTAGAGTGGAAACGGTGAGCCAGGACTCCTTGTCCAGCATCAATGTCTGACCTCACAAATATATACTCAGTGGTACCTTGGCATACAAATTCAATCCATTCAGGTAGTAAGTTCTTAAGTTGCATTTTCCTATGGAAAAAAATGTAAATGCAGATAAATGCAGCCACCCAAAAACAACCAATTTCCAACAATATCCATATAAAAAATAAAACAAAACATTTTGAAAAGAAAATGAAGTAAAATATGAAATAAATAGACATAAATAAATAGACTTAACTTAACCTTAATTTGGGATTCCTTTTGGCACTGACTGCTTCAAAAACTAAACTAAAGTTAGCTCTGTTTTCTTCCGGTACCATCCTTGCTACTTGCATAAAATGCAAAAAGAAAAAAAACACAAAAATAGGTTTAGGAAAAAAATTGGTTTTCCAAGGATGCAAAAGTAAAGCGTTACATAGGTGCAAGCTGCCATTCGGTTCAGCTTGATTCGGTCACTCACAAAATTTTAACCCTTAAGGAGACAATTCTTAAGTTCGTATGATGAGGTACCACTGTACATACAGTACATCTTTCTCATAAAGATGTTTCTTCTCAATAAATCCTAATAGAGGCAACAGAGTTGAGTGAAAGGAAAACAATAAACTACTCTCAGTCAATCCTGGAGTTCTTACGCTGATTGCAGACCATGAGTGGACATAAACATAAAAGACCCTTTAGAAATAATTTTTTGTGTGTCTGTTAAACATATATATTGATTCAAATATTGTATCAAAAAGTTAATTGCAAGTTCTGAAAGCCAACGCTTACTTTGTTTTCTAAAGTACCTGTTTATGATGATTTTATGCTACACTTAAGTTCAAGTGAACTTACAGTAGTAATTATATGAATCCTTTACGTATGTAATCATTTACTCTTATAGTTTTCTTTAGTTTGAGGAAGTAGTTTTTGGGATTGTTTTAAGTTAAATTCCAAACCCTTGTTTTACAGAAATGAACAATGTTGCTTTATTTTAAAAGCTGCAATTGGCCTCAGAAAACTTGAGATTGTTGAATAGATTCAAATAGATTAAACTTTCACTGAGCAGAGGTCAGGTACAAAGCCAATGAAATGCAGTAGTATCTAACCTAAAGTGCAAATCTAATTTTATGTACTGTACATATAAATGCAGGAGTGGAGTGAAGGTACTGCAACATAGTAATGCTGTGTCTTAAATGCTACAATCCACCATGCTCCTTAAGATCACAAAAGGCCGGACTTCTGGTAGTTCCCAGAATTTCAAAATCTACAAAAGGGGGTAGGGCATTTTCATATTTAGCTCCAAAGCTTTGGAATAGCCTTCCAGACAGTGTTCGGGGCTCAGACACACTGTAAAAAATGAATACTGAAAATAGTCGTTGGAAAAAATAAATATATGTTGGGCTAATATAATGCTTGTGTCAAAAAAGAACAATATGTTTTCTCAATGATTGTATAAATTTCATTACTCAACTACGAAAGTTTCATCAAGGCAACGAGTATAACTGTGTTCATGAAACATTTAACTGCACATAAACAATTTTATGTTGGACGAACAAGAGGGACCTCTGCGCATGCGCAAACGCGTTCTTCCAGAATTTTCGAACTTCCCGCTATTTCCTCCCGAAATGGTGAGTACTTCATGGAAACTAACTGTCCTGCAAAGTAATCAGCAATTTTAGCTTTATAACATATATATTATCCAGCAGCAAGCTTTAGAACATTATATTTTCGAGTGTTTATTTATATAATTTGGAGTGTTATACAGTAGTTATCTGGCAATGCACTCGTTTCACCTCCTAACGCATTTTTTTTCCAGATGGTATGTACATTGACATTAATGTTAATCTATGAAACCGCTAAAGTTTACTTACGTTACATACATTTTAATCATTTTAATGACTGATAATTTCAAAGGCTATTTGAAAAAGATGGCGCGTTAGTGCGCCAGTGCTTAATGTTCTCACTCCTTCATCATTCATTAACCTTATAGTGTCTGAAAACAGTTATAATGGCTAAACGGACATTTTTCGTCTAGGATTTTTAAATTATTGGCACATTTCACTATGGTTGTTTTATGGTTTTGAACTACAAACGGTTACTTAATTAGTTATTCATATATTTTTCTTTTTGTATTTCAGGTATTATATGGAGAATATCTGGGAAACAGTGCTTACTGCATCTGCAAACAATCTTGGAGCTTGGCAAAATTATTTCACAACATTTATTTATTTTTTTTAATCTTAAACCATTTCTGAGTTAAAGCAAATATTTTATTTTCAAATAAGCCACTGCACGTTTTTACTGAGAAATATCAGTATGTTTTGTTCTACAAGGCAGAAGTCTATTTATCCAGTATACTGTTTTGACTGAGTGTGATATTAGTAAGCTTTGTAACATGAATGTTAAGGGCACAGTTTCATTCTTGCATTTTGGAATGTTATTTGCATATTTTGTTATAACAATGCAGCAGTTGTTTATTTGTTGAAATAGAGTAGCTGGATTGCACTTAATCAATGTTGATAGTCTTTAACAGGTGTTTAAAGTTTGCATTAAAAAAATATTCAAATTTAGAGGAATGTGTCATGTTATTTGAAATGTGGCTACAGTGAATAACCTACTCAAGTAAACTTTAAGATGTTAATTTTATAATTATGCAAGCATAATTTCCAATTCAAAATGTACCTTTCAGTCAACTTGGAACATTTAATTGACACAACATTATATTTCAATTTGAGACTGCTTGTTGGCCTAACTACTGTAGGCATGTTTATTCAGCATAGAACATTTAGTTGACAGAATGTTTTATTTCAATTTGTGAGTACATTTAGAGGTAATCAGCACAGCAAAAACAAAATAGTTTATACAACTTAAATTGAGCCAACTAAAAATTTTAGGGGCAACAGGTCACTAGAAATTTTTTAGTTGGAGTAGCAAGAATTTTTTTACAGTGCACAGTTTCCCAGTTCAAAAGTAGACTCAAGACGCATCTTTTTAATCTGGCATACACATAACTCATCCCATAACCTCATACTCCAGTACACCTATACCGAATGGCAACTACGCTAATTCTCCCCATCTGTTCTGTATTTCTCTACCCATCCCGAGGCATCGGGAGATTGTGCCACCTCCAGTAGACAAAGGCCGACCCTGCGAGGTTCCTGAGGTGTCCAGAGAAGGACCAGCTCCAGCTGGATTCAGCTTTATGATGGTTGGAGCTACACATGCTGCTCCTGTGCTTCCAGTGATCCAGACCTCATCTGCCCTCTACACCTACTGACTCGTCCCTATGCTGAACTGGTCTTCATGTCAATTTAAATAATTTCTGTCATATTGAACTTTCACCTAGGGTTAAGGGTTAACTTTCACCAAGATGTTATATCATTTCTATCTGTTATCACCCAAATGAGGACGGGTTCCCTGATTGAGTCTGGTTCCTCTCAAGGTTTCTACCAAATGCCATCTCAGGGAGTTTTTCCTTGCCACTGTCGCCGTCACCCTTGGCTTGCTCATCAGAGACATTTCATTCAACATTCATTCATCTCATTATTATCTAGACACATTTTTCTCACACATACACACTTCCAAAAATTGTCTTTAAAAAAAATTTTCTTTCATTTTTCTGAAGCTGTTTTGAGACAATGTCCATTGTTAAAAGCGCTATATAAATAAAAATGTAATTGAATTAAACTGTCTACAGTGATAAACAGGGGCTACAATAGCTACAATGGTGGTTGGAAAGATAGATTTAATTAATTTAATAAATTAATAAATTTTAATACACAATGCATAGAGAATGGATATAATTGTTATTTAATTAATTAATTTTTACTTTGGATCACTCACTCACTCATCTTCTTTACCGCTTTATCCTGTATTCAGGGTCATGGGGACCTGGAGTCTATCCCAGGAGACTTAGGGCATGAGGCAGAGTATACCCTGGACAGGGTGCCAGTCCATCGCAGGGCACACACACAAACACACACTCACTCACTCACACTTTTATTTTCACACTATGGGCAATTTGGGAATGGCAATTAGCCTAACCTTCATATCTTTGGACTGTGGGAGGAAACCGGAGTACCCTGAGGAAACTCACCAAGCACGCAGAGATGGGAATTGAGCCTGGCCGGGAATCCAACCCAGACTCTGGAAGTGAAGACGACAATGCTAACCACTACACCACCGTGCCGCCTACTTAAAAAAAAACACTTTATAAAATAAGGTGCATTAACAAATTTAATTGACATGAAATAAATTGAACAAAAGTAATGTTAAATAAAGTGCATTAATACAAAATTAACTTCATTACAAAAAAAATATTAAACGCATTATTTAAAATATTAAATATACTAATGAAAATGTAATAAAAAATGTGTTCTCTTCTCATTTCTATATTTATGCAGAGGTGGAAAGAGTAATACAATTCTGTACTCAAGTACAAGTACTGTTACATCAGTGAAATTTTACTTAAGTACAAGTAAAGTTACCATTATAAAAATCTACTCAAGTAAAAGTAAAAAAGTAGCTCATAAAAAATTTTACTCAGAGTAAAAGTTACAGAGTTACTTTTTTATATTTTTAACAGCAGGGGTGGGGTGAGGCATTCTAGCATAGTTCAAAAAAGATGAGCGGATATAAATCTCAAACTAGTTGTTTTTAACTGAAGGAACACCTTTACATAATAAAGCTGTTGTCTTTCTTGTACTTGAAAATCAAAGTGGTCACTTAAATATGGTGTTAAGGGTCTAGGGTCATACAGCAAAAGAATGTTCTATTTTAAACTGTATGGAAATGGTGGTATATGGCAGAAAGAACTAGATCCAATCATTAACTGATGAAATAATGAGGTTTGTATACACACACACACACACACACACACACACACACACACACACACACACACACACACACACACACACACAACAGGAGGAGGAGGATCAGATTCAGGATGGACCCAGGCCAAAATAATAAACAAAATGGTATTTATATTTAGTAGCTAGCTTACCTGCAAAAAAAAAAAAAAAAACCCATAAACAAAAATACTGGTACCTTCCCGGACTCCCTAAACCAAAAACAGTGAATAAATTCCCTCTTCCCAAAATAAATGGCAGCCACGCCCCTACTACACTGCAAAAATTGTTAGTCTAAAAATAAGAAACAATTACTACATTTGATAAAAAAATTACCTAAAACTAGTGAAATTATCTGTCTATGCAGCAAGTAAATTTTACTTGGTAAGAAATCTTGAAATAAGATTTTTAAATCAAGCAAACTGAGCAAACAAATCTTTGAATTTGTCAAAGAATCTAAAAAGAAGTTTTATTTTGTGAGACGTCTGGTGAAATAACTAATTTAGCTTATTTTAAGAGCTATTCTATCCAATTTAGGATTTCTGGACTAATAAAGACAAAATGATATACTCATGCTCAGTTTAAGATTATGATATAAAATCAAGTATTAAAAACAAGTAAGTAATTTTTAAAACAAGGCAAATTATCTATCATGTCTGAAAGTCAGATTTTAAATCATGGCAAGTGTCAAATAATTTGCAGTGTACTAGTGAGTGCACAAACATACAGTGAAACTATCTACAAATATATACAAAGACCAACCAAACGAAAGGGACAAAGCAATAATCAAAGTCAATGGGAGGCAAAAAGTCAAAACCGGAATACACAACCAAATATCAAAACGCCAAAATCACAATCTCTTTCCTCTTTCCGCGTCCCTCTTCGGTTTATCTATGGTCGCGCTAGACGATGACCTCACTCTCAGGGCGGAAGCGACCATGTGGACGGTCAGGAAGATGCCGATGTGGGGACCGTCAGAAAGCCTGGAGTGGAGTCTGGAGCGGCGCGCGACCAGGACATGATACACACACGTGAACGCAATGAAGCATTTATACAAAGCATAATATTTTCATTATTTTATAATTTTCATTCATTTATTTTTTACTCAGTAGCGAATATGATTTAAAATGTAGCGAATTACAATACTTCAAACAAAACGTACTTAAGTAAAAGTAAAATTACAGATTTTTAAAACTACTTTAAAAAGTAGAAATACACTTTTTACACTTTTATTAGAAATACTGAGTAGAATTACTCAATTACAGTAACGCGAGGAAATGTAATTCGTTACTTTCCACCTCTGTATTTATGATATATGTGTGAACATAGTACATGGAGGGTGCGCTGCACAAATAATTTATATTTAATCTAATCTCAGATTACTGTGTGAACTGTGCCAAACAAATGCATTTGTGTACCATTTCATCCTTCAAGTTAACTTATGTCAATGTTATACCAGGATATATTAAGTTGTATTATGATGCTAAATCCCATCCTTCTCCTACCCAAACATCTATTATGTCTGACATCAAATAATGTCAACGTACGTAGCTTCCTGTTTTCGTATTGTTGCCGCGAAAGTTTCGCAACGCGCGAGTTTCCTCAACTAAACAACTAAAAACTCCGACACAGAGGTACGTTATAATGTCTACCGTTCAGCTTGTTCAGTGTGTAGAGTGCAGGATGTTTAGACATTCTTCCTCCGTCATTAGCGATAATTTTATTTGTGATAGGTGTGTGTTAGTGAGCACTCTGACGGAGAAGATATCAGCGTTAGAGGAGCGCATCCAGACTTTAGAGAGGGTTAGACAGTGTGAGAGCAGCGTTATTCCTGTAGCAGACAGTCTGGGTGCCACAGGCGGAGATAATCAGCCCCCGACTCCGGCATTAGAGCCCTCACAGCGGGGCGAGTGGGTGACGACTCGGCGGCATACTCGTTCAGCCAAAGCTAACGCTAAGGATAGCCCACCGGAGCACACCTCCTCTGCGCGTCACGTGTCCAACAGGTTTGCTCTCCTCAGTGCTGCACCCGCTGAGAAACCTGAAAGAGCTCTGGTTATAGGAGACTCTATACTGAGACACGTGACATTAGCTAGACCTTTAGGGGCGCCAGCGGCAGTGGTTAGGTGTATCCCGGGAGCCAGAGCACCGGACATAGCAGGTAATCTTAGGGCTCTAGGACAGCATAGGTTCTCTAAGATAGTGGTACATGCTGGAGCTAATGATATACGCCTTCGTCAGTCAGAGGTTAGTAAGAGTAACTTTACAGAGGTGTTTAAATTAGCGAAGGCGATGTCCGATGAAGTAGTATGCTCTGGTCCCATCCCAATGAGACGTGGCGACATAGCTTACAGCAGGTTATGGTCGCTGAACCGCTGGATGTCCAGGTGGTGCTCCAAAAATAATGTGGGCTACATAGACAATTGGAAGACCTTTGAGGGCAAAGCTGGCCTGTTAGGGCGGGACGGTGTCCATCCCAGTCGGGAAGGTGCTGCTCTCATTTCCTGTAGTATAGCTCATAGTCTCAGTAGAGGTCTAGTTAATCGGTGACAATCCAGAGCCCAGGCCAGGGAGCAGACAGACAGGTTAAACCAACCGTCTGCTAGCTGCATAGAGTCGTCACTCAGGGTTCACCTTATTGAGACTGTGTCTGTTCCCCGATCTAAGCAAAAATGTAGAAAGACCCAGAAAGTCTGTTTCAATAATCTAATTAACATAAAGTCCACAAACTCCGATCATACTGAATGCGCAGCCGGCACCTCTGATCTGAAGCTAGGATTGTTAAATATTAGATCTCTCACATCAAAAGCAGTTATTGTTAATGAAATTATCACAGATCAGGCGTTTGATATACTCTGTTTAACTGAAACATGGGTTAAACAGGATGAGTATGTAGCTCTAAATGAAGCTAGTCCTCCTGGATACAGCTACATACACCAGCCTCGGTTAACTGGTAGAGGAGGAGGCGTCGCAGTTATTCATAATGATAATCTGTCTATCGTACAAAAACACAGACACAAATTTAACTCATTTGAAATTCTCTATAGTAACATAAGTGTATTTAAGTATATTAAATCAGCTCAGTCGATTCCACTAATTATAATTTACAGACCTCCAGGGCTGTATTCTGAATTTCTTAGTGAATTTGCAGATTTCATCTCAGACCTGGTCATTTCTGTAGACAGAGTGTTAATTGCTGGAGATTTTAACATTCATTTTGAGAATCCAGAAGACCCTCTGAGAACAGCATTTATATCCATACTGGACTCCGTAGGTGTAAATCAGTGTGTAGTAGGACCCACTCATAAAGCAGGTCACACTTTAGATTTAGTAATATTCTTCGGATTAACTATAAGAAATGTGTTCACAATTCCACTGTCTGAAATTATCTCAGATCACTATCTTGTCTCCATTCAAGTGTCTCACAGTGATAATGTACGCACAGTACCGCGCTACCGTATTAAACGTACATTCACATCAACTACCACACAGAGTTTTATCAGTAATCTCCCAGAGTTACCAACTTCGATTAGGTCACCGTCTGACCCCACAGAACTTGATCAGGCGACTGAATATTTAGAGTCGACACTTCGTTGTACCTTAGATAATGTAGCTCCAGCTAAAAGAAAAATTATTAGAGATAAGAAACTCGCTCCCTGGTATAACGATCACATGCGCACTTTAAAACAGACTGCTCGGAAATTAGAGCGTAAATGGCGTCAAACTAAATTGTTGGTATTTCAAATAGCATGGAAAGAGAGCATCCTGAACTATAGGAAAGCTCTTAGTGTAGCTAGATCAACGTATCTCTCCACTCTTATAGACGAAAATAAAAATAATCCTAGATTTTTATTTAATACCGTAGCCAAATTAACCAGAAATAAGACCACTACAGAAATCTCCACAACAACATCATGCAATAGTGAGGACTTCATGAACTTTTTTAATAATAAAATTGTAAATATCAGGCATAAAATTGAGGCTTTGAAACCAAACAATGTAATTGATACTGATGTTAACCTAGCCATGTCAGATTCAAACCTAGAATACTTTACTCCTCTTGAAGAGAATGAACTAATTTCACTCATCTCTTCTGCAAATTCATCAACCTGTATATTAGATCCTATACCGACACATTTTCTTAAACAGATAGCACCAGTAATAACAGAACCGATGTTGAGAATAATTAATTCCTCACTCAGCATTGGTTATGTTCCAAAATCTTTTAAAGTAGCAGTTATTAAACCAATAATTAAGAAACCTGACCTCGACCCCTGTCAGCTGTCCAATTACAGGCCAATATCAAACCTCCCCTTTATCTCTAAGATTCTGGAAAAGATAGTAGCGGAGCAGCTATGCTCATATCTACATAGAAATGGCATACATGAACTGTATCAGTCAGGATTTAGGCCTCATCACAGCACAGAAACAGCACTCGTTAAAGTAGTAAATGACCTCCTATTGGCCTCTGATCAGGGTTGTGTAACTATGCTTGTATTACTCGACCTCAGTGCAGCTTTTGACACTATTGATCATGCTATTCTTCTTCACAGATTAGAAAATTTAGTAGGAATTAAGGGTACAACCCTCTCCTGGCTCAGATCCTATTTGACCGATCGTTATCAGTATGTAGACTTAAATGGTGATTATTCTGCATGTTCTCTAGTGGAGTTTGGCGTTCCGCAGGGTTCAGTTTTAGGCCCACTGCTTTTTTCCCTTTACATGCTTCCTCTGGGCAACATAATCCGTAAGCATGGTATTAGTTTTCATTGTTATGCTGACGACACACAGTTACAGTGGGAGCCACACCAAATAGCCGCGACAGTGTGGCTGAAGTGTGAATGGCGTGTGAATGGCCTTTGCACGCCGTAATCCCCCCTCCCTTTTCTGGCCGAAAGGCGTGTCAAGATTTCACAGTAAACACGCCCATTCAAGCCCTATTTATTCATTTACCTGGTGCCACCACTAGATGGCGCTTCGTTCTCAAGAACACATTAAAACAAGCCAGCTGCGCTGAGTTGCAATCACGTGATTTTAACAACCCGCCTCCACCCCCGCCGAACTGACGCTGCCAAACTACAGAGATGAAGATGGCGGCTTAACGGACTATTCGTGGTAAGTGATGTTTTATTTTATAAAATGTGTTTGTGGTAGTTTACAGTTTATTTCCCAGTTTAGTTTTTTTATTGGCCGTTTGAAATATCACTGGCAGCACCAGCAGCGGTCAGATGTGACTTTAGAGAACTTAATGATCTGTTTACCAAGTCTGGAGTTAATATTACAGCTTACTGTCAGTGTCACACACTCACAATGTCACTCCACTTTACCTCAAAAACATGCTCAAGCTTCGACAATACTATTAATGTCCCCATTACAAGAGCTGCACTACCCGATGAAGAGTGTTTGTGTTCTCTGTAAATACTGAGAGAATCTCACCGCGTGTTGTCTGGATAAATTCAGCGCTTATTTATTCTCTGGTTAAGAGTTAATCTGCAGGTTATTTCTGTGACTGTAATATAATGTGATGCAGTTGATGAGGGACACAGACTGAGGGGAGCTGTACAGGAGCTAGTAACGCTCAGAACCCGGTTTATATTTTATACACTTTCCGCGGTAGCGCGAGCGCTTAGTTAAAGAGCTGAATAACAACACAGAAGTGTTTATCAGTTAGGAGGAGGAGGGGGGAGGTGTGTGTGTGTGTGAGGGGCTTCAGTAAGTTATAGTTTGGCTTCAGAGATGAACTAATGCTCATATACGAGTGTTATATCGCTTAACTTATTTGTATGAGAAGCGCATTAAGTAAATTCCCGGTTAATTTAATGCAGACGATAATACAGACAGTCACTGGTTAACACTAACACTGTTCACTGGTTAACATTAGCACAGGCAGATTATTTACATTACAGAATCCCCAAAACAGTACTTTACACACTCTGTGGTAAATAGGTTTATTAATATATATTATTTTTATTAGAACTATATGTTCTGTAAAGTTTATTTATCTTTGTCTTGACTAAATTCTCCTGTTGTCTTTAAGCAGAGCTCCGCTGTGGAGGATTGGGGGGTCAGACGGCTGACGGCTGGACTTTTGGAGCTACAGGACTGGAGGAGCCTGAACAAGCTGTTGAGGGAGCTGTAGGAGGGATGACGTCACAGTCCGACAGCTTTAGAATGATGTTTGATCAGGTCTACTGTATATTCTGAACATAGAACTGCAAAATGTCTGATACAGTACTTTGGGGGAAACAAAGACTTCAACTGTTCCATGTTTAATAGTTTTGATATTTGAAAAATTAATATTTTAATGTAAAAGGACTATAGATAGAGACTTATAAGCAGCTGGTGTATCCGGGTAGTTTAATGAACTTTAAGCAAAAAGACAACATGTATTCATCTGTTTTATATAAATTACTGTTTTAACTTTGACTAGTTTTGGAAGAATAAATTGAATTGTTAAAGTCATGTTTTGCGTGTTTTAATTTTGGGGGATTGTTTGGGTATTTAAAAATTGTTTAGTTGAACCAACAACTTCAATGGGCAAAAAATGGGACACAACTTTGTTTTAAATAGTCAAAGAGTTGGGCTGAAAATAATAATAATAATTATTGATCATAGAAACAAATGAAACCAGTTAAACACTTGATTATATGTGTTTGTGATTGTGACCCATAATAATTTTTTCTCAGTATAAATAAATGTTTTGGGTTTTAAGAACTCCAAAAGAGCAACGACAAACTTGGTATTCTCCATTGAGGTTTCTCACCTTCCACTCCTGAGTATGACATGGTGTTAATTGCTCTGTGTGTGTGTGTGTGTTTTTGGCGGGGGGATGGGTGTGTGTGTGTTTTCGGCTGTTCAGCAGTTCTAAACACAAGCACAGTTTTTGTCCTTAACTAAAATACTTCAATACGTTAATAATGAATTTATTTTGCTGAATAAGGTAATAAGCGATGTTTAAACCAAACCAGTAAGTTAAGTAAGTGTTCCATACATTAAAGTACTGTGTATAACCAAGTGCCCTAGCAAACACAGTTACAGTACAGTTTACAGTACAAACAGAGTGTGTGCGCTGGGGGGATTGGAAGGTGAGTGAGAATACTCATTTACAAGACAAAAGACGGTTAGAGGCAGCGCCGTTCTAGACCAGACAACACGGGGTGGGGGGAGGGGCGCATCATGTTCAAGCACTGTTTTTACCTGGCCTTACTGTATAGTAACAGTATTGTATTTGCTGAATTGTGTTGAGGCACGCAAACCCCCTGACCACAATAAGGTGGCAATCCCTCAGGGGGAAACAAAAAAAAAATATATATATATATATATAATTATATAATAAAATATCCTTAATCCAGATTTTATCAATCAATGACATAACATTTATCTAAGCTGGATGGTAAAATTCTCAAAAACGTTTAACCTAAAGTAAGACTTAACACACTATAACTAAAATATTTACAAAACTGAAAGGTTGTCTTATGAATAATAAAAAATACAAACTAAATTAAAACAGATGGGCTATTGAACAGATCATAATATGTTTTATGTTTTCTGATTATAAATGATATATGGGTTGATTTTAGAAAGGCTAAATGAAATAGCTAGTTTTTGGTCATGTCAGTCCAGTAACTATACTATGTAAAAGTAATTATAATATGAATTAATTAAGGGCAGGACCTAACCTAATGTTAATAATTTACACCATGATAACATTAGTATTCGTGTTTTTGTATATATTTTTAAATGTTCAAATGAACGTTTCAGAGTATATAATTTGTCGTGTCATCTGTGATTGAGACCCATGAGTTAAATTGAAATATTTTTTATAGGTAGTAAGCCAGGTTTTAGTAACCTTGGATAAATCAGCATGAAAGCCCTCTCTCGCACTCACACACACACACACACACAGACACACTGTACACACACAGACACACACAAATAATACATGAAATCGCGTAAAACCAAATGAAACTAGGGTAAAAAATATGAGCAGTAAAATACAGTAGTATCCTGTAGGTGATTCCTGTCCTGTGATAACAGGCACTAACACTCTAGAACTGTTTACTTCTGTTAGTTTTGTTTTCAAGTGTGAATGTTTATGGGGATTAAATCTGTCTCTGCTGCTGCATCTATACACCGTTGTGATAAGTGATTGATGCCCCATCAGATCTTTAATGTGGGACGTTATGCTGGTTAAATGACTAAAGACACACTGATCCGTATGGACAGAGATTTGTTCCAGATATTATGCGCCATTAATCAATTTGTTATGCCAATTTGACTTTCAGCGAAAACATCAAAAATATAACGAAAACAAACCAAAGCAGACGTTACATTTTAAGCTTTACTTTCAAATTCAAATTTGATTTGTCACATACACAGCGCGATATGCAGTAAAATGCTTCGGGTGCTTTAGGTGAGACTCGAACTCGGCATTGCTTCACCTGGACCGCTTTATAAGTATCACGCGCTAACCGATTGCGCCACTGGAGCCACACGGAAGTTGGTCTTGTCAGAGTATCCTCTCTCTCGTGCGCGCACGCACACACACACACACACACACACACACACACATGAAATTGCGTAAAACCCAACGAAATATAAGCAGTAAAAAAAAAAAAAAATCTGTAAAAATACAATAGTATAACAGGCGCTAACCCTCTGGAACTTTTTTTTACTATTGTCTCCAAGTGTTTATGGGGATTTAATGTGTCTGCTGCCGCATCCATTCACAGTTGTGATAAGTGATTAATGCCCCATCAGATCTTTTGACGGGGGAGCATTATGCATGATTAAATGACTAAAGAAATACTGATCCATATGGGCAGATATTTATTCCAGGTTGCATGCGGCATTAATTGCCTCTTATGCCACTTGTAGACTATCAGTGAAAAAATCAGCGAAAACATCATCAAAAATATAACGAAAACAAACCCAAGCAGACGTTTGAGCTTTACTTTGCAGCAAAATATTATCTATCAGTATATTAAATGGAACGGGGTAAAATACACAGTAATATAAAATACTGTACGTAGCCTGCGTTTTTATTCCGTACCTACAATGATCGGTATAGACAAATTACAGCCGTTACCGTGTCTTTAAGGATCATTTCAGGATGTCTTAAAAAATATTTCACTAACTAATTTTATTAATTCATTATTAAATAATAAATAGCATAATCATCATGGGTTATGTATTGAGTGATTTAACAAATCTGTTTTATTAATCGGTTTGTTGTTGTTTTTTCATCTATTTATGAAACTATGTTGACAATACAAGAACTGTCTGTATATTAAAGATACGGTATTGGGTTTCCTGGACACTGCAGTTAACTGTGCCAGTCAATGCTCCATCTGGCGGAATTATACGGCATTGCAACCATCTTTTTAGAAAGCGCATGGGGGCGTTTATGGGGCGGGGCATCGTTAACTGCGTCATCGCGGGGGATCACATTCCATGCACGAAGCCTTCATGGAACTGCCACGGAGCAGTCATGCTCCAGGCGGCTGTTTGACGTGGCTCCCACTGTATATGTCTCAACAAAACCTGATGAGAAAAACCATCTTACTAAAGTTGAGCAATGTGTTCAGGACATAAGAAATTGGATGCTAATTAACTTCCTTCTGCTTAATCCGGATAAGACAGAAGTTCTAGTCATAGGACCGCATACAGCTAGAAGTAAAATCTTAGATCACACCGTAACTTTAGATGGCCTTTCTGTTCCGTCAAGTGCAACAGTAAAAGACCTCGGCGTGATTATAGATTCCAGCCTTTCATTTGAAGCTCATGTAGATAATATCACCAGGATAGCATTCTTTCACCTTAGAAATATCGCCAAAATAAGAAATATATTGTCGCTAAATGATGCAGAAAAACTAGTTCATGCTTTTATCACTTCTAGGTTGGACTATTGTAATGCCTTACTGTCTGGTTGTTCAGTTAGGTGCATAAACAAGCTTCAGCTAGTCCAAAATGCAGCAGCGAGAGTCCTCACTAGAACCAGAAGATATGAGCACATCACCCCTATCCTATCTTCACTGCATTGGCTCCCTGTGAAATTTCGCATTGATTTTAAAATACTACTCTTGACATATAAGGCATTAAATGGTCTCGCGCCGCAGTATCTGAGCGAACTGCTAGTGTCTTACGATCCGCCACGCCTACTTCGGTCAAAGGATGCAGGCTGCTTATCAGTACCGCGTATTATGAAAACTACAGCTGGGGGCAGAGCTTTTTCTTACAAAGCCCCAAAATTATGGAATAGTCTTCCAAATAGTGTTCGGGACTCAGACACAGTCTCAGTGTTTAAGTCTAGGCTAAAAACCTATTTATTTAGCCAAGCATTTTTATAAATAGATTTGCCATAAGGTAAAGGAGCAGATCTGGGGGACTCATGGACGTAGAGTATTATGGTGAACTGGTATGTTTTAGATGCTGTCTTCCTCAGTCTCATTTGATCACTCAGGTTTGTTGACGGTGAGGTGATTGTTTGCTTTACATCTCAGGGAGCCCTCATGTTTGTGTTTCCTTCTGGCTCTCCCTTTTAGTTATGCTGTCATAGTTAGTCCTGCCGGAGTCCCTGCTTGCACTCTACAGTAAATATACATTCACATTAGACATTGTGACTGTGACCATACCTAATTGCAATCTCTCCTCCTCTTCTCTTCCTCCCCCTCTTTCTCTTTCCTCTCTCCCCCTGTCTCCCCCTTTCACTCTTTCTCTCTCTCTCTCTGTCGAGCTACACATGTGGTTCCTGAGCTGCCAGTGATCCAGACTCCCTCTGCCCTCCGGACCTGTCTGATCCATCCTGGTGCCCGGTTTCTGGTTGGAGGTCTCATCGCATGGATGCCCCGTGTGTCTCTTTAGGATGCGTCTGGTGTCTGGGGATGATTCTCTATACTTAGAAGATGGTTCTGGCCTCGACTGGTGTTGTCAGCTGTTTCTCTGAGGACTTGACAATTCGATAGTTCAGGACTGGAACTTTCTACAAGTCTATCTGAGTCTCGAATAACTACTGGACTCCATTTTACATCAAGTATTATAACATCAATTAACATCAACTATTATAGCTGAACCTAACACTTAACACTGTATAAATGCAGATCATTTCCTGCTATCTGTTTCACCCAGATGAGGATGGGTTCCCTGTCGAGTCTGGTTCCTCTCAAGGTTTCTTCCTATTACCGTCTCAGGGAGTTTTTCCTTGCCACTGTCGCCCTCGGGCTTGCTCGCCAGGGAATATCTGAACATTTTGATTCATACATATTCACATTCCATACAAACTTAAATAATTCTTTTGATTGTGTAAAGCTGTTTTGAGACAATGTCAATTGTTAAAAGCGCTATACAAATAAAACTGAATTGAATTGAAATAATCATAGCATTTAATAAGCAATATTTGCAAACAAGGTTTGATAAACTACCTGTTTTACATGAATTAAACATTAACCATTTGCTACTAATGGCCCAGCATCAGCAGTGATACAGGCTATCACAGAAAATACATCAGAAAATAACTGCTGTTTTTCTTTTTTTTTGCATTGGCTGTAGCTTAAACAAGCAAATTAGATTTCCCCACTATTGTGACCTCATATACCATAAGACCCTAGTCTTTGTTATGCTCTGCCCAGCTCAGTTTTTCTCAGGTTACCATTTTTAAAAGCTACAGAAAATAATGCTAGACAAGCACTTAGTGGTTAACCACTATCAACTAACACAGCCCTTCTTAAGAGCTATGGATTGCTACTGTAGGTTAGTTTCTACTGGTAACTAACCTTTCTTAAGAGCTAAATAAACCAATCCGAGCTAAATTAAACACTTCAGAGACCTCTAACACTTATGCAAACCTGTTAAAAAGTAGTATAATATGAGACCTTTAAAGTTCAGTGACTACAGGTGCTTAACTTACTGTAGCTGCACACACGTGAGCAAACTGGATGCAGATTTTTATGTATGCATCAATCTGCAGATTTATTTTTTCACCACAATCAGAAGAGTGATTCCCAAGAACTGTCCAAACAAAAAAGTGGACCAAAGTGAACCAGTGGACCAAAGTGAGGCATGCAAGATTCTCAGATCGTCAAGTCATCACAAAATCCTAAGAACACTGTATAAAAGAATCGCTGAATACAGTATAAACCATATTTACTTTAGCATGAACTGAGGCCAAGATCAAATGTGGCATTGCTGCAGACCGGTGTTACTCCTAATAATTGCTGAAATAATGCTACAGGTATTTAGTCCAAGGGGACTAATTATGCAAAGTCAGGATCCCTGGAGTGTGCATTGCGCCCAGGGATTCAAGATATGTAGATTTTGTTTTTAACTTCATTTTCCAGAGTGTACCTCTGTCTTCTTTTGTGATGGTTGTCACTTGGCTCCAAAGAATAAATATTCTCTATGTTTTTATTATCACAGTTTGAGTTTTTTTTAATGGACTTCGCTTGTAAAAGTATTTGTGGTTTTGCTAATGTTGCTAGTAATGTTTTATTTTGGTTTGTTTAAGTCTTCACTTCTGCACTTATGCCTTGCCTAAATCATCTGTCGTGATGCCGGAAAAATTGCGGAGCATGTGGTAGACAGAGGAGTGAGATTCTGCATGGTGCGGGATAGTTAGCAAGCAGGTCAACTAAGCTGGGAAGGCTCTTGCCTCGCAATATGATTTGTGCTGTTCAAAACAGTATGATAGTACTTATGGTGACGTGGCTAACTGTAACAAGCGTGAAGAAAAGGCAGGGGGTCCAAGCACACCGGTGTCCATGGTGAGAAGTAACCCCAAACCGATAGGGACGAAGACGACCGGCAGCGGCTATCCAGCAGTGAGAAGAAAAGCTTTTTATCCAAATGGACATACTGTATGCCACACTGTGCTTCTGAACCCCCATTATTAACTAGTTAGTTAGTTACACATATCTAACTTCTTTCTCAATGACAGACAATTCTGAGATGGTTTTGCTAAAAATAAAGCTCAAGCGTGGATCCTAAAACTGTAATTGATGCTATTTTAAAGTTACAGCTTATTAAGCTTGTTTGTTAAATTTAGACTTATTGTAAGTCTAATACTGTTAATTGTAGCTTTCACCAGTTTTTAGTAGAAACAGATCCACTGTGTGTGGACATAAGACTTACAATAAGACTCTAAATTTTACCTGTTTATTGACATGAAATTAAAAATGGTAACTAAATCTCCATTCCATCAGTTCCTTAACAGATACAGTAGGATGGGTAGGTTAGTGGTTAACTGCTAATCTAGCCTTCTTTAGGTTTTTTTTTCTTTCTTATTTTTACTTTTATACAGCTAAAAACTCACAATGTTTATTTTTATTTTGTTCACAATATGGAATACAGTCAAGAACTTTAATGACCCAGACATAATTGGATTAAAACTTTTATTCAAATTAGGCTTAGCTTCATTTAAAACAAAACAAAAAATAAATTATAAATGAATTTTCTAAATCATAAGTGTAAACCTAAAACCATGAAAATCACCACTCATTTCCTGTTTATGCATTATGTATCAGTTATGCGGTTATGGTTCAGGCATTTATGAAGCTTTAAATGGGGGGATGGCATAGTCATCTGACTGTACCAGATCAAATGTGACATTGCTGCAGACCAGTGTTACTCTTAATAATTTCAAACTGAAATAATGCTACTGTACAGGTATTTAGTTTCTCAAAATGTATTTGATACTACAGTATGTACATAAGAAAAATGAAAACATAGAACAAAAAAAATGAAGCACAAACAGAATAACAGTAAGTTTTGTTCCATGAAATTGTTTGGACAAGCAGTGACTCCGAGAATGACAGAAAAAGTAGATTTGACGATATATGATACTCTTCTGTTTACACAGTCTGATTCACTATTCACGATGAATACACACTTTCCACATCTCTGGGTCTGTTTAATGTGTTTTAACTAAATGAATGATGTGTTTTAAAAGAATATCCTTTATCACCAACATGGAAATGCAGGAACACCAGAGCCTTCATCACACACGGCTATTCATCATACCCTGAATATGAAAGAAACATGTGTATTAATAACCATAAACTGGACTGGTGCGTCATGATCAACAGCATGTAATCATCTCCCCTTCAATGGAAACATCATCTTCTGTTTATAATTAATTATTTCACATTTTTTTTCTTTCTTAGTAACATAGGGGTTATAACACGAACAGATATTTACTCAAAACATCACTGGACTTATCCAATCACAGGCTTAGGAGCTTTTTAAATAATGAACACTAATGAGTCATTTACATTTAAGTGTGTTACGTGGTGAGGATTAGAGAGCCACACCACAGGATATAATATTGATAAGGTGCAGGGTTTCTGAGGGGGCCAATGAAATAGGATTTTGGGATACAGATGTGGCCATTAAGAATGCATGCTTTTCCCCACGAAATATTCCCAATGCTGAAGCAAACATGAATTTTATTTTGTTTTACAATACAGGTCATTCTCAAAAAATTAGCATATTGTGATGAAGTTCATTGTTTTCTGTAATGTACTGATAAACATTAGACTTTCATATATTTTAGATTCATTACACACAACTGAAGTAGTTCAAGCCTTTTATTGTTTTAATATTGATGATTGTGGCATACAGCTCATGTGATGATTCAACAATGAAGATCTGTAAAGTTATTTGGATTTTTACAACGTTATTGTTGAAATACACAGTCCTGAAAAAGTTTGCTGAGTTTATTTTAGATGAGTTAAAAGCACCTGGGGATTGTCTGGAGATCAAATCTAGATGAAACACTACACCTGTCCATAAATAAAAATTATTATTTAGGCCTATACGCGAAATATATTTCACTTAAATATTACAGATTCAAAAAAGGAAAGAAGACTTGCTGAGCTTCAGTTCCTTGTGATGCAGACAAAAGGTCTACGGAGGAAACGGAAACATTTCTATATAATATTATGTACTATATTATATACTAATAGTCAAAGAAGTATCATCATTGAAGGAGAGAGGAAAATGAAGAATAAATACATATCAGTATTTACAGTTTGAGCTCGACAAGTTTATGAGCTCTGTCGCTTGCTGGCAATGGGTGCATAAGAGACACATTTTCAGCTTCAGTAGACACACAATACTTCAGGTTGAAACACTACTGCCCCCTCCAGGTAATGAAGAACATTTTCGCAGCTTCTCATGCTAGATCCCTTCGCAAGATCCCTTTTCTCGAAACGTGCATTCTTAATGGCCAGATCTGTAGTGCTTATGACATTCACAGGAAGACCTTCCCGTTTGGAGACAGTGTAACATGATTAAATATGAACTAATAAGAAAATGAAAGAAAACTGAAAACAGAACACTAACAGAGCTCTGCCATTTCCTTTACCTGGCAGGGCTCTGTAAACAGGCTAGGCACCCAGAGTGGTGTTTGTTTGGTGGAAGAGCTGTTTCCTGCCTGGAGTTGCCAGAGCATTTGGCCTGACACTCACAAAGGCAGTTGTTCACCCAGATGGCTAGCCTATATAACTTTTTCAGATATTGTGGAGGATCACGTATTGCTAGCTCATCCTTCAGTCACTCTGAGAGCCCTTTTAAGTCATAAGGGCTGTGTCATTCCACCCTGAACTGGTGGCCCAGGTACAAAACTTGACTGTGTAGTTGGCTACCAACTGCCTCTCTTGACAAATAGAAAGGAAGGGCGATACCACACTGCTCGCTACATGTGGATGATGGAATGTGGTTCTAAGACGTAGTATGACTGAAAACAATTACTTCTATCCATTATCCCCTAAACGATGTTGGGTCCCCTGTTGAGTCTGGATCCTCTCAAGGATTCTTCCTATTGACATGTCAGGGAGATTTTCCTCACCACTGTCACCCCCGGTTTGCATCAGGGACTATCTAATCATTTAAATTCATACACATTTGTCACATTTCATACACTTTCCATAATTTTCTTTTAATTGTGTACAGCTATGTTGCGACAATGAAATTTATTTTTGCAATAAAAGCACTACACAAATAAAATTTAATTCAATTAAATTTAATTGAACTAAGTGCATCAACAAAGGCATTTAGGGTGGCGTGCTCTGAGAAGAGGTGCTTCCACACTGCAGTGGCCCACGTCAGTGCTCTGCCTATGAGCAGAGACACCATCAATACAACATTTTCCCTATGAGCTGGAAATTGGGAAGGTTGCAGGTCGAATATTAGTGAGCACTGCAGAATAAATGCATTGAAACTCTCTGACTTGCCTGAATATGGCTGGGGAGTGGGGGTCGAGAGTCGAGTTTCGGCCACCAGTAATTGGGCCATTGATCGGGGGGACCAGATTGAAACCTGGAAGTGGTGTGTGCCTCTTCAAGCCCGCAGGCTCTTTGGTGGTACGATCATTCTGTTACGTTGGGGGAGTGCTCATATCACGCTTGGGAAGACCTTCCCATTTGGAAATAGCATGGGATTATTAATTATGAACTAAAAAGAAAATGAAAGAAAACTGAAAATAAAACACCAACAGAGTTCCAACATTTTATTGAAACCTGGCAGGGTTCTGTAAACTAAAAATAAAACTCTTGATCCTCTCGGGGCAAGTCCACCTTTACCGAAGATTCAGGTGTGATTTAACTCAAGCCGAACGAGCACGCTTAACGGGTGGCATGCAACTCTCTCTTAAAAATTCCGGTTTATTAGGAAGACTAAGTCTGGGTCTTTTGCCATTGTCTCTTGGATGCGCACTTTATCTTTGTGTAGGCCCTAATGCCTTTACTGGTGCTACCTAATGATAGTACAAAGTGTAAAGGGTCCTTAAAAGTGCAGGGCCCTTAACTAAATACGCTGCCAGGTGCAGAACGTTTGCACCGATCGCATTAAAGCCTATTGTTATAAAAATATATATTTAAATAAAAATTATTCAAAAAACATTTTAACCTGTTAATCTAACATTTATTGGCACTAAAAAGAAAAGTACAAACTGACAATAAATAACTGAAATGGTTAGTCTTTTATTTTTTCAACCTTTCATTATTTTTTCAAGTTCATTACTCACCTCAGTTTCTGTAGATTGTAATGGTTATTATCCTTAAGAGAAGAGAGCAGCTTCTTTCCTGACTCTCCAATTTTATTACTAAGCAGATCCAGTTCTCTCAGGTGTGAGGGGTTTAATTTCAGAGCAGAAGTCAGAGCAGCACAGCCTTCATCTGAGACACCACACTTATACAACCTGCAAAGAAATACACGGGTGCATGTACGCATTTCAAATTCAAATCTAAAGCAGAGCAACAACAGCACTGACTCTCTTCTGGTTGTACGCAGCTTGTTGTATTGTGAACTGAGTGGTGCACATCAGGTCTTTACATTTTACATACATACTTTACACATCTCAACAATTTCAGTTTAAAATTTTCATCTGCATTCGCATATTTTCGTGTAAAGATCACATTGTGTATAATCAGACTTTGTAGGTTTTATAGAACAGTGACAGACTCTTATAATCTTGCTCCATGCACTTTTTAACTTCAGACTGTGAATGTGTAAATTGTTTATTTAGTATTGATTAAAAAAAAATAAATTATGTTTTATTTGTACAAAAAGTGTTATGATCTTACCTCAGTGTCACCAGTTTACAGTGAGAATTTTCGAGTACAACAGACAGACCCTTCACACCTGAGTCTCCTATATTATTCTCAGATAGTTCCAGTTCTCTCAGGTGTGAGGGGTTTGATCTCAGTGCTGAAGTCAGAGCAGAACAGCCTTCATCTGAGACATCACACTTATATAACCTGTAGAGAGACACAATGACACACTCTTCATCAGCAGAATTTTTATCTTCATTTAAGACTTTCTTTAAAAGTTATGTTTTTAAATTAATTGTATTATTTTGACATCATATATTTATTCTAATTAACTATGAAATTTAAAATGATTACACTAAGTCTTAATAAATGAAATTTTATAATGTAAATTACAAATCATTAAATAAAAAAAACTGTTTATATTCATGTATTTGCATTATTTGTGCAAACAAATTGGATCCATCAAGTTCTACAGGTTGAAAGAGGTGAAATTCACAGTAAATAGAAATTCTACAGAAAGACGGAGATTAGGACAAAGAGTTGAGCTGAGATTTTTGTGTATTGCATGCAAAAATGTCAATGAAGGCAAATTTAAAGTACACAGTGTTATTGAAGTTCTTGCCAGATCCCTATTTTTAATGAGAAATTGCTCTAATTTTTTTGTAATCTTTGGGTGTGGATTAAAGTTTGGAGATCTTTTACACATATTATTTTAATCATATCTGTACAGTGCTTTCATAGTTAACGTCATGCCAAACATATTTGTGTGTCTGTACCATTGTTGGTGAATGAGGCGTCTATGTATTGCAAGTTAAATGATGTTGCTATGCCAGCCCAAGTGAAAAAAAGGTATGCCAAGTATATTAAATCCAAGCATATTTAAGTATGCTTGCAGCAGACGAATGACTAGTATACTTGAAGATTGCTATATTTGGAACAACTAATTTCATACTAAGTGGATTTAAGTTGTAATTAGTTGTAAGTTGTACTAAGTGTATTTAAATTTTACAAAAGCACAATTTTAAGTGTATTAAGTATACTTTTGTGTGCTAAAGTGGAACAACTTTAAGTATACTTAGTACACCTAAAGTATATGGCTGTGTGTGTACTAAAATACATACCTTACAGTAATTAATCAAATTTAAGTATATATTTAATGTATTATAAGTACATTACAGCTATTTTTACTGTATTACAAATACATGATTAATATACTATGAGTATATTCTTATTGCAGCAGTAGCATGCTGTTATACTTCTGGACAATTACAAATACTAAAAAAGTACACTTTGTGGTTAATACAAATATACTTTATTGTATCATACAGTACACACAACCTTCTATACTACTGTATTGCAAATGTATTACCAGTACACTAAAGGTGTTTAGAATAATTTACAAATGCTAAATGTATTTTCTACACTATAACATGTTTTTGAAACACATTACATCAGTAAAAATGTCTGGCAACCCTTGTACGAGGACGCTGAGACGCTGCTTTTTTTCCGAGCTCCGCCATACTGACCAACTTTTAAACTTTTTCGTCCCCTTATGAAGAGTGTACATAAAACGGATAAGTATCTTATAATATATTTACTCGAAACGCGTGTTATATCGTTAAGTTTTAATTGTTTTGCAGCACACCGCTTTTAGCCGGCATTAGCATCGCTAATTAGCATTAGCATCGCTAGCCCGTTAGCCCGGCTATCACGTTTGTTTGTAAAGTTTGTTTTCCCTTCTTCACACCGATTATTTTCCGTGTTTAGACACCATGTCGGTTGTGATTCTGCCTCTGAGTGCAGGTGAGGAGACATTGGAGCTGCACTCGGTGGATTTGGAGCTGGAAGCCGTGGAGAAGCTGATCTGTGAGCTACAGGTGAAGCTAGCCCGGCTACAGCAGCGGAAAGCCACGCTGGAATCGTCACGGACCGACGCTCACCTGTCCCAGGTAAATTCTCGGCGTGACACAATCTCTCCGACAACCTCAACCCCGCGTGTTTCTCTGCCCAGGTCCAACACACCAAGGACGCAGCCCGCCCAGTTTTCCTTCACCCCGGCGCCGGGATACCACGGACCCTGGATACAGCAGCAGCGGAAGAAGCACGCCAAGCCCCAGGCGAGGACCTCTCCCCCTCCGCCACCACCCGTCTTCGACATCTCGACCCGAAACCGCTTCGCTCCTCTCCGCGAGACGGCACACGACGTCCTGGTCATCGGAGACTCCATCGTTCGTCACGTGCGTGCTACCACGGCTAAAGGTAAGGTGCACACACGCTGTTTACCTGGTGCACGTGTTCTTGATGTTGCTGCACAGGTGCCTGCTGCCATGAGGAAGAACATTGGAGCTGTGGTCCTTCATGCCGGCACGAACGACACCAGGCTGAGGCAGACGGAGATCCTAAAGAAGGACTTCAGGAGCCTGGTCGAGAAGGTCCGCAGCACATCACCCACGACAAGGATCATCGTATCTGGACCGCTTCCCACATTTCAGCGAGGAATCGAGAAGTTCAGTAGATTATTTGCCTTTAATGAATGGTTACAATCTTGGTGTCAACAACAGAAATTACGCTTTGTTGATAACTGGAATGTTTTCTGGGAGCGTCCTAGGCTCTATCACACCGATGGCCTACACCCTAGCAGAGCTGGAGCAGCGGTCCTCTCTGACAACATCTCCAGAACACTACGAACCATCTGACTGGTGGTAAGTCATACTGTAGATTCCAAACATATTAGCCACATCACAACTCACCGTAGTGATAGACGCACACACATAGCTTGTCCTATAGAAACTGTGTCTGTTCCCCGAATACTGAGAAAAAAGAATAAATTTGTTAAATTTGCCCAAAGCAATCTGATAACCAGAAAACCAGAAAAAGGCAAAATAAGTAGTCAAAATCCACCTCTAAAGTTTGGACTACTCAACATTAGATCCCTTGCGCCTAAAGCACTTATTGTTAATGAAATTATCTCAGATTATTGCCTTGACGCACTCTGTCTCACCGAAACCTGGCTTAAACCAAATGAATATTTTGGTCTGAATGAGTCTACTCCGTCAGGATATTTCTATAAGCACGAGCCCCGTCTAATTGGTTGCGGTGGTGGTGTCGCCACTATCTACAATGATGTACTCACTGTTACCCAGAAAATTAGGCCCAGGTTTAATTCATTTGAAGTGCTTATCATTAATGTTGCACTAAATGAAATACGTAATAAACCCTTGCTATATTTTACCCTGGCCACCGTGTACAGACCCCCGGGGCCATATGGCGATTTTCTTAAAGAATTTGGACATCTGCTATCAGACCTATTGGTTAACTCTGACAAAGTGTTGATAGTAGGAGACTTTAACATTCATGTAGATGATGCTAACGATGCTTTAGCACTCACATTTATGGATTTACTAAATTTCTTTGGGGTTAAGCAAAATATAATTGGAGCAACTCACCGCTTTAATCATACGCTAGATTTAATTATATCCCATGGTATAGATGTCTCTAATATAGAGATCATACCTCAAAGTGATGATATCACAGATCATCACCTCCTGACATATACTCTACCCGTAGAACAGATTAGCTGTGTCTCCCCACGTTATCAATCTGTTAGAAATATGAATCCCACTACTAAAGACAGATTCACAAGTAATCTGCCGGATCTGTCCCAATTTCTTATTAGACCCCTAAATGCAGATGATCTAGATTAAGTGACTAGCAGCATGGGCACTATTCTTACCAGTACATTAGACACTGTTGCTCCCATCAGATTAAAAAAAGTCAGAGATAAAACATTTGCACCGTGGTACAACAGTCATACTCGCGCCCTAAAGAGAGCAACCCGTAACCTCGAGCGAAAATGTAGGAAAACTAAATTAGAAGTTTTTCGAATTGCGTATAAGGACAGTATGTGCAGCTATAGACAGGCTCTAAAAACTGCTAGGACTGAGCATCTTAGCCAACTGATAGCAAGAAACCAAAACAATCCCAGGATATTATTTAGTACAGTCGCTCGCCTAACAAAACCTAAGATGCCCGCAGAGAGTATCCCATCACAGTTTAGAAGTGAAGACTTTATGGACTTCTTTAATTAAAAAATCAATAATATCAGGAAGAAAATAATGGAGGTTCAACCTCTAATAGTATCTCACGATCCAGTTCAGCCTATAGCTTCACATTTAGATTTTCAGTGCTTTACAGGTATAGGACAGGAAGAGCTGTATAAACTCATCACCTCGGCTAAATCAACAACGTGCCTGTTAGACCCAATCCCAACCAGATTTTTAAAAGAAGTGATGCTTACGGTTGGAGAGCCACTTCTAAACATTATTAATTCTTCATTACATCTAGGTCACATCCCTAAACCTTTCAAGTTAGCAGTTATTAAGCCGCTTCTTAAAAAATCTAATTTGGACGCGAATGAAATAACAAATTACAGACCGATTTCAAACCTTCCGTTCATATCAAAAATACTAGAAAAAGTAGTATCAGCTCAAATTTGCACATTCTTGCAGGATAACAACATCCTTGAAGAATTTCAGTCAGGTTTCAGGCCCCATCATAGCACAGAAACTGCACTAGTTAAGATTACAAACGACTTGTTTTTAGCTTCAGACCAAGGCTGCATCTCATTGCTAGTCCTGCTTGATCTTAGTGCTGCATTCGACACTATAGATCATAATATTCTCATAGATCGCTTACAAAATTATATAGGTATTCAGGGACAGGCATTAAAATGGTTTAGATCTTACCTGTCTGATCGCTACCATTTTGTAGATCTAAATGGAGAACCGTCTGGTGTAATGCCAGTGAAATATGGGGTCCCACAAGGGTCAGTTTTAGGACCTCTGTTGTTCTCAATATACATGCTTCCCTTGGGTAACATCATAAGAAGACATGGGATTAGTTTCCATTGTTATGCTGATGATACCCAATTATATATCTCAACTAAACCAGACGAAATACCTAAGTTGTCTAGATTAACTGAGTGTGTCCAGGACATAAAAGATTGAATGACCAATAACTTTCTTTTATTAAATTCAGATAAGACAGAGATATTACTTATTGGCCCAAAAACCAGCACACAACAGCTTTCACAATTCAGCCTGCGCTTAGAAGGATGTACTGTTACTACCAGCTCAGCAGTAAAAGACCTGGGCGTAATATTAGACAGTAACTTGTCTTTTGAAAATCACATTTCAAATATCACAAAAACAGCCTTTTTCCATCTTCGAAATATTGCTAAACTTATCTTATCCGTATCTGATGCAGAAAAGCTAGTTCATGCATTCATGACCTCCAGACTGGACTATTGTAATGCATTACTAGGTGGTTTTCCTGCATCCTCAATAAACAAGCTTCAGTTAATCCAAAATGCAGCTGCCAGGGTTCTCACTAGATCCAGAAAATATGATCATATAACCCCAATATTATCATCCCTGCACTGGCTAACTGTTCAGTTTAGAATAAATTACAAAATAGTATTACTTACATACAAGGCCTTAAATGGTTTAGCTCCCACATACCTAACCAGTCTTCTGATACGCTACAATCCACCACGCGCCTTAAGATCACAAAGCTCCGGACTTCTGGTAGTTCCCAGAATTTCAAAATCTACAAAAGGGGGTAGGGCTTTTTCATATTTAGCTCCAAAGCTTTGGAATAGCCTTCCAGACAGTGTTCGGGGAGCAGACACGGTTTCTCAGTTTAAAAGTAGACTCAAGACGCATCTTTTTAATCTGGCATACACATAACTCATCCCATAATCTCATACTCCAGTACACCTATACCGAATGGCAACTACGCTAATTCTCCCCATCTGTTCTGTATTTCTCTACCCATCCCGAGGCATCGGGAGATTTTGCCAGCTTCAGTAGACAAAGGCCAACCCTGCGAGGTTCCTGAGGCATCCAGAGAAGGACCAGCTCCAGCTGGATTCAGCTTTATGATGGTTGGAGCTACACATGCTGCTCCTGTGCTTCCAGTGATCCAGACCTCATCTGCCCTCTGCACCTACTGACTCGTCCCTATGCTGAACTGGTCTTCATGTAAATTTAAATAATTTCTTTCATATTGAATCTTCACCTGCACAACACACAAGATGTTATATCATTTCTATCTGTTATCGCCCAAATGAGGATGGGTTCCCTGTTGAGTCTGGTTCCTCTCAAGGTTTCTTCCTAATGCCATCTCAGGGAGTTTTTCCTTGCCACCGTCGCCGTCACCCTTGGCTTGCTCATCAGAGAAATTTCATTCATTCGTCTCATTATTATTATCTGCACATGTTTCTCACACATCCACACTTCCAATTATTTTCTTTTCTATAATTATTATTATTATTATTATTATTTTATTTTATTTTTTTTTGTTAAATTTCTTTAATTTTTGTGAAGCTGCTTTGAGACAATGACCATTGTTAAAAGCGCTATATAAATAAAATTGAATTGAATTGAATTAATTATGAGGCAGATTTTATTAATGAGTTCAACAGATTTAATTTGCACAAGGTTACAAAAAAGCACTACTACAGTTTATTTGTGTTCAACAAAACGTGTTCACAAACACACAAACTAAAAATTAAACTGTTGTCTGAACAGATGACAGATATTAGTATTAGAATCTACAGGTACAGTATTAGTTTAAACCTGGTGTGTTGATTCTAGCTGTTACAAAGAGACACGCCGAGAGCTGCGGAGCCATTATACCACAAGCAAAGTACATAAGATTTAGTAATAACACATTAGACAATACATTCTATAGCTTAAAGTATGTACTTAATTACAAATTACCTGACAAAAACTGTTAAATTTACCTTATGCTGATGAAGTATATTTAAAGTTTAATTCCAAAATTTGCTAAAACCATGATGTTATTATACTTTTTATATATTATCTGATGGTACAACTTTATTTTAGTATATTTTAGGCCTGCAACTAAAGATTATTTTAATAATCGATTAATCTGTCGATAATTTTTTGGATGAACACCAAAAACCAAGAAACGCATTAATTTCCAACCCTTTATTCAAAAACAGAACTAAAATCTTTAGAAAGTGCACAAACATGTTGCTCCTTGAGGTGTTATAAGAATAATAAAATAAAATAAAAATGAACTAACACAAAAAACATCGACATGTATGCTTTACAACTGCCAAATATATGAAACCTTGGATTATGAGCATAATTCGTTTCGGAAGCGGCTCGTGTTCCAAAACACTCGTAAACCAGATTTAATTTTTAAAAACACACTAACGGAATCACTGTTGTAAAGTAAAAATAAAACTAATTAACCTCTACCTTTGAAAATAATCGCGACAGAGCAGTGTTTCTGTGTAGAGCAGAGGGAGTGTGTGTGTGTGTGTGTGAAGGTGAAAGTAGGATGAGGTCTGTGTGTGTATCTGTGTGTGTGTGGCACGGTGTCCAATGGCGTGCGTGTGCACACACACACACAGCAGGCAAAGAGCAGCCTAACCCTTGAACAGAGAGAGAAAATGGATCTTTAACGCCTCTAATGAGACTTTGCTTTACATGCGCGCTGTACACACGCATACAAACACAAAATAATATATGTTTTACGTGCACTCACGTGGTCACCGTGTTATAGTAAACAGTACACGCGTGCACGGATGTTGATTATACCAGTAAGAGACGTTTTTTGTGACGAACCTGCCAATAGTGCATTCTTACCTTACCTGGCAAACACAAGTAGAAGCTCCCATCACCCAACACACTGCCAGGCTATAACTCCACAACACTTTAAATAATCTAAAACAATGAACAAGAGTTTGATTTTATTGTTAATAGCCTATTTTAAAAGGGGAGTATCACCTTACCTTAGCAAGTACAGTACAACTGTGCCATTGCAGTTTGTTAAGTACTGTAGGTTCCCTTTTGTTTAGGTTTACCTTTTACTTCTTTCATATTGAAAGAAAATGCCTTTAAATCTCTATGTATTGATGCATATGCATACAATGAATATATATAACATGCATGAAAGGACTCACCTTATAGGGTTTTTGTTGGCAATACATATTAATGTATTGCCAATGTTGCTTTTAAACCCTACACCTCACTTGCAGTCCATTTAGTTTGTGTTTCAGGAGCAGTTTGTGTGATAAGTTAAAGTGCTTTAATAAATTTATAGTCGCATCTAATCATGTTTTGCTCTGCAGCTTCTTACATACTGTATGTACATCTGACCCAAAGAGTCTGTGGTCGATCATCTGTGCAGTGAAAATAAACAATCTTGCTCCTCAGGGCATTGATGATGAACCTAAAACTTCTGCTTCAGTCTCACTATTAGAGAATGTGTCTTACTGAGGAGCAGGTCATGTGACTCTCAGAGAGACGATCTTACCTCAGTGTCTCCAGTTTACAGTGAGGATTCTCCAGTACAGCAGAGAGACACTTCACTCCTGAGTCTCCTATATGGTTATAAGACAGATTAAGTTGTTTCAGGTGTGAGGGGTTTGATCTCAGAGCTGAAGTCAGAGCAGCACAGCCTTCATCTGAGACACCACAATCACGCAACCTGCAGAGTCACACAACGACACTCTTCTTTAAGAGATTTTTTTATCTTCACTTAAGTCTTAGTTTAAAGCAGATTTTTTTGTAAATGTATTTCATTTTTACGAACATTACCTGTTTACTCTAATTAACAATGTATTTTAAAATGATCATAAAGAGTCTATTTTGTTATATATTTACAGTATATTGCTCCATTATTGAGTCTGAAACATGATAAAAAAATTATAAATTAAAAGTAATTATGTAAAGTAACTCATTACATTTAAAAAATAATACATTTTCATGTCTTACAGTATGTTCACCAGATTACCTGCTGATAGTTTATTGTTGAATAGATATTCCTGAATTATAAATTTAATGGAGAGTAAAACATGTCTAACATGTCTAACAGGTTTAACATGTAAAATTTACAGTAAATACAAATTCTACAAAAAGATTGACATAAAGACAAAGAGTGAGATATGTCAAAAATCCACCTGGTTCCCTTGTTAGTCATAGGTGTGGTGCAACATTTTTGTGAAATATAAAAGCCTTTTTTGCTATTACTACTCTGTTATACAACATTTCCTCATGAACAAATTGAGAATTAATCACACAGCAAAAACATTAATCACCTGCTCATACACATTAAAAAGAATACCTAACCACCTTTCGTCAAACTCGATTTTGACAGTTTTATTACCCCCTTAAGTGCTTTTTTGACCTTTGGGTGACCTTTAGGAGTTTTTATGGCCGGGAGGTTTCTTGATAAAAAGGGAGGGGTTTATGCGTTAGACATTTATTTCTATACGTATTTATTTCATTTATTAATTCATTTATATACGTATTTATTTATATACGTATTTATTTCATTTATTAATTCATTTATATACGTATTTATTTATTTCATTTATTTATATACGTATTTATTTCATTTATTGTAAGAATTAGCACAGTGTGTTTTTTATTTGAAAATATGCTTGGTGACGGGGCTCATTTCAAGGTGTTTGTGCGTAACTATTAAGGCAGGGAGAATATATTTATTATTACCCAGGGGCGAACAGTGAAACATTTTATTCACTCTGGTAAAAAAAAAAAAAACACGGAGCATTTTGTGAATGACTGAGGACTAGCGAAGTTTTTAAGTTACTTTTAAAGAGAAGAAGAATAAACGTTACCAGAATCATTGAAGAAGAAGAAGTAAAATTGATCTCGATGATACGACTAAAAACGGTGTTGTTGCGCGCATACCCTCGCGAAAAAGTACAAGAGACATAAGCGAGGTCCGAGCGCGCGTATGAGTTTGTCCGATGTCAAGAGCATGTAGCGCATGAGTAGCAAAGTCTTGTCTGGAGCGGGAGGCTATGGAATAAAATCACTGTCAAAAATATTCGTGCGTAAAAAAAAGATTTGTGTGTAATCTACGGCCACGACAGCGTACAGATACGAGATTTTGTGTGTTTGTTACAATACAACTCTGAAATATACGACTCTGACCGCTTACAGATACGAATCTCGTTGTTACAACTCCTCTGTTTCACGGACGAATTGTGAAATTACGGGTACGAATGCTGTGCGTGAAACCACTGTCCAAAATACGTCATCAAGATCACAGGCATTACTATCAGAGGGAAGATTAATCGATTCCACGATATGCGCATGAGCCCTTTAGCGGTTTAAACCACAGGCGCCAAAATGGCGGATCAGCAGCAAATAGCTCACTCATCGTCTCAGGTAAGTGCACAATTCCACCCAAATTTCTAAGGGTTAGTTATCACTAATTACAGAAAGGATTAATATTAAGAAGATAGTTTAACTATAGTAAGTAAGCACTCAGAATCATGCGCATATCGTGGAATCGATTAATCTTCCCTCTGATAGTAATGCCTGTGATCTTGATGACATATTTTGGACAGTGGTTTCACGCACAGCATTCGTACCCGTAATTTCACAATTCGTCCGTGAAACAGAGGAGTTGTAACAATGAGATTCGTATCTGTAAGCGGTCAGAGTCGTATATTTCAGAGTTGTATTGTAACAAACACACAAAATCTCGTATCTGTACGCTGTCGTGGCCGTAGATTACACACAAATCTTTTTTTTACGCACGAATATTTTTGACAGTGATTTTATTCCATAGGAGGCGCGCTGAGTTTGAGTTTGTGAAAGGGGAATCGAATGGGGTTCCTCCCGGGCCTTGTGATTGGCCGGATCTGCGCGTGACGAAACCCCGCCTCCGCCTTTTCAGCTTAGTCATAAAATGTGTTTTTTTTTTTTTTTGAGTGCTCATCTAAATCTGTTGTTTTATCCACATTATTTTTTTTAGGTAGGACTGTGCTTATTTTGTCTTTTTAAAAAGTTCCCTAAGACTAAAGCTGGGGTGACCGTGTGTGTAGTGATTAGTAATAATGTAATGGAAGAAAACAAAAAAAAGCTGCTCCGTGACTCATCAGTTCACTGTGTGCCATGATCATTTTGTTAGGAATTACATGCTGAACTGATCCAACAGATCGGTTAAAAGTCTAGCCGGTTTTACATATGCTTATATATACGAGGACCATGTGTTAAAAACCTGGTCCTTTACTTTTCTTGAAAAGAAAAAAAATCTGTTTTTCTGGTTGTCATAGCAGGCCTTGTAATGGCACAGGGGTGTTAGTTAACATCTATTATCAGATTAGGATGTAATAAACGTTTGACCAGATATTTTTCCATGGGGAGATGGGGCTAATGTTTAATAGCTTTGTTTAGAAAATGTTTACGCCAGGTGAGTGTGTGTGCATATGTGTAGCAGATACTATATTTACATTTATTTTAACTCAAAATCTGTCTTTTTTGGTTATTATTTCTTTCATATTTTTGATATTTTATACTTTGGAAATCATTATTTTTATTGCTAATTTATTTTTATTTATTGTTTTGCACTAGTGTTAAAATATTCGGTTATGCTTGTGCTGCTAAAAAAAAAATAAAAAAATGGGACCCGGCCCCTTTTAGAGTTCCCGCTTCTTCCGGTTTCGGCTGGTCTCCTTCAGTGCGCGCGCGGTAAGCGTAGCTGGAGAGAGGTGAGTTCTGACGGAGCTCTAGCTTAAAAATAAATAAAATGTTTAGTTAAAGTTGGTTTATTGCGAGTAAGATGTATGTTTGGTGATAAAAATGCAGTTTATTTGTAAGGAAGCACAAATAGAGGTTGTTTAACGCATGTTTTCTTTGGAAGTGACACTATGTATGCATGTTTGAACTCCATGGCTAAAATTATCTGTTTTGACTCGCAAACACAGAGTTATAAGCAAACATGAAGTTTTTTATTCATTTGGTTTTTAATTCATTCATAATAATAAAAGTGGCTTGTGGAATATTTGTTGTCCGGCCTCGTTAAATTCACGATACAGCACAGAGTTTGGGACAAACCGGTCACACATGGGGGTTGTAGTATTATTATTATTATCTCTGTAGGGAAACATTCACACAGGGGTAGGAATAAACCCTTACAGTTTTATTCTGGATGTTTCAAAAACACCGTAACATATAAGTTGAGTTAGCTCTGAATGCTCTCAAAATAACCGGTAATGTGAGTTACACAAAGTATTTTCTTCAAAATCTTAACAAAAACTGATCTGAAGTAAACAGCTCAGTAAATGTTCTTGGGTTGTTCTTGAGGGTTTGAGTCTTTTCTTTTTCTTTCGGTCACTAAACCTTCACGCTGGAAACTTCAGTTAGCTGCCACTGCTAGGTGTAAATATAATGTCATTTTAGAAACGTTTCAGAAAACTCTTACAAAAACATCTGAGCTACAGTAAAAGTTGTTTTTCTTCTCTTTCTCATAAGTTTTGTCTTCCATTACAATATTTCTTCACCTACGTTAAAAGTAATTAGACTGGAAACTTCGTTACACAAAAAAATTTGTCGTCGTCAAAATCTAACAACATACTGTATCAGAGTTAGAAGTTGATACTGTGGAATGATTAGACTTGTTTCATCGGCATTAACCTTACACATGACATTTCTTTTAGGTTCTATTAGTAAATGTTGTGAGCAATACGTTTTATTTTAGAAACTCAAAAATTTACAAAATGTTAAAGTAGAAGTTCTTGATTGTTTGGACATGGTTCCTCTGGCACGGTATGGCATGGTTGCATCAAGGCTATGTGTAAGTATAATATCATTTTTAGAAACCTTTCAGAAAAACTAACACATCTTGGGCAATAGTTTCTGTTCTCAAAGGTTTTGTCTTCCATTACAACATTTCTCCACCTATGAAAGTTAATTACTTACACAAATTATTATTTTTAAACAACGTATTTGAGTTAAGAAGTTGATACTGTTGAATGATTAGACTTGTTTCATCGGTCATTAAACTTACACATATGAAATTTCTTTTAGTAAATGTTGTGAGCAATACTTTTTTATTTTAGAAACTCAAAAAAAAAATCTAACAAAATGTAAAAGTAGAAGTTCTTGATTGTTTAGACATGGTTCCTGCGTCACTAAACCTTCACGCTTTAAAAGATCTGTTAAGCATCAGGGCTGTGTGTAAGTATAATATCATTTTAGAACTTTTCAGAAAACTCTTAACACATCATAGGCAATAGTTGTTGTCTTTGATTACAATGTTACTTCACCTATGAAAGTTAATAGTTATTGCACCAGAATTTTAGCCGTGCAATTAAATTTTTCATTCATAAAAATCAAACATCATATCAGAATAAAAGCTGAAAGCATCAAAGTGTTATTTATAATGTCGTTTAACAAACTTTTTCAGAAAAACTAACATCTTAGGCAATAGGTTTTTGTCTTCCATTACAATATTTCTCCACCTATGAAATTTAATTACTTTACTTACACAATTTTTTAAACAACGTATTTGAGTTAAGAAGTTGATAATTGTTAAATGATTAGACTTGATTCCTTGGTAATTAAACTTACATGTATGAAATTAAATTTTTTTCTTGTATATGTGTGTGTATGTGGGTGTTTGTAAGGATGTAACAAGAGGAAGGATTTAAAAAACAAACCAAAAAAAAAAATGCACAATGAGTTGCTAAACTTCTGTTACAAACCTAATTTAAAGTCAACGTTCTTTATGGTTTTGCCCTGTGTCGCTGTGCCTTAACTTTATGAAAGTTCGGGCAACTAATTGTGAATATTAAATCTTTATATACGTTGCAATTTTGACTACATAGTCTTTTTTTTTTTTAATAAATATTTAGCAAAATACTTAATTCGAGGGAATTGTTCATGTTTTTCATGTTTCCTCTGTCACTAATGCCTGAAAGTTCTGTCAGGGGTCATGGGGTGATAGTTAATAGAAGAAGATAAGGGTTGAGGAGCTTTTATGACTGGTGAGTGTCCTTGTGCCAGATGTCGCAAACGCTTGGCCGGACAACGTTCAGTTCAAAGGAGATGCTAAATTTCTGTTAGAAACTCTTCTAAAAAAAAAAAACCTAAGGTAAAAGTCAGTATTCTTTAGGTATTTGTCTTGTTTTTCCCTGCATCGCCATGCCTTCACTTGTGAAAGTTAGGGTAGCGAAATGTGATTAATAAAGTTTATATGCATTGTAATTTTGAATACAGTCTTTTTTTCCCCTTAAACTTTTTGCAACATAGTGTATTTGATGGAATTGTTTTTTTTTTTACGGTGTCTATCGCCAAACCTTCATGTATGAAAGATCTGTTAAACGTCAAGTCTATGTGTAAGTATAATATCATTTTAGAACTTTTCAGAAAACTCTAACACATCCTAGGCAACAGTTGTTGTTTTTGATTACAATGTTACTTCACATATGAAAGTTGAAAGTTAATGCACCGGAATTTTAGCTACACAAATTATTATTTTTTAAAAATCAAACAACGTATCTGGAAAAAAAAACTATTATCCTTTATATTTTTGTCTTGTTTTCGAGTAGTTGTGTCCGTGTACCCGTGTTTTTGGGGGATGTAACAAGAGGATGGATTAAAAAAATGCACATTGAGGTGTTAAACTTCTGTTACAAACTTTTCCTAAAATCTAAGTTAAAGTCAACATTCTTTATGCTTTTGCCATGTTTTCCCAGTGTCACTAAGCCTTCACTCGTGAAAGCCCAGATAGCTTAATGTGAATATTATTTTGACTACATAGTCTTTCTTTTTTTTTTTTTTTCATAAACTTTTACCAGCATACTTTATCTGAGGGAATTGTTCGTGTTGTCTACCCCTAAACCTTCATGTTTGAAAGATCTGTTAAGTGGCAAAGCTAAGTCTAGTATAATGTCGTTTTAGAAACGTTTTCAGAAAAACTAACATCTTGGGCAATAGTTTTTGTTCTCAAAGGTTTTGTCTTCCATTACAATATTTCTTCACCTATGAAAGTTAGTTACACAAATAATTTTTTAAAACAACGTATTTGAGTTAAGAAGTTGATAACTGTTGAATGATTAGACTTGATTCCTCTGTCATTAAACTTACATGTATGAAGTTTCTTTTAGTAATTGTGAGTAATAATTTTATTTCAGAAACTTAAAAAAAAAAAAAAAAAACATTAACAATGTAAAAATAGAAGTTCTTGATTGTTTAGACTTGGTTACTCGGTCACTAAACCTTCACACTTGAAAGATCTGTTAAGCATCAAGGCTATGTGTAAGTATATCATCATTTTAGAACTTTTCAGAAAACTCTTAACACATAATGGGCATTCGTTGTTGTTGTTGACGGTTTCGTCTTTGATTACAATATTACTTCACCTATGAAAGTTAAGTTATTGCACCCGAATTTTAGCTATGCAAATAAATTCATTCATAAAAATCAAACAACGTATCGGGGGAAAAAAAAAGCAGATGTCTTTTACGTTGTTGTCTTTTTTTTTTTTTCTTGTATATGTGTGGGCGGGTGTTTGTAAGGATGTAACAAGAGGATGGATTTAAAACAAAAAACAATGCACAATGAGTTGTTAAACTCCTGTTACAAACCTAATTTAAAGTCAACGTTCTTTATGGTTTTGCCCTGTGTCGCTATACCTTTACTTTTGAACGCTCGGGTAATTAATTGTGAATATTAAATCTTTTATATGCATTGCAATTTTGACTACACAGTCTTTTTTTTTCATAAACATTTCTTCATGTTTCCACGGTCACTAGTGCATTTAAGTTCTGTCAGGGGTCATAGAGGTCATAGAGTTAATAGAAGATAAGGGTTTAGGAGCATTTACGACGGGTGAGTGTCCTTGTGCCAGATGTACTAAAAGCTCGGACAGGCAACTATCAGTTCAAAGGAGATGCTAAACTTCTCTCAAAAATCTAAGGTAAAAGTCAACATTCTTTAGGGTTTTGTCTTGTTTTCCCTGCATCACTATGCCTTCACTTGTGAAAGTTCTGTTAGCTAAATGTGAATATTAAAGTTTATAGGCATTGCAATTTTGATTACACAGTCTTTTTTCATAAACTTTTAGCATCATACTGTATTTGAGGGAATTGTTTACGATGTCTGTCGCTAAACCTTCATGCATGAAAGATCTTGTTAACGCTAGGGGTAAGTACGTCAGTTTAGAAACTTTTTTCAGAAAAAACTCTAACACATCAGAGGCAACATTTGTCTTCCATTAAAATATTTCATCTATGAAAAATTCTCTTTATTTTAAGGTATATTATGTCTTTCCTGTCGGATGGAGTGAATGGGCCCTGCAGGTCAAAAGGGCATAATACAGGTCCTTCTAAAAAAATTAGCATATTGTGATAAAGTTCATTATTTTCTGTAATGTACTGATAAACATTAGACTTTCATATATTTTACATTCATTACACACAACTGAAGTAGTTCAACCCTTTTATTGTTTTAATATTGATGATTGTGGCATACGGCTCATGAAAACCCAAAATCTAAAAAAATTAGCATATTTCATCCGACCAATAAAAGAAAAGTGTTTTTAATACAAAAAAAAAAAGTCAACCTTCAAATAATTATGTTCAGTTCTGCACTCAATACTTGGTCGGGAATCCTTTTGCAGATTCTTGTGTCTTGTGTCTCTCAACTTTCTCTTCACAATATCCCACAGATTCTCTATGGGGTTCAGGTCAGGAGAGTTGGCCGACCAATTGAGCACAGTAATACCATGGTCAGTAAACCATTTACCAGTGGTTTTGGCACTGTGAGCAGGTACCATGTCAGCTGCTGGTGTTGGTCCACTGACCATGGTATTACTGTGCTCAATTGGTTTATTTGAAGGTTGACTTTTTTTTTTTTGTATTAAAAACACTTTTCTTTTATTGGTCGGATGAAATATGCTAATTTTTTTAGATTTTGGGTTTTCATGAGCCGTATGCCACAATCATCAATATTAAAACAATAAAAGGGTTGAACTACTTCAGTTGTGTGTAATGAATGTAAAATATATGAAAGTCTAATGTTTATCAGTACATTACAGAAAATAATGAACTTTATCACAATATGCTAATTTTTTTAGAAGGACCTGTATTATGCCCTTTTGACCTGCAGGGCCCATTCACTCCATCCGACAGGAAAGACATAATATACCTTAAAATAAAGAGAATTTTTCATAGATGAAATATTTTAATGGAAGACAAATGTTGCCTCTGATGTGTTAGAGTTTTTTCTGAAAAAAGTTTCTAAACTGACGTACTTACCCCTAGCGTTAACAAGATCTTTCATGCATGAAGGTTTAGCGACAGACATCGTAAACAATTCCCTCAAATACAGTATGATGCTAAAAGTTTATGAAAAAAGACTGTGTAATCAAAATTGCAATGCCTATAAACTTTAATATTCACATTTAGCTAACAGAACTTTCACAAGTGAAGGCATAGTGATGCAGGGAAAACAAGACAAAACCCTAAAGAATGTTGACTTTTACCTTAGATTTTTGAGAGAAGTTTAGCATCTCCTTTGAACTGATAGTTGCCTGTCCGAGCTTTTAGTACATCTGGCACAAGGACACTCACCCGTCGTAAATGCTCCTAAACCCTTATCTTCTATTAACTCTATGACCTCTATGACCCCTGACAGAACTTAAATGCACTAGTGACCGTGGAAACATGAAGAAATGTTTATGAAAAAAAAAGACTGTGTAGTCAAAATTGCAATGCATATAAAAGATTTAATATTCACAATTAATTACCCGAGCGTTCAAAAGTAAAGGTATAGCGACACAGGGCAAAACCATAAAGAACGTTGACTTTAAATTAGGTTTGTAACAGGAGTTTAACAACTCATTGTGCATTGTTTTTTGTTTTAAATCCATCCTCTTGTTACATCCTTACAAACACCCGCCCACACATATACAAGAAAAAAAAAAAAAGACAACAACGTAAAAGACATCTGCTTTTTTTTTCCCCCGATACGTTGTTTGATTTTTATGAATGAATTTATTTGCATAGCTAAAATTCGGGTGCAATAACTTAACTTTCATAGGTGAAGTAATATTGTAATCAAAGACGAAACCGTCAACAACAACAACGAATGCCCATTATGTGTTAAGAGTTTTCTGAAAAGTTCTAAAATGATGATATACTTACACATAGCCTTGATGCTTAACAGATCTTTCAAGTGTGAAGGTTTAGTGACCGAGTAACCAAGTCTAAACAATCAAGAACTTCTATTTTTACATTGTTAATGTTTTTTTTTTTTTTTTTTAAGTTTCTGAAATAAAATTATTACTCACAATTACTAAAAGAAACTTCATACATGTAAGTTTAATGACAGAGGAATCAAGTCTAATCATTCAACAGTTATCAACTTCTTAACTCAAATACGTTGTTTTAAAAAATTATTTGTGTAACTAACTTTCATAGGTGAAGAAATATTGTAATGGAAGACAAAACCTTTGAGAACAAAAACTATTGCCCAAGATGTTAGTTTTTCTGAAAACGTTTCTAAAACGACATTATACTAGACTTAGCTTTGCCACTTAACAGATCTTTCAAACATGAAGGTTTAGGGGTAGACAACACGAACAATTCCCTCAGATAAAGTAAGCTGGTAAAAGTTTATGAAAAAAAAAAAAAAAGAAAGACTATGTAGTCAAAATAATATTCACATTAAGCTATCTGGGCTTTCACGAGTGAAGGCTTAGTGACACTGGGAAAACATGGCAAAAGCATAAAGAATGTTGACTTTAACTTAGATTTTAGGAAAAGTTTGTAACAGAAGTTTAACACCTCAATGTGCATTTTTTTAATCCATCCTCTTGTTACATCCCCCAAAAACACGGGTACACGGACACAACTACTCGAAAACAAGACAAAAATATAAAGGATAATAGTTTTTTTTTCCAGATACGTTGTTTGATTTTTAAAAAATAATAATTTGTGTAGCTAAAATTCCGGTGCATTAACTTTCAACTTTCATATGTGAAGTAACATTGTAATCAAAAACAACAACTGTTGCCTAGGATGTGTTAGAGTTTTCTGAAAAGTTCTAAAATGATATTATACTTACACATAGACTTGACGTTTAACAGATCTTTCATACATGAAGGTTTGGCGATAGACACCGTAAAAAAAAAAACAATTCCATCAAATACACTATGTTGCAAAAAGTTTAAGGGGAAAAAAAGACTGTATTCAAAATTACAATGCATATAAACTTTATTAATCACATTTCGCTACCCTAACTTTCACAAGTGAAGGCATGGCGATGCAGGGAAAAACAAGACAAATACCTAAAGAATACTGACTTTTACCTTAGGTTTTTTTTTTTTAGAAGAGTTTCTAACAGAAATTTAGCATCTCCTTTGAACTGAACGTTGTCCGGCCAAGCGTTTGCGACATCTGGCACAAGGACACTCACCAGTCATAAAAGCTCCTCAACCCTTATCTTCTTCTATTAACTATCACCCCATGACCCCTGACAGAACTTTCAGGCATTAGTGACAGAGGAAACATGAAAAACATGAACAATTCCCTCGAATTAAGTATTTTGCTAAATATTTATTAAAAAAAAAAAAGACTATGTAGTCAAAATTGCAACGTATATAAAGATTTAATATTCACAATTAGTTGCCCGAACTTTCATAAAGTTAAGGCACAGCGACACAGGGCAAAACCATAAAGAACGTTGACTTTAAATTAGGTTTGTAACAGAAGTTTAGCAACTCATTGTGCATTTTTTTTTTTTGGTTTGTTTTTTAAATCCTTCCTCTTGTTACATCCTTACAAACACCCACATACACACACATATACAAGAAAAAAATTTAATTTCATACATGTAAGTTTAATTACCAAGGAATCAAGTCTAATCATTTAACAATTATCAACTTCTTAACTCAAATACGTTGTTTAAAAAATTGTGTAAGTAAAGTAATTAAATTTCATAGGTGGAGAAATATTGTAATGGAAGACAAAAACCTATTGCCTAAGATGTTAGTTTTTCTGAAAAAGTTTGTTAAACGACATTATAAATAACACTTTGATGCTTTCAGCTTTTATTCTGATATGATGTTTGATTTTTATGAATGAAAAATTTAATTGCACGGCTAAAATTCTGGTGCAATAACTATTAACTTTCATAGGTGAAGTAACATTGTAATCAAAGACAACAACTATTGCCTATGATGTGTTAAGAGTTTTCTGAAAAGTTCTAAAATGATATTATACTTACACATAGCCCTGATGCTTAACAGATCTTTTAAAACGTGAAGGTTTAGTGACGCAGGAACCATGTCTAAACAATCAAGAACTTCTACTTTTACATTTTGTTAGATTTTTTTTTTGAGTTTCTAAAATAAAAAAGTATTGCTCACAACATTTACTAAAAGAAATTTCATATGTGTAAGTTTAATGACCGATGAAACAAGTCTAATCATTCAACAGTATCAACTTCTTAACTCAAATACGTTGTTTAAAAATAATAATTTGTGTAAGTAATTAACTTTCATAGGTGGAGAAATGTTGTAATGGAAGACAAAACCTTTGAGAACAGAAACTATTGCCCAAGATGTGTTAGTTTTTCTGAAAGGTTTCTAAAAATGATATTATACTTACACATAGCCTTGATGCAACCATGCCATACCGTGCCAGAGGAACCATGTCCAAACAATCAAGAACTTCTACTTTAACATTTTGTAAATTTTTGAGTTTCTAAAATAAAACGTATTGCTCACAACATTTACTAATAGAACCTAAAAGAAATGTCATGTGTAAGGTTAATGCCGATGAAACAAGTCTAATCATTCCACAGTATCAACTTCTAACTCTGATACAGTATGTTGTTAGATTTTGACGACGACAAATTTTTTTGTGTAACGAAGTTTCCAGTCTAATTACTTTTAACGTAGGTGAAGAAATATTGTAATGGAAGACAAAACTTATGAGAAAGAGAAGAAAAACAACTTTTAGCTCAGATGTTTTTGTAAGAGTTTTCTGAAACGTTTCTAAAATGACATTATATTTACACCTAGCAGTGGCAGCTAACTGAAGTTTCCAGCATGAAGGTTTAGTGACCGAAAGAAAAAGAAAAGACTCAAACCCTCAAGAACAACCCAAGAACATTTACTGAGCTGTTTACTTCAGATCAGTTTTTGTTAAGATTTTGAAGAAAATACTTTGTGTAACTCACATTACCGGTTATTTTGAGAGCATTCAGAGCTAACTCAACTTATATGTTACGGTGTTTTTGAAACATCCAGAATAAAACTGTAAGGGTTTATTCCTACCCCTGTGTGAATGTTTCCCTACAGAGATAATAATAATAATAATACTACAACCCCCATGTGTGACCGGTTTGTCCCAAACTCTGTGCTGTATCGTGAATTTAACGAGGCCGGACAACAAATATTCCACAAGCCACTTTTATTATTATGAATGAATTAAAAACCAAATGAATAAAAAACTTCATGTTTGCTTATAACTCTGTGTTTGCGAGTCAAAACAGATAATTTTAGCCATGGAGTTCAAACATGCATACATAGTGTCACTTCCAAAGAAAACATGCGTTAAACAACCTCTATTTGTGCTTCCTTACAAATAAACTGCATTTTTATCACCAAACATACATCTTACTCGCAATAAACCAACTTTAACTAAACATTTTATTTATTTTTAAGCTAGAGCTCCGTCAGAACTCACCTCTCTCCAGCTACGCTTACCGCGCGCGCACTGAAGGAGACCAGCCGAAACCGGAAGAAGCGGGAACTCTAAAAGGGGCCGGGTCCCATTTTTTTTTTTTTTTTTTTAGCAGCACAAGCATAACCGAATATTTTAACACTAGTGCAAAACAATAAATAAAAATAAATTAGCAATAAAAATAATGATTTCCAAAGTATAAAATATCAAAAATATGAAAGAAATAATAACCAAAAAAGACAGATTTTGAGTTAAAATAAATGTAAATATAGTATCTGCTACACATATGCACACACACTCACCTGGCGTAAACATTTTCTAAACAAAGCTATTAAACATTAGCCCCATCTCCCCATGGAAAAATATCTGGTCAAACGTTTATTACATCCTAATCTGATAATAGATGTTAACTAACACCCCTGCGCCATTACAAGGCCTGCTATGACAACCAGAAAAACAGATTTTTTTTCTTTTCAAGAAAAGTAAAGGACCAGGTTTTTAACACATGGTCCTCGTATATATATATAAGCATATGTAAAACCGGCTAGACTTTTAACCGATCTGTTGGATCAGTTCAGCATGTAATTCCTAACAAAATGATCATGGCACACAGTGAACTGATGAGTCACGGAGCAGCTTTTTTTTGTTTTCTTCCATTACATTATTACTAATCACTACACACACGGTCACCCCAGCTTTAGTCTTAGGGAACTTTTTAAAAAGACAAAATAAGCACAGTCCTACCTAAAAAAAATAATGTGGATAAAACAACAGATTTAGATGAGCACTCAAAAAAAAAAAAAAACACATTTTATGACTAAGCTGAAAAGGCGGAGGCGGGGTTTCGTCACGCGCAGATCCGGCCAATCACAAGGCCCGGGAGGAACCCCATTCGATTCCCCTTTCACAAACTCAAACTCAGCGCGCCTCCCGCTCCAGACAAGACTTTGCTACTCATGCGCTACACGCTCTTGACATCGGACAAACTCATACGCGCGCTCGGACCTCGCTTATGTCTCTTGTACTTTTTCGCGAGGGTATGCGCGCAACAACACCGTTTTTAGTCGTATCATCGAGATCAATTTTACTTCTTCTTCTTCAATGATTCTGGTAACGTTTATTCTTCTTCTCTTTAAAAGTAACTTAAAAACTTCGCTAGTCCTCAGTCATTCACAAAATGCTCCGTGTTTTTTTTTTTTTTACCAGAGTGAATAAAATGTTTCACTGTTCGCCCCTGGGTAATAATAAATATATTCTCCCTGCCTTAATAGTTACGCACAAACACCTTGAAATGAGCCCCGTCACCAAGCATATTTTCAAATAAAAAACACACTGTGCTAATTCTTACAATAAATGAAATAAATACGTATATAAATAAATGAAATAAATAAATACGTATATAAATGAATTAATAAATGAAATAAATACGTATATAAATAAATACGTATATAAATGAATTAATAAATGAAATAAATACGTATAGAAATAAATGTCTAACGCATAAACCCCTCCCTTTTTATCAAGAAACCTCCCGGCCATAAAAACTCCTAAAGGTCACCCAAAGGTCAAAAAAGCACTTAAGGGGGTAATAAAACTGTCAAAATCGAGTTTGACGAAAGGTGGTTAGGTATTCTTTTTTCACATTAGCTTAGCCAAACAGTGCATGTGAACACACCAGACGATTGTGCAGTTAGATCTGAATCAGTAACACCAAAGGATTTTCTAATGATTTTTAGGTCAGTCTATTCTTAGGTCAAACCATCCTTGAGATGAGTTTCTGCAGTTTAATTGGAGTCCACCTGTGGTAAATTCAGTTGATTGGACATGATTTGGATAGGATCTGTCTATATAAGGTCCCACAGTTGACAGTTCATATCAGAGCACAAACCAAGCATGAAGTCAAAGGAATTGTCTGTAAACCTCCGAGACAGGATTGTCTCGCGGTACAAATCTGGGGAAGGTTACAGAAAAATTTCTGCAGCTGTGAAGGTCCCAATGAGTACAGTGGCCTCCATCATCCGTAAGTGGAAGAAGTTCGAAACCACCAGGACTCTTCCTAGAGCTGGCGTAGTCGAAAAGACTACGCCATGGTACAGTGGCCATCTAAACTGAGCGATCGGGGGACAAGGGCCTTAGTCAGGGAGGTGACCAAGAACCCGATGGTCACTCTGTCAGAGCTCCAGAGATCCTCTGTGTAGAGATGAGAACCTTCAGTGCATAGATTGGTTCAGGACAACCATCTCTGCAGCAATCCACCAATCAGGCCTATATGGCCAGAGAATCTTATCAGACCTGAGAATTTTGTTTCCCATGGTCTGAGAGTCCTTCAGGTGCCTTTTGGCAAACTCCAGACAGGCTGCCATGTGCCTTTTACTAAGGAGTGGCTTCTGTCTGAATCTGATTTCTTCCGGCTTATCTCGCTGCTGGATTATTGTGTGTTGTTTCGCTGTAGTTTTCTCGCATTTCAGTTTATGGATTTTCACGTTGCCGATTTCGCCTTGTTTCTCGTTTTTGCTCCCCGTCTCACGATTTGGATTTGTCGTTTCGCTCAGATTTAACAACTTTGAACTTTCGCTTTTGTTTCTCGACTACGCCTCTGCTTCACGTTTGTTTTGGCTCGACACCCTCGCTGACGGATCACACGGCTTTGAACTCTCGCTTTCGTCTTTCAACTCTGGCTTTGCTTTATGTCTCTCCACAACACACAGCTTCAGGATCTCACAGCTCCCCAAACACCTCACGACCACATCTGCTTCTCTGCATCTGGATCTATCTCTCCGCCACTTTGTCTCATCAGCCTGACAAATGGGGACTTTGGCATGTTACTAGTCCAGTACCGTTTGTTGAGCAGGGTTCAATTAATATATGATGGTAACTTCCATAGGAACTTTGAAATTGAACTTAACTGTGATAAGTTGCTAAGAAGATAATTCTGCTCCGTTTCAGGAGAGTAAGCTACTTCTCTGACATCACTATAAATATAAATCCTGTTGTCCAGCTAATTGCACTGATATAATCAAATACTTTAATTCTCTTTTTATTAATGTAACAGGGGCTCCAGTTAGTGGCTTTTATTTTGACAAGTATGCAGACTGCTCGTGATTTGGGCGGCTGCGATTGGTTGAAGAGTTAAGAGAGAGAGAGAACTAGGCAGAATGAGCCCGTGCTGAAGCTGTGTGTGTTTTTTTTTGGAGAAAAAAAAAGAGCGCGTCATGGAAGAGAGAGAAGCATAAGCGCAGATATAAAAAGAAAACGGGAGAAAAAAAGTCGTTTTTAAGTGGAAACTGTAAAGGCAAGTGAGCTGAGAGTTTGCGTACTTTAGGTGGTTATTTTCTAGCCACGGAGGTAACGAGTTTACCCTGCTAGCTCCTGTTTTAGCATAGTGCGCATTCATGACACGTGTTTAGCACGCAGTTTGCTAACTGCAAGTGAAAGTGACTAATTAAGCAGCCGAGAATGCCACTGAAGTGCAACGTAGAGCACAGATGTCGCTGTGAATACGGTGTGCAGCTGAACTTGTAGACGCCAGAATAGGCCAAAGGGGCCTGCGTGCATTGTGTGGAGAAGTTTACAGACACCGTGGACGCCCTGTGCGACTTAAGAGTGGAGTGGCTAAGCAGTTAAGGCTTCATAGAAGAATCCTTTAGACAAGCTTGGACGTGAATATCCGTCTTTTCATCACCATGTGCTATTTCATCAAGGCCCTGCCATTCGTTGACTTCAGCCAGTGACTCCTCTCAACCAGTTCTCTGGAGATTAAGGTACTGAGTTCCAGTTTTAATGATTGGAGACACAAGAAGAGCATTGAACACACTTTTTGAACTCATATGTTTATAGATTGCATCATTCCAACAAGTGACTTGCATTGAACGATTCACCGCAGTAATTTCAAGACATTTGAGGACTAACTAAGCGATAATTACATGTGGAACAGACTCTCGTAAAATTGTCCTCAGCAAAACTGGGAAAAGTGTTTGGGCTCAGTGTAACATCAGCGAAGGTGCACACGTTGCAACATATTGTGTTTGTTAATGGGAGATGTTCTCTTAAAACACTGTTTAATGAACAAAATGTTTAATTTGAGAATGTTTAATTGTGTCTAAAAGTGCTAATTGATGTATTTTGTTGTTTGTTAGTTTTTTTTTAATTATTTCATCTGTTTACTTTTTGAAACAGGATCAGTGCGAGTGAATGAGTGAGTGAATGGGCACTGTTAATTGATCCTGACACGCGACATATGTTTTTGTATTAATAAATATTTTGTATTTAGTTTTAATTGGGGTTTGTTGCTATTCCTGTCTGTGGTAAGTGTCCTGTCTGGGAAATTGGAATGGGCTGCCCCTGAGCTCACGACTAGATAGGCAGCATAAAGGTAGCAACAGGTAATAAGCACTTCACACTGCTTTCACAATCATACACACACACATACCCACACATACCCACACATACCCACATACACCCCACACTCGTATTTGCATACATACAACATCTACACTTACACGCACTCATACTCGCACACATATGCACATTCACATTTTTAGTGAGCGGGTGTTGCGTGCCTGGGTGAGCATTCCGGACGTGCATGTGGCCCCGCTTACATTGTTGGCGTCATGAACAGGATCTTACATTGGGTTTTGTAGTTTGACGTGGTTGCGTAGCACGCCCTGGAGCTGAAACTGATGATGGTGAAAGTAGATCAGCTGAAAAATTATCTTGTTGAACTTCAGAGACAATTGCGGGAGCAGGCTGGGGCACTCCAGAAGTCCCGAGAGGAGCAAAGGGAGGCACTGGCTTTGACCAGGCTAGTGCTAGAACAGCAGTCTGAGGCATCAAAAGCTCCGGCAGCAGTCTACATACCACGTGAGCGCAAACTACTGGAATTTAGCGGAAGCTCCAAAAAGCCAGGTGAAGTGAGCATAGAGGAATGGGTGGCTTCAATGAAATTTGCTTTCTGTGTGATGAGAGTGCCGGAGGATGAACAGGCAGAGTTAGCGAAGCAACAGTTGAGAGATGAAGCCCGAGCTACAGTGAAGTATATGCTAGATTTTCACAAGCAAATATCTGTTAAGGCCATATTTGACATTCTTACAGAGACATATGGTGACAAAGTGCCTGTGGGCACCAGATTAAAAGAGTTTTATGATCGGAAGCAGGCACCTGGGGAAACAATACGTTCCTATGCATATGATCTACAAGAGAAACTAAATCAAATCAAAAGTCGAGATCCCAACCGAGTTCCAAATACGGAAATCATACTGGTTGAACAGCTTGTGTTAGGCCTCAAAGATGATTTCTTGAGGCGTGAAATGAAGCGAAGGCTGAAGGAAGAGCAGTGTCAAAGCTTCAGCGACGTAATGCAGATGGCCACTGATTAGTCAGAGGAAGATGTTCATGGGTCAAGGTGCCAGCGTGCACGAGGTGTGGTCAAAGCAACAGCTGCTGAGGAAGACCCATCTTCTTTGCTTTCTCTGGAGTCTCTCCGAGAAGAGATTAAAAAGATAGCTTCTCGGCAGGAAGAGCTCTATCAGGAACTCCTAGCTCGAGATCGGCGACCCGTACCTGCCTCTAAGGGAGAGCCTTTGAAGGACAGTGAAGGCAGATACATTTGCTATACCTGCGGCGAAGCCGGACATACCAGCCGGCAGTGTACAGGGGGAACACGACAAGAACAATCAGGTCAGCAGAAACGCTCCTCAGGTGTAGCAAAGGGCCCTAGGAATAGTCCCCAAGAGGGAGAACAGAAGTCCTCTGATTCTCTAGTCGTCTCTGGTGGAATGGCTTACTGTGCTACCAATATAGTGGATAAAGCTCATGGAGAAAATGCATTTGGAGATTGCTAGACGTTGACCCTGAGAATCTCGGGAGTTGAGACAAACTGTCTGTGGGATACTGGATCAGAGGTGACCACCATCAGTGAGTCACATTTTAGGGAGGACTTTGGAGAAGGGCAGTTGAAGTCAGCTCAGTGGCTCGAACTAACAGCAGCTAATGGTCTAGATATTCCTGTCCTGGGGTGTTTAGAGGTGGATGTTGAGTGCTTTGGGACAATTCTTAGAAACAAATGTGTCTTTAAAAGACATACACCCAAACATTGAGCGAATGAATGGGCTACCAGGTATTGTGGAGATGAATATCATCAAAGATCTAGTAACCTCACTACCAGGTATAGATGCAAAGAGAATGGGGAGACATGGTGCTCCCCTGTTGGCTAGTCGTCAGCGAGTTCTGGCCAGGGTGAGAAAAGAAACAGAATTTGTGGGGCCAGACGGTATAGTGAGAAGGTGATTGAAGGTTAGTGTAGGGTTCCCCCAAGATTAGAGTGGCAGGTCCTAGTGGAAGCCACCCCAAAAACCAGTATGCCGACGGGGCTCCTAGTCGCCAATGCTCTTGTGAATATTAGGGTGATGAACACTGGTGGGAAAGCTCTAAGGCTAATGCCCAGAGCCAGAGTAGCTACGGTGTCTAGACCACAAGTAATATACCCCAAGGAAGTGGTGGGGCTTGAGTAAAGGGATGGAGTGTTGCATGTCACCAAGCCCAAACAGGAAAAAAGACCTGTGAAAACTCATGAGGCTGAACACTTGCCGATCTGTGTCCAAGTGGCTACAGATGAGCTAACACCAGCACAGCATGTGAAGCTCAGCCTGCTGCTAGAAAGGTATAGTGATGTGTTCTCAAGGGGAGAACAAGACTTTGGTTACACTACAACAGTAACGCATTGCATTTGCACTGGTGATGCCCCTCCTATCAAACAGAGACACCGTAGGATTCCACCACAAGTATATCAGGAGTTTAAGAGACATGTACAGGACCTTGTGAGGCAAGGGATTCTTAGAGAGAGTAGTAGCCCCTGGGTGTCGCCAGCAGTCATTGTGCAAAAAAAAAGATAGCAGTGTTGGTTTTTGCTGCGATTATAGAAAATTGAACCAGGTCACATGTAAGGACGCATACCCACTTCCTCGGATAGAGGAGTCTCTTGATGCGTTGGGGAGGGTAAAGCTGTTCTCCACACTAGAGTTGACTGCTGGATACTTTCAAGTCGCAATGAGCGAGCAGGACCGAGAAAAGACGGCCGTTACAACCCCATTTGGCCTGTTCAAGTGGACCCGGATGCCTTTTGGCCTGTGCAATGCGCCCGCCACCTTTCAGCGTCTCATGGGGGTGGTTTTAGGTGATCTCACATTTGATGTGCTTCTAGTTTACCTGGATGACATCAATGTGTTCTCACCAGACTTTGATTCCCACTGTGAAAGGTTACAGATGATGTTCTCACGTTTAAGGCAACATAGCTTAAAGCTAAAGCCCAGTAAGTGTTCTCTCTTTCAGCCTGAGGTAAAGTTTCTGGGTCATGTAATCTCCACCGAAGGTGTTAGAATGGATGAAGACAAAGTGCATGCCTTACAGACGTGGCCCTCTCTAACATCAGCGTTAGAGAGGTGAGGCAGTTGTTAGGGTTCATGAGTTATTACCGCCGTTTTGTGCCGCAGTTTGCCCACTTAGCTAGGCTGCTACATGCCCTAATGAGGAGAGAAGGGAAGCCGGTCAAAGGAAACATTGTTGAACCTTTTTCCTGGACAGAAGAATGCCAATTGGCCTTTGAGAAACTCAAAAGCTGTCTGATGTCTCCGCCTGTGTTGGCATACCCTGACTTCACTCTCCCGTTTATCTTAACGACAGATGGTAGTAGCTATGGGTTAGGTGCTGTGCTTAGTCAAAAGCAGGGAGATGTTGAGTGTGTGATGGCTTATGCGAATCATGGGTTGAGGGGTTCAGAGAAGAATGAGAAGGACTATAGTCCTTTCAAGTTAGAGCTGCTGGCATTGAAATGGGCTGCCACCGAAAAGTTTAAAGATTACCTTATGTTCTCCAAGTTCACGGTACTCACTGATCATAACCCACTGAGCTACCTGGAGACAGTAAATCTGGGAGCTGTTGAGCAGCGGTGGGCCGCACAGTTAGCGGAATATAACTGAGGTCTTGTCAAGGTGGACTAACCTGAGGTGACCAGAAGACGTAGCTTTAGCGGTTAGCCCAATGTAGCGTGGAGGATAAACCCAAACGCGGAAAGAAGCGAGTAGGGAGGATAGCCACGTGATTTAGTCTAAGGACTCTCACAAAAACGGAGCAAGGGAAAAACACAAATTTAACCCGCGTCCTATAGATACACACATAATAGCAAAAGACAACGGAACCAACTGGTGAGTACTCACGGTTTGCCGAAACGACGACTGGAACTAACATGGGCCGAACTCAATGACTGAGCGGTAAGCCATCGTTTGTTTACCTCTTTTATACTTCCTGGTTTTGCGCCCGCCTTACTTCCGGGTCCTAGTGCCGGGCGCAGATTGAGTGTGTATGACAGTACCCCCCTGTCCAGGACTGGCTCCTGACGGTCCTGGGGCGGAGGATACCCTGTGACGGTAGTCCCGAATTAGCTCTGGGTCGAGAATGAACCGGGCCGGGATCCAAGATCGCTCCTCGGAGCCATAGCCCTCCCAGTCCACCAGGCCCTTTGCCCCGAGGGCGCGAGTCGAGGATTCGGCGCACGGTGTAGGCGGGACCGCCGTCGATGATCCGGGGAGGAGGAGCTGGGGGGGTGGGTGGAATCATGGGTGAGGTGATGAAGGGCTTGAACTGGGATAGGTGAAATACCGGGTGGATCCGGAGCGTCGCAGGCAGCTGGAGCCGGTAGGTGACAGGATTGATTCTGTGGGTGATGCGGTATGGTCCGATGAACCTGGGGAGAGCTTTTTTGACTCGGTGTGAAGGTGGAGGTTTTTCGAGGAAAGCCATACCTTGTCACCTACATGGTACAGTCGTCCTGGGGGATGTCGATGGCGGTGTTGGTGAGTGTAGCGGGTGTTGGCACGTTGAATGGCCCGGTTGGTCGTGATCCAGAGCCGCCGACATCTGCGGACCAACTGTTGGGCCGACGGTACATCAACCTCCGGTTCTGGGTGGTTGAACACGGAAGGTTGGAAACCGTGACATACCTCAAATGGGCTTAGGTTGGTGGCTGAGGAGATGTGAAGGTCATGTGACAACTCAGCCCAGATGAGGTAGCGGGCCCAGGAGCGCTGACGGTCTGCCATGAAACATCTCAGATAGCGCTCCAGTTGTTGGTTGGTCCGCTCCGTCTGACCGTTAGTCTGTGGGTGGTATCCGGAGGACAGACTGCAGGTGGAGTCGATCAGACGGCAGAAGGCCTTCCAGAACCGGGCTGTGAACTGGGGCCCTCTGTCCGAGACGATGTCCTTGGGGAACCCATGCAGACGGAGTACGTGCTCTAATATCAACTCTGCTGTCTCCTTAGCTGACGGGAGTCCGGCGAGAGCCACCAGATGCACGGTTTTAGAGAACCGATCCACGATTGTGAGGATGGTGTCCTTGCCTTCGGAGGCCGGCAGGCCCGTGATGAAGTCGACGGCGATGTGCGTCCAGGGCCGTCGAGGAACTGGGAGTGGTTGGAGTTCTCCTGGGGTTGGTTGGTTGGAGCTTTTGGCCCTGGCGCACTCGGACGTCCCTCGTCATGGATGGCCACCAGAAATCGCACTGAAGAAATTGGAGGGATCGTCGGGTGCCCGGATGTCCTGAGATGGGTGATGAGTGTCCCCATTGGAGGACCTCTGGTCTTATCACCTCGGGCACGAAGAGTCGTCCAGGTGGCCCACCTGCCGGTTCGGTCTCTGTACCTTGTGCCTGGCGGACTCTCGTTTCCAGGTCCAGTTGGAGGGGGGCGATGATCCTGGAGGATGGAAGGACCGACGCGGGGTTCGCCCGGGGGAGGTCCATCTCTAGCTGTCGTGAGAGGGCGTCTGCTTTGGTGTTCTTAGACCCCGGGCGGTATGAGAGGTGAAAGTTGTAGCTTTCGAAAAAGAGAGCCCACCGCGCCTGTCGTGGGTTTAACTGTCTGATCGTTTTAATGGTGATGAGGTTTTGATGGTCAGTCCAGATTATGAATGGCTCGCTGACGCCCTGGAGCCAGTGACGCCATTCCTCCAGAGCCCACTTTATGGCCAGCAGTTCGCGGTCCCCTACCCCGTATCGCTGCTGAGTGGGATTAAATTTTCTGGAGAAGAAGCTACATGGGTGTAGCTTTTGATCTGGACCTCGTTGTGAGAGGATAGCCCCAGCGCCCACATCTGAAGCATCCACCTCTACAACGAATGGTTTACTGGCATCTGGATGGTGGAGAATCGGTGCAGTGGTGAAACGGTGACACAGTGACCAGAAGGCAGATATGGCGGCCGGGTTGAGGTGAAACGGAAGGGGTGAAGGACGGGTCAGAGCGGTTAGGGGGGCGGCAACTGTACTGTAGCCCCGGATAAAGCGACGATAGAAGTTCGCAAACCCGAGAAACCGTTGAAGTTGCTTGAGGGTCTTGGGTAGGGGCCAATGACGCACAACCTCTAGCTTCTGCGGGTTTATGGCCACACCCTGGGGCGAGATGACAAAACCCAGGAACGTGGTGGAGCGCTCGTGAAAAGCGCACTTTTCCAACTTACAGTACAGTTGGTGGGCGAGTAATCTCTTGAGAACCGCTCTGACGTGCTGGGTGTGTTCTTCCATAGTGCGTGAATAGATTAAAATATCATCCAGATAAGCGAATGCCCACCGGCCGAGCATGTCACGAAGGACATCGTTGATCAGATGTTGAAATGCGGCGGGGGCATTGCACAGTCCGAACGGCATGACGAGAGTTTCGTAATGTCCGGTGGGTGTGATGAAGGCCGTCTTCCACTCATCACCCTCTCTGATGCGCACCAAGTTGTAGGCGCTCCGGAGGTCCAACTTCGTAAAGATGGTGGCGCCAGAGAGAGCGTCCAGGGCTGAGTTGGTTAGAGGCAGGGGATGTCGGTTTTTGACGGTGATGTTGTTGAGCCCCCGATAGTCGACACAGGGGCGAAGTTCACCGCCTTTTTTCTTCACGAAGAAGAACCCCGCGGCGGCAGGTGAGGAGGATGGTCTGATGGTGCCTTGGCGCAGGGCGTTGGTCACGTATTCCTCCATCACCTTAGTCTCGGTGGAGGTGAGCGAATAGAGGTGGCCGCGGGGTGGGACCATACCAGGTTGGAGGTCAATGGCGAGGTCGTAGGGACGATGAGGAGGAAGATGGGTGGCTCGTCGTTTACAGAAGACCTCCGCCAGGTCCCGATATGGCTCGGGGACAGCGTTGGTGTCGACGTCGGGGGCCTCGGACTCCCTAGAGCACGTCCCAGCCACGTCCTAAGCCATCGTTTGTTTACCTCTTTTATACTTCCTGGTTTTGCGCCCGTCTTACTTCCGGGTCCTAGTGCCGGGCGCAGATTGAGTGTGTATGACAGGTCTGTTATAAGCCAGGTCGTCAAAATGCAAATGCAGATGTTCTCTCCAGAATCCCACGCAGTGAAGAGCCAAAAAGGGAAGATATTGACAAGGACTTTATTCAGGCTAAGCCGAGAGAGATGTGCTCTTATAAAGCGTTAGTAATTCAAACTGAACTAAGTGGACACAAGTTGGAGGTCGAAAGTACAGATGACAGCAAGAAAGGCTGTCAGTAGTAAAAGCTGGAGTGACATAGAAAAACAATAGAAAAACGATCCAAACAAAGTTAATTTATGACGCAGTGACAAGAAAAACCAAGCCAACTGTGAGCGAACAGCGTGCCTTTGGCCCACAAGCAAAACAGCTCGCTCGACAGTTCGAATGTCTGAAACTGAGACGGGGCGTTTTATTTGGAAGAGGCGTTTATGGGGAAGAGATTATCCAGCTTGTAGTCCCAGAATCTCTACGACGCAGTGTATTTGAGAGTAAACATGATCATGGGGGCCATTTTGGGGAGAGAAGCACAGTGGAGCTCCTCAGGCGAGAGTATTACTGGCCAGCAATGGAGAAAGATGTGCAATGCTGGATTCGGCAGTGTAAGCGATGAGCCCTGGCCAAAGATATTTTCCCTTGCAATCGGTCTTCTATGACATGTACTAATATCACAGCCCCACTTGAAGTCCTTGCTATGGACTATACAGTCTTAGAAAGGTCTTCAGGGGGATATGAAAACGTTTTAGTGCTCACAGATATGTTCACTAGACTCACTGTTGCTGTTCCCACTAAAGATCAAACAGCCAGTACAACAGCTAAAGTCCTTTTAAAACACTGGATTGTCTATTATGGATGCCCTGCTCGACTGCATTCTGATCAGGGACGCTGTTTTGAGGCCAATGTCTTTAAAGAGCAGTGTAAGGTTTACGGCATAGGGAAAAGCCGGACCACTCCGTACCACCCGCGAGGCAATGCGAAGTGTGAACGATTTAACAGGACTATGCACGACATGTTAAGAACTCTACCCCCTGAAAAGAAAAGAAATTGGAAAGAATACTTGCCCGAGTTAGTTCTTGCTTACAACAGGCGTGTTCACTCATCTACAGGATATTCCTCGTTCTATTTGACTTTTGGGCGAGATGCAAGGCTACCAGTAGATCTACTGGGAGGCAAAGATGTGGAAGTCGGCCAAGCTGAGACTCTGGATGAGTGGGTGAGGTGTCACCATGAATGTCTGATGGCAGCTGTAGAGGTCGCTAATGCCGTAGCTCAAGATGCATCTAGGAAGCGGAAGAGAATCTATGATCGCCGTTCCAGGGGAGCTCTCATTAGGCCTGGTGACAGGGTGTTGGTGCGCAGCCACGGTCATAGGGGCAGAAATAAAATTCAAGATGTGTGGGAAGCTACGCCATGCATAGTTGTTGCATAGTTGCATAGTTGCAATGTTAGTTTTTTTTTATTTTTTATTATTTCATCTGTTTACTTTTTGAAACAGGATCAGTGCGAGTGAATGAGTGAGTGAATGGGCACTGTTAATTGATCCTGACACGCGACATATGTTTTTGTATTAATACATATTTTGTATTTAGTTTTAATTGGGGTTTGTTGCTATTCCTGTCAGTGGTTAGTGTCCTGTCTGGGAAATTGGAGTGGGCTGCCCCTGAGCTCACGACTAGATAGGCAGCATAAAGGTAGCAACAGTTAATAAGCACTTCACACTGCTCTCACAATCATACACGCACACACACACACACGCACACACACACACACACACACACCCACATACACCCCACACCCGTATTTGCATACATACACACCTACACTTACACACACTCGCACAAATGTGAAACATTCACATTTTTAGTGAGCGGGCGTTGCGTGCCTGGGTGAGCATTCCTGATGCGCACGTGGACATGCTTACATTAATATTACTTGCTGGTGCATCGTATGTCCAGTAACTTAAGCTCCCAACTGTATTTACAATCACCACATACATGTATAACAAAATAACAAGCCTCTCTCAACCCTGTCACTTTCACCAAATCTGTATCAAAAATAACCACGGCAACTGATTAGTATTACCAACAAAGACAACTTCCCCAAAAAGGAAACGGGGTATGAATATCTACTCCTAATATCTAATAGACATGATCTACTCTGATGCACATACCTATCAATCAACTTCAGCTCTGTCTTACTGTAGAGCTCAGTGAAAGAAAGACTGCATGGTTTTAATACTGCTTCTATAATGCAGCTCTGACAACTCTGTTTGTACTGTAGCAGCTAGATGGAGGCAAATTATACTGACAAAATAAACATTATTCTAGCTTTAAGATCAATAAAATATTTGTTCCTTGCATTTACTTGTTGCTTTTAAACCCTATGGTTCACACTGCACTTAGTTTGTGCCTCAGGTGTGGTATGTGTGATTACTTACAATACAGTGTTAGTAAATTTCTCAGTAATTTCAGACACATTAAAGTAACATTAAGTAAGGTTTTGCTCTGCAGCTTCTCACAGATGTAAATCTGACCCAAAGACTCTGTGACAAATCTCAACCATGCAGTGAAAAGAAACAATCTTCCTCATTTGGACATTTATGATGAACATAAAACTTGTGCTTCATTCTCAATATTAGGCAATGTTTCTTATTGAGGAGCAGGTCATGCGTCTCTCAGAGAGATGATTTTACCTTAGTGTCTCCAGTTTACATTGAGGATTCTCCTTTAGAGCGGAGAGACACTTCACTCCTGAGTCTCCTACATTATTCTCAGATAGATGCAGTTCTCTCAGGTGTGAGGGGTTTAATCTCAGAGCTGAAGTCAGAGCAGCACAGCCTTCATCTGAGACACCACAATGCTCCAACCTGTTTGTAAAATTATTTCAGTATTTAGAATGATGTGAGAATGTATTATCACCTGTTTATTCTAATCAACTAATCAACGTGTTCATTCAGTACAATCAGGTCATGAAATGACAATTTTGTTTTGCCACATAATGATGCTGAGCCCATACCTGGCAAATTAAAGCAGATGTTTGTTCAGTGAGCACTATGAATGATGGGTGCATCACTTCATGTGCTTTCCATTCCACCCACTGATATGACAGAGTCAATCTGGACTCATCAGACCACATGGAAATTCCCATTTCTCCAAAGTCCAGTCTTTATGCTCCTTAGAAAATGGAAGCCTTTTTCCTGATTATTTTAACTACCAAGTGGTTTGCTTAATGCCACAACGAATCAGACTCAGAATCAGAATTTGGTTTCCCTTCTGTACACTTCTCCTGGTGTACACTTATATGTGGAGCATTATTGTTGTTGTTGGAAGGGGTGGGGTAGTACTTATATTGGAGCTTATGGCTTATAGCTTCTCTGGCTAAGAATTAACAAACTGGGAAACAATATTACCATTTGTGCCAAAAGCAGTACTTATTTTGTGGGCTACAAAAGATAGATAATCAATTGTTAATGTAATCTAAACAGAGCTTGGAAATGGTAGGCAAACAAAGCACACTATTGTGCACACATACGAACAATCTGTTATGCTGCACTAAACTCTCTAACCTACTGCGCATTGCACCTATTGCTGCAGTGAAGAAAAATATAGCTGGCTACTGCCTGACATCTGTTCTACCTGACCAGCTAATCTGGTTGCATAACAAAAACGTGAACAGGGTTGTCTTAATTTTCTGTTCTCTAATTGGTGCAGTCAGAAATTTCAGTAATGTTACTCTCTCAAGTGGATTGATTTCCCTGGCTGCGGACTGGAGTTTATATTATTGCTTTTATTATTGCACTGTTTGGGCCCTTGAGCAACTTAGTCTGGTCCAGGGTCAGACAAATTGGAGTTAGATCATGTCATTGACATTCCTTATTCATAATAAAATGTAGATTAATACAAGATTATGTTAGGAACTGCATGGTTTAGCAGTGTTTGTCTAATGAGCTGCTTCTACAGATGTCGCCATTAAAAACGCGCGTTTCGAGAAAAGGGATCCCGTGACTTGCCGCGGCTTTGCGCGGCTGCGTGCGGGAAGCTGTGAACATGCTCTTCATTACCTGTAGGGGGCAGTCGTGTTTCAGTCTGAAGTATTGTGTGTCTACTGAAGCCGAAAATGTGTGCAAATTAAACTGCGCATGCGTGTTTGGAGACGCTGTGCCCGCGCTGTGTATCAGTCGGTTGTGGATCATCACGGAGGTACAACACGGCGTGGCTGCAGCTGGAGTTTGTCGTGTTCGAGGTAAGTTTAGCTTTCTGTTTTGGATGTGATTCTCGCTTTCATGACTCCCAATTAATGTTCATCTTAATCTCAGGACGTACAATTAGCAATTTCAGTTTTTAATAGTGTGGAGATTCACAAAACACCGTTTTTGTGTAAAAACCTGAACCTACGGAGCCCCCCAGGGGTCCTGTGGTAAATAAATAAATAAATAAAATAATAACGAAGCGAGCGCGCGGATTAATACACCGAGATGTGTGTTTCTTACCCCCACCCCGAGTGAAAACGGCGTGTTCAGACAAAGCCTCGCCAGTTAGATGCCATTTCTGAACAAACTGAGTCGTGTGTGTTAAAGCATTAAATGGTAAAAGAGCACTAGCAATAAACGTTTTTTTCTGAATCCGAATTTTATTAATAAGTTACAAGTTAAATTTCAACTGTAAAGAACCTGTACATATGTTCATACAGTATTGACAGCAGCTCTAATTTGTCTAAATCGCATTGCAGACAAGAAAAAGAAGTCGAGTCATCCTGTGACCCTGCATGCTTAATCTTTCCACACATGATTCTCGCTTCTCACTTTTTCCTTAATCTCCGGTTCGGTTCTGGTTTCGGTCTGTTCTCATGAGTTGTGAAGCGAGAGGAACAAAGTATAAATATTGTTCATTTGCTAAATTAAGTATCATGAATTTTAATTGAATATCTACCTCTATTTTTTTCACAGCAGTTTGTGACTGAAAGTGTGTCTGCATCTGACTTCAGGAGTTTCCTGACCAACCGGATCTAACGGTCATATTTAAAAATCATAAAGTACAAAACGTTTCTGTTAGTGTTTAATTTTGTTTCTATGATTAATACTTATTTGTGGTGTTTTATGTTTTGTACATCTTTTCAAATTGAGACCTCATTTGTAAGTTACTGTTTTCTAGTTTTTCTATAAATTAATCAAATGTTTGCTTGTTATTAAATGTATTTTTTTTTAAATAAACGAATCTGTTTTATTATTAGCTGAGAGTGTGGTTTATTTATTTATCATATTTGGTCATTGTAACATGCATTAGGGAGCATTATCTCTGCGAAGTGGGTCTGCTATCTGGGAATTAATTACCTTTACTTGGCTATTTTAAATAAATCTAATTTGTGCATTAAATATAATTATGTAACTTTTACTTGATTTCTTTGATTGTTTCTTTGATTATGTGTAAAGAAAATACAATTTATATATTCGTGTTTGATTACAAAAAAAACATTTTAATGGTTAGTGATTGTTGCAGACATTCACATTATTTTTTGGGGAAGAGCTTGGCTTGTACAGGCTACTCATCAGCAGTCGGCGCCCCGCTGTAACCAGAAGATCAAAGGAGAAGTTATCGGCTGACACGTAGCCTTCTGAGTTTGGAGACCCACAGAACCCCCACTGTATTATAATGCCTCTTCTCACCTTTCATTCATGATTTCGCTGATGGGGGAATTCGTACAATTGGGGGTTTTAAAAACAATTAACAAGGCCGAGTAGACGTCTCTGCCTAAAATGTTTTTCGCCAGCAAAACACCTCTCTCTCTCTCTCTCTCTCTCTCTCTTTCTCTATATATATATATATATATATATATATATATATATATATATATATATATATATATTCACAATCACATTCCAGCTCTTATTTCCAGCCGTGGTCAAATAATGGATGAAATAATTATTCAATGTTGGACACAAAAAGCAAAAAATACGAAAAGCCCTAAGCACTTTATTGCTTTTCATCATGTTTTTTGCTGTTTGTGTCCAGTATATATATATATATATATATATATATATATATATATATATATATATATATATATATATATATATATATATATATATATAGTTAATTCATGTCTATGATCTAAAAAAATATAAAAACATATGATCTTGTTTTTTATTATTCATAAGACAACCTTTCAGTTTTGTATATATTCTAGTTATAGTGTGTTAAAGGAGACATACAGTCTCAATTTTGCATAGGTCAATATGATTCTTTAGGGTCCTAATGAAATGTTTGTAATATACTTTAATTAAAAATTCTCAATTGTTGTGTAAAAAAAACATTACTTTTACCTGGTAAAAAGTAGCTCTGTTCTCAGCAAGCTCTTTCAGTACATGCTCCTTTAAATGTTAATGACCTCTACTGAACCCGCCCCCCAGTTCTGTGGGGCGTGTCTTCACGATACAAGTGGGGTATAGCTTTGACAACAGTTAAAATTATTTAAAAAACAGTTAAAAATTATTTTACATGGGAGTTACAAGGAGTTACTGTATTTCGACTCTCTTGCTCTCTTCCTCATAGATCTAATATTAACGTGTTAAATCTTCCCTGCTGCTATCTTCCTGTCTCCTCTTGCATCTGTTCATTCATGCTCACCTTCCCATACTCTGTCTCTCTCTCTCCCTCTCTCTCTCTCTCTCTCTCTCTCTCGGTCTCCATCCACTTATCTTCCTCTCCTTTGATTCAAATTCAAATTTTATTTGTCACATACACAGTCATACACAGTATGATATGCAGTGAAATGCTTATACGACAGCCAGTGACCTTAAAAATTAAATAAAAGCTTATACGTAAGGAATAAATATCAATAAAAAGAAATACTAAAGAAAATAAATTTTACTAGTAAAATAGTTGTACAAATATACAATGTACAAATGAGGGCATAATAAAAATCTTACAAAATATAGGGGATATATATATATATATTTTTTTTTTTTTATTTTTTTTATTTTATTATATATATATATATATATATATATATATATATATATATATATATATATATATTTCCCCTATATTTTGTAAGATTTTTATTATGCACTCATATTTATATATATATATATAGTTATATATGTATATAAAATTTTACATGTGAATCTGGTTGTAAAACTTTTTTGACTTCCCAGACCGAGGGAGCTGAGAGCGCCGTATCCTAACCACTAGACCACGGAGGATTAATGGCTGCCGCTTGGAAATGCCGGCTATTCAACCCGCGACCTTATACACGCGAAGCATTGTTTTTTTCGGGATCTCACCAGGACATTTACAATGGTTAATTTGTAGTAACATATGTCTATAGCACAGGCGTTTAGTCAAACATATTTATACCGATCTTTTGCTGTTAATAAACAGAGACCTTTCTGACAGACAACGTGTGTGTGTGTGTGTGTGTGTGTGTGTGTGTGTGTGTGTGTGTGTGTGTGTGTGTGTGTGTGACTGAGTCATATAGATGCCGGGAATAAGACATCATACACGCGAAGCATTGTGTGTGTGTGTGTGTGTTTGACTGAGTCTCTCCTTATGTCAGAAAAGCTTACCGAAGCATAGCGCACTCGCCTCGTTACTAAACGAACTTTAGAAAAACTGTATAAATATGTAGTGCAAAAAAAAGCATGTACCTTGAGCAGGAATTGAACCCAGGTCTCCCACATGAAAGCACCAAATCCTAACCACTAGACCACCGCACTACAGCAACAAACTGCACACCACACTCATGTAGGCGCCATTTTGCTCCAGTGTAGAAAAACAATGGCCGACGGCTCTTTTTTCACTCGGGGCGGGTCTTTGCTAAAACACCAGTGTCAATCAACTATAGTAGGAGCGGCCTCTGTCGGTGTGACTTCACACCGACAGGCTTTTGAAAACGGCCTGATTTCAGAAGGGGCATCTTATATTATTAAATTAAAAGAAAATCGCTGGGCGGCTCATTATCATTGTAGAGTGGTTGTGTACACACTCTCCTAACACACAATGCAGTCCAAAAAGCTTGAAAAACTCCATGTAGTACCGTAGGTCCCCTTTAAGTCTTTCTTAAACGGTTTTGAGAATTAGACCATCCAGCTAAGATCAATATTATTAATATTAAGCATTTTATTTCTATTTATTCTATGCTTTGCTGGAGAAATACATTTTAGGCAGAGACGTCTCGGTCTTGTTAAATAGTTTTAAACCCCTGAATTGTGCCAAATCCCCCATCCGAAACCGGTTTGATAACTTCTCACCTATCAAAGGTGAGAAGAGGGACTGAGCTGTAACTGAGCGCGCTTTCACGTTTTACTGTAAAGACACACACACACACATACAGGCACGTGCAGAGGGGGGAGGGCGGCGGGCGCTTGAGCACCCGCCCCTTGCCTCCAGGATGCCTCAAGTATGGGCGTAAATTTCATTTAACAGTAGGGGGGACAATAAATATAAAATTTCTCATGAGCAATTTTTGAAGGGGACACATATAATACAGTCAAATTGTACTTATAAAGATATGTCCCCACAGTGAAAAACTTTGCTTCTATCATTATTATTGTAGCACGGAGACTGCACCATTATGGTTATTTTCAAAGTTTTTCTCAGGTTCAATGACAAAGCAGATTTTTCTTCAAAACTATTTATTGCATTGTTTATGTTGTTTACAGTCAAGCCATCAACATACAATAAAATGTAAACATGTGATCCAAACTAAAAACTGTGCTCCCTGTGCTGGTGCTGGCAATATCATCTCTTTGTTCTGCTGTCTCCGGCTCCCTCCCTGGTCCTGAATCTGCCCCTTCCTCTACTCTCACTGTCTCAGAACAGACTGACTCCTGAAGCAGAAAAAAATGCAGGAAAAGATGTTTTCCATACTCATACTAACTAACTTGTTTACATTACACCTGCTAAATTGAAAGTTCATACTGTAAATTGGTGAGCCTATTACTTTCTACTAAACAGCCACAACTCAAAAAACATTAAAGAAATTGTTCACCCCCCAAAAATTGTAAAAAATCTGTCATTATCCCTTCAATAAAAGCACCACACTTACCCGACACTGTACATCTGATTGACCCTGGTCTACCTGTCCCTCAATAATTTCTGTCTCCTTTGCCTGTGATTGATATTGTGACATTAGTATTTTCATAAGCACCCATTCTTAAAGCCAAATTTCCTTAATATATGAACTTGTACTTACTTGGCGTTTAAGTCACTGAAAAATTATCTTATGTCCATTTATCTAGGACACTGCAAGGCAAGTTTATTTATACTGTAGCACATTTCATACACAATGGTCATTCAAATTGCTTTACATAAAGAAAGTAAAACTATCAAAAAATAATCACAACAATAAAAACAAGGAATAAAAAAAGGTTCAAAATTGGATTTAAAATTAATTAAGACACTTAGAACAGAATGGATATTGATTATACAAAAATATACAATTCGGACTAGGCACAGTGCTCATTTAGTAAATGTACAGCTAAACAATATGCTAATTGTGGCCGTTAATGTTAAGTTAACATTATGCCAAGTCGTCACAAATAAAACACTGCATGGGAAACGGTGTTTATCGTGTTAGTTGCAGTGCACTTTTTTCAGCGGATTTTTCAGTTCAGTTTATCAACTTGTAATATACAGTATCTCACAAAAGTGAGTACACCCCTCACATTTTTGTAAATATTTTATTATATCTTTTCAAGGGACAACGGTAAAGATATGAAACTCTGATAGAATGTAAAGTAATCAGTGTACAGCTTGTATAATGGTGTAAAGTTGATGTCCCCTCAAAATAACTCAACACACAGCCATTAATGTCTGAACTGCTGGCAACAAAAGTGAGTACACCCCTAAATGAAAATGCCCAAATTGTGCCCAATTAGCCCTTTTACCTTCCCGTTGTCATGTCACTCGTTAGTGTTACAAGGTCTCAGGTGTCCTTGGGGATCAGGTGTGTTAAATTTGGTGTTATCACTCTCAAACTCTCATACTGGTCACTAGACGTTTAACACGGCACCTCATGGCAAAGAATTCTCTGAGGATGTGAAAGAAAGAATTATTGCTCTACACAAAGATGGCCTAGGCTATGAGAAGATTGCTAACACCCTGAAACTGACCTCCAACACGGTGGCTAAGACCACACAGCGGTTTAAAAGGACAGGTTCCACTCAGAACAGGCCCTGCCATGGTAGACCAAAGAAGAAGAAGAGTGCACATGCTCAGCGTCATGTCCAGATGTTGGCTTTTGAAAATAGACGTGTGAGTGCTGCCAGCATTGCTGCAGAGGTTGAAGGGATGGGGAGCCAGCCTGTCAGTGCTCAAGCCATATGCACACTGCATCAAATTGGTCTGTATGGCTGTCGTCCCAGAAGAAAGCCTCTTCTAAAGATGGTGCACAAGAAAGCCCGCAAACAGTTTGCTGAAGACAAGCAGACTAAGGACATGGCATACTTGAACCACATCCAGTGGTCTGATGAGACCAAGATAAACTTATTTGGTTCAGATGGTGTCAAGCGTGTGTGGCGGCGACCAGGTGAAGAGTACAAAGACAGGTGTGTCTTGCCTACAGTCAAGCAAGGTGGTGGGAGTGTCATGGTTTGGAGCTGCATGAGTGCTGCCGGCACTGTGGAACTACAGTTCATTGAGGGAACCATGAATGGCAACATGTACTGTGCCATACTGAAGAAGAACATGATCCCCTGCCTTCGGAAACTGGGCCGTAGAGCAGTATTCCAACATGATAATGACCCCAAACATACTTCCAAGACAACCACTGTCTTGCAGAAGAACCTGAGGGTAAAGGTGCTGGACTGGCCAAGCATGTCTCCAGACCTAAACCCTATTGAGCATCTGTGGGGATCCTCAAACGGAAGGTGGAGAAGCACAAGGTGCCTAACATCCACCAGCTTTCGTGACGTGATCAAGGAGGAGTGGAAGAGGATTCCCATGACAACCTGTGAAGCTCTAGTGAACTCCATGCCCAAGAGAGTTAAGACAGTGCTGGAAAATAATGGTGGCCACACAAAATACTGACACTGGGCACAGTTTGAACATTTTCATTTAGGGGTGTACTCACTTTTGTTGCCAGCAGTTCAGACTTTAATGGCTGTGTGTTGAGTTATTTTGAGGGAACATCAACTTTACACCATTATACAAGCTGTACACTGATTACTTTACATTCTATCAGAGTTTCATATCTGTAGCGTTGTCCTTTGAAAAGAAATAATAAAATATTTACAAAAATGTGAGGGGTGTACTCACTTTTGTGAGATACTGTATACATTTTAGGAATATATTAACATTATTCAACATTCAACATCATTATATGTTGAATGGAACTTGTAAGCCTTTGAATGGTGTTAAAAATACTTGCAAAACAAGTATTGCAGCCATACATTGGAGGGAACTTCTGAGGTGGTCAGTGATTGATGGCACGGTCGGTCGGAGGGGGTTGTGATCACACCTATAGATCTTTTGTTCTAGGCTATCGGTCAAATATCTCTCCACTTGGAAGCAAAAACATGCAAGGGATTTCAGCATCTCGACGCACATACTAAGCTGTTTATAAAGTAGATACTGTTTGTTTTTTCATTTTGTAATTTTTCCCGTGTTTACCGTGTACTGTACAATGTATATTCATTTTTTAATGAATCACTGTAAATAAACTACACATTCCGTTACCAGAAATGACTTTTCTGTTTTTTGTGTGTGCTAAACTAAACTTCAGGGTCAAAGTAATAGCGATTTTATTTGAAAAGTATTATATATTTACAATGCTGATAAGTTCAAGCTTAGATTCATATATAAACTGCTTCAAAGTCTTTCCGTGACCGCTGAAATCCGACAGATGCAGGGCTCAAGGGAGGTGTGTCTGTGTGTGTGTGTGTGTGCGCGTGTGTATGTGTGTGTGTGCGCGTGCGCTTCAGCCTGTCCTTTTTTCAGCTGATTTTTCCGCTACCGCAGATCAGTTTATCAACTTGTAATATATACATTTTAGGAATATATTAACATGTGCAGACATTTATTTGAGGGTGCTCTTGCCCCTACGTAGAGCCTACGCACACACACACACACATCTATCTATCTATCTATCTATCTATCTATCTATTATATAAATACATATTTGAAATCTGCATCTACATTTTCTGTTACAAGTATAGAATTAGGTTCAGCTGAGACTCATGATCAATGGTGTTAGGGTACTTATGTAGTGATAATTAGTTTCAGCCAAATCATTAAAACTAACAATGGACTATGACACTCTTGAGAGGGGATATGAAGGTGTTATTCATTTATTTATTCTCTACAAGGGTGCGAACTACAATACAGACCAAACTATAACTCTCTCTTACTACTATAAAAATCCTAAATATAAACAAACAAAATACAGCTTTTTTTCCTCAGAGGTAAACGGAAAAGTGAAGTTGTTCAGCTGTTTACTGTCACTGCAGCTTCTTCAAAGTCTTCCCACTCCGTGACACTGAAATCCGACACGACACCACGTTAGGCTGCGTCTTGACTCATTTGTATACCGACGGTGATTGGATGTTTCCCAAGGGCTCAGGGGAGTGTGTGTGTCTGTGTGTGTGTGTGTGTGTGTGTGTGTCTATGTGTGTGCGTGCGCGCGCGTACTTCTTCTACTGTTCTAAAAACTCTAAATATAAACAAACAAAATACAGCTTTTTTTCAGAGGTAAACGGAAAAGTGAAGATGTTCAGTGTCACTATGCAGATGTTACACTCAGTGGAGTTACCGAAATCTTTGGTTTAGTTCTCATTGAGTTGCCACACATCATTTCCACATTTCACTCGCTTTTATTCCTCTTATGTGAGAATAAACAGTGCAACATTCCACAGGTTTATAATACACCGCGGCCAAGTGAACCACGTTCCCGTCGAACGAAACGAGGCATAATCGTGGTGTTTGCTTCGGTTATGACACACCATAGTTTATTATCTGCTGTGGTAGATCTGATTATTTAATCAAACACAATAATAAAGCTTTATATCCTCAGGAGGGCTCAGTACATTGTTTTAGCGATAGTTTCACGGAAGCGCGTTCAGAACTAATCTAAAAAAAAAACATCCGAAGCTTCAAAAACACCCGAAGCTTCAAATAGAATGAACGAACTAATGAATTTTCTTAAAACGTTAGAAAATTAAGTAGAGCTAAATCCCTAAATCTCCTTATAAAATATCGCTGATTATCAATGCGAGAATGAATGGCGAATTGTCATATGGCGAGGGATAGGCTTCAGTGAAATTGATATAATTGATATATATGTAATTGATATACTGTATATACAGACGTGTGTGTGTCATTTTAATTCAAATGAACATTTTAATGCTTTCTGATACACTTATCAACTTATCCACATACACTTATCAACACAAACTCTCCGTGCACGCAAACACAATCTCTAAAAAATTAATATTAACAACATACATATACAAATAAACAAATGTAGGTGTAATAAAAGTAGTCGCGATGTCAGTACTCGCCCAGCAAACCAGCCTTTTGCAGCGGCTTAAAACGTATGAATTATCTTCAAATATAAAAAAAAAAAGCGAAAAGACACTCGATTATTTTGCATAGGTTATTTGTTTAATTCAAAAAGTTCATAAAAACACTTTAAAATCTGTTAAAATCCTTGTTCGCCTTCTCAGCGTTAGGTTGCGAGTGACGTCATGATTTGAATCTGCGCGCCACCGGGGAAACATAGGGAAACTGACTTTCCCGGATCACCGGCTTTTAGATAAAGTCCTTCCATGCGCCATCTGGCGGATATTCAGTGAAGCGCAACACATTAATTTTAAATTCCCGAATGTTGCCTCCAGCAAGTCGCGGCACGCCGCGCGCTAAATTGCGGCCTCTCGCGGAAAAACACGCGCTGTTTTAAAGGCGACATCTGTATATTGCAGATCTGGCAACTCTGTCTATAGCAGCTAGACAAAAGCATTGCATTTGTGTAAGCTCATTTCGCTTACTTTCATGCTTTCATTTCAAAATCTAATTTTATTTAATTAATTGGTAACCTTTTAGCTCCATGGCATCACCTTCTTATTTCAGTTTACAATTTTTAAAAGAAATTTAAAATTCCCATTTCACTCCTGCTTTTATAATTTACAGCTTAAACACACAGTGTATTTTGTTTGTGTTTCAGGTGCAGTTTGTGTAATTACTGTTTTAGTACACTGCAGTCAAATCAAGTCATGTTTTGCTCTGAAGCTTCTCACATACGTACATCTGACCCAAAGACTCTGTGACAAATCATCAGTGTGCAGTGAAAAGAAACAATCTTCCTCCTCAGGACATTGATGATGAACCTAATTAGAGAATGTGTCTTACTGAGGAGCAGGTCATGTGACTCTCAGAGAGATGATCTTACCTCAGTGTCTCCAGTTTACAGTGAGGATTCTCCAGTACAGCAGAGAGACACTTCACTCCTGAGTCTCCTACATTATTAATGGACAGATCCAGGTGTCTCAGGTGTGAGGGGTTTGATCTTAGAGCTGAAGTCAGAGCAGCACAGCCTTCATCTGAGACATTACAATTATACAACCTGTAGAGAGACACAATGACACACTCTATCAAGATATTTTAAAGTTGGTTTAATACTACCCATACACTAAGTGTCATGATGTTTGTTTTTCTTCATGTAAAACTGATGGAATTTTCCAGATAACACAAATCCTCCAGTAACACACATAGTATATAGGCAAGCATGTGAACAAATACGCTAATGATTTTGCCTGTTGACTACAAGTTCATTCTCTCGATAGTACACTGTAAATATACTAACAAAAAGTTGTACCATCAGTTAATATATAAAAAGTATACTAACATCATGCTTTTACCATCATGATAGGTTGGTCTAATTTCCAAAGCACACTTATTTAAACTTTTCTACAATATTTAAATGTAACTTTTCTACATATTTAAGTTTTTTTTTTTAAATATGCTCGAAATAATCATTGTAGAAATGTACGGAGAGTATACATTAGAATACAAATTTTAATATATGGTAGTCTCAGTATATTTTCAGTTAAATTTAAATGTACTTATTCATATGTACTTATTTATGCTTATATTTAGTGTACTACTCTCTCGTGTGTGTGTGCTTTTAGACTCGGTTTTGCACGCTGAATCTCTCTCTTGCACTTGCGCTCTCAAACTCGTTTTTGTGCGCTGAAAATCACTTTTGCCCAATAAAGATAATTTATGTTTGCACTCTCTCACTCTTCTACGTGCTCATAAAGCTACACTTGCACAAACTGCAGCAGCGTTATAACTCTGCAACTATTCCAGCCAACCAGAATTGGCGCCACACCAACCAATCAGAAACTGGATGCGGGCAGATACGGACTGTCTGTTTTCTGATTGGTTCCCCAGTCCTCCACTTCTAGTTTGAAATCACGGCTGGAAGCTGCATTATTGCGTGAGATAGTTCATATCGTTATTATTTTATTTTCATCGGCATAAGGTAAATTTCATGGTTTTTGTTAGGTAGTTTAAAATTAAGTACATAGTTTTAACTAGGGCTGCAACAACGAATCGATAAAATCGATTACTAAAAGCGTTAGCAACAAATGTCATAATTGATTCGTTGTGTCGCGCAACATGGAGACATTTGATTATTGAAGTGCCCCTATTATGCCATTTTAAAGGTTGCTAATATTGCTTAATGAGTCTCTTCAAACAGGTTTACATGTATGCAAGGTCAAAAAACACTTTAGCATTCTCCAAAAATAGATTTAATTTTACCCCATTTCTAAATGATTCGTAAACCACTCGTGTGAAGCAATTCGAAGATTCAGTGTGTCTAAACCCCTCCTTTCCGTGAGCCCTCACTGCTGTGATTGGTCAGATGTAGAGGTGGAAAGTAACGAATTACATTTACTCGCATTTGTCATGTTTCTTCCAGTGTCTGCGTCGGAGGTGAGTGCGAGGCATGATCGCGGAGGCGAGCTGACGGTTAACAAAGTTTATTTCCGATTCAAAACAAAACATAAACACATCACTCCAACACAAACTAACTATAACTTAGGACAAATGCTAGACGCCTGACTGAGATTCAGTCAGGCTATTTATACTAACTAAACATAATCACAAATTAACTTCCCACGGTTCAGGTGAGCTTCTACGTCACCTGACCGAGGTGCAAACTGGGAAACGAAGTAAAACTCAACATAAACAAAACTACAACTCAAAATATAAACGGGCGTTAGGCGCAACCATGGGGGGAATGCAACCATGGGGGGGCGCAATCCAGTGTCTTCTTGTGCCAGTCCCAAGTCTGGATAAATGCAGAGGGTTGTGTCAGGAAGGGCATCCGACGTAAAACATTTGCCAAATCAATGATGCGAATCAGAAATATAATTCCCATACCGGATCGGTCGTGGCCCGGGTTAACAACGACCGCCACCGGTGCTGTTGACCTACAGGGTGCCGGTAGAAATTGGGCTACTGTTGGTCGAAGAAGGAGAGGAGGAAGGCGTGTTCGAAAGCAGAGAGAGAAGAGGAAAGGCAAGAGTTTAGGAGTGAAATTAGGGACCTTGAATGTTGGGACCATGACAGGGAAGGGAAGAGAGTTGGTTGATATGATGCAGAGAAGGAAGGTGGATATACTGTGTGTCCAGGAGACCAGGTGGAAAGGTAGCAAGGCTAGAAGCTTAGGATCAGGGTTCAAGTTGTTTTACCATGGTGTGGATAGGAAAAGAAATGGAGTAGGAGTTATCCTGAAAGAGGAGTTTGTTAGGAATGTTCTAGAGGTGAAGAGAGTATCAGATAGGGTGATGAGTCTGAAGCTAGAAATTGATGGTGTGATGTTCAATGTTGTTAGTGGTTATGCCCCACAGGTAGGATGTGTGTTAGAAGAGAAGGAGAAATTCTGGAGTGAGTTAGATGAAGTGATGCAGAGCATCCCCAGAGGTGAGAGAATTGTGATTGGTGCAGACTTCAATGGACATGTTGGGGAAGGGAACAGAGGGGATGAAAATGTGATGGGCAGGTTTGGTCTTCAGGACAGGAATGTAGAAGGACAGATTGTGGTGGACTTTGCAAAGAGGATGGAAATGGCAGTTGTAAATACTTTCTTCCAGAAGAGGCAGGAACATAGGGTGACATATAAGAGCGGAGGCAGAAGCACTCAGGTGGACTACATCTTGTGTCGACGTTGTAATCTGAAAGAGATCAGTGACTGCAAGGTGTTGGTAGGGGAGAGTGTAGCCAGACAACACAGAATGGTGGTGTGTAAAATAACCCTGGTGGTGAGGAAGGTGAAGAGGACAAAGGCAGAGCAGAGGACAAAGTGGTGGAAGCTGAGAAAGGAAGAATGTTGTGTAGTCTTTAGGGAGGAGTTGAGACAAGCTATGGGTGGTCAGGAGATGCTTTCAGTTGACTGGACAACTACAGCCAATGTGATCAGGGAGACAGGTAAGAGGGTACTTGGTGTATCATCAGGTAAGGGAAAAGGGGACAAGGAGACTTGGTGGTGGAATGAGGAAGTCCAGGAGTGTATACAGGGAAAGAGGCTAGCCAAGAAGAAGTGGGACACTGAGAGGACTGAAGAGAGTAGACAGGAGTACAGGGAGATGCACCGTAAGGTGAAGGTAGAAGTGGCAAAGGCCGAACAAAGAGCATATGAGGACTTGTATGCTAGGCTGGACAGTAAGGAGGGAGAGGTGGATCTGTACAGGTTGGCAAGGCAAAGAGATAGAGATAGGAAGGATGTGCAGCAGGATAGAGTGACTAAAGATAGAGATGGAAATGTACTGACAGATGCCAGGAGGGTGATGGGAAGATGGAAGGAGTACTTTGAGGAGTTGATGAATGAGGAAAACGAAAGAGAACAAAGAGTAGAAGAGGTGACTGTTGTGGAGCAGGAAGTAGCAAATATTAGTAAAAGTGAGGTGAGAAGGGCGTTGAAGAGGATGAAGAGTGGAAAGGCTGTTGGTCCTGATGACATACTGTACCTGTGGAGGTATGGAAGTGCTTAGGAGAGGTGGCAGTAGAGTTTCTGACTAGTTTGTTTAACGAGATCTTGGAGAATGAGAGGATTCCAGAGGAATGGAGAAGTGTATTGGTGCCGATTTTTAAGAACAAGGGAGATGTGCAGAGCTGTGGCAATTACAGAGGTATAAAGCTAATGAGCCATACAATGAAGCTGTGGGAAAGAGTAGTGGAAGCTAGGTTAAGGGCAGAGGTGAGAATTTGTGAGCAGCAATATGGTTATTATTACCTAGAAAGAGTACTTATTGTTGGTATGTTGGTATGGTAAATATGGTTATTACCTAGAAAGAGTACATCAGATGCAGTATTTGGTTTGAGGATGCTGATGGAGAAGTACAGAGAAGGTAATAAAGAGTTGCATTGTGTCTTTGTAGATTTAGAGAAAGCGTACGACAGGGTGCCGAGAGAGGAGCTGTGGTGTTGTATGAGGAAGTCTGGAGTGGCGAAGAAGTATGTTAGAGTGGTGCAGGACATGTATGAGAGCTGTAAGACAGTGGTAAGATGTGCTGTAGGTGTGACAGAAGAGTTCAAGGTGGAGGTGGGTCTGCATCAAGGATCGGCTCTAAGCCCCTTTTTGTTTGCTCTAGTGATGGACAGGATGACAGATGAAGTTAGACAGGAGTCTCCATGGACTATGATGTTTGCAGATGACATTGTGCTTTGTAGCGAGAGCAGGGAACAGGTGGAGGAAAATTTGGAGAGGTGGAGGTACGCTCTGGAAAGCAGAGGAATGAAGGTTAGCCGCAGCAAGACAGAATACATGTGTGAATGAGAGGGACCCAAGAGGAACAGTGAGGCTACAGGGAGCAGAGGTAAAGAAGGTGCAGGATTTTAAGTACTTAGGGTCAACGGTCGAGAGCAACGGAGAGTGTTCAAAGGAGGTGAAGAGACGAGTACAGGCAGGTTGGAATGGGTGGAGAAAAGTGTCAGGTGTGTTGTGCGATAAAAGAGTATCAGCGAGAATGAAAGGAAAGGTGTACAGGACAGTGGTGAGACCAGCAATGCTCTACGGCTTAGAGACAGTGGCACTGAAGAAAAGACAGGAGGCAGAGCTAGAGGTAGCAGAGCTGAAGATGTTGAGGTTCTCTTTGGGAGTGACAAGGATGGATAGGATCAAGAATGAGTTCATCAGAGGGACAACCCATGTTAGATGTTTTGGAGATAAAGTCAGAGAGGCCAGATTGAGGTGGTTTGGACATGTTCAGAGGAGAGAGTGTGAATATATCGGTAGAAGGATGCTGAGGTTGGAACTGCCAGGCAGGAGGTCTAGAGGAAGACCAAAGAGGAGATTTATGGATGCAGTGAGAGAGGACATGAAGTTAGTTGGTGTGAGAGAAGAGGATGCAAAGGATAGGGTTAGATGGAGGCAGATGATTCACTGTGGTGACCCCTGAAAGGGAACAGCCGAAAGACAAAGAAGAAGAAGAAGAGGCGCCCTCTAGGGGTCAACTGTCACAGTACCCCCCCAAAAAAATGCTCCTCTGGAGCATCATCGGAGGCCCCGGACACCCACCCCAATGTTCTACCTTCCACCTCCTGACCAGGAGGCTGGGTGATGGGGCTGGAGACGTGCTCGGCCGTGGCAGAGCTGGAGACGTGCTCGGCCGTGGCAGAGCTGGAGACGTGCTCGGCCGTGGCAGAGCTGGAGACGTGCTCGGCCGTGGCAGAGCTGGAGACGTTGGAGCGTGCAGTGCGCTCAACGATGGCGTTGGAGCGTGCAGTGCGCTCGACGACGGCGTTGGAGCGTGCAGTGTGCTCGACGACGGCGTTGGAGCATGCAGTGCGCTCGACGACGGCGTTGGAGCGTGCAGTGCGCTCAACGACGGCGTTGGAGCATGCACTGCGCTCGACGACGGCGTTGGGTGTGTGCAGTGCGCTCGACGACGGCGTTGGAGCATGCACTGCGCTCTACAGCGGCGTTGGGGCGTGCACGGCGCTCGACGGCGGTGTTGGGGGTCATGCACGGCACTCGACAGCGGCATTGGGGCGTGCACGGCGTTCGACAGTGGCGTTGGAGCTTGTGCTGAGCTCGACGGAGGTGTTGGGGCGTGCACTGCGCTCGACGACGACGTTGGGGCGTGCACTGCGCCCGACGACGTTGGAGCGTGCACTGCGCCCGACGACGTTGGAGCGTGCACTGCGCGGATCGCTTCTGGGACTACAGCTTGGTTCTCCCGAACCTGGACGAACTGTAGTTGGAGCTGCAGCACCTGCTCGCGCAGGTCATGGATGCACTCCTCGTTGCGTTCTGCCCACTGCCTGCAGAATCCTCCCGTCTCTCCCTCGGCCGCTACACCTCTCGGCGGTGTGCGCCGGATGACGGGCCCGCAGCCTTCCCAGCTTCGCCTCGCCATTTCCTCTCTGGCTGTCACGCTGTCCTCCTGTGAGCTCGCCGGCTCGATGTGCTCCCAGTTTCTCCAGCCTTGCCAAACTTCCATCTCGCCGTGCTCCTCGCTGGCCTCCAGCAGTTCCGCCAGCTCCTTGGATATAATAATTCCCCCCCCCCAAGAAATTCCCTAGGAGGGGATCCTCCGCCATGCCTCTTGGTAGGTCTAGCATTCTGTCACGTTTCTTTCGGTGTCTGCGTCGGATGTGAGTGCGAGGCATGATCGCGGAGGTGAGCTGACGATTAACAAAGTCTTTTATTTCCGATTCAAAACAAAACATAAACACATCACTCCAACACAAACTAACTATAACTTAGTTTGCTAGACAAATGCTAGACAAATGCTAGACGCCTGACTGAGATTCAGTCAGGCTATTTATACTAACTAAACATAATCACAAATTAACTTCCCTCGGTTCAGGTGAGCTTCTACGTCACCTAACCGAGGTGCAAACTGGGAAACGAAGTAAAACTCAACATAAACAAAACTACAACTCAAAATATAAACGGCGTTAGGCGCCCTCTAGGGGTCAACCGTCACAGCGTTACTGTAATTGAGTAGTTTTTTTGTGTATTTCTACTTTTTAAAATATGTAATTTTACTTTTACTTAAGTACGTTTTGTTTGAAGTATTGTAATTCGCTACATTTTAAATCATATTCGCTATTATTTAAAAAATAAATTAATGAAAATGCTAAAATAATAAAAATATTATGCTTTTGCGCTCGCGTGTGTGTATCATGTCCTGGTCGCGCGCCGCTCCAGACTCCACTCCAGGTTTTCTGACATCGGCATCTTCCTGACCTTCCACACGGTCGCTTCCGCCATGAGAGTGACGTCATCGACTAGCGCAACCATATATAAACCGGAGAGAGACGCGGGAAAAAGGAAAGATTGTGATTTTGGCATTTTCATATTTGGTTGTGTATTCTGGTTTTGATTTTTATTCTCCCATTGACTTTGATTATTGCTTTGTTCCTTTGGTTTGGTTGGTCTTTGTATATATTTGTAGATAATTTCACTGTTTTTGGATTAGGGAGTCCGGGAAGGTACCTGTATTTTTGTTTGTGTGTTTTTTTTTTTTTTTGCAGGTAATCTAGCTTCTAAATATAAATACCATTTTGTTCATTATTTTGTAATTTTCATTTCATCAGTTAATGATTGGATCTAGTTCTTTCTGCCATATACCACCATTTCCATACAGTTTAAAATAGAACCCTGAGCCATTTTTTTGCTGTATGGCCCTAGACTGGGATGTAACACCGTATTTAAGTGACCACTTTGATTTTCAAGCACAAGAAAGACAACAGCTTTATTATGCAAAGGTCTTCCTTCAGTTAAAAACAACTAGTTTGAGATTTATATATGCTCATCTTTTTTTAACTATGCTAGAATGCCTCATCCTACCCCCGCTCTTAAAAAAATAAAAACAAAAAGGTAACTCTGTAACTTTTACTCTGAGTAAATTTTTTAAATGAGCTACTTTTTACTTTTACTTGAGTAGATTTTTATAATGGTAACTTTACTTGTACTTAAGTAAAATTTCACTGAAGTAACAGTACTTGTACTTGAGTACAAAATTTTATTACACTTTCCACCTCTGGTCAGATGGCACGGTCCTTTATGATTGGTCTACCGCTACCTTAACTGTACGACAGCTCCGGAGACCCATCAATACACAGAAAAGATGGCGTCGGTTTTACCATATCAATTCGAGCCAGAGTCTGACGATGAAACAGTTGAAATGGCACATCGACAAGAAACTGCTTCGCTAGCACGACTGGAGCAGAACGTTTCTTAGTGGTAAGTGTCATATGTTAATGTTAGATGCACGGGCGCTCGTGATGTGCATATGTGTGTGTGTGTGATGCATTTTTCCCCCCGGGGCTTGCCGTAGAAGGGCAAGGGGAATGCACACTTTACGAGTGTTAGAGTTCAGTTTTGGTGAATGGTGGAGAATAAACAGTTAAAAAGGATTACGTGTGCTCTCGTTTTTATAGTTTTTTTTATATTACAAAGTGTTTAAACGGACAACGGAACAAACGGAATTCATCTCCAAACAACTAAAACTCCGACACAGAGGTACGTTATCATGTCTACCATTCAGCCCGTTCAGTGTGTAGAGTGCAGGATGTTTAGACATTCTTCCTCCGTCATTAGCGATAATTTTACTTGTGATAGGTGTGTGTTAGTGAGCACTCTGACGGAGAAGATATCAGCGTTAGAGGAGCGCATACAGACTTTAGAGAGTGTTAGAGACTGTGAGCGCAGCGTTATTCCCGTAGCGGACAGTCTGGGTGCCACAGGCGGAGATAAACAGCCCCCGACTCCGGCATTAGAGCCCTCACAGCGGGGCGAGTGGGTGACGACTCGGCGGCATACTCGTTCAGCCAAAGCTAACGCTAAGGCTAGCCCATCGGAGCACACCTCCTCTGCGCCTCACGTGTCCAACAGGTTTGCTCTCCTCAGTGATGCACCCGCTGAGAAACCTGAAAGAGCTCTGGTTATAGGAGACTCTATACTGAGACACGTGAAATTAGCTAGACCTTTAGGGGTGCCAGCGGCAGTAGTTAGGTGTATCCCCGGAGCCAGAGCACCGGACATAGCAGGTAATCTTAGGGCTCTAGGACAGCACAGGTTATCTTAGATAGTGGTACATGCTGGAGCTAACGATATACGCCTTCGTCAGTCAGAGGTTAGTAAGAGTAACTTTACAGAGGTGTTTAAATTAGCGAAGGCGATGTCCGATGAAGTAGTATGCTCTGGTCCCATCCCAATGAGACGTGGTGACATAGCTTACAGCAGGTTATGGTCGCTGAACCGCTGGATGTCCAGGTGGTGCTCCGAAAATAATGTGGGCTTCATAGATAATTGGAAGACCTTCGAGGGCAAAGCTGGCCTGTTAGGGCGGGACGGTGTCCATCCAACTCGGGAAGGTGGTGCTCTCATTTCCTGCAGTATAGCTCATAGTCTCAGTAGAGGTCTAGTTAATCGGTGACAATCCAGAGCCCAGGCCAGGGAGCAGACAGACAGGCTAAACCAACCGTCTGCTAGCTGCATAGGGTCGTCACTCAGGGTTCACCATATTGAGACTGTGTCTGTTCCCCGAGCTAAGCAAAAATGTAGAAAGACTCAGAAAGTCTGTTTCAATAATCTAATTAACATAAAGACCACAAACTCCGATCACACTGAATGCGCAGCCGGCACCTCTGATCTGAAGCTAGGACTGTTAAATATTAGATCTCTCGCATCAAAAGCGGTTATTGTTAATGAAATTATCACAGATCAGGCGTTTGATATACTCTGTTTAACTGAAACATGGGTTAAACAGGACGTGTATGTAGCTCTAAATGAAGCTAGTCCTCCTGGATACAGCTACATACACCAGCCTTGGTTAACTGGTAGAGGAGGAGGCGTCGCAGTTATTCATAATGATAATCTGTCTATCGTACAAAAACACGGACACAAATTTAACTCATTTGAAATTCTTTATAGTAACATAAGTGTACTTAAGTACTGTACAGTGGTGTGAAAAACTATTTGCCCCCTTCCTGATTTCTTATTCTTTTGCATGTTTGTCACACTTAAATGTTTCTGCTCATCAAAAACCGTTAAGTATTAGTCAAAGATAACATAATTGAAGACAAAATGCAGTTTTTAAATGAAGGTTTACGTTATTAAGGGAGAAAAAAACCTCCAAATCTACATGGCCCTGTGTGAAAAAGTGATTGCCCCCCTTGTTAAAAAATAACTTAACTGTGGTTTATCACACCTGAGTTCAATTTCTGTAGTCACCCCCAGGCCTGATTACTGCCACACCTGTTTCAATCAAGAAATCACTTAAACAGGAGCTACCTGACACAGAGAAGTAGACCAAAAGCACCTCAAAAGCTAGACATCATGCCAAGATCCAAAGAAATTCAGGAACAAATGAGAACAAAAGTAATTGAGATCTATCAGTCTGGTAAAGGTTATAAAGCCATTTCTAAAGCTATGGGACTCCAGCGAACCACAGTGAGACCCATTACCCACAAATGGCAAAAACATGGAACAGTGGTGAACCTTCCCAGGAGTGGCCAGCCGACCGAAATTACCCCAAGAGCGCAGAGACAACTCATCCGAGAGGCCACAAAAGACCCCAGGACAACATCTAAAGAACTGCAGTCAGTGTTCATGACTCCACCATAAGAAAGAGACTGGGCAAAAACGGCCTGCATGGCAGATTTCCAAGGCGCAAACCACTTTTAAGCAAAAAGAACATTAAGGCTCGTCTCAATTTTGCTAAAAAACATCTCAATGATTGCCAAGACTTTTGGGAAAATACCTTGTGGACCGACGAGACAAAAGTTGAACTTTTTGGAAGGTGCGTGTCCCGTTACATCTGGCGTAAAAGTAACACAGCATTTCAGAAAAAGACCATCATACCAACAGTAAAATATGGTGGTGGTAGTGTGATGGTCTGGGGTTGTTTTGCTGCTTCAGGACCTGGAAGGCTTGCTGTGATAGATGGAACCATGAATTCTACTGTCTACCAAAAAATCCTGAAGGAGAATGTCCGGCCATCTGTTCGTCAACTCAAGCTGAAGCGATCTTGGGTGCTGCAGCAGGACAATGACCCAAAACACACCAGCAAATCCACCTCTGAATGGCTGAAGAAAAACAAAATGAAGACTTTGGAGTGGCCTAGTCAAAGTCCTGACCTGAATCCTATTGAGATGTTGTGGCATGACCTTAAATAGGTGGTTCATGCTAGAAAACCCTCAAATAAAGCTGAATTACAACAATTCTGCAAAGATGAGTGGGTCAAAATTCCTCCAGAGCGCTGTAAAAGACTCATTGCAAGTTGTCGCAAACGCTTGATTGCAGTTATTGCTGCTAAGGGTGGCCCAACCAGTTATTAGGTTCAGGGGGCAATTACTTTTTCACACAGGGCCATGTAGGTTTGGATTTTTTTTCTCCCTAAATAATAAAACCCCTCATTTAAAAACTGCATTTTGTGTTTACTTGTGTTATCTTTGACTAATAGTTAAATGTGTTTGATGATCAGAAACATTTTGTGTGACAAACATGCAAAAGAATAAGAAATCAGGAGGGGGGCAAATAGTTTTTCACACCACTGTATATTAAATCAGCTCAGTCGATTCCACTAATTATAATTTACAGACCTCCAGGGCCGTATTCTGAATTTCTTAGTGAATTTGCAGATTTCATCTCAGACCTGGTCGTTTCTGTAGACAAAGTGTTAATTGCTGGAGATTTTAACATTCATTTTGAGAATCCAGAAGACCCTCTGAGAACAGCATTTATGTCCATACTAGACTCCGTAGGCGTAAATCAGTGTGTAGTAGGACCCACTCATAAAGCAGGTCACACTTTAGACTTAATAATATTTTTCGGATTAAGTATAAGAAACGTATTCACAATTCCACTGCCTGAAATTATCTCAGATCACTATCTTGTCTCCATTCAAGTGTGTCACAGTGATAATGTACGAACAGCACCGCGCTACCGTATTAAACGTACTTTCACATCAACTACCACACAGAGTTTCATCAGTAATCTCCCAGAGTTATCAACTTCGATTAGGTCACCATCTGACCCCACAGAACTCGATCAGATGACTGAATATTTAGAGTCGACACTTCGTTGTACCTTAGATAATATAGCTCCAGCTAAAAGAAAAATTATTAGAGATAAGAAACTCGCTCCCTGGTATAACGATCACATGCGTACTTTAAAACAGACTGCTCGGAAATTAGAGCGTAAATGGCGTCAAACTAAATTGACAGTATTTCAAATTGCATGGAAAGAGAGCATCCTGAACTATAAGAAAGCTCTTAGTGTAGCTAGATCAACGTATCTCTCCACTCTTATAGAAGAAAATAAAAATAATCCTAGATTTTTATTTAATACCGTAGCCAAATTAACCAGAAATAAGACCACTACAGAAATCTCCACAACAACATCATGCAATAGTGAGGACTTCATGAACTTTTTTAATAATAAAATTGTAAATATCAGGCATAAAATTGAGGCTTTGAAACCGAACAATGTAATTGATGCAGATGTTAACCTAGCCACGTCAGATTCAAACCTAGAATACTTTACTCCTCCTTCTGCAAATTCATCAACCTGTATATTAGATCCTATACCGACACATTTTCTTAAACAGATAGTACCAGTAATAACAGAACCACTGTTGAGAATAATTAATTCCTCACTCAGCATTGGTTATGTTCCAAAATCTTTTAAATTAGCAGTTATCAAACCAATAATTAAGAAACCTGACCTCGACCCCTGTCAGCTGTCCAATTACAGGCCAATATCAAACCTCCCCTTTATCTCTAAGATTCTGGAAAAGATAGTAGCGGAGCAGCTATGCTCATATCTACATAGAAATGGCATACATGAACTGTATCAGTCAGGATTTAGGCCTCATCACAGCACAGAAACAGCACTCGTTAAAGTAGTAAATGACATCCTATTGGCCTCTGATCAGGGTTGTGTAACTATTCTTGTATTACTCGACCTCAGTGCAGCTTTTGACACCATTGATCATGCTATTCTTCTTCACAGATTAGAAAATGTAGTAGGAATTAAGGGTACAACCCTCTCCTGGCTCAGATCCTATTTGACCGATCGTTATCAGTATGTAGACTTAAATGGTGATTATTCTGCATGTTCTCTAGTGGAGTTTGACGTTCCGCAGGGTTCAGTTTTAGGCCCACTGCTTTTCTACCTTTACATGCTTCCTCTGGGCAACATAATCCGTAAGCATGGTATTAGTTTTCATTGTTATGCTGACGACACACAGCTATACGTCTCAACAAAACCTGATGAGAAAAACCATCTTACTAAAGTTGAGCAATGTGTGCAGGACATAAGAAATTGGATGCTAATTAACTTCCTTCTGCTTAATCCGTATAAGACAGAAGTTCTAGTCATAGGACCGCATACAGCTAGAAGTAAAATCTTAGATCACACCGTAACTTTAGATGGCCTTTCTGTTCCATCAGCCATTCATTTGAAGCTAGATAGATAATATCACCAGGATAGCATTCTTTCACCTCAGAAATACTGCCAAGATAAGAAATATATTGTCGCTAAACGATGCAGAAAAATTAGTTCATGCTTTTATCACTTCTAGGTTGGACTATTGTAATGCCTTACTGTCTGGTTGTTCTGTTAGGTGCATAAACAAGCTTCAGCTAGTCCAGAATGCAGAAGCGAGAGTCCTCACTAGAACCAGTAGATATGAGCACATCACCCCTATCCTATCTTCACTACATTGCCTCCCTGTGAAATTTCGCATTGATTTTAAAATACTACTCTTGACATATAAAGCATTAAATGGTCTCGCGCCGCAGTATCTGAGTGAACTGCTAGTGTCTTATGATCCGCCACGCCTACTTCGGTCAAAGGATGCAGGCTGCTTGTCAGTACCGCGTATTATGAAAACTACAGCTGGGGGCAGAGCTTTTTCTTACAAAGCCCCAAAATTATGGAATAGTCTTCCAAATAGTGTTCGGGACTCAGACACAGTGAGTCTCAGTGTTTAAGTCTAGGCTAAAAACCTATTTATTTAGCCAAGCATTTTTATAAATAGATTTGCCATAGGTAAAGGAGCAGATCTGGGGGACTCATGGACGTAGAGTGTTATGGTGAACTGGTATGTTTAGATGCTGTCTTCCTCACTCTCATTTGATCACTCAGGTTTGTTGAATGTGAGGTGATTGTTTGCTTTACATCTCAGGGAGCCCTCATGTTTGTGTTTCCTTCTGGCTCTCCCTTTTAGTTATGCTGTCATAGTTAGTCCTGCCGGAGTCCCTGCTTGCACAGTAAATATACATTCACATTATACATTGTGACTGTGACCATACCTACAGTAATTGCCATCTCTCCTCTTCTTCCTTTCTCCCCCTCTTTCTCTTTCCTCTCTCCCCCTTTCACTCTTTCTCTCTCTCTCTCTCTCTGTCGAGCTACACATGTCATTCCTGAGCTGCCAGTGATCCAGACTCCCTCTGCCCTCCGGACCTGTCTGATCCATCCTGGTGCCCCGTTTCTGGTTGGAGGTCTCGTCGCATGGATTCCCCGTGTGTCTCTTTGGGATGCGTCTGGTGTCTGGGAATGATTCTCTCTACTTCGAAGATGGTTCTGGCCTCAACTGGTGTTGTCAGCTGTTTCTCTGAGGACTTGACAATTTGATAGTTCAGGACTGGAACTTTCTACAAGTCTATCTGAGTCTCCAATAACTACTGGACTCCATTTTAACATCAATTAACATCAACTATTATAGCTGAACCTAACACTTAACACTGTATAAATGCAGATCATTTCCTGCTATCTGTTTCACCCAGATGAGGATGGGTTCCCTGTTGAGTCTGGTTCCTCTCAAGGTTTCTTCCTATTACCATCTCAGGGAGTTTTTCCTTGCCACTGTCGCCCTCGGGCTTTCTCAACAGGGACTATCTGAACATTTTTGATTCATATACATTCACATTCCATACAAACTTAAATAATTCTTTTGATTGTGTAAACCTGTTTTGAGACAATGTCAATTGTTAAAAGCGCTATACAAATAAAATTGATTTGAATTGAATTTAAGCGAACCAGGCATGAATGCTAGGTCACATTAACAAGTGTGTAGTAACGTTAATTGTAAGATGGCGAGCAAGTTGTTCGCAACGTAGAATGTGGGCGGACATTATACAAATATGTTACGTAGCGACGTGGATCCGTAACAGAGAAATATTAGAATTGCTAACGACTCATTTAGACGAATATGAGCCGACTCTTTGTTTTAATAGACAAAAACTTCATTTATCGTGCACTGTCAGCAACACAGATAGAGCAGATAGTTTATGTTCACATACAGCTAGATTACACACTGCATGAAAGATCATATTTGAAAAAGCATAATAGGGGCACTTTAAAAAAAACTTGAGTCGAGCGCGGACGGAGTGAACACACTCGGTCTCGCGCACTGATGATAGCAGAGTTCGGTGCCTCGCAGACAGGACCGGGCAAAAAAGTAAAAAAGTAGCCCTTGGGAGAGACAGAGAAAAGACACAGTTAGTGTGTATTGTAGCATAATGGAGACTAGACGCTGTGGTGTGGGTTCGGCTGGGTTAAATAGTGGGACACATGAGGTAGAGACAGGTGATTTCCATCAATCATTAGGGGCAGACAATGACATACACAGACACACTAGGGGGAGACAAAGCTACGGCTCAGTAAGCCGGTGAACCGGATCTCCGGGGCTGCGGCGGCTCGGATGTTACATTACCCCCCTCCCCAGGACCGGCTTCCTGAAGAGGAGGTGGGCGCTCCCCTTGCGTTACCAAAGGGGGTCGGGACCCACCGACCTGATGGAACTGCCGGCGGGCGGGTCGGCCTGGAGGTCATGGCGCAGGACGATCCGGCCGAGCCCGGTGGAACTCGGAAATGAGTTCGGGGCTCAGGATGTCCTTTGCCGGGACCCAGCTGCATCCCTCCGGTCCATAACCCTCCCACTCCACCAGATATTGGAGTGAGCCTCCTCGCCTTCGGGAGTCCAGCAATTGCTGGACTCTAAACGCCGGAGCGCCCTCGATCTCCACAGCCCCGGGGAGCGAAGGGTCCACGACACCTCCGTCCAGCGGTCCCCTTTTTACTGGCCTGAGAAGCGAGATGTGAAAGGTTGGGTTAATGCGCATGTGTGTGGGGAGTTGTAATTTAAATGACACGGGGTTGATTTGAGCTAAGATGGGGAAGGGTCCGATGAACCGGGGGGAGAGTTTACGACAGGGGAGGTTGAGAGAGAGGTTCTTTGTCGAGAGCCAAACCCGATCTCCTACCTGGAGCGGAGGACTTTCCCTTCGCCGCCTATCGGCAAATCTTTTGAAGCGGCGAACTGCTTGGGAGATATGGGCATGCGCCCCCTCCCATACTTTTTCCGCTTTCTTAAACCACTCATCCACCATGGGGATATTGGTGGGAGTGGCATCCCAGGGACAGAGCGGTGGCTGGTGTCCGAGCATACATTGAAACGGCGTTAGGCCGGTTGAGGAGTGTTTTAATGAGTTTTGCGCATATTCCGCCCAGAGTAAATAGTCTGCCCATTCATGTTGTCGACTACTACAATATGCGCGAAGGAACTTCCCGAGATCCTGCACAGTCCGCTCTGACTGTCCATTAGACTCCGGGTGATAGCCTGACGTTAGACTAACAGTGGTCCCCAACTTCTGGAAAAAAGCTCTCCAGACCCTAGCGATAAATTGGGGACCACGATCTGAAACGATGTCCTCCGGAATTCCATAGTAGCGAAACACTGTGTTGAATAGGGTTTCCGTTACCTGAGAAGCGGTTGGGAGAGCGCAGAACGGGATGAATCGACAGCCTTTAGAAAACCGATCCACCACCACTAGGACTGTCGTGTACCCTTTTGACACCGGCAGGTCCATCACAAAGTCCACCGCTAGGTGAGACCACGGTCTGTTAGGTGTGGGCAAGGGCATTAATTTACCAACGGGCAACCCTCGGGGGCTTTTAGTAGTTGCACAGGTAGCACAAGACGAAACGACTGTTTTCACTGTTTCCCGCATATTTGGCCACCAGAACCTAGGTTCCAGTAGTTGCAATGTTTTTAATTCGCCGGGGTGTCCAGATGAGAGGTTAATGTGGGCCTCAACCGTCACTCGTTCCCGTAGTGATCCCGGTACGTAGGTTCGGTCCGGAGGGCAGTCCGACGGCACGGGGTCTCCGCATCGAGGTCCCACGTAATCGGGGCCACCACGAGTGCCGGGGGCAGGATGGGTTCAGGAACCGTGATTTGGTCCTGCGACGCAAAACAGCGGGAGAGCGCGTCCGCCTTTATGTTCTTAGAGCCGGGGCGATATGTAATACTGAAATGAAAACGAGTGAAAAACAGCGCCCAGCGGGCTTGGCGAGGGTTTAGTCTTTTAGCTTGTTGGAGGTACTCAAGGTTCTTGTGATCCGTGAGTACCGTAAATGGGTGTTCTGCTCCCTCCAACCAATGCCTCCACTCCTCTAACGACGCTTTTATTGCGAGCAGTTCGCGGTTTCCGATATCATAATTGCTCTCGGCAGGTGTCAATTTCCTCGAAAAGAAAGCGCAGGGGTACAGCTTCTCTGGGTGGCCATGGCGCTGTGACAGTACCGCTCCGAGTCCTACTTCCGACGCGTCGACCTCAACTACGAAGGGCTTATTTGGATCAGGAAGTTTTAATATAGGCGCGGAGGAAAAAGCTCGTTTTAGCCGCTGGAATGCGAGACGCGCTTCCGGCGTGAACTTACGCAGTCACTGTGGCTTTCCCTTCAATAAATTAGTGAGCCGTGCTGCCAACGTACTGTAGCCCCTAATAAAGCGCCTATAAAAATTGGCAAACCCAAGGAAACTTTGTAGCGCCTTCACTGATGTGGGTTCCGGCCATAGTTGTACCGCACTGACCTTGGCTGTGTCCATCTTGACCCCCAGTGGCCCTATGCGATAGCCCAGAAATGCTACCTCTGTTTTGTGGAATTCACACTTCTCCGCCTTCACATAGAGCCCATGTTCCCTCAGCCGACGGAGGACGGCGGTCAAATGACGGACGTGCTCTTCGTATGACCGAGAGTATATTAGGATGTCATCTAGATATACTATCACAAACCGGTTTAACATATGTCGGAGCATGTCATTCATGAGCCCCTGAAACACCGCAGGTGTTTACCAGTCCATAGGCCATCACATTATACTGATAATGACCTGATGTCGTGCTAAACGCAGTCTTCCACTCATCGCCCTTGCGAACACGAACGAGGTTGTATGCGCTGCGGAGGTCAAGTTTAGTAAAGATGGACGCACCTCGGAGCAGGTCGATCGCGGCCGGCACCAAGGGCAGTGGGTGCTTATATTTTACTGTGATAGCATTGAGTCCCTGATAATCAATACACAGCCTAAGGCCCCCCCCCTTTCTTTTTGATAAAAAAGAAACCTGCCGAGGCTGGTGACGTGGAGCGACTAATGAGTCCCTGCTGGAGAGCCTCTCTCACGTATTCCTCCATTGCCCGGGTCTCGGATACGGACAATGGGTAAATTCGCGAGCAGGGCGGTGTTTTCCCCGGCAGGAGGTCAATAGAGCAATCCCACGGGCGGTGAGGGGGAAGTCGTGCGGCAGCCCTAATACTAAACACGTCTTTAAAATTTCCGTACTCTGATGGCACTAGAGTAGAAACCAGGGCGCTGGGGCTTTCAACAGAAGTTGTTTGGACCATCAATGAGGATGGTGTACAGAATTTCGCGCATCGGGGGGACCAGGAAAGGATACGCAATCTGGCCCAATCGAAATTAGGGTTGTGAGAGCGCAGCCATGGGAGGCCGAGCACGACGGACTGACTCACCTGGGAAATTACATAGAATTTCAATTCCTCAGTGTGGTTCGGGAAAGTTAACCGTAGGGGCACGGAGATCATGTTAACTGGTGACTGAGCTAATGGGTTGCCATCTAGAGCTTTAATCACGATCGGATTTGGAAGCTTCGACACTGGAGCACGCAGCGAGGAAAGGAGAGAGGATGAAATAAAATTCTCAGCCGACCCGGAATCTATTAAGGGGGAAACAGAAACCACATGGTTATTATACGACAGGGTAGCATTGATGTAGAATGACTGGGTGATGCGTGGGGGGGTGTGCTGAGTTATTTGTAATAGTGGGCAGGTTTTTATGAGATGTCCCCCCCCCCCCCCACAGTACAGGCATAGTCCCGCTGTGAATCGGCGCCTCCTCTCCTGTGCGGACAGCCGGGATGTGCCTACGTCCATGGGTTCCGACGGTGGGTTCTCTCGTGGGCTCGGCAGGCTCTTACTGGGGCTGGGACGGCGGCGCGGCTCGAAACTGCCTCCTATCGCTTTCGCGGGGGGCAGCCGTTTCTGACCGCAGAGGTGCTGGTCCAGCTTGATGGCGAGCTGAATGGTCTCGTCGAGGTCCATCTCGGCGTCTCGGCATGCCAACTCAAGCTGGATCTCTGGTTGGAGGCCGTCCCGGAAGCGGGCGAGGAGGCTCTTCTCGCACCATTCACTCTCCACGGCCAGGATCTTAAATTTCACGGCGTAATCCACCACTGTGGCTTGCCCTTGTCTCAGTCTCAGTAATTGCTGTTCTCCTGTCCGACCCTGATCCGGGTGGTCGAAAACCGCGCGAAAGGCGCGTCGGAACCGCGTGAAGTCAATCATGTCCCGGCCGCCCACACTCCATATCGCGGCTGCCCAGTCCATAGCCGCGCCCGTGAGCTGCTGTGTGACGAAACTGATCTTCTGGCGTTCATCTAGGTCAGGGTAGTCTGCAAGGTACAGCTCACAGGCGAGGAGAAACTTTCTGCAGCCCTCAGGGTCGCCAGCATATCTTTCAGGGGGGGCCGCCCGAGGAGGGGACCGTGAGGGGCGCCTCGGCGCCGGGGATGAGGGCGACTGGCCAGCTGCAATGTCACGGACGCTGTGCGCGAGGTCATTTATGGCCCGGGCGAGACTGTCTATTCGCCCCTGCTGTCTTCGGATGTAATCCATCATTGGCAGGTTGTCGCCGGGCAGGGGCGTTCCTGCTGCAGTCTGGAATGGGGTCTGGTCATCTGTCATGCTCTCCTAGTAATACACACACAAACAGCTGCAGGTGCAGGAAATGACAGTCGTTTATTCTTTTCAGTCTCCTTATGATTTGAACACAACAAACTAAATAAACACAACAAAACTTAACATCCACCCCGTGGGTGGCTTCTCCCGGCGCGGTCTGCAGGCGGAAACACAGCAAACTAGATACTTTCTAGAACGAGGGAAAAACAAACGAGACTGTATACCGATCCACGGCCGAGTCAGTCCATGAATGTGAAGCTGTCTCGCTTCACACAACCTCGCCTGCAGATACCGCTTAGCCCTTGGGAGAGACAGAGAAAAGACACAGTTAGTGTGTATTGTAGCATAATGGAGACCAGACGCTGTGGTGTGGGTTCGGCTGGGTTAAATAGTGAGACACATGAGGTAGAGACAGGTGATTTCCATCAATCATTAGGGGCAGACAATGACATACACAGACACACTAGGGGGAGACAAAGCTACGGCTCAGTAAGCCGGTGAACCGGATCTCCGGGGCTGCGGCGGCTCGGATGTTACAATTAATGCTTTTCTTGTTTTTGGGGTTTTGTCCAATTAAAAAAAAAAAAATATATATATATATATATATAATATATAATAATAATAAAACAGAGATTAATCGATTATTAAAATAATCGATAGTTGCAGCCCTACAGTAGTTTTAACTATAGAAAGTATTGTCTAATTTGTTATTGCTAAATCGTATGTACTTTGCTTGTGGTATAATGCTCTGTAGCTCTTGGCCTGTTTTCAGTCTCTGTGTAACAGCTAGAATCAACACACCAGGTTTGAACTAATACTGTACCTGCATATTCTAATACTAATATCTGTCTTGGTTAAGACAACAGTTAAATTTTTAGCTTGTGTATTTGTAAGACAACCTGACGTTTTGTTGAACACAAATAAACTATAGGACTGTTTTTTTGTAACCTTGCAAATTAATAAAATCTACCTATTTTTACTCATAATTACTGATGTGATGCTTTTTCAAAAACATGTGATTTTATAGAAAATGCTTTCAGCAAACTTAAGTCTGGTCCAGGGTCAGACAAATTGGAGTTAGATCATGTCATAGACATTCCTTATTCATAATAAAATGTAGATTAATACAAGATTATGTTAGGAACTGCATGGTTTAGCAGTGTTTGTCTCATGAGCTGCTTCTATATTGCAGATCTGGCAACTCTGTCTATAGCAGCTAGACAAAAGCATTGCATTTGTGTAAGCTCATTTCGCTTACTTTTATGCTTTCATTTCAAAATCTAATTTTATTTAATTAATTGTTAACCTTTTAGCTCCATGGCATCACCTTCTTATTTCAGTTTACAATTTTTAAAAGAAATTTTAAATTCCCATTTCACTGCTGCTTTTATACTTTACAGCTTAAACACACTGTGTATTTTGTTTATGTTTCAGGTGCAGTTTGTGTAATTACTGTTTTAGTACACTGCAGTCAAATCAAGTCATGTTTTGCTCTGAAGCTTCTCACATACGTACATCTGACCCAAAGACTCTGTGACAAATCATCAGTGTGCAGTGAAAAGAAACAATCTTCCTCCTCAGGACATTGATGATGAACCTCAAACTTCTGCTTCAGTCTCACTATTAGAGAATGTGTCTTACTGAGGAGCAGGTCATGTGACTCTCAGAGAGATGATCTTACCTCAGTGTCTCCAGTTTACAGTGAGGACTCTCCAAAACAGTAGAGAGACACTTCACTCCTGAGACTCTTAGTTTATTACAAGTCAGAATCAGTTCTCTCAGGTGTGAGGGGTTTGATCTTAGAGCTGAAGTCAGAGCAGCACAGCCTTCATCTGAGACACCACACTTATACAACCTGTAGAGAGACACAATGACACACTCTATCAAGATATTTTAAAGTTGGTTTAATACTACCCATACACTAAGTGTCATGATGTTTGTTTTTCTTCATGTAAAACTGATGGAATTTTCCAGATAACACAAATCCTCCAGTAACACACATAGTATATAGGCAAGCATGTGAACAAATACGCTAATGATTTTGCCTGTTGACTACAAGTTCATTCTCTGGGTTTTACCATTTCAGTTAAAAACACCCCCAGTGAAAAAAAAAAACAGTTTGGTGTATTACAAATACATTTAAATCCTCGATAGTACACTGCAAATATACTAACAAAAAGTTGTACCATCAGTTAATATATAAAAAGTATACTAACATCATGATTTTACCATCATGATAGGTTGGTCTAATTTCCAAAGCACACTTATTTAAACTTTTCTACAACTTTTTGTAACATCTCTACCACCTCAGCCCGGGAGGAAAACAACTGGGTGACCGGATTACTGAGCCGTCACTTTGTCTCCCCCTAGTGTGTCTACGTGCGTATGTGTTCCCCAATGTCTGTATTATCACCAAATCAAAATCACCTGTCTACCCTTGTGTGTCTCTATATATACCAGTCGAACCCGTAGCCCTTTGTCTGTTCACAGTTATGCACCCTCATGTTTGTGTTCTTGAATGATCTCCTCCTCCTCAGGATTGAACGGTGTCTGACCGGCAGGGCTATTTAAAGGACTAGAGAAAGACCTCAGGAGAGGTCACTAAAGGGACTGAAGGACACAAGGTCGTCAGAGTTCAGCAAGGAGCTGCATTTGTTTTATTGTTTCACTGACTATTTAGCCTGTCTGCAGACCCAGCCGTGGGAGTGATAGTCCTGAGTGAATCGCGCCCCTTCACATGCTCTTTTTTTTGTTTCCAGTTTGAGTTCTTCCGTTATTTAATAAATCTCTTGTGTTTTCCCTGCATCTGCGTCTGCCTTATCCATGGTCGACATGACACTTTTCTACAATATTTAAATTTAACTTTTTTACATATTTAAGTTTTTTTTTTTAAATATGCTCGAAATAATCATTGTAGAAATGTACGGAAAGTATACATTAGAATACAAATTTTTAATATATGGTAGTCTCAGTATATTTTCAGTTAAATTTAAATGTACTTATTCATATGTACTTATTTATGCTTATATTTAGTGTACTACTCTCTCGTGCGTGTGTGCTTTTAGACTCGGTTTTGCACGCTGAATCTCTCTCTTGCACTTGCGCTCTCAAACTCGTTTTTGTGCGCTGAAAATCACTTTTGCCCAATAAAGATAATTTATGTTTGCACTCTCTCACTCTTCTATGTGCTCATAAAGCTACACTTGCACAAACTGCAGCAGCGTTATAACTCTGCAACTATTCCAGCCAACCAGAATTGGCGCCACACCAACCAATCTGAAACTGGACACGGGCAGATACGGACTGTTTGTTTCCTGATTGGTTCCCCAGTCCTCCACTTCTAGTTTGAATTCACGGCTGGAAGCTGCATTATTGCGTGAGATTGTTCATATCGTTATTATTTTATTTTCATCGGCATAAGGTAAATTTCATGGTTTTTGTTAGGTAGTTTAAAATTAAGTACATAGTTTTAACTAGGGCTGCAACAACGAATCGATAAAATCAATTAAAATCGATTACTAAAAGCGTTAGCAACGAATGTCATAATCGATTCGTTGTGTCGCGCGACATGGAGACATTTGATTATTGAAGTGCCCCTATTATGCCATTTTAAGGTTGCTAATATTGCTTAATGAGTCTCTTCAAACAGGTTTACATGTATGCAAGGTCAAAAAACACTTTAGCATTCTCCAAAAATAGATTTAATTTTACCCCATTTCTAAATGATTCGTAAACCACTCGAGCCGGAGTCTGACGATGAAACGGTTGAAGTGTCAGACTGTCATCGACAAGAAACTGTTTCGCTAGCACAACATAAGTGTCATATGTTAAAGTTAGATGCACGGGCGCTCGTGATGTGCATATGTGTGTGTGATGCATTTTTTTCCTCTGGGCTTGCCGAAGAAGGGCAAGGGGCATGCGCACTTCACGAACGTACATTATGCAAATATGTTACGTAGCGATGTGGATCCGTAACAGAGAAAAATTTGATTTGCTAACGACTCATTTAGGTGAATGTGAGCCGACTCTTTGTTTTAATAGACAAAATCTTCATTTATCGTGCACTGTCAGCAACACAGATAGTGCAGATAGTTTATGTTCACATACAGCTAGATTACACACTGCATGAAAGATCATATTTGAAAAAGCATAATAGGGGCACTTTAAAAAAAACTTGAGTCGAGCGCGGACGGAGTGAACACACTCGGTCTCGCGCACTGATGATAGCAGAGTTCGGTGCCTCGCAGACAGGACCGGGCAAAAAAGTAAAAAAACTGATTGGAGGTAGAGGAAAGATACATGGCGGAGGCTGCTGGGTCTTAGTGCTCGTCTCTTACTGGTATAATCAACATCCATGCATGCGTGTACTGTTTACTATAACACGATGATCACGTGTGTGCGCGTAAAACATATATTATTTTGTAATTGTATGCCTGTGTGTACAGCGCGTGTGTAATGCAAAACCAAGACTGAGAGACGTTAAAAATCCATTTTCTCTCTCTGCTCACGGTTTAGGCTGCTCTTTGCCTGCTGTAGGCTGTGAATTTTATTATTATTATTTAGGGCTGCAACAACTAATCGATAAAATCGATAATTATCGATAATGAAATTCGTTGTCAATGAATGCAGTTATCGATTAGTTGGGCTGCTCACGTTACTGAGGAGCGCAACCACAAGATACACAGATACACAGTCGCTCGCGCAATGGAGGTTACAGAACCGTTTGCAGGAAAAAGCGCGCGCCCCAAGTCCTCCAAGGTATGGGAGCAATTTACATTAAACACCTCTTATCAGGCATTAAAATCGAGCGGTTTTCTGCCGTTCGTAGTGTCCGGTGAGTGCGGATGAAGAGCCGAGGGTTTTCTACACACAGGAGTCAGTGAGAGAGTTCACACGGGCTTTGGTGACGTGCGTTTGTCCGCCTGCGCAATTATACAGGGTAAAAAAAAAAAAACGTTGCATGCAGCTTTTTCTTGGTGTTCAAACCCCAACGAACGCAAGGAAAACACTTCTAGTGCGTTTTCTTCACGTTCATTTTACACCTCGGAGGACCGGATATATCCCATGATCCTACAGGCTATACACAGGGAAATATGCAGGAAAAGGGCAAAATAAACAGAGTGAACCCAGTAGCGGTGATTTTTTTCTCTCCCTACGTTCCCGTATTATGAGAATGTCTAGTATAGCAAAATGGTCTCTCTCTCTCTCTTTTTTATATATATATATACACATACATATATATATATATACACATACATATACACACACACACAAAATTATTTTATTTATTTATTGAGACAACAACAAAAAAGGATAAAATACACGAGAGGAAATAATGTATAAACCATGAAAAGGATGTAGCAAGAGACACTTTCATTAAAATAATATCATAATCTAGAAGTCTATTCTTCTTATTTTTATTAAGTTGAATTAATTTAAGAGAATTTAAAATTGAGGTCATTCTTAACTACTGAATATGTATGTATGTATGTATGTATGTATGTATATATACACATACATACAAACCAGATTCCAAAAAAGTTGGGACATGAAACAAATTGATGTTTCATGAATGCAATGATGTGGATGGCAAATGTCAATATTTTATTCAGAATAGAACATAAATCACGGAACAAAAGTTTAAACTGAGAAAATGTATCATTTTAAGGGAAAATATGGTGAATCAAAATGTCATGGAGTCAACAAATCCCAAAAAAGTTGGGACAAGGCCATTTTCACCACCGTGTGGCATCTCCCCTTCTTCTTACAACACTCAACAGACGTCTGGGGACCGAGGAGACCAGTTTCTCAAGTTTAGAAATAGGAATGCTCTCCCATTCTTGTCTAATACAGGCCTCAAGCGAGGAAAAGCAACGGACGTGCCCCCAATTCTGTTACGCCCCGGTCTAGGTCGGGCCGTAACAGGAGTGAAAAAAAAAGAAAGAAGGGGGTGAGACCAAAAGTGCGTTTGCTTAGTGTTTATTTACAATAAGGTGAATAAGCAAATTCCAAAAGGGTGGCTGTAAGCTTCAGAAGCCGACAAGGCCAAAACAATAAACAAAATTACCTCTATCTAATACCAAAGTGACACAACTAACCTGCACCGAAAATAAAGAAACAGAAATACAAAGTTCTTCCCTCAACTCCCTAACTAACCACAAACCAAGAAAAACAAAGTGCAAACAAAATGGCGTCGACTCCCTACTAAGCCACTAAAAAAAGTAAATACAAATATATACAAAAGTATCTACAACCAAACCAACAAAAACAAAGAGGGCAAACACAAAAGTGTAGTCAAAACAAGCAAAATGGTCATACACGGAATAGGCAATCGAAAACCAAGCAATTATCAAAAAGGGGAAAATCTAAGAGTAGTCAGAAACATAGCAAAAGGGTCATACACAAAGAAACATTTAGGATCAAGCATAAGATAAGCAGTAAGCAAAAAACACGGTCTGTAGCATGGTGGGCTGAAGGCCTTAAGTAGGCCTCTGGGTGTCCTGGAGAACCAATCAGCTGGGAGGAGGCGGGACTAATAAAGGACAGGCAGAGCAGCAGCCAATAGATTTCCAGGCACACTGAAGAGGGTGGAACCCTATCCCACCACCAGCAGAGACAGAGCAGAGACAAAGCCGGCATAACCAGACACACAAAAAACAAATAAATCCAATATTGTAACACCCCCTCCCTTAAGAGTGAACATTCTGTTCACAATTATAACCATGGTATCGAGATTTGATGCTTCGCAGAGGTATGGATTCGGGATATCTTGTAGCAGCACACATCAGTGTTAGCAGATACACATTACCAGACTTAGTTCGAGGAAGGGGACCAACACAATTTAACTAAAGTCTCTCAAAAGGCTCTCCCAGAACAGGGATAGGTTTAAGTGGAGCAGGGGGAATAACATGGTTAGGTTTCCCTGCAATTTGACAAACATGACATGACCGACAGTACTTAGCAACATCAGACTTCATGGCAGGCCAAAAGAAATGATTTAAAATGCGGAGGTGGGTCTTCCTTACACCAAGGTGACCAGCGAGATCATGGTCATGGGCAATACGCAAAACTTGTGTTCTATATGGTTTTGGAACCACAACCTGGAAAACAGCCTTTGACTCATGCATAACATCAGAGGGTGACCACTTTCGCATTAAAACATCATTGTCAAAGAAGTATGCCATTGAGTGTTGACGTAACTACACACTATCTATAGCTGCAGCAATACAACGAGAGAGAGACACGTCAGATTTCTGAGCAGCAACGAGCTGCTCTCGCCCAACACCCCATGTAGCGACATCATCTTGTACGGAGAAGTCCTTACCCTCCGGAGAAACATGTGGACTGGAAGACATATTCTCGTCTTCAAATACTGGGTTATCACTACACATAAATGAATTAGAAAGATCATCAACATCCTTCATTTTACGAGCCTGAGCGCGCGTCACCACACAGGTACTAAAAACAGAGGGGAAACTCACGTGACAGCGCGTCACTTTCATGCACCTCAGGAGCATCCGTTACAACAGGCAAGTGAAAAACCTTACCACCAGCTAAATCGTTACCCAATATAAGAGAAACTCCTTTAATTGGCAACTGAGGACGAACTGCACCCTTAACAAAGCCAGACACGATATCACAGTTAACATAAATCATATGTAACGGAGCTTTCACAACTCCAAGTTCAATTCCCTGAACTAAAACATCTGCACGACAACTAGACTGGTCAGATAAAGGCAAGACACCTTCCAAAATAAATGACTGAGCAGCGCCGGTGTCTCTCAGAATACGAAGTGGCGTAGGCTCAGAATCTGCATCCGAAAGTGAAACCATTCCATCCAAGATAAATGGGTTAAACGCAGCGTCCACTGACGAAAGCGAAGTTGAACTTTCATCTGGCTGCGGTGGTACATTAACTAAAGCCACACTCTTAGTGTTCTGTGCTTTACGAATGTTCTTACGAGATAACGTAGGACAGGTAGCGATGAAATGTCCAGATTCATGACAATAGAAACATTCACGGGAATCACTACCATTCTTAGACGCACTAGTGGAAACTTTAGGGCTACGATTTGCCATATCACGGCGCGGAGGCGAAAACACAGTTTTGTGAGTGAGCACAAACTCTTCAGCCAAAACGGCAGCATCAGCAAGCGATGAGACTTTGTTCATTTAAATAAACAACTATTTTGTCAGAAATACAGTCTTTGAACTCTTCTAAAAGTATCAATTCTTTTAACTGGTCAACGGTGGTGACTTTACTGGTGCACACCACTTGTCAAACAAAGCGCATTTTTCACGGGCAAATTCTACAAATGTTTGGCTGGCGGATTTGGCATGTTTTCTAAACTTCTGTCGATAAGCCTCGGGGACAAGTTCATATGCCCGTAACACAGCTGACTTAACAGTTTCATAATCAATACTTTGTTCAAGTGTTAAGGCAGAACATACTTCCTGAGCTTTACCCACAAACTTGCACTGTAAAAGGAAGGACCAAATACTCCTAGGCCACTGCAGAGTGGCAGCGATACGCTCAAACACAGGGAAATATGTATCTACCTCACGTTCTCTGAACATAGGCACCAAAGCAATGTGCTTACTTACATCAAATCCAGAACTAACTGACGGGATGGGTCCTAGCACAGGTGACGACTCAGATACAGGCACGGGTGCAGGCACAGGCGAGGATGCGCGAACAGGTACAGGAGACACAGATGCACTGGTGGGCCCAAACCTTGAGGCCAACTCCAGCTCCAGCTCTTTCAGCCTTATCTCCTTCTTAGTTTCCAGCTCCAATGTTTGGAACTGTAGCTGCTGAGCTTTGTACTGCTGCCGACTTAACTCCAAGTCCAGCTGTTTTAATTGCAGCGCAATCATGGGTTCCTCTAATGGTGAGCTTCCTAAAGTGGGATCTATGCGTGCGGGATCCTTGGGCCTGGCGCCTGCCTCCGCTGCAGCCAAATCCTCTGGATCACCTGAGTGACTTGCAACACCCGCCTCGGGATGCTCACAAATGCGCTGTTCAAACAGCTCAGCGTACAGCAGCTTCTTAATATCGCGCTTAGTAGCACTCCGTGACACTGAAATCCAATAGAAATCGGCGAGCAACAATAAGTCATCCTTACGGCACTTCTCAAACTGCTCTACCGTGGGGAAAATGGTAAACTGGTCCAAGTTAAACTTTGTAGCCATATCTAAGAAGAAGAAACACTCCCCTACCACAAAGACAAATGCCGCCAGACAAACACAGGCACACTGAAACAAACGGGACGGAGCGAGGAAAAGCAACGGACATGCCCCCAATTCTGTTACGCCCCGGTCTAGGTCGGGCTGTAACAGGAGTGAAAAAAAAAAAGAAAGAAGGGGGTGAGACCAAAAGTGCGTTTGCTTAGTGTTTATTTACAATAAGGTGAATAAGCAAATTCCAAAAGGGTGGCTGTAAGCTTCAGAAGCCGACAAGGCCAAAACAATAAACAAAATTACCTCTATCTAATACCAAAGTGACACAACTAACCTGCACCGAAAATAAAGAAACAGAAATACAAAGTTCTTCCCTCAACTCCCTAACTAACCACAAACCAAGAAAAACAAAGTGCAAACAAAATGGCATCAACTCCCTACTAAGCCACTAAAAAAAGTAAATACAAATATATACAAAAGTATCTACAACCAAACCAACAAAAACAAAGAGGGCAAACACAAAAGTGTAGTCAAAACAAGTAAAATGGTCATACACGGAATAGGCAATCGAAAACCAAGCAATTATCAAAAAGGGGAAAATCTAAGAGTAGTCAGAAACATAGCAAAAGGGTCATACACAAAGAAACATTTAGGATCAAGCATAAGATAAGCAGTAAGCAAAAACACAGTCTGTAGCATGGTGGTCTGAAGGCCTTAAGTAGGCCTCTGGGTGTCCTGGAGAACCAATCAGCTGGGAGGAGGCGGGACTAACAAAGGACAGGCAGAGCAGCAGCCAATAGATTTCCAGGCACAATGAAGAGGGTGGAACCTGAAACAAGGGGAGACACACCCTATCCCACCACCAGCAGAGACAGAGCAGAGACAAAGCCAGCATAACCAGACACACAAAAAACAAATAAATCCAATATTGTAACAGGCCTCTAACTGTTCAATCGTCTTGGGCCTTCTTTGTCGCACCTTCCTCTTTATGATGCGCCAAATGTTCTCTATAGGGGAAAGATATGGACTGCAGACTGGCCATTTCAGTACCCGGATCCTTCTCCTACGCAGCCATGATGTTGTGATTGATGCAGAATGTGGTCTGGCATGTTGTTGAAAAATGCAGGGTCTTCCCTGAAAGAGATGACGTCTGGATGGGAGCATATGTTGTTCTAGAACCTGAATATATTTTTCTGCATTGATTGTGCCTTTCCAGACATGCAAGCTGCCCATGCCACACGCACTCATGCAACCCCATACCACCAGAGATGCAGGCTTCCGAACTGAGCATTGATAACAACTTGGGTTGTCCTTGTCCTCTTTGATGACATGGCGTCCCACATTTCCAACAAGAACTTCGAATCGTGACTCGTCTGACCACAGAACAGTCTTCCATTTTGCCACACTCCATTTTAAATGATCCCTGGCCCAATGAAAACGCCTGTGCTTGTGGATCTTGCATAGAAATGGCTTCTTCTTTGCACTGTAGAGTTTCAGCTGGCAACGGCGGATGGCACGGTGGATTGTGTTTACTGACAATGGTTTCTGGAAGTATTCCTGAGCCCATTCTGTGATTTCCTTTACAGTAGCATTCCTGTTTGTGGTGCAGTGTCGTTTAAGGGCCCGGAGATCACGAGCATCCAGTATGGTTTTACGTCCTTGACCCTTACGCACAGAGATTGTTCCAGATTCTCTGAATCTTCGGATGATATTATGCACAGTTGATGATGATAACTGCAAAGTCTTTGCAATTTTTCGCTGGGTAACACCTTTCTGATATTGCTCCACTATCTTTCTGCGCAACATTGTGGGAATTGGTGATCCTCTACCCATCTTGGCTTCTGAGAGACACTGCCACTCTGAGAAGCTCTTTTTATACCCAATCATGTTGCCAATTAACCTAATTACTGTTAATTGGTCTTCCAGCTCTTCGTTATGCTCAAATTTACTTTTTCCAGCCTCTTATTGCTACTTGTCCCAACTTTTTTGGGATTTGTTGACACCGTGAAATTTGTAATCAACATATTTTTCCTTTAAAATGATATTTTCTCAGATTAAACTTTTGATCTGTCATCAATGTTCTATTCTGAATAAAATATTGACATTTGCCATCTCCACATCATTGCATTCAGTTTTTATTCACAATTTGTTTAGTGTCCCAACTTTTTTGGAATCCGGTTTGTATATACACACGTGTGTGTATATTATATACACACACATATTGTAGATGTGGTCATATTATTTCACTAGTTTTGACGCGTAGCTTTGTCTTAAAGTTTCACTCACACAACAGAAGTCTGATCTCTTTGTCTCTTGTAGTTTATTTTGTCAGCATCAAAGAATCAACACTTCATACAGGCGTCTTGAGTAAATCCACTGTGATTACAGACACCAGTTGCTGCATCTTGAAATCTCTGACTTTTACAACAACCTGTTTGCTGTATCTTGTAAATTACAATCTTAGCTTAGGTATATAACAACACTCTTGCTGTATATATCTACTTACGGGAGCTTACGGTTACAACAACCTAGTTGCTGTATCTTACATTCTTAGCTTACCGGGAGCTCTCGTTAGCTGATGAGCTTACGCTTACGCTTACAGTCAAAAGCTTGTGTTTCCGTAGCCTTCCGCATCTAAACTGAACTCTCTTTCATATGACAGTCACACAAATGCATGTAATAGTAGAATGACATCACAGACCAACTTACGATTGTCAAAATGGATGCATAACTTAGAAATTTAAAGCTTATGGCTTATGTAACAAACTTAATGCTTAATGCTTTACTAATGAATAGGACAAGGTAGAATAAATGAAATAACAACAAATAAAATAAAATAAAATAAACACAACAACAAATTCATAACAAGTACGATATGGCACTTACATTCCAGCCCCTAATTGACAGGCATGGAGACTGACAATTACAATTTGTGTTATTGTTTTTTTTTGATAAAGCCATTAAATCAAACATTCTTAACCTTCTAAGACGTTTTAAATCTTTTAAGTGTGTAAAATTTATCTCAGGTGTTTGTATTTGCATGTCAAATTTCATAACATATTACCACACGTTTAACAGTCCATTTCACATATGAGGCACAGCTTGTCGATGGGTCTTTCCAGAGTGTTGGTCTTAGTTTTAACTAACACACGTCTCTGGGAACACTTTCGTGATTTATCCAATAACTCATGAATTGCTTGGAGAAGACTCATCAGTTACTAACACTATATCTCCAAGCGAGAGGTTTTTTTTGTTTTGAAACCATTTTTGGCACTCCTGGAGCAAGGGCAAGTATTCACGCACCCATCGCTTCCAGAGCAGGTCTGATAGATGCTGGATCTGCTTCTCCCTGCGATGTGCATAGATGTCTTCCTTTTTGAAGAATCCAGAGGGCAGGTTTGGCTGTTTTTTCATCAGCAGCAGGTGGTTTGGTGTCAGAGGTTCCAGTTCTGTGGGATCCTCCGAGACAGTAGTGAGGGGTCGGTTATTCATTATCGCTTCTACTTCACACACGAATGTATGCAGGCTCTCGTCAGTTAATGTTTGTTCTTTCAGTACTGATCTCAAGATCTTTCTAACTGACCTGATCTGTCTTTCCCATATTCCGCCAAAGTGAGATCCAGAGGGCAGGTTAAATGTCCACTGTATGTTCCTTTGAGTGAGGAAGCTTTCAATTCGTGACTGATTCCATTGCTGAATAGCCTCGCGCAGTTTAGTCTCAGCGCCTATGAAGTTTGTTCCATTGTCACTTCGCATCACTGACACCTGACCTCTCCTGCTTATAAAGCGTCGCATGGCATTCACACAAGAGTCTGTGTCAAGCGAATGAGCGATTTCAATGTGCACGGCTCTTGTTGTCAGACAAGTGAAAAGTACGCCATATCTTTTAACGTTACTTCTGCCACGTTTGACCTCAAAGGGTCCGAAGTAGTCTACTCCCACATTGGTGAAGGGTGGGTGGTTTGGTATTATTCTGTCGATTGGCAATTCTGACATCTTTTGCTCACATGCTTTAGCTCTAGACTTCCTGCATATCACACACCTGGAGAGAAACTGTCTTACGAGTGAGTTAGCAGTCGGAATCCAGTATTTCTGCCGCAATTCTGAAAGCATGTAATTTCTGCCACTGTGTGCTATCTTGTCATGAACGTCTTTTAATATTAATGTTGTGATATGTGAGTCTTTAGGTACAATGACTGGGTGTTTAACGTGCTCTGGCATTGCAGACCTGCCGAGACGTCCTCCGACTCTCAGCAATCCATCCTGTAGCACTGGGTCCAGTTTGGACAAGCAACTGTTTCTTTTTACAGATGCCTTGCGTTTTTGCTGTGTGTGAATTCCCTGTTTGAGTTCTGCTGCTGCTTTACCCTTTTGCAACGTGAGAATTTCTTCCTTAAAATTTTGTCTTTGAGTAAATTTAATGAGTTCGTTTTCTGCTCTTGTTAGTTCTTGAGCTGTTAGAGACTTGTGATTTTCTTTGGGTTATCTACTTGTGTTTTGACCCTTTCTGTTTTTTGTTTGAGCATGTCTCTGATGCGAAGGATCCAGGCAACGGATCTTTTTAACTTGTGCTAAACAGAGTGATGATTAATCAGTTCACTCACTGCGTCTGCGCATTTTGTAATGCTCACAGTATTCACTAAAGCTGAGAGTTTAATTTCATCATCATTTTGTGTTATTGATGTGTCATGAATATTTTCAGGCCATTTGCACTCTGCTTCTTTGAGAAAGGAGGGACCATGGATCCAGTTAACATTTTTCATGAACCCTTCACAGGATACCCCCCTGGAGGCAGAATCAGCTGGGTTTTCTGAGGTATTAACATACCTCCATTGCTGCTCCTTGGTTGACTCTCTTATAATGGCGATTCTGTTGGCCACAAAGGTTTTAAAACGAAGTGTTTCGTTATCAATGTATCTCAAAACAGTTGTACTGTCAGTCCAGAACATAGAGTCCAGCAATTTCAATTCTAGCTGTTCTTTCAACATTTTGTCATTTTTTACAGCGACCACTGCCGCAGTCAGTTCCATTCGTGGAATGGTGGTTTGTTTCAGGGGTGCTACACGGGAGTTCCCATCATGAATGCACAATGTGTAAGTCCATCAGCGTTTACTAACCTGAGGTATGAGACAGCTCCGTATCCCATTTCACTTGCATCCGAGAAGTGGTGGAGTTGTGCTGTAGCTGTAACTCCATTGTCGGCTGGTTTTATGCACCTTGCTATGCTGAACTCGGACAGTCGGTGCAGCTCTTGCAGCCAGGTTTTCCATGCTGTTGCAAACTGCTCGGGAGTGTCGTCATCCCAGGCTAGTTTTTCTTTACATAACTGCTGCATTGGGATTTTAGCTGGCAGTATGGCAGGTGAGAGAAAGCCTAACGGGTCGTATGTTGAGCTAGTGATTGACAGAATTCCTCTTCTTGTCACAGATCGTTCCTTTAAACTAATCTTAAACTTGAACATGTCTGAATCAATGCACCACAGCACCCCCAGAGCTCTCTCTATGGGCAGTGCATCTTTTCTCAAGTCTAAGTCTCTGATGTCTTTGATCATTTCACTCTCGGGAATGACAGTCAGTAGGGCATGGCTGTTGCTTGCCCGTTTAGTGAGGTTAAACCCTCCGCTTGCACAGAGACTAGTGAAATCATTGTATGGGGCGACTGCTTGGTCATGACTCGAAACGGATTTTAGGCAGTCGTCTACATAAAAGTTTTTAAGCACTGTATTAACTGCCACAGCAGATGCATTGCTGCGGTTTTCTTCTGCTGTCTTTCTTCTGCTGTCTTTCTGAGGGCGAAGTTAGCAACACTAGGCGATGATTTTGCACCGAACAGATGAACTACCATTTTATATTCAAATAAGTTTTGGTTCACATCTCCGTTCGGCCACCATAGGAAGCGCAGCAGATCTGTGTCCTTCTCTGGGACTCTCACTTGATAGTACATGGCTTCTACTGTGTCACGTTTCTTGGACTTTATTTTAACGGGTACAATGGGGAGGATGCAATTACCTCCAGCCCCAGTGAGCGCATGTGGTGTGCTCACAGCAGGTGGTGTATTTGTTGTGCCACTTTCAGATTCGTTTCTGTGGGCGCTCGTAACTGACTGCGCCGTGTCTGGCACTGCTATGTGTAGCATGCTTGGATGTGGCTTTGAACACAATGAACATGTAATTTTTCTGGTACAGTCTTTCCACAAATGACCCTTTCTTAAACATCCGAAACAGAATCCGTTTCCTTTTAAGAATTCTACTTTGTCTTTGTATGTCTTATCATTAAATTGGAGGCAATCCTCTAAGATATGCTCCCCTTTGCAATGTGCACACAGTTTAGTGAAGGCGCTGACAGGTAATGTACCGGCATTCTTCATTGTAATCAAGTCTTGAATTTTACCAACCTGTCTGTCCTCGTTGCGACGCTGACCCTGGGTTTTCCTTGGCCCGTTTGTTTGGGTCCTTGAAGGGATGTGTGACTGGGTTTTCTGTCGCTGGTTGCGGCGTCCAGGTCTGTAGAGTGCGCGCTGCTTAGGTGCGCGTTGCTCGATTCAGTGACTGCGCTTTCGTTCGCAGGCTGCGCTCGGCTGTTACCTGTTGAGTTGGAAAGGTGAGAGTGCGCGCTGCTCGGCACGCGCTGCTCGATTCAGTGACTGCGCTCTCGTTCGCAGGCTCCGCTCGGCTGTTGCATGTTGAGTTGGAAAGGTGAGAGTGCACGCTGCTCGGGCACACGCTGCTCGATTCAATAAGTGCGCTCTCGTTCGCAGGCTCCGCTCGGCTGTTGCATGTTGAGTTGGAAAGGTGAGAGTGCGCGCTGCTCGGGCGTGCGCTGCTCGATTCAATGAGTGCGCTCGTGTTTGCAGGCTTCGCATGTTGAGTTGGAAGGGTGAGACTGCGCGCTGCTCAGGCACGCGCTACTCGGACGTGCGCTGCTCGATTCAATGAGTGCGCTCTTGTTTGCAGGCTGCGCTCGGCTGTTGCATGTTAAGTTGGAAAGGTGAGGGTGCGCGCTGCTCGGGCACGCGCTACTCGGACGCGCGCTGCTCGATTCAATGAGTGCGCTCTTGCTCTTGGGCGATCGGCTGTCGTATTTGCGATCTTGACGTTGAAGCACTCTTAATTTAGCATCATGCATAGCGAGCGCTGTTTTGGTTTCCAGTCTTTCTTTTTTCGCCTTTAGTTGTGCTTTTAGCTGTGCTTCCTCTATTTCTAGTTGGAGACGTTCTTCCAAGGTTGCAGCCTTTGCCAACAGCACTGCTCTTTCAGCTTCTTCTTTCTTTATTCGGGCTGAGGATGATGTAGAAGTTACAGACCTTTTGGATGCTGCCGTTATCAGTGACACGCTGACGCCCGGCGAGACATCTTCGCGACGTCACAGAGTGGCCCTTAATGTCCTTGGTGTCCGCTATCCAGCGACCCACCTTAGCTATGAATTCTGTGCGGCCTTGGGCCTCAGGTGCGCCGCAAGCACCCTGATCGCGTTTGTGTTCGTGTGCATAGTTCATAGGCGTCTTTAATGCAGTAGACCTTACATTTCGTTGAATTTGCTTGCCTTTTCTTGCATCCAGTGCCTCGTTGAGGTTCTTTTTGTTTGTCTTGTAGAGCGCCAAGTGCTGGGAGCGTTGTCCTCGTTGGTCGGCATGGTGAAGTTCAACGGCTATTCTCTTTTACTTTCCCTTTCAGCGTTCACATGTTTTCGTTCAAACAGCGGAAAAGCTTTTGACTTTATGTAGATGCGGTCATATTATTTCACTAGTTTTGACGTGTAGCTTTGTCTTAAAGTTTCACTCACACAACAGAAGTCTGATCTCTTTGTCTCTTCATACAGTCGTCTTGAGTAAATCCACTGTGATTACAGACACCAGTTGCTGCATCTTGAAATCTCTGACTTTTACAACAACCTGTTTGCTGTATCTTGTAAATTACAGTCTTAGCTTAGGTATATAACAACACTCTTGCTGTATATATCTACTTACGGGAGCTTACGGTTACAACAACCTAGTTGCTGTATCTTACATTCTTAGCTTACCGGGAGCTCTCGTTAGCTGACGAGCTTACGCTTACGCTTACGGTCAAAAGCTTGTGTTTCCGTAGCCTTCCGCATCTAAACTGAACTCTCTTTCATATGACAGTCACACAAATGCATGTAATAGTAGAATGACATCACAGACCAACTTACCATTGTCAAAATGGATGCATAACTTAGAAATTTAAAGCTTATGGCTTATGTAACAAACTTAATGCTTAATGCTTTACTAATGAATAGGACAAGGTAGAATAAATGAAATAACAACAAATAAAATAAACACAACAACAAATTCATAACAAGTACGATATGGCACTTACACACACACACACACATATATATATATATATATATATATATATATATATATATATATATATATATACAGTGGTGTGAAAAACTATTTGCCCCCCCTCCTGATTTCTTATTCTTTTGCATATTTGTCACACAAAATGTTTCTGATCATCAAACACATTTAACTATTAGTCAAAGATAACACAAGTAAACACAAAATGCAGTTTTTAAATGAGGGGTTTTATTATTTAGGGAGAAAAAAAATCCAAACCTACATGGCCCTGTGTGAAAAAGTAATTGCCCCCTGAACCTAATAACTGGTTGTGCCACCCTTAGCAGCAATAACTGCAATCAAGCGTTTGCGATAACTTGCAACGAGTCTTTTACAGCGCTCTGGAGGAATTTTGGCCCACTCATTTTTGCAGAATTGTTGTAATTCAGCTTTATTTGAGGGTTTTCTAGCATGAACCGCCTTTTTAAGGTCATGCCACAACATCTCAATAGGATTCAGGTCAGGACTTTGACTAGGCCACTCCAAAGTCTTCATTTTGTTTTTCTTCAGCCATTCAGAGGTGGATTTGCTGGTGTGTTTTGGGTCATTGTCCTGCTGCAGCACCCAAGATCGCTTCAGCTTGAGTTGACGAACAGATGGCCGGACATTCTCCTTCAGGATTTTTTGGTAGACAGTAGAATTCATGGTTCCATCTATCACAGCAAGCCTTCCAGGTCCTGAAGCAGCAAAACAACCCCAGACCATCACACTACCACCACCATATTTTACTGTTGGTATGATGTTCTTTTTCTGAAATGCTGTGTTACTTTTACGCCTGATGTAACGGGACACGCACCTTCCAAAAAGTTAAACTTTTGTCTCGTCAGTCCACAAGGTATTTTCTCAAAAGTCTTGGCAATCATTGAGATGTTTTTAGCAAAATTGAGACGATCCTTAATGTTCTTTTTGCTTAAAAGTGGTTTGCGCCTTGGAAATCTGCCATGCAGGCCGTTTTTGCCCAGTCTCTTTCTTATGGTGGAGTGGTGAACACTGACCTTAATTGAGGCAAGTGAGGCCTGCAGTTCTTTAGATGTTGTCCTGGGGTCTTTTGTGGCCTCTCGGATGAGTTGTCTCTGCACTCTTGGGGTAATTTTGGTCGGCCAGCCACTCCTGGGAAGGTTCACCACTGTTCCATGTTTTTGCCATTTGTGGATAATGGCTCTCACTGTGGTTCGCTGGAGTCCCAAAGCTTTAGAAATGGCTTTATAACCTTTACCAGACTGATAGATCTCAATTACTTTTGTTCTCATTTGTTCCTGAATTTCTTTGGATCTTGGCATGATGTCTAGCTTTTGAGGTGCTTTTGGTCTACTTCTCTGTGTCAGGTAGCTCCTATTTAAGTGATTTCTTGATTGAAACAGGTGTGACAGTAATCAGGCCTGGGGATGACTACAGAAATTGAACTCAGGTGTGATAAACCACAGTTAAGTTATTTTTTAACAAGGGGGGCAATCACTTTTTCACACAGGGCCATGTAGATTTGGAGTTTTTTTTCCTCCCTTAATAACGTAAACCTTCATTTAAAAACTGCATTTTGTGTTCAATTATGTTATCTTTGACTAATAGTTAACGGTTTTTGATGAGCAGAAACATTTAAGTGTGACAAACATGCAAAAGAATAAGAAATCAGGAAGGGGGCAAATAGTTTTTCACACCACTGTATATATATATATAATATATATACACACACACACACACACACCGTATCAACACTGTCAACTTGCCATCTGCAATTATTGTTAAAAAAGAATGTTGATTTACATAAACTAAGGTGTTAAAATTAAAGATCATTAAACTCTATGTGTCTATTGCATTTTTTTTTATACATAAATAATACCCTGATTCATGGTTTTATATAGTTAAGCAAAACACAAATTAAAGTGGTCACTTTTTATCCGATTAATCGACTAATCGAAAAAGAAATCGCCCAACTAATCGATTATCAAAATAGTCGTTAGTTGCAGCCAGAGGTGTCAAGTAACGAAGTACAAATACTTCGTTACCTTACTTAAGTAGAAATTTTGGGTATCTATACTTTACTGGAGTAATTATTTTTCAGCCGACTTTTTACTTCTACTCCTTACATTTTTAAGCAATTATCTGTACTTTCTACTCCTTACTTTTTAAAAATAGCCTCGTTACTCTATTTTTATGATCAGAATGCGCAACCCCTCCGGTCGCATGATAAGAACGGGCACAACGCCCCCCCCCATCACATGATCAGAACGCGCACAACGCCATCCCTCCCCCCACCCCGTTGCATGATCAGAAAGCGAGACCTTCATGCTTTTGTCGCCCCTCACGGTACTTTTACTTTTATACTTTAAGTAGTTTTGAAACCAGTACTTTTAAACTTTTACTTAAGTAAAAAGCTTGGGTTGATACTTCAACTTATAAAGAAGTATTTTTGAACCCTAGTATCTATACTTCTACTCAAGTAATGAATGTGAATACTTTTGACACCACTGGTTGCAGCCCTATTATTATTATTATAACATCTCAAGGAGCAACATGTTTGTGCACTTCCTAAAGATTTTAGTTCTGTTTTTTAACAAAGGGTTGGAAATTAATGTTTTCTTGTTTTTGGGGTTTTGTCCAATTAATCGATTGATAAAAAATAAAAAAATAAAAGTATTATTATACCCCAGTGAAAAAAAAATACACTTTAGTGTATTACAAATATATTTAAATCCTCCATAGTACATTGCAAATATGCTAACAAAAAGTTGTACCATCAGTTAATATGTAAAAAGTATACTAACATCATGCTTTTACCAAATTTTGGAATTAAACTTTAAATATACTTCAAAATAATTGTATTGTAGTACACTTTCCAAAAATATATTATTGGAAAATATACTTTAAGTGAAAGGCTGGCCTAATTTCCAAAGTATACTTATTTAAACTTGTTTTTCAATGTATTTTTGGTATATTTAAAAAAAATATGCTCGAAATAATCATTGTACAAATGTACAGAAAGTATATATTAGAAAACAATTTTTAATATTCGATAGTCTCAGTATATTATCAGTTAAATTTAAATGTACTTATATTTACTGCACTACTCTCTCGTGCGCGCACTTTTAGACTCGTTTTTGCACGCTGAATCACTCTCTCCCACGCATGCGCGATCTCATCTCACAACTCGTTTTTGTGCGCTGAAAATCACTTTTGCCGTTCAAGAAAATTTATGTTTGCACTCTCTCACTCTTGCAACTGCAGCCAACCGGATACTAGAATCTGCGCCCCACCAGCCAATCAGAGACTGGAGGCGGGCAGATTCGGACTGTCCATTCTCTGATTGGCTCCCCAGTCCTCCATTTCTAGTTTGAATTAACGGCTGAAGCTGCATCATCGCGTGCGTTTGTTCGTATTGTTATTATTTTATTTTCATCGGCATAAGGTAAATATAACGTTTTTTGTTAGGTAATTTGTAATTAAGTACATACTTTAAGCTACAGAATGTATTGTCTAATGTGTTATTACTAAATCTTGTACTTTGCTTGTGGTATAATGGCTCTGTAGCTCTCGGCCTGTTTTCAGTCTCTGTGTAACAGAATCAACACACCAGGTTTAAACTAATACTGTACCTGTAGATTCTAATACTATTGTCTGTTTGTTTTCACACAACAGTTTATATTTTAGTTTGTGTGTTTGTAAGACAACCTGACTTTTGTTGTACACAAATACAGGTCCTTCTCAAAAAATTAGCATATTGTGATAAAGTTCATTATTTTCTGTAATGTACTGATAAACATTAGACTTTCATATATTTTAGATTCATTACACACAACTGAAGTAGTTCAAGCCTTTTATTGTTTTAATATTGATGATTGTGGCATACAGCTCATGAAAACCCAAAATCCCTATCTAAAAAAATTAGCATATCATGAAAAGGTTCTCTAAACGAGCTATTAACCTAATCATCTGAATCAACTAATTAACTCTAAACACCTGCAAAAGATTCCTGAGGCTTTTAAAAACTCCCAGCCTGGTTCATTACTCAAAACCACAATCATGGGTAAGACTGCCGACCTGACTGCTGTCCAGAAGGCCATCATTGACACCCTCAAGCAAGAGGGTAAGACACAGAAAGAAATTTCTGAACGAATAGGCTGTTCCCAGAGTGCTGTATCAAGGCACCTCAGGGGAAGTCTGTGGGAAGGAAAAAGTGTGGCAGAAAACGCTACACAACGAGAAGAGGTACCGGGCCCTGAGGAAGATTGTGGAGAAGGACCGATTCCAGACCTTGGGGGACTTGCGGAAGCAGTGGACTGAGTCTGGAGTAGAAACCAGAGCCACCGTGTACAGTCGTGTGCAGGAAATGGGCTACAGGTTGCAAATTTTGCATGTCATTTGGAAATCAAGGTGCCAGAGTCTGGAGGAAGACTGGGGAGAGGGAAATGCCAAAATGCCTGAAGTCCAGTGTCAAGTACCCACAGTCAGTGATGGTCTGGGGTGCCATGTCAGCTGCTGGTGTTGGTCCACTGTGTTTTATCAAGGGCAGGGTCAATGCAACTAGCTATCAGGAGATTTTGGAGCACTTCATGCTTCCATCTGCTGAAAAGCTTTATGGAGATGAAGATTTCATTTTTCAGCACGACCTGGCACCTGCTCACAGTGCCAAAACCACTGGAAAATGGTTTACTAACCATGGCATTACTGTGCTCAATTGGCCTGCCAACTCTCCTGACCTGAACCCCATAGAGAATCTGTGGGATATTGTGAAGAGAAAGTTGAGAGACACAAGACACAAGAATCTGCAAAAGGATTCCCGATCAAGTATTGAGTGCATAACTGAAGATAATTATTTGAAGGTTGACTTTTTTTGTATTAAAAACACTTTTCTTTCATTGGTCGGATGAAATATGCTAATTTTTTGAGAAGGACCTGTAAGCTGTAGTAGTGCTTTTTCGTAACCTTGTGCAAATTAAACCTGTTGAACTCATGAATAAAATCTGCCTCATAATTACTGAGATAATGTGTTTCAAAAACATGTTATAGTGTGGAAAATGCATTTAGCATTTGTAAATTATCCTAAACACTTAGTGTACTGGTAATACATTTGCAATACTGTAGTATAGAAGGTTGTATGTACTGTATGATACAATAAAGTATATTTCTATTAACCACAAAGTGTACTTTTTTAGTATTTGTAATTGGCCAGAAGTATAACAGCATGCTACTGCTGCAATAAGAATATACTCATAGTATATTAATCATGTATTTGTAATACAGTAGAAATAGCTGTAATGTACTTATAATACATTAAATATATACTTAAATTTTATTAATTACTGTCAGGTATGTACGTTAGTACACACACAGCCATATACTTTAAGTGTACTAAAGTATACTTAATGTTGTTCCACTTTAGCACACAAAAGTATACTCAATACACTTAAAATTGTGCTTTTGTACAATTTAATTACAACTTAAATATACTTAGTACAAAATTATTTGTTCCAAAATAGCAAACCTCAAGTATACTAGTCATTAGTCTGCTGCAAGTACATTTAAGTATGCTTTGGCACGCTAGGATTTAATATACTTAGCATACTTTTTTTAAACTAGGGTAATAATCGACAGATTAATCGATTATTAAAATAATCGTTAGTTGCAGCCCTACAGTAGTTTTAACTATAGAAAGTATTGTCTAATGTGTTATTGCTAAATCGTATGTACTTTGCTTGTGGTATAATGCTCTGTAGCTCTTGGCCTGTTTTCAGTCTCTGTGTAACAGCTAGAATCAACACACCAGGTTTGAACTAATACTGTACCTGCATATTCTAATACTAATATCTGTCTTGGTTAAGAAAACAGTTAAAATTTTAGTTTGTGTGTTTGTAAGACAACCTGACGTTTTGTTGAACACAAATAAACTATAGGACAGTTTTTTGTTACCTTGCAAATGAATAAAATCTACCTCATAATTACTGATGTAATGCTTTTTCAAAAACATGTTATTTTATAGAAAATGCTTTCAGCGTTTGTAAATTATCCTAACACCTTTACTGGTAACACATGTGCAATACAGTATTATAGAAGACTGTGTATTATATTAAAATATAAAGTATATTTGTATTAACCACAAAGTGTACTTTTTTAGTACAGTGGAACCTCGTATTATGAGCATAATTCGTTCCGGACGTTGGCTCGTATTCCAAAACACTCGTAAAACGTTAATTTAATTTTCACGAAGGAAATAATGGAAACTTAAATTATTCGTTCTACAGCCCAAAAAAATTTTATTATTAACACAAAATATAAAGTAAAAATAAAACAAATTAACCTGCACTTTACATATAAATAAAAGTAAAAATAAATCCAGACAGATAAGTGTTTGTTTGTGCACACAGGCGCTGTGTGTGTGTGTAAAATGTGTGCACACACACACACACATTAACAGAGAGACCGTTTTTAAAACCGTTTAAAAATTTGTAAGGAACATTGCTAGTCACACTCACGTGAGCGCATACTAACGGAATCACTGCTGTAAAGTAAACAACAACAACAAAAAACTAATTAACCAGCTCCTCACCTTTGAAAACAATCGCGGCAGAGAAGAGTTGCTGTGTGTTTGTTTGGGAAACTGAGCTAAGGGAGGCTGTAAACGCGAGTGAGTGTGTGTGTGTGTCACGTTGGCTCAGTTGTGATGATATGACGCTCGGCATCAAAACAAGAAGCGCATGCGTTATACATGATACTCGGTGCTCATAAACTAAGACAATGCTCGTTTTTCAAGTCAAAATTTATTAAAAATCTTTGCTCGTCTTGCGGAACACTTGTAAACCGCGTTACTCGTAATCCGAGGTTCCACTGTATTTGTAAATGGCCAGAAGTATAACAGAATGCTACTGCTGCAATAAGAATATACTCATAGTATATTAATCATGTATTTGTAACACAGTAAGAATTGCTTTAATGTACTTATAATACATTAAATGTATACTTAAATTTCATTAATTACTGTCAGGTATGTACGGTAGTATACACACAGCCATATACTTTAAGTGTACTAGGTATACTTAAAGTTGTTCGAGTTTAGCACACAAAAGTATATTTAATAAACTTAAAATTGTGCTTGTGTACATTTTAATTACAACTTAAATACACTTAGTACAAAATTAGTTGTTCAAAATAGCAAACTTCAAGTATACTAGTCATTAGTCTGGCTGCAACTACACTTTGACATTTTAGGATTTAATATACTTAGCATACTTTTTTTTATTTGGGACTGTATACAACTAATTTTAGTGAGCAAGCGTGGAGGTGCAGCCAAATATTTTCTTACACTGCTTCCAAGGGGTCACTTAACTTTTTATCCAGGCAACTCTGAATTTTTTCCCATTAACTGCTGTAGGGTTTTCTTTAACTGCTATCAGCAGGGTTTAATCCACAACACCCGCTGCATGTACATGCACGCATGCACAACGCAGTACCACTATGCGACAGTTACAAAGCCATTCTGTGTTAAATACTAGGTTAAATATTTAGCTTACAGGAAACAGTTGTAATTTCCCCAAGCCAGCCTACATAAACATTCCTATGGTTAATACATTTTCTACAAATATGCCTTTGCCAGCACTTACTATAAGCAGCAATCCACAGACACAAACTATTGATGCTAGTCCCCGATACCTCAGACTAATGATTCAACAGGTGTTCTGTCCCATATGCTTAATAGTACATGAATAACCATTAGAGACGATTATAAGGAGTCACAATTTGTCCTTAACCAACAATGCTGAAAAAAATATGCATTTACCATTAGACATCATAGCTCCCATTATGTATCACCAATGCATTGATTATGCTAAATTACAAAAATTTTAATGTACTGTGTCTAAAAGAACATGAGAGTAAGGTCAAAAGTTGAGCACTGTCTTGTTTCATGACCTTACTGACAATTTTCCCATGCTGTCACTCTCCTCCACGTGCTCATGTTTCCCTTAGCCTGTCATGTGGCTTTTCCCACGCTCCCGTTTCTGCTCCATCTGCACACCGGTCTCACATCTTACACTAATTACACTGGCATTTAAGCATGCACTGTGCACTGCTTCAGTATTGGATTATTGTGTGCTTTCTTGCCCAATTCTCTCGCGTTCTTGTTTCATGTTTTCTTAGTTCTCTCGTTTTCTTGCTTTTACCTCACGATTCGGATTTGTCACCTCCCTCTTTGATTTCTCAGTTTTTTATATTGCACTTAACTTTTGACTATGCCTTTTGTTTCACATTTTTTAATTTGTCTCCTCGCTCTTTGATTTCCCTGATACTCATGCTTTTTGAGTACGGCTTTTGTTTTACGACTCACTTTACCTTACTGACTGATTTCCCCATTTTTATCCTGACTTCTTACGATTCAGTCCTTCATCTGCGCTTGAATTCTTCTTGATCTGATCCAACCGTGACAAGCCCATATTAAACCCATTGGCTGCATCAGTCCTCCCTCTATTTGTTTTTTCTTCTTTTTTTATTATTATTATAAATGTATTTATTTATTGTTTACGACAATTGTTTTTCTAATACTAAATTTAAAATTTCACTTATTTCAAACGTAATTTTCCTAATGAACCATACTATTTTGGGGGGTACTTGTGGTGCTATGGCTATCCTAGGGGTAGCTATAGCTCCCACATAACCCCTCCAAGGCACCACCCATAGTTATTGCCTCAAAGAGATGATTTTACCTCAGACCTTCCACTTTAGAGTAAGGATTCTCCAATACAGCAGAAAGCGTCTTTAACTCTGAGTCTCCTAGTGTATTGTAGGATGTTTTCACAGAAAGATGCAGTTCTCTCAGACTGGAGGTTTCTGACTTTAGTGCTGAGCCCAGAGCTGAACAACTTTTCACTCCAACTTTATCACACCTGATACTGAAGGAAATAAAATGATACATAATGAAATTATGTTAGTACAAATTATCAAACAAGACCTCAAATCATGTGCTGTACCTTCTTATATCAAAAAATGCTAAAAGTACAAACATCAGTTAGACAGTACAGTATGTCCAATGTGACAATTCAGATAAAACTTTTAATTGGAAAATGAATCTGTTGTAAAAATATCTAAGGTTCTTCTTATTACAAAAATAATATAACACTGTTTAATACAAGGGATGAAACAATGCCCAAAACACCAGTAAAAAGTAACATGGTTATATTTGAGTGATTTGGTAATATTTTTGTGTGGCTGCAACTGATTATCTGCATTTATATTATTTCCTATGGGAAAATGCATTAAAGAATTTGTCTCTGGAACAGGTTAAATTTGTGTGCCGAGATACAACTGTGCTTTAAAAAAAAATTGCTGCCTATAGAGTAGAATTACCCTGTGACTGCCTCATTGACCCCATCTTCCACATATCACAACCTAAACTGGTCAAAGAAGGACCATTAAACAAACTAGTTGCCACCAATTCCTCTTCATAACCCGTAAGGATAGATAACCAATATGTATTCTGAATAAGGACAATATTGAATTTGCAACAACAACAAAAAAGCAAGGTAAATTACAGTACTTGTGTTGGATTCCAGCTCAAGACATACTGTACTAGACCCTCTAATGATCCAAGAGTTCCATGCATGTACTTACCCAACAGACCAACTGGCAAGTAGTACCGTTTAAAGTAAACTTCAAAGGCCTTTAGCATTGTTAAGCAAGATTTCAATCTGTAGGAAGTAAAACTGCTCGGTTTAAAAAAAATCTGTTAATAGTGTAGATATGTCAGACCAATAGCGAAAGCTAAATCATCAGGACTCCCTCCAATATAAACATGGCAAACAACAACTCCCAAATGTCCAATGACAAATGCCCAAAGGGACAGCATGCACACAGTTGCATCCTATTACCTAGGTGTATAAATAGAACTTATTCTGAGTTCATCCTGATGCTACCAAGTCCTATTACTGTGAGTGACTAACTAAACAGGTTGGTTTAGATTAGATTTCAGGTTTCCAACAGAGCTATTGACATTTACTGTACAATATTGAGTCAAAAAAACATGTAAAATGTTGTTTAGACAGACGTTCACTAGCTGACAATTTTATTTGTACAAAGAATGAACTGTTATATAGCATATCTCAGTCTGTTCAACAACTCATTGTTGGGTTGCTCATGTTGGGTCAAATGAGATGTAGTGAGCAATTTCCCTCTGGGATTAATAAAGTTCTTTGAATCTTGAATCTAGTGAGTCATTTACAAATGAACACCTGCTTGGGTTATTTTGACCACAACTAGTTTATCTGGTTATATAGCTTATATGGGTCTGTCAAAATTGCGTTATTCGCAGTCTTATTCTATGACAATCTATTCACTGCACATTATGTGAAGTTGTGTACATTTTGGGAACCAGTACTTTAAAATTTAACCCAGCTAGAGTGTTGATTTTACCCACTGGTTGAGTCAAATGAACTACCCATAATTTTGGGTTAAATGGTAAAACCCAGCACTTGGGTCATAACAACCCAGTGCATGTACTGTCCAATAATGACCCAGCGGCTGGGTTAAGGTTTTTAACCAAGCAGTTTTTAAATGTGTGAATTGGCTTACATTTGTGTAAATGTTACATATACAGATCTGGTCGTTAAGACTGCGTGTGTTTTCCCGCGAGATGCCACAATTTAGCGCACGGCATGCCGCGACTTGCCATAAGCAACATTGGGGAATTTAAATAAATGTGTTGTGCTTCACTGAATTTCCGCCAAATGGCGCATGGAAGGACTTTATCTAAAAGCCAAAGTACAACGAAGAATTGTGTATAATTAGTTAGCCTAAAACAATATTGTTTCCAATGCTGATGCAAACATGAATTTTATTTTGTTTTACATCAGATCTTTCATGATGAATGTGTGTATATGTGCTTCATATTATATACAACGCGACAGCACGCTCAGTTACTGTAATCACACTTCTCACCTTTCATGTAGGTCTGCTCGGACTTATTAATTAGTTTTAAACCCTTTAAAAATACAGCTCAAAACCTCCATCAGTTATTAAAGATACCATCTATTTAGAAAAAATGCCTCAGTGATTTCGGTGCTTCAAGAAATCTCCCGGCGCTCTGCGCATAACTCCGGGCCGAAACATGTCGGAAAGAATTTATAAATGTATTCTAAACGTGGGCTATTGTTTTTTTACTTATAATATTTGTTCATTTAATTTAAATGAGGTTTGGGCTCAAGACTTCGATTCGGCATCGTGATCCTCCTCTTTAATTTACTACATAGTTTTAATCAGCACTGTTCCTATTAATCCTCGTAGCTCAGTGACTCGCCTATCATGCGGTAGATCCGGGTTCGATTCCCACCAGGGAATTGCAATTAAATATTATATTAGATTTATATTATATTTGCAAATATGCAATGTGCAGTTGAGTCTTATAAAGGCTGTAGTCATATATTTTTATTATATCGTTTTTGCAGTCCTCATCTGTTACATTTTTGAGGACAATAGTTTTTTCAGCCTGTCAATATCGCTCCTCGCTCACTAGTTAGGCGGCTTCGCCTTCAGATGACGCGCGCGCAACAACGCGGAAGTGCGGCATGCAAGCGGTGCAAATGGAACGCGCCCCACCCAGGGACTTCAAAGAAGAGCCAGCGCGAGCAGACGGATGCAGGAGCTGCCAGGCCCGGATTGGCTAATCGGGAGGACCGGGAGATTTCCCGGTGGGCTTGTCCGTTTTTTGGCCGCAAGGGCCGGTGTCCCCAGCTACCTGCACTCACAGCAGCCGCACTTTTTATTTATTTTATTATTATTTATTTATTTTTACCATAGTCTCACTCTTTTTATTCATTATTTTATCGCAGCCCTATGAGCAGAATGCAGCCTGCAGGTTAATGATGACATAATTATCATTCGACTCCCCGACAGCTCAATCAGTTGTTAAGAGATACGCGAGAGATGAAAAATGGATAATAAAAACCGTAAAGGTGGCGCTGATAAGGCCAGAATAAAAAAAAGAAAGAAAAGAAAGCTCTAGAAACTGACGCGGCCAAATGTACTAAGCTGAGTAAATTTTTTGTTAAAACAAGTGGCAGGGAGAGTACAACAACACATGAAGACGATGAAACGGCCGATGTTCCCGGGAAATTCAGTGTCCAAACGCTGAGAAGGCGAACGAGGATTTTAACCGTTTTTCTCTCGTTTTAAAGTGTTTTTACGAACTTTGTGAATTAAACAGATAACCTATGCAAAATAATCGAGCGTCTTTTCGCTTTTTTTGTATATTTGAAGATAATTCATACGTTTTAAACCGCTGCAAAAGACTGGGCAATTAAAAACGCGCGTTTCGAGAAAAGGGATCCCGTGACTTGCCGCGGCTTTACGCGGCTGCGTGCGGGAAGCTGTGAACATGCCCTTCATTACCTGTAGGGGGCAGTCGTGTTTCAGTCTGAAGTATTGTGTGTCTACTGAAGCCGAAAATGTGTGCAAATTAAACTGCGCATGCGTGTTTGGAGACGCTGTGCCCGCGCTGTGTATCAGTCGGTTGTGGATCATCACGGAGGTACAACACTGCGTGGCTGGAGCTGGAGTTTGTCGTGTTCGAGGTAAGTTTAGCTTTCTTTTTTGGATGTGATTCTCGCTTTCATGACTCCCAATTAATGTTCATCTTAATCTCAGGACGTACAATTAGCAATTTCAGTTTTTAATAGTGTGGAGATTCACAAAACACCGTTTTCGTGTAAAAACCTGAACCTACGGAGCCCCCCAGGGGTCCTGTGGTAAATAAATAAATAAATAAAATAATAACGAACCGAGCGCGCGGATTAATACACCGAGATGTGTGTTTCTTACCCCCACCCCGAGTGAAAACGGCGTGTTCAGACAAAGCCTCGCGAGTTAGATGCCATTTCTGAACAAACTGAGTCGTGTGTGTTAAAGCATTAAATGGTAAAAGAGCACTAGCAATAAACGTTTTTTTTTCTGAAGCCGAACTTTATTAATGAGTTACGAGTAAAGAACCTGTACATATGTTCATACAGTATTGACAGCAGCTCTAATTTGTCTAAATCGCATTGCAGACAATAAAAATAAGTCGAGTCATCCTGTGACCCTGCATGCTTAATCTTTCCACGCATGATTCTTGCTTCTCACTTTTTCCTTAATCCCTCACTGATCTATCTTGTATTTTTCTAACGGTGTCAGAAACTTTGTGTTAGTAGCACTGCTTGACATGCTTGATGCCTTCCTCTTTTGTAATTTGCTTTGGATAAAGGCAAACTTACAAAAGATGAAGAAATGCCTAAATGTAGTTGTACGAATAAAAGATTATGTAATGATACAATGTAAATATTTTCACAGAAACAAAGCGTAAAGATGAGACGTGAATCTGAAGAGGATCTCTTTGATGATTGCCTGGTAAAGCATTGTTTTCTTATTAATTATACAATTTATTAATACCTTGAATATAGTGTTTGTTGTATTGGACAGAAGCATATAAATGCAAATGAATATATAAATCTGAGTAATTATTGAATGAATTTTCATGTTTGGACTAACCCTTTAAATACAAACTCAGCATTCATCATAGGATTTCCTGACACTGTAAAGGTGCAGAGTAATCTATGGAGTGTAGCCATCTCATGCCATGTTTTACAATGTTTTAGTGATGCAAGATTATTGCTAAAGCAATTTAACCCAAGTTTAACAATCTGAAGTATATGAAGTGATGGTCATATTTTATTATCAATTATTTTTATTATTTTTTTTCTCTGTGAAATGAAGTCAGCACAGGTTGAAGCAATTCAGATTTTTTTTTGTTTCTCAAAATAAATTATTTATTTTCTTGTACATTTTATGCAGGGGGACAGACGAAGTGATGCCAGTATGCACCTTCTTAAAATCCTTGTCATCTGTGCTGTTGAAGGGGAAGAACCGGTTGGTGTATCCATAATCCTTGAAGGAGAGGAAATTTTGCAAGAATGTGGCAATAGCTCCGAGCACTGCGCTACACATTTGAGCTATTTTCAGAAAGTTCTTCTATAACTTGATGGGATTAAGCTATCACCAAAAGTGCAAGCTTTAAAGATGAAGTTATCTTAAAACATTTGATTTGGCTTGACTACAAGTCTTTACATGTTGTGTTTACATGTTCAGCTTAATGTTTTAATGCGTTATGGTTTCAATGAATAAAATACTTTTAAGTGCACTAGTCCAGAGTGCTGATTTGAATGTTGCAACTTCACTGCTTCCGAGGGCTATTACGTTTTAACATTTATTCTACAGTTTGTTTAATGTATTTTCTGCTGTATTTTATTCCTAAATGAATGCTGTATTTCATTTATTTATTATTTTACACAATTTTGTTTAAAACAAGTATTTCAGGCCCTGGTGCCGTGCAGTTTTTTTCTATGGATGCAAAATTTAGCTGAATGGACTTTTATTAAAAAGACAACGTGGATCTAGACTGTGAATGTCACAAATATTTGGTAATGTTGGTGAATAAACTGTTTAATTATATTTTAGTTGTGTGATTTATGAAAGATATAGATGAAATAATTACTTAAGTTTCTTTCCAAAACATAAATTAGCAATGTTTACATTATTATAGGGAGTAATATAAATTGATAAAACCAAGTTAAGGGAAAATCTCACAAAACAAAATGATAGTAATTTCATAAAATTAAGGTTCCTGCTGATACAATAATGAATTAACTTTACTTGATTATTTTAAATAAATCTAATTTGTGCATTAAATATAATTATGTAACTTTTACTTGATTTCTTTTATTGTTAATTTAATTAAATAAATTTTACCTGACAATTACGGGTGAGTTTTACTTAGGCTGAATCACAATTCTATTTTCTTCCCCTTGTCCATTGAAACGAAGTGGAAAGGGGAAGGGTATAAATATTTCCCCTAAGAAATGGGACACAACTACAACACTGTTATACGTCATCATACGTTGTCGCTGGTTCCTAATGTTACGTCAGAGGACATGCGCCCATGTTTATCACACATTCCAATAAGAGAGAGATTACTCACTCCCAAAGGTTTTTTGCGCCGTATTTCGATTTTTAAAAAAGTTGCTCATTTTCACCACGAACACGGATGAGTCTTCGGGTTTCCTCAGCCGTCCATATACAGAATATAAATTACAAAACTGTGGTCACGTTGCAATAAGTAAGAATAGTGTAAGCAAAACAATAGTGTATGGCCGTAAGCAAAACAAACAATGCGTTATCAAATGCTCGGGAAAATGCCGTGCTACTGAACTTTCATATTTGTTTGTAGCATGCAGTAAAGTGTATGTGACAAAAATATATATTTGTAATATTGTGCAATATGTGCTATCCGCTAGCAAACTTTAGTGATTTTTTTTGCAAACGTTTCTTTACAGAACATCACCATAAACACAAACACAAGACTAAGGGTAATATACATATAATGAAAACTTGTCATAAAAATCTTTATTAATGTCAAAAATGACTTAACATTTATGGGTCTGCTTGCTCGAGTGAGCAGCCATGTTGAAAACTTCGCTTAGCCCTTCGTTTGAAGTGAGGTCCTGAAAAATCTTCGTTTGGAGGGCTATCTGGCCCTTCCCCCCTCCCCCTACACCTCCAACCAAAAGAGAAATGAGACACCACTACCCCTGCACGTGAACGCATCAAATGGAAGGGTAGGGGGAAGGGGTAGAAATGGTATTCAGCCTTAATATTGGAGCAATAAAATTTACTTAAAATCTGTGTCCAAATTGTTATGAGGATTTTAACAAGTAAATCCTTTAAAGTTCTTTTTTTCAGTGCATGGGTGAACACGATGTTTTAAAAATTTAATTATTTCTATATATATATATATATATATATATATATATATATATATTGTGTGTGTGTGACCGGTGCAACTCACACGTCCTATTCCATTGTCACTCATACTGCCGTAGTTTTTAGAGCCCTAAAAAAGCATTCGCTAGTAAGTAAGTAAATAAAAGACAAATGAATAAATAGTTTTAAATTATATATATACAGGGGCGTAGATTTAGGGTGGACGGATGTGTCCCCACCAATATCCTCCGACCATTGAAATGTCCCCACCAATAATTTAATCCACTTTTTTTTTTATCGTTCTGTCAACATTAACCTAGACACGCAGAAAGGGATAAATCACGTTCTCTCCTTGAGTCCTCCCGCCCCCAAAACACATATGAACATTTTGATTGGCTGTGCCTTTCCCTGCCATCATGTGATAGACTATTGGCTGCGTTCAGACACAAGCAGCGCCAAATGCAGTGGACTCACATTCAGTACAGCAGGCCAGGATATAGTCTGTGAATACGGACGTAAAACTAACAGCAGATTAAACAGCTAAATGTAAAAGTATAAATATGATCCCTGTCAGTCTCCTAATCTAGTGACTGTTTGTCAGAAATCAGTATTGTGAAAGAAATTGATAAACTAATATACTAATATTGCCATATGGCTAGAATTTTGTTGACACCAATAGACAATCCAATTCAATTCAATTTTATTCATATAGCGCTTTTAACAATGGTCATTGTCTCAAAGCAGCTTCACAAAAAATAAAGAAATTTAACAAAAAAAAACAAAATAATAATAATAATAATAATAATTATAGAAAAGAAAATAATTGGAAGTGTGGATGTGTGAGAAAAATGTGCAGATAATAATAATGAGACGAATGAATGAAATGTCTCTGATGAGCAGCCAAGGGTGGCGGCGACGGTGGCAAGGAAAAACTCCCTGAGATGGCATTAGGAAGAAACCTTGAGAGGAACCAGACTCAACAGGGAACCCATCCTCATTTGGGCGATAACAGATAGAAATGATATAACATCTTGTGTGTTGTGCAGGTGAAAATTCAATATGACAGAAATTATTTAAATTGACATGAAGACCAGTTCAGCATAGGGACGAGTCAGTAGGTGCAGAGGGCAGATGAGGTCTGGATCACTGGAAGCACAGGAGCAGCATGTGTAGCTCCAACCATCATAAAGCTGAATCCAGCTGGAGCTGGTCCTTCTCTGGATGCCTCAGGAACCTCGCAGGGTCGGCGTTTGTCTACTGAAGCTGGCAAAATCTCCCGATGCCTCGGGATGGGTAGAGAAATACAGAACAGATGGGGAGAATTAGCGTAGTTGCCATTTGGTATAGGTGTACTGGAGTATGAGATTATGGGATGAGTTATGTGTATGCCAGATTAAAAAGATGCGTCTTGAGTCTACTTTTGAACTGAGAAACTGTGTCTGCTCCCCGAACACTGTCTGGAAGGCTATTCCAAAGCTTTGGAGCTAAATATGAAAAAGCCCTACCCACTTTTGTAGATTTTGAAATTCTGGGAACTACCAGAAGTCCGGAGCTTTGTGATCTTAAGGCGCGTGGTGGATTGTAGCGTATCAGAAGACTGGTTAGGTATGTGGGAGCTAAACCATTTAAGGCCTTGTATGTAAGTAATACTATTTTGTAATTTATTCTAAACTGAACAGGTAGCCAGTGCAGGGATGATAATATTGGGGTTATATGATCATATTTTCTGGATCTAGTGAGAACCCTGGCAGCTGCATTTTGGATTAACTGAAGCTTGTTTATTGAGGATGCAGGAAAACCACCTAGTAATGCATTACAATAGTCCAGTCTGGAGGTCATGAATGCATGAACTAGCTTTTCTGCATCAGATACGGATAAGATAAGTTTAGCAATATTTCGAAGATGGAAAAAGGCTGTTTTTGTGATATTTGAAATGTGATTTTCAAAAGACAAGTTACTGTCTAATATTACGCCCAGGTCTTTTACTGCTGAGCTGGTAGTAACAGTACATCCTTCTAAGCGCAGGCTGAATTGTGAAAGCTGTTGTGTGCTGGTTTTTGGGCCAATAAGTAATATCTCTGTCTTATCTGAATTTAATAAAAGAAAGTTATTGGTCATCCAATCTTTTATGTCCTGGACACACTCAGTTAATCTAGACAACTTAGGTATTTCGTCTGGTTTAGTTGAGATATATAATTGGGTATCATCAGCATAACAATGGAAACTAATCCCATGTCTTCTTATGATGTTACCCAAGGGAAGCATGTATATTGAGAACAACAGAGGTCCTAAAACTGACCCTTGTGGGACCCCATATTTCACTGGCATTACACCAGATGGTTCTCCATTTAGATCTACAAAATGGTAGCGATCAGACAGGTAAGATCTAAACCATTTTAATGCCTGTCCCTGAATACCTATATAATTTTGTAAGCAATCTATGAGAATATTATGATCTATAGTGTCGAATGCAGCACTAAGATCGAGCAGGACTAGCAATGAGATGCAGCCTTGGTCTGAAGCTAAAAACAAGTCGTTTGTAATCTTAACTAGTGCAGTTTCTGTGCTATGATGGGGCCTGAAACCTGACTGAAATTCTTCAAGGATGTTGTTATCCTGCAAGAATGTGCAAATTTGAGCTGATACTACTTTTTCTAGTATTTTTGATATGAACGGAAGGTTTGAAATCGGTCTGTAATTTGTTATTTCATTCGCGTCCAAATTAGATTTTTTAAGAAGCGGCTTAATAACTGCTAACTTGAAAGGTTTAGGGACGTGACCTAGATGTAATGAAGAATTAATAATGTTTAGAAGTGGTTCTCCAACCGTAAGCATCACTTCTTTTAAAAATCTGGTTGGGATTGGGTCTAACAGGCACGTTGTTGATTTAGCCGAGGTGATGAGTTTATACAGCTCTTCCTGTCCTATACCTGTAAAGCACTGAAAATCTAAATGTGAAGCTATAGGCTGAACTGGATCGTGAGATACTATTAGAGGCTGAACCTCCATTATTTTCTTCCTGATATTATTGATTTTTTCATTAAAGAAGTCCATAAAGTCTTCACTTCTAAACTGTGATGGGATACTCTCTGCGGACATCTTAGGTTTTGATAGGCGAGCCACTGTACTAAATAAGAACCTGGGATTGTTTTGGTTTCAGTTGGCTAAGATGCTCAGTCCTAGCAGTTTTTAGAGCCTGTCTATAGTTGCACATACTGTCTTTATACGCAATTCGAAAAACTTCTAATTTAGTTTTCCTCCATTTTCGCTCGAGGTTACGGGTTGCTCTCTTTAGGGCGCGAGTATGACTGTTGTACCACGGTGCAAATGTTTTATCTCTGACTTTTTTTAATCTGATGGGAGCAACAGTGTCTAATGTACTGGTAAGAATAGTGCCCATGCTGCTAGTCACTTCATCTAGATCATCTGCATTTAGGGGTCTAATAAGAAATTGGGACAGATCCGGCAGATTACTTGTGAATCTGTCTTTAGTAGTGGGATTCATATTTCTAACAGATTGATAACGTGGGGAGACACAGCTAATCTGTTCTACGGGTAGAGTATATGTCAGGAGGTGATGATCTGTGATATCATCACTTTGAGGTATGATCTCTATATTAGAGACATCTATACCATGGGATATAATTAAATCTAGCGTATGATTAAAGCGGTGAGTTGCTCCAATTATATTTTGCTTAACCCCAAAGGAATTTAGTAAATCCATAAATGTGAGTGCTAAAGCGTCGTTAGCATCATCTAAATGAATTTTATAAGTCTACTACTATCAACACTTTGTCAGAGTTAACCAATAGGTCTGATAGCAGATGTCCAAATTCTTTAAGAAAATCGCCATATGGCCCCGGGGGTCTGTACACGGTGGCCAGGGTAAAATATAGCAAGGGTTTATTACGTATTTCATTTAATGCAACATTAATGATAAGCACTTCAAATGAATTAAACCTGGGCCTTATTTTCTGGGTAACAGTGAGTACATCATTGTAGATAGTGGCGACACCACCACCGCGACCAATTAGACAGGGCTCGTGCTTATAGAAATATCCTGACGGAGTAGACTCATTCAGACCAAAATATTCATTTGGTTTAAGCCAGGTTTTGGTGAGACAGAGTGCGTCAAGGCAATAATCTGAGATAATTTCATTAACAATAAGTGCTTTATTGTAAGTGCAATCCACTTCAGAAAAATAGTTTTTAAAATGCATTCACTTACTTGGCGAACATTAATGATTTGATTCGAGGTTTGCACACTGAGACTCAGAAAAAGTGAAATAAAATGATTGCTGTTTAAATGGCATGTGTTTATCCTGTTTTGTCAGGTAACAGAACCTAAACACCTGTGCTGTATATCAGACAGCGATGGAGAGAGTGTAGATTACACACAGGTGCTCTCTAGTCATTAGCACTCATCAGGCAATGTCTATGGCCAACTGACTGCACTCAGACCAAAGGGGGCTGAATAATTACACACACCCCACTTTTCAGTTATTTATTTGTAAAAAAAAAATGTTTGAAATCATGTATGATTTTCGTTCCACTTCTCGCGTGTACACCACTTTGTATTGGTCTTTCACGTGGAATTCCAATAAAATTGATTCATGTTTGTGGCTGTAATGTGACAAAATGTGGAAAAGTTCACGGGGGGGGGGGGGGGCGAATACTTTTGCAAGCCACTGTAGTTGTCCTGAGATTTAACATTGTTACCAATAATAGGCTGAGGCATTCTCTGTCCATGCTCATAAGGAATCCCTCAATGTTTTTCAATTAGGGGACAGAAGCAGATCAGCCATGTTGTAGTTCAGGTGAAGAGGCGAGGTCACAGGAGGTCAATCTGAATGTTGATTATACAGTATATAACATATAATGTGTGCGTGTATTATACATGTTGATTATACTAATATTTAGCATTATGAGGAGTGATAGGCTGAGGATGTAAGTGATTCATTAGTGTTTTTGGCAAAAGTTTTGAACTGACATTTCACTTTTTTGTCACGCTATTTCATCAGGTGGCAATGCTGTCCGGTCCTAGTGCAGTCAGAGGGGAAGAGTTAGGGTCAAAGCCATTGTTCACCCCCAAAAAAACTTTACTCACTATTTACTCCTTAAGTGGTTCCAAACGTTAATGATTTTCTTTATTTTGTTGAATACAAAATAAGATATTGGGGGAAAAAGCTGAAAACATTGACTTCCGTAGCAGGAAAAACAAATACTAAAATAATCAATGATTACAGGTTTTCAGCATTCTACAAAATATCATATTTAGTGTTTATCAGAAGAAAAAAAGAACAGCCTGGACAATATTGATGTCAAACAAATATGCCAGCAGTTTATTTTTGTTAACGAGAGGCGAAGGCATGTTTTTGTCTCCTTCATATAGGAGCAATAGGCATTGAGCTGTTGTGTGGTACTCTACCTAGTAGTTCATGTTTAGATGTAATCTACTTTTATATATATATATATATATACAGATGATTGAGATGTTTCATTTGCACTAGGGCTCAATAAAGAATAGTTTTTATTTTATTAAAGACTATCTTTTTGTCAGTTATGAAACAATCCTTTAACTTTACACTATTCCTTAATTTAACTTAAGGAATTGCATTTCGAGTGGATTAATATCAATCGAAGCATTGCTAGTATTAATGTAAAGTGATTTCGCACCATATTAAGAAAAACATGTATTCAGTGGACATAGTTGGGGTGGGAGGTTGGTAGGTGGATGGGGCAGGGGGTTGGGGGTTGGTGGGTGGAAAAGGGGATTGGGGGATGGGGTATTAGTTGGAGTCATAGGTAGCAAACCTACGCCCTTGTGTGTGTGTGTGTGTGTGTGTGTGTGTGTGTGTGTGTGTATATATGGAAATATAATTAATATTTTCGTGTTTAATTACAAAAAAAAACATTTTAATGGTTAGTGATTGTTGCAGACATTTACACTATTTTTGAGAACTATTAAGTTCTCCTTCAACGTGTCATAGCCGATAACTGCCCCTTTGATCTGCTGGGTATGGCGGGGCGTCAACTAATGATCAGTGTGTGTAAAGTACGCTACTTTACACTGATCAGCCGTCGACGCCCCGCCATACCCAGCACATCAAAGCAGCACACTCATAAACTCTCATAAACTCTCTCTTAAATAAATGAGCGTGCTGTTTGTGCAACAGCGCGACAAACATTACCTGTCCTTTTATGAACTGCACAAGTAGTGGTGGTCATTAACTGCTAGCTAACTGGGTAAGGGGGTTACAGGGGGGTCTGTAGCTCTATGTCCAGAGCTCCGTTTTAGGGACCATGTTTAGTTTTAAAGTAAGTTACAGTTTTATTTCACTAAAAGCCATCTAATATGGATACCCACATAATTATGGATTATTATATTTATGATATAAAAAAACACTGTTTTTGAAGAAAATATATTAAGTAACAGATAATATTAGGTTTATATTTCAAATTAGATAAAATGCTGATTTTCCAGCAGTAAAATTATTGTATCTCTATACAAAACCTCCACTGCGTGTATTCATTCACAGGCTCCAGAGCACGCACAGAGAAATAGGAGACTGTGGTTTAGGAGTGGATTGGAGAGAAGAGAGCTGTTCAGTTACTATAAAAAAAATCTAAAAAAATATATAAAAACATAATATGATCTTTTTGAGTTATGAGGTTTTTTTTATTACACATAAGACAACCTTTCAGTTTTGTAAATATTCTAGTTATAGTGTGTTAAGTTTTTCTTTAGGTTAAACGGTTTTGAGAATTAGACCATCCAGCTAAGATCAATATTATGTCGTTGATTGATAAAATCTGGATTAAGGATATTTTATTTTGTTTTATTTATTTAATTTGTATTTTTCATCTTCCCCCCTGAGGGATTGCCACCTTATTGTGGTCAGGGGGTTTGCGTGCCTCAGTGCTTGGATGATAACCGAGGGCTCAAGGGAGGTGTGTCTGTGTGTGTGTGTGTGTGTGTCTGTGTGTGTGTGCTGTAGCCTGTCCTTTTTTCAGCGGATTTTTCCGCTACCGCAGATCAGTTTATCAACTTGTAATATATAAATTTTAGGAATATATTAACATGTGCAGACATCATTATATGTTGAATGGAACTTGTAAGCCTTTGAATGGTGTTAAAAATACTTGCAAAACAAGTATTGCAGCCATACATTGGAGGGAACTTCTGAGATGGTCAGTGATTGATGGCACGGTCGGTCGGAGGGGGTTGTGATCACACCTATAGATCTTTTGTTCTAGGCTATCGGTCAAATATCTCTCCACTTGGAAGCAAAAACATGCAAGGGATTTCAGCATCTCGACGCACATACTAAGCTGTTTATAAAGTAGACACTGTTTGTTTTTTCATTTTGTAATTTTTCCCGTGTTTACCGTGTACTGTACAATGTATATTCATTTTTTAATGAATTACTGTAAATAAACTACACATTCCGTTGATTTACCAGAAATGACTTTTCTGTTTTTTGTGTGTGCTAAACTAAACTTCAGGGTCAAAGTAATAGCGATTTTATTTGAAAAGTATTATATATTTACAATGCTGATAAGTTCAAGCTTAGATTCATATATAAACTGCTTCAAAGTCTTTCCACCCCGTGACCGCTGAAATCCGACAGACGCAGGGCTCAAGGGAGGTGTGTCTGTGTGTGTGTGTGTGTGTGTGTGTGTGTGTGTGTGTGTGTGTGTGCGCGTGCGCTGCAGCCTGTCCTATTTTCAGCGGATTTTTCCGCTACCGCAGATCAGTTTATCAACTTGTAATATATACATTTTAGGAATATATTAACATTTGCAGACATTTAAGGTTGCGCTGCCCTCTCTTGCCCCTGCGTAGAGCCTACGCACACACACACATCTATCTATCTATCTATCTATCTATCTATCTATTATATAAATACACATTTGAAATCTGCATCTACATTTTCTGTTACAAGTATAGAATTAGTTTGAGCTGAGACTCGTGATCAATGGTGTTAGGGTACTTATGTAGTGATAATTAGTTTCAGCCAAATCATTAAAACTAACAATGGACTATGACACTCTTGAGAGGGGATATGAAGGTGTTATTCATTTATTTATTCTCTACAAGGGTGCGAACTACAGTACACAGACCAAACTGTAACTTTCTCTTATACTACTATAAAAATTCTAAATATAAACAAACAAAATACAGCTTTTTTTCCTCAGAGGTAAACGGAAAAGTGAAGTTGTTCAGCTGTTTACTGTCACTGCAGCTTCTTCAAAGTCTTCCCGTTCCGTGACCGCTGAAATCCGACACGACACCACGTTAGGCTACGTCTTGACTCAATTGTATACCGACGGTGATTGGATGTTTCCCGAGGGCTTAGGGGAGTGTGTGTGTCTGTGTGTGTGTGTGTCTATGTGTGTGCGTGCGCGCGGGTACTTGGTCTACTGTTATAAAAACTCTAAATATAAACAAACAAAATACAACTTTTTTTTCAGAGGTAAACGGAAAAGTGAAGATGTTCAGTGTCACTATGCAGATGTTACACTCATATCTTTGGTTTAGTTCTCATTGAGTTGCCACACATCATTTCCACATTTCACTCGCTTTTATTCCTCTTATGTGAGCATAAACATTGAAACATTCCACAGGTTTATAATACACCGCGGCCAAGTGAACCACGTTCCCGTCGAACGAAACGAGGCATAATCGTGGTGTTTGCTTCGGTTATGACACACCATAGTTTATTACCTGCTGTAGATCTGATTATTTATTCAAACACAATAATAAAGCTTTATCCTCAGGAGGGCTCAGTACATTGTTTTAGCGATAGTTTCACGGAAGCGAGTTCAGAACTAATCTAAACAAACAAACAAAAAAAAAAAACATCCGAAGCTTCAAATAGAATGAACGAACTAATGAAATTGATATATATGTAATTGATATACTGTATATACAGACGTGTGTGTGTCATTTTAATTCAAATTAACATTTTAATGCTTTCTGATACACTTATCAACTTATCCACATACACTCATCAACACAAACTCTCCGTGCACGCACACACAATCTCTAAAAAATTAATATTAATAACATACATATACAAATAAACAAATGTAGGTGTAATAAAAGTAGTCGTGATGTCAGTACTCGCCCAGCAAACCAGCCTTTTGCAGCGGCTTAAAACGTATGAATTATCTTCAAATATACAAAAAAAAAGCGAAAAGACACTCGATTATTATGCATAGGTTATTTGTTTAATTCAAAAAGTTCATAAAAACACTTTAAAACGAGAGAAAAACTGTTAAAATCCTCGTTCGCCTTCTCAGCGTTAGGTAGCGAGTGACGTCATGATTTGAATCTGCGCGCCACCGGGGAAACATAGGGAAACTGACTTTCCCGGACCACCGGCTTTTAGATAAAGTCCTTCTATGCGCCATCTGGCGGATATTCAGTGAAGCACAACACATATATTTTAAATTCCCGAATGTTGCCTCCGGCAAGTCGCGGCACGCCGCGCGCTAAATTGCGGCATCCCGCGGGAAAACACGCGCAGTCTTAAAGGCGACATCTGTACATTAGCTGTGTGATGATAGATGTGATACTGATTCATTCTAAATATATTTAAGGTTATACTTTGTAACTTATGTAACTCAAGGGTAGAGTGCCTACTCGTGATAACCACGATACTCTTTTTTTACCCACTCAAACATCCAGTTCTATTAAACCATCTGGTTAAATATCAAACACACAGGAACAGCAATTATAGGACACCACACTCATGGTTACTCATGTTATTCACATCTATCCATCCATCCATCCATCCATCTATCCATCACTCAGCACCCGCATATGATGGAGAAAGAATATATCCTGAAATCCAGGATATACTGTATGGATATCCATGATTAAACAGACATACATAATTTTTAACAAAGCACATATTATAATAGAATTTTTACATTAAATAATCTGAATTGTTTTTTTCTTTAATTTCACAAAGTATGAAAACTTGAAGTTTATTACAAATGTTAACTGGGTGAATTGATTTCCAGGAGTCTCTTGTTAACATTTAGGCATTTGGCAGACGCTCTTATCCAGAGCGACTTACATTCTTATCTCATTACACATCTGAGCAGTTGAGGGTTAAGGGCCTTGCTCAAGGGCCCAACAGTGGCAACTTGGTGGTTGTGGGGTTTGAACCTGGGATCTTCCGAACCGTAGTCCAATGCCTTAACCACTGAGCTACCCCTGGCCCTGTATTTGTTAAAAATACAGTGCTTTAAAAAAAAAAACATCATCTCACTGTATTACCTTTGCGCACATGTCAGGCAATTTCAGACATCCCTGATACTTCCACAGCCAGTAGGAAGAGGGGAAACCGATTTTCCTGATGATCAGGAAAATATGTTTCCCATACTTGAATATAAAAGACAGTGTTTTAAAAAACATTCTGTGCATTGTGTTACCTTTGCCATGTATACACGCCTCTGAGGCAATTTCAGATATCCCTGATACTTCCACAGCCAGAAGGGAGGAGAAAACGGATTTTCCTGATGAATTTTTTATTAGTCCCACAAGTGGAAAATCTGCATTGTCATTGCAGAAAAGTGGACAGTGCAAGACAAAAACAGCTAAAAATAAAAACTGTACCAAGAGTAGAGACATAAATATGGACACATCCCAGATAGCAGAACAACATTGAATCATCATTGAATCAACATTAAAGCATCAACCAACTTGTCACTGAATCAATGTTGAAATTTAAATGTTAAATGTTGATTTTTCATCAGGTCTGCACCTTGAAATAATGTTATTTCAATGATGAAAAATAGATCAAGATGGGCATAAAATCAATGTTTGTTCAACGTAAATTCAATCACTTATTTTACATTGAATCAACATTGAATCAACATTGAAGCAATTATAGTTTAGTCTTGCTTTATGTACAGCAAGATTCTATGACAGTAAATCATGTCCATTTTGATTTATTTCTTTAAATCAGAGACCATGTAGGGCTGAAAAGCTTTTTTTTTTTTTAAACAAAAAGTCAGTAACTCAACATCCTTCAGTTTACATGTAAACATATTTATTTATTTATGCTCCATACTAGGGCTGCACGATATTAGGAAAATATGCGATATTGTTGTTGAATATTGCGATAACGATATTTCTTGCGATATAACATTTCCCTAGAGAAATGCATTTTTTTATTATTATTATTGCCTATTTTTTTATTATTTATTTATATGTAATGATCATACTAAAATAAACAGGTAATAGATATTCGTGTGATGTAATTAAATCTAATTCAGGCTAAAAAGAAACTATATGTCAAGGAAGTTGCAAATATTTAGACTTCAAAACACTATGAATGACTTAAAACCCTCAGCAGATATTCTGATCACACACACACTCGCTCCGCGACCGGCACTAGGACCTGGAAGTAATGCGGGCGCGAACCCGGAAGTATAAGAGGAGTAAACAAACCATTGCATACAGCTTAGTCACTGTGTTCACCATGTCGGTTCAGACTGTTTACTTTCTGATTTGAGTGTGTGTTTATAGGACGCGGGTTAAATGTGTGTTTTTCCCTTGCTCCCTTTCTGTGAGAGTCCTTAAACTAATTTGCGTGGTTATCCTGCCTACTCGCTTGCTTCCGCGTTTGGGTTTACCGTCCACGTTACAAAGGGCTAACGGCTAATCGCTAAGTCTTCTGATCATCCCGGGTTAGTTCGCGACAGAATGAAGTTTATATAAAAAAGATATAAGCGGGTATTAAACATAGTAAGGGCCCATCTGATTGGTCAAATTTGGACACACAAATGCTTGGCAAATAAAGTATTTATCGCAACTCTTTGCGTTAAATGGTTATCGCGCATGCCATTATCGCGATAACGATATTTTTTCGATATATCGTGCAGCCCTACTCCATACCCATTTAAACAAGAAGTAACATCACAATTGCAATAAAACAACTACATAATAAAACACACTACAACTTACATACAAATTATTATAAACTGGATGACAAAATGACTTTTTAGAAGAGAACTATTAGAAGAGATTGTTAATTCTGAATTCATAAAACAGAATCTAACTGCCAAGAGAAGAGACTGGAAAACCATAATATAAAAATGGCAACCTGCCTCAGCAAAATTCAGTCAAATGCAAATAGAAACAACCAAGTCAGAAACACAACAGATGACTGAAACATTATTCGTAAGTTGAAATGTATTTACTCAGCAAAACAGATAATAAGACATGAGTCTGAACTTATGGTTTTCCACCACGAGCAATTCCCCCCCAGCCGTTCTGGGGCATAACGAAGCCATTTCTGAACTGTTGAAGCAAAGAAACTCTGTGGCCTCCTTTTCTTCAGCTTTCAGCTGTTGTTGTTGTAGTGCATCTAAAGAATGAAAAAACAAACAAAAGGTTAGAACTATACAATGCTCTAAAAACTTGGAGTGGTAGTTGTTTATGAATGACAGAAGGTGGGTCCTAAATTTTTGGAAATGTGACTTTTTACAAATGTGCAGATATGCAACATATGTTTTGAAATGTCCTACAATCTTCCATAGATACAATGCGCACATTAGATTTTTTTTTATATACAGGTCCTTCTCAAAAAATTTGCATATTGTGATAAAGTTCATTATTTTCTGTAATGTACTGATAAACATTAGACTTTCATATATTTTAGATTCATTACACACAACTGAAGTAGTTCAAGCCTTTTATTGTTTTAATATTGATGATTGTGGCATACAGCTCATGAAAACCCAAAATCCCTATCTCACAAAAGATTAGCATATTTCATCCGACCAATAAAAGAAAAGTGTTTTTAACACACTATTATTAAGGAGAGTTGGCAGGCCAATTGAGCACAGTAATACCATGCTGAAGCAAACATGATTTTGTTTTAGTCTATTCGCTGAATACAACGTGACCCACATCACCTCTTGGTGAAGACCCACAGAAACCGTTACTGTAATCCCCCTTCTCACCTATCCTTGGTGTGAAGTTATCAAACCGGTTTCGCTGATTCAAGCACTTTTCAAGCACGGTAATTCTGCTTCAAGCACTTTCCGATGCTGTTGCTAGGAAATTCCACCCCACAGCCCACAACAACAAGCAAATAAGAGACATAATTAACGAAGTTCTTAGAAAGAAAAGATTGAGTTTTCTCTTTTCTAAAAAAAAAAATAATTAATGAATACTCTTGCTTTTGTAAAGATTTTGAGTGACCATTTGCCATATACAGTACGGCCTGCTTTATTATGAATTTAATAAAACTTTATTGCAACTAAATTGTGTGTGTGTGCCTTATTGAATATTTAATAATGCTTCCGGAACATTGTTGTCCATACGTTTTACAGTATGTACAGTATATCGAAAACAGTGAAGCATAAAACACAAACCGAAAGGACAAATTAAGGAATGTACGAAACATTAACACCTTTACCGTGTTCAAATAAATACTGTAGAGTTACTGCATTATGTTTCAAGACATCCTTAATTTAAAAAAAAATTCCCTAATTATATGTCCACAAATACTTTGACAACATACACTTATCAACTTATCCACATAAACTTATCAACACAAACTCTCCGTGCACGCACACACAATCTCTAAAAAATGAATATTAATAACATACATATACAAATAAACAAAAATATAAACGTCTATATTGAAGTTTACGGTAAAGCAGAGTCGGCTAAGCACACGTGATGACGCGCGCCCTCACCTCTGTTACGGCTGCCTACAGTATTTGGCCAAAAGAATTATAATAATTGAACGATATGCCTGGTCCTGGAAAGAGACATCAACAGTCCGGCGCTGAGAAACGAAAGAACCGAAAGAAAAAAAAAAGCCTAAGATGAAGCCCGTGCATCAATTCCAGAAATAAAACTTTACTTTATTCTGTCGACGTTAATAATGTAATAACGTAACGTTAACGTAAAATAACGTAAATTTCATTTAACAGCAGGGCGGACAATAAATATATATTTTCATAAATTTATTGCATTGTTTATGTTGTTTACAGTCAAGCCATCAACATACAATAAAATGTAAACATGAGATCTAAACTAAAAACTGTGCTCCCTGTGCTGGTGCTGGCAATATCATCTCTTTGTTCTGCTGTCTCCGGCTCCCTCCCTGGTTCTGAATCTGCCCCTTCCTCTACTCTCACTCACACTGTCTCAGAACAGACTGACTCCTGAAGCAGGAGATAGATAGTTAGATAGTTTTTTTTATCACTCTATACACAATACTTTGCTATTTTTATAGATGTTGAGCATCGTGAGCAAGCCCGAGATCATATTAACGTTAATTATCACCAGCCGGCATGAATAGGCCGGCTCACGAGTAACGTGAGTTGGACGCACACCAATCGATTCGACTATGGTTAATCGCTCACTCCGTAGGCTCCCTGAATAGGCAGGAAAGGGATGGAGCCGCGCATTCGTGCCGGCTGGAAAAAAAAAACTAAACAGATCTAACAGATGAGGACTCAGATTAATGTGCAAAAAATATATAATAAAACTATATAAGTCTACATAGCCTTTATAAGACTCTACCTTAAGCGCACTTAAAACATTTTATTTAGTTTTAAAATAAAACAATTTTAAAACATCATCACTCGGGATTCGAACCGGCGCTTTGTAGATCTCTGGTCGAGCGTTCTAACCGCTACACCAAGCGGCCACTTAGAGACAATGCACACCAGAGACGTTAATAAGCCACTTGACTTCTTTGAAAGCAAGTGTACTTCATTGATAAGTGATGAAGTAAGCCTGTTATAATAATAACTTGGTGTTATTTGATCTTATTGGTTTAGAAATTTATATTTAAATAAAACCCTACACACTTCTTTTCTAATTACACGTGATAAAATCTAAAGGCTCACTGTGTTAATATTTATTGTGCTTAAATTTGATCTTAATAAGATTTGATTTAATTTGAATTCTACATTTGTACTGTAATTATAGTACTGTGATTATGAATTCGATCAACTACAGTGTTTCACTTGATGTTATCGGCTACTACGTGTATTATTTAATGGGACGCGTCTCATTAATGAGGCAGAGAATGAACTAAGGCATGAGGCGTCAGTCTGTAGTTATATAGAGCCACTCAGTGGTAAAAGCCAGCAAATGCACATGCCGTAATGCGGCGGCGACGTTAAATACGACGCTCCGATTTTGTAACCACTGTATAACAGCTTGAATTCTCTGAGGCCTGGATTTAGCTAATGTCAAACAGTATACTTCATCAGTCTGTCTCCAGCTTTATCTTATTGCAGTTGCCAGATCAGCTTTGCAGGTTGGAACCTTGTCGTGGACCATTTTCTTTAATTTCCACCACAGATTTTCAATTCGATTAAGGTCCGGACTATTTGCAGGCCATTCCATTGACATTATATGTATTTCCTGTAGGAATGTTTTCACAGATTTTGCCCTATGGCATGATGCATTATCATCCTGAAAAATGATGCTACCATCACCAAACATCCTTTCAATTGATGGAATAAGAAAAGTGTCAAATCTCAACATAAAGTTGTGCATTTATAGAAGATGTAATGACTGTCATGTCTCCCGTACCTTTACCTGACGTACAACCCCATATGAATAATGATTGTGGAAATTTGCATGTTTTCTTCAGGCAGTTGTCTTTATAAATTTCATTGGAATGGCACCAAACAAAAGTTCCAGCATCATCACCCTGCCCAATGCAGATTCGTGATTCATCACTGAATCTAACCCTCATCCAGTCATCCGCAGTCCAAGATTGTCTTTCTTTAGCCCACTTAAACCTTGTTTTTTTCTGTTTAGATGTTAATGATGGTTTTCTTTTGGCTTTTCTGTATGTAAATCCCATTTCTTTTAGGCGATTTCTTACTGTCCGGTCACAGACATTGACTCCACTTTCTGCCCATTTGTTCCTCATTTGTTTTGTTGTGCATTTTCTGTTTTCAAGGCATATTGCTTTAAGTTTTCTGTCTTGGCGCTTTGATGTCTTTCTTGGTCTTATTATGCATTTACTCACCAATAATGGCTACCTTTTTAATTTGGTCAAGTCTCCAAGTCGAAGGAGCCCAGCAGCAGATTCCGTACCATGGCAGTAGCAGAGGTGGCAAGGCGGGCTGCTCTCCACGCTTCTGCCTGGCAAAACACCCCAGAGCCCTTTATAACTTCAATCTGAAAAATAATTTCACATCACAATATTAATTTATTGGCAACCTTTATAAACTTTTCATGTTTCATACTGATTCTTATGTTTAGCTTCCCAATAGTTAATAGGATTTTATGTATAAATGCAGATTAATGATAATCTGGACATTCTGGACATTTGTTTACATGCAGGGTAAAACTACAACAGGAACAGTACAAAATAAAAACTGAAAAAAGACGGACATTCAGAGTAAAACAGTGCAAGATAAAATAAAAACTGTACAAAACATACATGCAGGGTGTCATGCACACTCAGCCGCGACCGGCACTAGGACCCGGAAGTAAGACGGTCGCGAACCTGAAAGCATAAAGGTAAACAAGATGGCGCCGCACATCGCTCTGTCATTGAGTTATGCCCAGATCCTTTCGGAATCGTTCCCGTATCTGTGAGTACTCACTTTCTTGGCTATCTTTTCAGACTGAGTGTGTGTTTATAGGACTAGGGTTAGATTGTGTCTTTCCTTTGCTCATTGAGTGTGAGAGTCCTTATAACAAAGCGCGTGATTATCCTGCCCGCTCGTGTTTATCCGCGTTTGGGTTTACCATTCACGCTACAGGGCTAACTGCTAAAGCTATCTGCTCATCCCGGTTTGTTCGTGACAGATAGCACGATCATCATTCTAGTCATCCCGGTTAGTTCGTGACAGAATGACAGAGCCGAGAGCAGTAAACCCAGCGGATTACGCCCGCCTCCGCGATGTGGTTGACCAGCATGCTTTGCTCATCAATACGCTAACCGCGGAGCTCGGTTCTCTGCGCCGCAGTGTCCAAGACATCGCGGCCTTGCGCCGCGAGGTCGCGGAGCTTAGGCAGGAGAACGCGAGCCTCCGGGAGGCGGTTGGTGGGCTGGCTAGCTGCCCGCCCGCCGCGGCGGTCGCGGCGCCGCCACCCCCCCCCCCTTCTGACGTTTTTTTAGCTCTTCCAGATAAATGGGATGGCACGGATGGGAAATGCAGTGTGTTTTTAACATCGCTGGAACTGGTGTTTGAGTTCAATCCCACCAAGTACTCCACCGACCGGCTGCGCATTGCACTCCTCGTCTCGTTGCTATCAGGGCAGGCAGCAGAGTGGGCCACGGCAGTCCTGCGCGCAGACACAGACACCGCGCACTCCTACAATGAATTCACCCACCAACTCAAGTTAACCTTTGAACATCCTGCGGGCGAGGTGGAGACCGACACAAAGCTCTACCACCTGCGGCAGGGAGGACTGTCCGTGAGTAAATACACCGCCGAGTTCCGGACACTCGCCATCCAGACCTCCTGGGGAGACGCGGCCCTCCGGACGTCCTACTTCGAGGGGCTGGCTAATCGAATCAAAGACGAGCTAGCCGGACGAGAGCTCCCAGCCACACTGGAGGGGCTAATCCAGCTAGTCCTCCGGATCGACCAGCGCCTCCTATCCCGTCCGAGGCCAGCACCTCGAACCCTGCCGCCACCACCCACGTACGCCTGCATTGTACCAAGACCACCAACCACCGTCACCACCGCTCTCCCTGGACGTGTCGGATCTCCACCCCCTGCCGTGGTTGACACCGGAGCCGGGGAACCCATGCAGCTAGGGCGCGCCTCCCTGACCGTGGCGGAACGCGAGAGACGCTACCGCGAGGGACTGTGCGCTTACTGCGGATCAGCCGCGCACCATCGAGTGACCTGCCCGTCCCGTCCGGGAAACGCCCAAACCCGGTGAGAGAGAGGAGAGACTCCCCGGGTATCATCCATCTCTCCGCGACCACCGACAACGCTGAGACTCGACTCACGGTCCAGGTAACCCTCCATCTTGGCCACAAACGGGTCAGAAGTGCCGCGTTCATCGATTCTGGTGCCGCGGGTAACTTCATTGACTCAACGTATGCCAGAGGATTGGGGGTAAAGATAGAGGCGTTATCCCAGCCAGTAAAAATCACCTCAGTCGACGGGCGGCCCCTCTCATCCAGCCCCATCACCCAGCAGACTTCACCCATCACTCTCATCCTCGGCCAACATCAGGAGTCTATCCAATTTCACCTTACACCCATCTCCTCTCCACCCATCATCCTCGGCTACCCCTGGCTCTTACAGCACGACCCACTCATCTCCTGGTCCCAGAACCGAATCCTTCAATGGGGGCCGACCTGCACCGACTTATGCCTACAGGCCCAGGCTGGGACGTGTTCCAGGGAGTCCGAGGCCCCCGACGTCGACATCCACGCCCTTCCACCACCATATCGAGACCTGGCTGAGGTGTTTTGCAAGCGCCGGGCCAGCCATCTACCACCTCACCGACCTTACGACCTAGCCATCGAACTCCAGCCAGGCTCCAGCCCCCCCCGCGGCCACCTCTACTCCCTTTCTACCAGCGAGACCCAGGCTATGGAGGAGTATGTCGCCAGCGCCCTGCGAAATGGCACCATCAGACCCTCCTCCTCGCCGGCTGCCGCGGGGTTCTTCTTTGTAAAGAAAAAAGGGGGCGAACTTCGTCCGTGTGTCGACTATCGGGGGCTTAACAAGATTACCATCAGAAATCGTCATCCTTTGCCTCTTACCAACTCAGCCCTGGACGCCCTCTCTGGTGCCACCATGTTCACTAAGTTGGACCTCCGGAGCGCCTACAACTTGGTGCGCATCAGAGAGGGTGATGAGTGGAAGACGGCCTTCATTACCCCCACCGGACACTATGAGAGCCTGGTCATTCCATTTGGTCTCTGCAACGCACCCTCGGCCTTCCAGTGCTTCATCAATGATGTTCTCCGGGACATGCTAGGCCGATGGGTGTTCGTCTACCTAGATGACATTTTAATATACTCACGCACCCCCGAGGAACACACAAAACATGTTCGAGCTGTCCTTAAGAGATTGCTCGCCCACCAGCTGTACTGTAAGTTGGAGAAGTGTGCTTTTCACGAGCACTCCACCACGTTCCTGGGTTTTGTTATCTCGCCCCAGGGTGTGGCCATGGACCCGCAGAAGCTGGAGGTTGTACGTCACTGGCCCCTACCCAGGACACTCAAACAGCTCCAACGCTTTCTCGGGTTTGCGAATTTCTATCGTCGCTTTATCCGGGGCTACAGTACAGTTGCAGCACCGCTCACTGCCCTTACCAGGCTCTCCAACAGTTCCTTTCGACTCAACCCTACCGCCATCTCAGCTTTTCATCGACTCTGTCATCTGTTCACCACCGCACCCATCCTGCTCCATCCAGATGCCAGCCAACCGTTCGTTGTGGAGGTGGACGCGTCGGAGGTGGGCGCCGGCGCTGTTCTCTCACAACGAGGTCCAGACCAAAAGCTACACCCCTGTGGCTTTTACTCCAAAAAATTTAACCCCACTCAGCAGCGATACGGAGTAGGGGACCGTGAACTGTTGGGCATAAAGTGGGCCTTGGAGGAGTGGCGTCACTGGCTCCAGGGTGCCAGTGAGCCATTCATTGTCTGGACGGATCATCAGAACCTCATCACCATCCGCAACCTCAAACAGCTAAACCCACGACAGGCACGGTGGGCCTTATTCTTCGAACAGTACGATTTCCATCTTTCGTACCGCCCGGGGTCAAAGAACACCAAGGCCGACGCCCTCTCCCGTCAATACGAGCGAGAGGCGACCCGGGCGGAGCCCGTGCCTGTCCTTCCACCCACCCGGATCATCGCACCCCTGCACTGGGATATGGAAACGAGGGTCCGCCAGGCACTGGCCACCGAACCCGCACCGGCAGGTGTGCCACCCGGGCGGCTCTACGTCCCCACTCAACTCCGGCCCGAAGTCCTCCAGTGGGGCCATTCTTCACCCGTCGCGGGACACCAGGGAACCCGGAGAACCCTCACCTTCGTGGGACGGGCCTTTTGGTGGCCTTCGATGAGGAGGGAGGCTACTGAGTTCGTCCGGGCGTGCCCAGTGTGCGCCAGGGCCAAAGACTCTAACCAACCAACTCCGGGGGAGCTCCAACCACTTCCAGTCCCTCGTCGGCCCTGGTCGCACATTGCCGTCGACTTCATCGAAGTAGGCGGCAGACGAAGGAGCTGGTGGTGGACTTCAGAAGGGGACAACTGGACCACAAACCCCTCATCATCAATGGAGCTCCAGTGGAGAGGGTGAGCAGCTTTAAGTACTTGGGCGTCCACATCTCCGAGGATCTGACATGGACTGAGCATATCTGTGCTCAGACGAAAAGGGCAAAGCAGCGTCTGTACCACCTGAGGCAGTTGAGGAAGTTTGGGGTTTCCCCTGCTGTCCTTAAGGCTTTCTACTCGGGTGCTGTTGAGAGCATCCTAACACAGAACATTTCATCCTGGTTTGGGAATAGCTGTGTACAGGACAGGAAAGCCCTCCAGAGAGTGATCCGGGCAGCTGAACGCTGCTGCAGGTTAACTCTCCCCTCCATGCAGGACATCTACACCAGGAGATGTAAAACCAGGGCAGCTCGTATCATTAAGGACTTGTCGCACCCCAATAACGGACTGTTCAAACTTCTGCATTCAGGCAGAAGGTTCCGGGTCATTATGGCCAAAACGGAGAGACTCAGGAGGAGTTTTTATCCACAGGCGAGTAGACTCCTCAACCATGATGGGCCACTCTCCCATTCATAGGACTGGTAACAGTTCACCCACACACTGCTGTGCTGACATTGCACACTGCACACTGCACTTTAGTCTGGACTGTAAGCATCACTTGCACTAACACCTTTATCCTGCTCAGATACACACTTTATTATTATGTTTACATTTGCACCTTTTTTTTTTTTTTTCTTTTTTTTTTTTTTCCTCTATTTCTATTTATAGATTATTTCTTTTGTTTCTTGTTATTTGCACAAAGTAGGAGCGGTTCAGGATACATTTCACTGCGTGTTGTACTTGTATAACTATGCATGTGACAAATAAAGAATCTTGAATCTTGAATCTTGAATCATCACGGGCCTGCCGATCTCCGAGGGAAAAGACGTCATCCTTACCATCGTGGATCGCTTCTCCAAGGCAGTGCACCTGGTGGCCCTCACCGGACTCCCGTCAGCCAAAACCACAGCAGAGCTGATATTGGAACACGTAGTCCGTTTGCATGGGTTCCCTAAGGACATCGTCTCGGACAGAGGTCCCCAGTTCACCGCCCGGTTCTGGAAGGCCTTCTGCCGTCTGATCGATTCGTCCTGCAGTTTGTCCTCTGGCTATCACCCCCAGACGAACGGTCAGACGGAGCGAACCAACCAACAGCTGGAGCGCTACCTAAGATGTTTCGTGTCGGATCGCCAGCGCTCCTGGGCCCGCTACCTCAAGTGGGCCGAATTATCACACAACCTTCACGTCTCCTCAGCCACCAACCTGAGTCCATTTGAGGTGTGCTATGGTTTCCAGCCTCCGATGTTCACTCACCAAGAACCGGAGGTTGATGTACCATCGGCCCAACAGTTGGTTCGCCGGTGCCGGCGGCTATGGCACCAAGCCAATCTCGCCATCCGACGCACCAACGCCAACTATGTGGCCCAACACCGCCGTCGGCACCCTCCGGGACGATTGTACCACGTAGGTGACAAAGTATGGCTATCATCCAAAAACCTTCACCTGCACACAGAGTCAAAGAAGTTATCACCAAGGTTCATCGGGCCATACCGCATAACTCTCAGGATCAACCCTGTCACCTACCGGCTCCAGCTGCCTGCGGCGCTCCGGATCCACCCTGTCTTCCATACCTCACAGCTGAAACCATTCACCACCTCACCCATGGTTCCACCCACCCCCCCTGCTCCTCCCCCCCGAATCATTGACGGCGGTCCCGCCTACACCGTGCGACGGATCCTCGACTCGCGCCCTCGGGGCAGGGGCACCCAGTATCTGGTCGACTGGGAAGGCTACGGTCCCGAGGAGCGGTCCTGGGTTCCGGCTCGCTTCATCCTCGACTCCGGGCTCATTAGGGACTACCGTCACCGGGTATCCTTCACCCCTGGACCGTCCGGAGTCGGTCCTGGACGGGGGGGTACTGTCATGCACACTCAGCCGCGACCGGCACTAGGACCCGGAAGTAAGACGGTCGCGAACCTGAAAGCATAAAGGTAAACAAGATGGCGCCGCACATCGCTCTGTCATTGAGTTATGCCCAGATCCTTTCGGAATCGTTCCCGTATCTGTGAGTACTCACTTTCTTGGCTATCTTTTCAGACTGAGTGTGTGTTTATAGGACTAGGGTTAGATTGTGTCTTTCCTTTGCTCATTGAGTGTGAGAGTCCTTATAACAAAGCGCGTGATTATCCTGCCCGCTCGTGTTTATCCGCGTTTGGGTTTACCATTCACGCTACAGGGCTAACTGCTAAAGCTATCTGCTCATCCCGGTTTGTTCGTGACAGATAGCACGATCATCATTCTAGTCATCCCGGTTAGTTCGTGACACAGGGTAAGCATTGGTGGGAGCAATGTCCAACAGTGTAGAGAAATATTTTTGTACGACTTCATTGTTTTGTGCTGTGTAGTATAGTATTGTAATAGCTGATCAGAGTGATCAACTCCCCATGTGCTGGTTGTACGCAGTCACAGGACATGGAAATGTCCTACATAAGGAAGTATTTTAGCCACCTGGAACTAGCTTGTTTGTGCTAAATAACATTACCGATAGCAGTGTTATAAGCTAACCAAAATGGAGCCAAATACACATTAGCAACCATAATCTAAAGCTATCCAAAACAAGGTGAATATAAAACATCTGTAAACTCCATAAGGCATTAGCTTAGCCACCGGGAAATATCATGTTTGTGCTACATGAGGCAGCATGTTAGCATGATTTACCTAAACTATATAAATGGCATTGAAAGCCAATGTGTCACACAAGCTGACAAGAGCTAGCTATAGTGAGGAAAATATTTACTAATATTAGTTTAATATTATCAGAATAAGAGTTATATAAGACTTAATAACTTACCCAGTGTAGCATGGGTCTATTCTCTGTTCAAAATGCTCCCGTTCGTCGTTGGAGTCACACAGTCTTCTTCTGAGGTAAATGTAAACTCCTCCCACTTTCCAGAACATTCTGAAGAGTTTCCTCGGATGTGTAAGCGCGTGCCATCTTCCAAAACGTGCAGAAAACTCACTGAATCTGAGTGTTTTCAAGCCTGTCTCTCTGTGTTAGTTTTTCATGCCGGTGTCCGGGGGCGTGGCCTAGTATGTAAATTACCCGGACTGATTTCCGTGTGATTTGCGTGTCCTGCCTCGGGTCATTAGCATATAAGTCCGACAGAAATTCTGAGCCTCTCCTTGGTTTCATACGGATTACATAAACTGAGAATATTTGTTTTCAATGTTACTTGCATCATTTAAAAGTAGACACTTTAAGCTTTCTATAGATATATTTCTCATTTCAGTTAATTTTAGTGAAGTGTTTCAAAAAGATTTTCACAGAGACTGAGGTTTCATATATGTGCATATATCCTCATATACTAGTATGTGGGCAATTAGGATTAGTTTTTTGCATTTTTTTTGTTAGTTCTTAGTTATTGCCTTGATAATAGAAAATATGAGCTAGGCATCATGTATGACAGTTGACAAAGTGAGATATGAGCTACAATGACCAGATCCTGCCAAAGGAGACATATCTTGTTTGTACATATAGGGCTTATATGTGGATATAAAGAAGCAATACAGGAGACCTATATGGCCTGTATATGCACATATATGCACCTCAATGTTGCCTACATATGGCATATATTTGCATATATGCAGCATATATATTATCATATATATGCATATACAGTGGTGTGAAAAACTATTTGCCCCCTTCCTGATTTCTTATTCTTTTGCATGTTTGTCACACTTAAATGTTTCTGCTCATCAAAAACCGTTAACTATTAGTCAAAGATAACATAATTGAACACAAAATGCAGTTTTTAAATGAAGGTTTACGTTATTAAGGGAGAAAAAAAAATCCAAATCTACACGGCCCTGTGTGAAAAAGTGATTGCCCACCTTGTAAAAAAATAACTTAACTGTGGTTTATCACACCTGAGTTCAATTTCTGTAGTCACCCCCAGGCCTGATTACTGCCACACCTGTTTCAATCAAGAAATCACTTAAATAGGAGCTACCTGACACAGAGAAGTAGACCAAAAGCACCTCAAAAGCTAGACATCATGTCAAGATCCAAAGAAATTCAGGAATAAATGAGAACAAAAGTAATTGAGATCTATCAGTCTGGTAAAGGTTATAAAGCCATTTCTAAAGCTTTGGGACTCCAGCGAACCACAGTGAGAGCCATTATCCACAAATGGCAAAAACATGGAACAGTGGTGAACCTTCCCAGGAGTGGCTGGCCGACCAAAATTACCCCAAGAGTGCAGAGACAACTCATCCGAGAGGCCACAAAAGACCCCAGGACAACATCTAAAGAACTGCAGGCCTCACTTGCCTCAATTAAGGTCAGTGTTCACCACTCCACCATAAGAAAGAGACTGGGCAAAAACGGCCTGCATGGCAGATTTCCAAGGCGCAAACCACTTTTAAGCAAAAAGAACATTAAGGCTCGTGTCAATTTTGCTAAAAACATCTCAATGATTGCCAAGACTTTTGAGAAAATACCTTGTGGACTGACGAGACAAAAGTTTAACTTTTTGGAAGGTGCGTGTCCCGTTACATCAGGCGTAAAAGTAACACAGCATTTCAGAAAAAGAACATCATACCAACAGTAAAATATGGTGGTGGTAGTGTGATGGTCTGGGGTTGTTTTGCTGCTTCAGGACCTGGAAGGCTTGCTGTGATAGATGGAACCATGAATTCTACTGTCTAGCAAAAAATCCTGAAGGAGAATGTCCGGCCATCTGTTCGTCAACTCAAGCTGAAGCGATCTTGGGTGCTGCAGCAGGACAATGACCCAAGACACACCAGCAAATCCACCTCTGAATGGCTGAAGAAAAACAAAATGAAGACTTTGGAGTGGCCTAGTCAAAGTCCTGACCTGAATCCTATTGAGATGTTGTGGCATGACCTTAAAAAGGCGGTTCATGCTAGAAATCCCTCAAATAAAGCTGAATTACAACAATTCTGCAAAGATGAGTTGGCCAAAATTCCTCCAGAGCGCTGTAAAAGACTCGTTGCAAGTTATCGTAAACGCTTGATTACAGTTATTGCTGCTAAGGGTGGCCCAACCAGTTATTAGGTTCAGGGGGCAATTACTTTTTCACACAGGGCCATGTAGGTTTGGATTTTTTTTCTCCCTAAATAATAAAACCCCTCATTTAAAAACTGCATTTTGTGTTTACTTGTGTTATCTTTGACTAATAGTTAAATGTGTTTGATGATCAGAAACATTTTGTGTGACAAACATGTAAAAGAATAAGAAATCAGGAGGGGGACAAATAGTTTTTCACACCACTGTATACTGCATATAGGTTTCATATACGCGCATTTATCCTCATATACGTGCGGATATATGCGCATATATACTGCATATAGGTTTCATATCTGTGCATATATCCTCATATAGGTTCTTTCCATGTGGGGCACGCACACTGCTCTGGGTCAGACACAGACAATGGGAAACAGGAACTAAGCTCTCAAACAAATGCTTCCCAACAGAATATCATAGGTCGCATCGCCAAAATTCTTTCACTGTGAGTGGCAGGAACTTCCAGACTACAACATATTGAATTCTCATGCCTGTAGAGTGTATTATACTGACGTGGCGACAGTGTAAAAACACTCTCTGATGTTAAATGCGAGCCGAAAATTGAGTACATTTGAACGGCAAACAGGAATTAAGCTCTCAAGTGAGTAAACTAGACAGCAAGGTAAATACACAAAACTTACCGTCAAATTATTTTTTTTCCTCAATAACAATATATACAGTATATAAGCACCATGGCAAAACTCTCATAGTCTATTTTTGAACCTGTTTTAAACACATACACACATGCATACACATTTTATAGAAATGCACTTACAGTAGTTAATTTAATTTGCCTTACATTGTTGAATGGGGATGGGTTCCAAAACCAAAAATCAACATTGATTCAATGTTTGTCTTTTCAACACAGAAAAGCAATGAATTATCAACATTGATTCAACATTATTTAGCATTGAAAAATCAACCTCAACCAAAATGATGATTCTGATGAAATTTCAACATTGAATCAATGTCACCTTGCTATCTGGGATGTATTGAAAAAAAATTATAATAAAAAAATATATATATGTATAAGTAGAGTGTATGTATATTATGTACAGAGTGGATATATAAATATATGTACAACACTGTGGATATATCTTTATGGACAGGCATGCAATGTAGTGACAGGGATTGACAAGAACTAATATTGCACATACTGTAGAAACTACCATGGTGTATTGGATGTGTGTGGGGTCAACTGCAGGGACTTTGTTGTAGAATCTCTCCTGGTTGGGGTTTGGGGAGCAGTGTGAAGTCTAGAGGACTCTGAAGTGTAGAGGAAGTGTCTGAGGTGTGACAGAGGTGGGGGTAGGGGTGCCTGTAGCAGATATTGGGGACTGCGTTAGTGAGCGCAGTATGGATGGAAAGGCAGGGACAGATGATTCAAACCTGTTGAACCTGTGGAGCCTGCTCGCGCCGTTCCGTGCGCTGATTGGTCGATGTGCCATAGAAAAAACCCTAAACCGTTTCCTATTCATTTTCAGTGGTAGTGCTAAAACCACTACAGATGTAATATACTTTCGGCCGCTGCGCGCCCGCCCCGTTGGCGTCGTTCTGTGCGCTGATTGGTTGAGCCAGGACCTGAGTGAAACAGACGGACAGCGTGCGTTTGGACAACACAGAGACACTGATCATCGGTAAGTTGATAAACAGATAAATAGATGTTATCTCAGCTCTTCCGCTGTAATCTGTTTGCTTTTGCAGAGTTTATCGTCTGCGTTAATCTTCATCATTCACTGACTGCTTGTGTTCACGTCTAAACACTCTGTACACATCATTCATTCATTTAGCTTAAGGTCATTTAAATGAAGTAGGAACGAGACAAAAACAATAAATTTCATTAAAAAAGAAAAAATGCTACATTTCATTCTGTTACATCCAACTCTAATGTGTTTATCTCATAAGGAATGTAATTATTGTAAACTACAGTATATTTATCAACTTTGGGTGAATTTCCTGGTACTTATTGTGTACCACAAGTGGTTACTAAAGTTCAGCAGGTCTCTAATATGGTATTTTTGTTCATACTGTACCACAGTAGATATGTTAGTACACAATACTGGTGTGGTAAAGCACAGGCAGTATCATATTAAATACCCACTGAACTTTAGTAGTACCATGGTATTCACCAAAGTGTTGTATATTATCCTTTGGAGGGAACCATAACAGGTAAAATGGCATTGCAGAAGTTACAGTACTGTGTAAATATTACTATTACTATCGTACATAAACATGTGTAAGATATTTTCTATGGTATCTCCATCCATGTTCCACACAAGGGTGTGTACTAAAGTATGTGACATGGTAGAATCATGTACCGTAGTGTAGTACAGTGGTCACCTAATCGGAGCGTCGTATTTACCGTCGCCGCCGCATTTCGGCATGTCTATTTGCTGGCTTTGACCACTGAGTGGCGCTATATAACTACAGACTGATGCCTCATGCCTTAGTTCATTCTCTGCCGCATTAATGAGACGCGTTCCATTAAATAATACACGTAGTAGCCGATAACATCAAGTGAAACACTGTAGTTGACCGAATTCATAATCACAGTACTAAAATTACAGTACAAATGTAGAATTAAAATTAAATCAAATCTTAAGATCAAATTTAAGCACAATAAATATTAACACAATGAGCCTTTAGATTTTATCACGTGTAATTAGAAAATAAGTGTGTAGGGTTTTATTTAAATATAAATTTCTAAACCAATAAGATCAAATAACACCAAGTTATTATTATAACAGGCTTACATCGTCACTTATCTAGAGCTTGCTTTCAAAGAAGTCGAGTGGCTTATTAACGTCTCTGGGGTGCATTGTCTCTAAGTGTCTGATTGGTGTAGCGGTTAGAGCGCTCGGCCGGAGATCTACAAAGTGCCGGTTCGAATCCCGAGTGATGATGTTTTAAAATTGTTTTATTTTAAAACTAAATAAAATGTTTTAAGTGCGCTTAAGGTAGAGTCTTATAAAGGCTATGTAGACTTATATAGTTTTATTATATATTTTTTGCACATTAATCTGAGTCCTCATCTGATAGATCTGTTAATTTTTTTTTTCCTGCCGGCACGAATACGTGGCTCCATCCCTTTCCCGCCTATTCAGGGAGCCTACGGAGTGAGCGTAGTAAAATAAAAATAAAACAAAATAAAATTTTTTATTTTGATTTTGTTTCAGCATACTATAGGAAAAACAGCAAACTCGCACGCAACCAGTTTGTATTCTTTAAATTTAGGGGAGTGACGACTCTGTGTGTGTGTGTGTGTGTGTGTGTGTGTCATTATACTGATTGTGTGTGGTGAATTATTCAGTGAAACGAGGCTCAGCTGAAAGATGTTAGGCACATCAGTCACTTAACCCCAAATAAAAGGTATTTCTTTTATATTATGAAACCATAATATTGCATCTCTTTCCTAATCATATGGAGGAGTGCGCGGGCGCCGCCGACAAAGAGCGTGTTGTTGCAGGAGAGAGAGGGAGAGAGAGGTTGATTTTACGACAGCTGTTTACGGGAGTGTAGTCCAGTGCGGGAGATGCATTGTGGGTAATGTGGTCCGGTGTGTGTGAAGTTGGATGCGAGATGAGTATCTGGGATATAGAGTCTGAGTTTTGTATTCTTTTCACTCGTTTTTAGTTTGATTTAATAGCAGGATCTACCCGAAAGTTTGTACTATAACCTGACAATATGCAGCAAAATAAAGAACGGACATCGACAAGTTTGTCCATCTCATCATTACATGAATTAACGGGCTGTTACACTGCCGCGAGCAACATTAAAAACAAGGCGGAGAAGCTAACTGTGTTTGTTACTGCGCATGCGCATGTTTCGCTCCCTCTATACAGTGGTGTGAAAAACTATTTGCCCCCTTCCTGATTTCTTATTCTTTTGCATGTTTGTCACACTTAAATGTTTCTGCTCATCAAAAACCGTTAACTATTAGTCAAAGATAACATAATTGAACACAAAATGCAGTTTTTAAATGAAGGTTTACGTTATTAAGGGAGAAAAAAAACTCCAAATCTACATGGCCCTGTGTGAAAAAGTGATTGCCCCCCTTGTTAAAAAATAACTTAACTGTAGTTTATCACACCTGAGTTCAATTTCTGTAGTCACCCCCAGGCCTGATTACTGCCACACCTGTTTCAATCAAGAAATCACTTAAATAGGAGCTACCTGACACAGAGAAGTAGACCAAAAGCACCTCAAAAGCTAGACATCATGCCAAGATCCAAAGAAATTCAGGAACAAATGAGAACAAAAGTAATTGAGATCTATCAGTCTGGTAAAGGTTATAAAGCCATTTCTAAAGCTTTGGGACTCCAGCGAACCACAGTGAGAGCCATTATCCACAAATGGCAAAAACATGGAACAGTGGTGAACCTTCCCAGGAGTGGCCGGCCGACCAAAATTACCCCAAGAGCGCAGAGACGACTCATCCGAGAGGCCACAAAAGACCCCAGGACAACATCTAAAGAACTGCAGGCCTCACTTGCCTCAATTAAGGTCAGTGTTCACGACTCCACCATAAGAAAGAGACTGGGCAAAAACGGCCTGCATGGCAGATTTCCAAGGCGCAAACCACTTTTAAGCAAAAAGAACATTAAGGCTCGTCTCAATTTTGCTAAAAAAAACATCTCAATGATTGCCAAGACTTTTGGGAAAATACCTTGTGGACCGATGAGACAAAAGTTGAACTTTTTGGAAGGTGCGTGTCCCGTTACATCTGGCGTAAAAGTAACACAGCATTTCAGAAAAAGAACATCATACCAACAGTAAAATATGGTGGTGGTAGTGTGATGGTCTGGGGTTGTTTTGCTGCTTCAGGACCTGGAAGGCTTGCTGTGATAGATGGAACCATGAATTCTACTGTCTACCAAGAAATCCTGAAGGAGAATGTCCGGCCATCTGTTCGTCAACTCAAGCTGAAGCGATCTTGGGTGCTGCAGCAGGACAATGACCCAAAACACACCAGCAAATCCACCTCTGAATGGCTGAAGAAAAACAAAATGAAGACTTTGGAGTGGCCTAGTCAAAGTCCTGACCTGAATCCTATTGAGATGTTGTGGCATGACCTTAAAAAGGTGGTTCATGCTAGAAAACCCTCAAATAAAGCTGAATTACAACAATTCTGCAAAGATGAGTGGGCCAAAATTCCTCCAGAGCGCTGTAAAAGACTCGTTGCAAGTTATCGCAAACGCTTGATTGCAGTTATTGCTGCTAAGGGTGGCCCAACCAGTTATTAGGTTCAGGGGGCAATTACTTTTTCACACAGGGCCATGTAGGGTTGGATTTTTTTTCTCCCTAAATAATAAAACCCCTCATTTAAAAACTGCATTTTGTGTTTACTTGTGTTATCTTTGACTAATAGTTAAATGTGTTTGATGATCAGAAACATTTTGTGTGACAAACATGCAAAAGAATAAGAAATCAGGAGGGGGGCAAATATTTTTTCACACCACTGTATATCCCTCCATGCAGCGAAGTTGTTTGAGCAAATTAATAATTTCAATGAATAAAATGGAGGAAGAAGAAAAGGTGGAGCTGAAAAGTACACGAAAATAAGAAAAAGCTTTAGAGGTAAATGCAGTGAAATGCTTCAAATGAACAGATTCTGCCTTTTAAAAAGAGGAAGAAGAATACACTGGCTCATTAAAGTGGAGATTATTTTTTTAAAACCACATACTAGTATAGAAATATAACAAACAAAAATTTTAATAAAAAGTATCACTGAACATATATTGGGTCATATTGTTCTTTCCTTTATTTTTTATTTTTTTTACAAATAAGTTCATTATTCAAAGTTATTCAGATCAGTGTAAAGTTAGTGTGATTTTAAAAGTGCTTTAACTCCACCTGGCACAGTTTCATCCTAGTGGAACAATCTGACTACATGTGCAGTGCCATGGAAAAGTATTTGCCCCTTCCTGATTTTTTTCTTTGCATATTTGTCACACTTTATGAGGAAAAGACAAATTGTCCTTTTTGTTTGTGAGATATCCTGAACATTTGGCAGGGGGTATCATCGTGATGCAGTGTAAGATCTACCAGTCATCAGTGTAAACTGCAAGTGCAGCAGGTCAGTGATGATGAACCAGTGCCTGCTGATGATGACCAACACGTCTCCCCTGATCTACCAGAGCCAAGTGAAAAGAATCACAATCAAACTGAACAGGTAAGCTGGAATAAAATCAGTAGCAGCATTACCTCCTGCTAGTAATTATTATGGTAGACAATATTAATTAAAAAGTAATGCTGCTACTGATTTTATTTCAGCTTACCTGTTCAGTTTTATTGCCATTCTTTTTAAAATATTGTCTTTATAGATTTATATGTAGTTTGTCTTGATGTTCTTTCCTTTGTTTCTTTGTTTCACTAATATGACCCAATATATGTTCAGTGATACTTCAAATAATATGTTTAAATAGCATTGCTTTCCATATTGTGTTATTTTTTTTTATACTAGTAACTGGTGTTAAAATATATCTCTACATTAATGAGCCAGTGTATTATGATGTGGGCTGCTGTGGGCCAGAAAGTCCAGGGCCACTTTTTGGTCCCAGTCCGCCCCTGACTGAAAGTCTGAGGCATAAGAGCCTCAGATTGGGGAAGTGGTGAGAGGTCCTGAATGTATAGGGGGAGGGTGAAAAATTTGCATTGGAATGTTGTCTGGCATTGTAAAGCACACACAGGACGAGGCAGTGGTTCTCAAACATTTTCTGTTATTCCCCACTTAAGGGAGTGGGAGAATTTTCAAGCCCCACTTGTCAAAAAATTTGAACGAAATCGGCCAAGTTTACTGTTTATTGAAATATAAATTTCTAAACCAATAAGATTAAATAACACCAAGTTAAAAACATATAGAATACACGTGCAATTATTATAACAGGCTTAAATATTATTTAGTACAACAAAACTTCTCCGCGCTCTGGAAAACTTTATTAGACTACGTAGGAAAATAAAAAGGAGGATAACGATACCGGCTTTATATTAAATTAACAAATATTGTATTTGTAAATCATCAGCACTCGTGTTTTTGCGTTATATGTACATGTTCTATATCAGTGAATAAGTCCAAAAAATTATATGCTACATGCCATCGTAAATTTCCTTATGTGTTGTGTTTTCATTCAATGTTATGTTAACTGTATTCATTGGATTTTAAGATATTTCAATGTTCTGTTTGTGCACTGTAAGTAAAACCTTATTGTGCAAAATGTATAGTTTTTATGATAGCTCCCATGTATCCGAGGGATTTCATGCCAGTGTCAGGCCTTTGTCAGCATTACTGATAATGTGTGTTTGTTTAATTTGGGCAGAAGGAAACATAGACAGTTAGAATTAGATAGTGCAGACAGTAAAAGTACCAGTGCTGATATTTAAACTTCATAATCCTTGTTGCCCACTGAGCATTTATCAACATATTTTATAAAAACTATGCTTGTCTGTGATGCTTAATTAAACAAAATATTTGTTCTTTTTAACAGGTAAAATGCAGGTTTTTCAGGACCTGAAAGAGCTGTCTAACCAAAAGTCCTCCTGCGCCAGGACCACGAATTGTTTTCCCAAACTGAATCTTCACTTAAATCTTTCCTTCTCAACCCAAACAGCCAACTCGTACACACGGGTTACCATAGAATGGCAGGGAAGTAGATTAATGACCTGCAAAGGTATTTTCTTTGTACAAGGATATATAGAATCATGGAGAAGGAAGGATTTTTCAGGATTTTACATTTAATGAGATGAAAAGACAAAGATGGGAAAAGATAATGTAAGAAAGAGGGAGACTGACTGGTTTCTCAAGTGTGTATTATTTTTTTTTGTTCTTCTTGTTCTTTATAGTTTTTTTTTTGCACTAATGCTGCCCTTTGTCAAAAAAAGAACCATTAGAAATGTCCACTCATCTGATTATTATTACTATTATTTTTGTATCCGTGTGTATATTTATCTCTTTTATCTTTCTGTTGAAATCTGTAACACACTCTGGTGGCCCCATTCATTTTAAACATTCATTCTTCCGTAAAAGGAGAAGGCAAAACTATTAAATATACTTTTTTTTTGTATCTATGATTAGCATTTATTTTTAGCATTTAGCATTCAGTTTTTTGCAATGTTATTGTTGCCAAGAGTTTTTTTTTCGATATTTGTTTAAAATATAATAATTACTGCATGCTTTATTAAGAAAAGTGAATAATGTATAGTGAGAAGTAAAATAAATTAATGAGTGTGGAGATTGTAACAATTAATTGCAATTTTTTTGAATAATTGAAGTCAAGTCTTATTATTTAATAGCCACAAACCAAGTTTTGGATATAACCATGCCATTACATTATCAAGTTATGCCTCAGTACTAAACACACGTTTGCAATTGAGATTTTTTTTTCTTAAGCTGTGAAACACATTAAAATTGGCATTCACTTCACAGTTGCTATAATTTAATGATAATCATAAGCAAAAAGTGTAAAACAAAGGATTCACATTTATTACATTTTCACCCAGAGCGGGATTCGAACCAGGGTCTGGACGATTTTATGCTATTATTTAAGCCACGCCACACCACGTGGAAAATGCTTCAATTTGATCGGCTGTCACTGTGTGTCAGCTATTCACGGCTGGCCGCCGCGGGCCAGTCATGAATAGCTGACACTCAGTGACAGCCAATCAAATTGAAGCATTTTTGCGGCTTTCCACATGGTGTGGCATTGTTATACACGATGTTTTACACTTTTTGCTTATGATCATTAAATTATAGCAACTGTGAAGTGAGTGCTAATGTGTTTCATAGCTTAAGAAAAAAAATCTCAATTGCAAACATGCATTTAGTACAAACCGGCGCACTGGCAGGAATCGAACCCAGGTCTTCCGCATGGCGGGCGGATCACCTACTGTAACCACTGAGCCACACCAGTGCCCGTATATTTAGAGCGCATTAACACACTAATGTTTTAGGCTAACATATCATACATCTTTGTAGTCTTTTTGCACACGTGGGTGCGTTACAATAAGAATAATAACAATAATAAATTCGGAGAACTACTACTACTAGTACTAATAATAATAATAATTCTGAATGGAGAAAGCGCAGTCAAAGAAGTACCATCATTGAAGGAGAGAAAAAAATGAAGAATAAATACATATCAGTTTAAGCTTGACATGTTTATGAGCTCTGTCGCTTGCTGTCAATGGGCGCCTAAGAGAGACAACCCATTTTCGGCTTCACAATACTTCATACTGAAACACGACTGCCCCCTACAGGTAATGAAGGGCATTTTCACAGCTTCCCGCGCGCAGCCGCGGCCAGTCACGGGATTCCTTTTCTCGAAACGTGCGTTCTTAATGGCCATATCTGTAGTATGAGTTTTTTCCAGAAATTTTGTTGTACTAAATAATATTTATGCAGTATAATGAGGGCCTCTTATTCGTATTTATACTAGATTGTTGTTTTTGTTTCAGTGTTACTGTGTGTGCTTTACAATGTTGGACAACATGCAAATAACATCAAATGCAAATAATTCACCAATCCCTAGGTGTGAACATGTCTCAGCTGTTCACACCTATACATTCAGAGAAATTACATAATCTGAAATTTGTTTTCACTTAGTTTATATAAAAGCAGACATTTCACTTTCTACAAGTATATATTTTACATGTCGATGCAAATAAACGCCAATATTTTATTGATATTCTTAATTTGCACTGTAATTTTAGTACTATGATTGTAAATTTGTTTAATGTTTGACTGGTATTTCATAAGGTTTTGCTGGCGGTGGTACAGCGCAACGGAGGTACTACTGAGATGTAAAAATGGAATTTGTTAAAATGTTTTCATTATTTATTAAAGAAAATTATGATGACCATAACAGCCTACTGCATTTCATTCTTATAATAACACAAAAACACAGTTGCTGCTGAATGACAATTTTATAGTCATTTAGTACCATTTATTTTAGTTAATAAATCTACTACAAATTTGAAGAACACAAAGGTATAAAATGACACAAAACCCTACACATGATAAAATCTCACTGTTAATGTTTGCTTCTGCTTAAAATAAATTCTTAAATTGTGATTATGAATTCGTTTAACTACAATGTTTCACTTGATTTTATCCGCTACTACGTGCTGCTCTAAAGGAGCAGTGGCTAATTAATCCTTGAGAGAATGAACTACGGGCTGAGGCATCAGTCTATAGTTATAGTTATATAGCGAAACTCAGCGGTAAAGCCAGCAAACGCACAAACCTTCCTCAATACCCGGCGATAAAACCATTATTCTGGTTGAGTACCATCTGTTTCTGATTCAGCAATCGAGAGACAAGAGCTGCTCGCCATGTGAATGACGAGCTTCCTCCCATTGGGACAAATGGACAGAGCACTTGCCATACATGCAAAATTCAGGACCAGAGATTACTTTAGATGAACAACTAGTCCCTTTCTGTGGTCGCCGTTCCTTTAGGCAGAAAGCTGCACAAGAAACCAACCAGGGTCTGCCAGGGGGATCAAGAAAAAGAGGTGCCAGACCTGCCCCACTGTAACGCTTGGATTGGTATTAAATCACTAGTTACAAAAGAACGGATTCGGGAATCAAAATAGGGGCTAGTAAACCACACTTCCGGTATTGCGCAACCGCGGCCGGACAATAGACGACGCGACACAAAACAATGATAATAAATTAAACCAAGTGTATTATACAAGATAAATAAATAAATAAACAAACACGGTGCACCACAAACCAATATATACAAATATAATACAAATAGAAATAGTGTGTGTGTGATGTATGCGGGTGTGTGAGTGAGTGTATGATAGTCCAGAGTCTGAAAAACGGCAATTGGGGTGAAAATGGTGAGTTGGAGAGATGGTTCGATCTCACCAGATAAAGATGGTAGGTCTGGGAGATCGAGAAACGGAATGAGCTGGGTACTGAATGAAATTAACAGCGAGTAATCCACAAACAGGCTCTCAGCTTCCAAAACCATGCAGCGCGCTGTCAACATCTCTCCGTGCCGGCTTTATGCCGGCTCATGTGACCCACGTCACTTCCGGGTTCCCTTGCGTCGCGATCGCGCATGCGCGTGGGAACTTGCCCAGTGACCAACACTGTCAAAGGGGAAACAGAAACCGCTAGGGCACACCTTCGGCCACAGGTGAGCAGCATTAGCTCTACAACCATTTCCCTGTTGTTGAAAGTGTCCCTCTTGTGTGGCTGCGCTACACCACCAGTAAAGAAAGAAAAACCATTTGCCATACATGTGGGAAACATATGCATGGAGCACACAAAAATAATCAGATAATGTCATTCATGTATATGAACACACACACACACACACACACACACACACACACACACGGTGTCAAGGTTCAATATTTAAAATATTACTTTTTAACACATACATGCACAAACACAAATTATGTGGTCAGGGTTCAATGTTCAATTTGAGAGAGAGAAAAACGTGGTGTTTATGCCCTTTTACATGTTCTAGTCGAATTTGCAATGTTGAATAAACCAAAGTTTGTTTATGTGAAAAAGAAATTACTTTTTATTTCCTTCATAACAAATCGGTATGGGTCAAAAAAAAAAAAAAAGAATTAATTCATTGTCACTATGGTGAATAATACAAGTTAAAAAACAAATAATAATAATAATAATAATAACCAAATATAAAAGCACTTTATTTTGGAGGTATGTTCTAATATTAACCTATTATAGTCAGATAACATAACTATCCATTGTCTTCACTATAATAAATAATAAAGTATAAATAATAACATATAATAAGTGAATTTTAAAAAATTAAATTTAAATTTTGTGGTACATTCTTAGATAAATAGTCCATGTGGCCAAAAAAAAGAAGAACCATTTAAAACAGATTTATTCACATGGTTATCAATGCAAAACAAGTTTGCTATAAGGTGAAATACAATATTAGATGAAAATCATTGCACTTTGAGCATTTTGGGCTGAGTTAAATCATGGGTCAAATTTGACCTGTTAACACAACATATGTTGGGCAGCTTTCTAACATAACAAATCTATTATTTGAAATCTTTAAATCTCCTGACAGCACTGTAGCATCTAGTTGTTTTGCAACTACTAGTTACTACCAAAGTACACTACAGTCATAGTGAAAACATTGTGCGATTTAATTGTTATGGTATTATTAAATGCTAAATTAATGTTACGTTATTGGTTATAACCATTAGTATACTTGACTTAAATTAAACTAAAATGTTTTAGTTCTTGTTGACAAAAAAAAGAAACAAAAAAATGGAATCGTCAAAACACTAAATATGAAGTGACATGACATTACTACATAATGAAGTCAATGAACCATTTTTTATTTAAATCATTGGAAAATGCAACTTGTCCACTGAACAGCTTCAAAATCTCTACTCCTTTGAAAAAAAAACATTTGAAATCACACTCATCAAAAATAAATAACCCTTTCTAAAACTCTATTCAAAACATCTCCACTGAAAATAACAAACTAGTTTGGAGACAGTGAATTGTCTCTCGATCACAAATTGTCACTTAATTTTGTGCGCGCACACACACACACACACACACACACACACACACACACACACACACACACACACACCAGGTCAAATTCAACATGCCTATACCTTCTTCCCGTTCAGTTAAATTCTGTATTTTGCTCCTCCTACAATTTCCGTACAAATTGTACCAAATTCTACATTTAGGATATGTGGACCAAGCCCAAAAGAAATTTTGACTTAGTTCTTTTGATTCAACAGATCATTTGTTTGATGCACCATGTTGTTGGAGAAGGTGACAAACAGGAGGCAGTGCTTCATTTCCTCAATGATCCCTGTCAAAACATAGTCCCTAGTCCCTGGGGGCACTACAGTGAGTTGATGAACTTTGGATTTTCTAATGTATGCATTTTGATGCTTGTTTAAGCAACAAACATGAGGCCAAATTATAAAATATTTTAAAATTACTACAATTGACCTATAAAGCACTACATGGTCTTGCACAACAGTAACTGAGTACTGTATACTGCTAGTGTTTTATGATCAGTCACGCCTACTTTGCTCAGTGGATGCGGGCTGCTTGTACCTCAAAATATGTAAACTACAGCAGGGGCAGAGCTTTTTCTTACAAAACCACTATAACACGTTTAAAAGCCTCGGTAAACAGATACGTTTTTAAGTTCGATTTAAAAATTTCAACACTCTGAGCTGAACGGACATGGAAAGGGAGCTTGTTCCACAGGGTGTGCCCAGACACAGAAAAAGCACAATCGCCTCTCCTTCTTAATCGACTTTTCGGAATTGTGAGCAGAAGTTGATCAGATGATCGAAGTGCTCTCTGTGGACAGTATGGGTGAATCAAATCACTCATATATTGAGGCGCTACCCCCTTGAACGCCTTAAAAACAAATAAAAGCATTTTAAATATAACTATATTCCACCGGCAACCAATGTCACGAAACTAAAATCGGAGTAATATGACAAGATTTTTTTTATTTAGTCAAAAATTGTGGTGCAGCATTTTGAACCAACTGCAGACGGGCTAGTGCTGAGTGACTGACCCCATAATAAAGCGCATTTCCGTAATCTAAGCGCGAAGAAATAAAAGCATGAATCAACGCCTCAAAGTCATTGAAAGAAAAACAGCCCCTCACCTTACCAAACATCCTCAAATGATAAAAGGACGACTTCACTACAGCTGATATTTGCTTCTCAAATTTAAAATCTGAGTCAAAATCACCCCAAGATTCTTCACATGTGATCTAATTTAGGGTGACAGTGGTCCAAGGCAGAGGTAAAAATTTCAACAACCGACGATGATCCAAATAATAATATCTCAGTCTTAGACTCGTTTAAATGTAAAAAATTCACAGCCGTCCATTTTTTTTAAGTCACATAAATCTTCTGTAAATCTGCATTGCAATGAACATTGTTAAAAGCATAATATGAATAGATTTGAATTGAATTATACATTTATTCTTCCTCACAAATGTTCCTTTTGTGCTCATGTTATCTCCTGTTTTTTTTTATTCTGACATCTTAGAGTAGTTGCATCTCCTATAAGCTTTGTCCAAATATACCAAATTCCATAGGAAGCATCTATGGACCAGCAAAAGTTATCACTTTGTGTTTTTAATTCATTGCCCGTGACATGATGTCAAACACCAAACAAAATGTGCGACATCCCCTAAATTTTATGTCACTTTCTCACCAAATCTGAATTGTACTGTATGTGATAGATCTGCACAGAATAGTCTAAGTTGGTAAAGTGAAATAAGAAAGAAATACATAAAATATTTTTTTAAGAACTAAAAATCTGAAAATTGGCATGTGCATAGCCCCTCAAACGTTCAAGTGCAATCAATTACCTTCAGAAGTCACTTGGTGAAATGAAGTCCACCTGTGTGAATCTAAGTGTCACATGATCTGTTTATACTAACACCTCTTTTCTGAAAGGCCCCAGAGGCAGCAACACCACTAAACAAAAGGCATGACACCATGAAGTCCAAGAAGCTCTCCAAAGTCAGGGACAAAGTTGAGAAGTTATTTAAAAAAAACATCGAAATGTTTGGTGTTCCCACAGAGCACCATCAAATCCATCATCTACCAATGGAAAGAACATGGTACCACAACAAACCTCCCAAGAGAGGGCTGCCCACCAAAATTCACAGACCAGGCAAAAAGGGCATTAATCACAGAGGCAAGACGGAGACCAAAGGTAGCCCTGAAGGAGCTGCAGAGTTCCACAGCAGAGACTGGTGTATCTGTGCATGGGATCACAATAGGCAGTACACTCCATAGAGCTGGGCTTTAGGGAAGAATGGGCCTAGAAAATCCATTACTTAGTGTTAAAAATAAAAAGGCATAGTCAAAATGTGGGTGACTCCCCAAATGTATGGAGGAAGGTGCTCTGGTCAGATGAGACTAAAATAGAACTTTTTGGCCACAAGGGAAAACAATCAAAGTTGTAGGCATGTTCTGTAAATGAAATGATGCAAACCTATTAACAATTCATTTTATTTCCAGGTTGTGAGGCAACAAAACATGAAAAATGCCAGGGAGGGGTTTGAATATTTTTGCAAGGCACTGTATGTAGCATGCTCACCTGTGCCTGAGGATACCCAAGAAACTTTCTACAAATCTGGTGAAAACTATGCTCCAATTTGCATTAGTAACCTGAGTAAATATTTCAGTCCAGATAATATAACAGAAACTGTTCTTCTGAAGCTGATGTCTGTAAATTACTACTCTAAGATGTCAGAATAAAATTAGTAAATGCAAATTAGAATAGTGCTACTTGGTGGTGCATTCTGCTTTCTTTACTCGCGTAGGCTTGTTTTTGGTCCAGTTGGAAAACTAAACATGGCATGCTAAACAGTTTGAAAAAGTATGTAGATCAACATCTGAAATGGCACTGAAAAATCACAGCAAAAATCACTACATAGAATATATAACTTTTTAATTAATTAATTTTCTATACCCCTCCTTGAACCATCACCTTATCGTGGTGGAGGGGTTTGCGTGTCCCAATGATCCTGGGAGCTATGTTGTCGGGGGCTTCATGCCCCTGGCAGGGTCACCCATGGCAATCTGGTCCTAGGTGAGGAGTGAAGAGTGGTTCAAAAGACCTCTTATGATGATTTCAAACTTTGGTAAACGTTTTCCCTCGCCCGGACGTGGGTCACCGGGGCCTCCCTCTGGAGCTAGGCCTGGAGGTGGGGCAAGATGGCGAGTGCCTGGTGGTCGGGCCTGCACCCATGGGGCCCGGCCGGGCACAGCCCGAAGAGGCAACGTGGGTCCCCCTTCCCATGGGCTCACCACCTGTAGGAGGGGCCAAAGAGGTCGGGTGCAGTGTGAGTTGGGCGGTGGCCGAAGACAGGGGCCTTGGCGGTCTGATCCTCGGCTGCAGAAGCTGGCTCTAGGGACGTGGAATGTCACCTCTCTGGCGGGGAAGGAGCCTGAGCTAGTGCGTGAGGTTGAGAAGTTCCAGCTAGATATAGTTGGACTCACCTCGACGCACAGCTTCGACTCTGGAACCAGTCTCCTTGAGAGGGGCTGGACTCTCTTCTACTCTGGAGTTGCCACCGGTGAGAGGCGCCGAGCAGGTGTGGGCATACTTATTGCCCCCCGGCTCGGGGCCTGTACATTGGGGTTCACCGCAGTGGACGAGAGGGTGGCCTCCCTCCGCCTTCGGGTGGGGGGACGGATCCTCACTGTTGTTTTTTCCGCTTATGCGCCGAACAGCAGTTTGGAGTACCCGCCCTTTTTGGGGTCTCTAGAGGGGGCGCTAGAGAGCGTCCCTCCTGGGGACTCCATCGTTCTGTTGGGGGACTTCAATGCTCACATGGGCAATGACAGTGAGACCTGATTGGGATGAACGGCCCCCCCGATCTGAACCAGAGCGGTGTTTTGTTATTGGACTTCTGTGCTCGTCATGGATTGTCCATAACAAACACCATGTTCAGGCATAAGGGTGTCCATATGTGCACCTGGCACGAGGACACCCTAGGCCGCAGTTCGATGATCGACTTTGTGGTCGTGTCGTCGGACTTGCGGCCACATGTCTTGGACACTCGGGTGAAGAGAGGGGCGGAGTTGTCAACTGATCACCACCTGGTGGTGAGTTGCCTCCGTTGGCGGGGTAGGATGCCGGTCAGGCCTGGTAGACCCAAACGTATTGTGAGGGTCTGCTGGGAACGTCTGGCAGAGTCCCCTGTCAGGACGAGCTTAAACTCCCACCTCCGGCAAAGCTTCAACCACGTCCTGGGGGAGGTGGGGGACATTGAGTCCGAATGGACTATGTTCCGCGCCTCCATTGTCGAGGCGGCCGACTGGATCTGTGGCCGTAAGGTGGTCGGTGCCTGTCGCGGTAGCAACCCAAGAACCCATTGGTGGACACCGGTGGTGAGGGATGCCATCAAGCTGAAGGAGTCTTACCGGGCCTTTTTGGCTGGTGGCACTCCGGAGGCAGCTGATAGGTACCGGCAGGCCAAGCGGAACGCAGCTTCGGTGGTTACTGAGGCAAAAACCCGGGCGTGGGAAGTGTTTAGGGAGGCCATGGAGAATGACTTCCAGACGGCTTCAAAGAGATTCTGGTCCACCATCCGGCGTCTCAGGAGGGGAAAGCAGTGCACGGTCAACACAGTGTATAGTGGGGATGGTGCGGTGCTGACCTCGACTCGGGACGTTGTGAGTCGGTGGGGGGAGTACTTCGAAGACCTCCTTAATTCCACCAACATGCCTTCCGATGAGGAAGCAGAGTCTGGGGACATAGAGGTGGACTCTTTCATCTCTGGGGCCGAGGTCGCCGAGGTAGTCAAAAAGCTCCGTGGTGGCGGGGCCCCGGGGGTGGATGAGATCCGCCTGGAGTTCCTCAAGGCTCTGGATGTTGTAGGGCTGTCATGGTTGACACGTCTCTGCAACATTGCATGGACATCGGGGACAGTGCCTCTGGACTGGCAAACCGGGGTGGTGGTCCCCCTCTTCAAGAAGGGGGACCGGAGAGTGTGTTCCAACTACAGAGGAATCACACTTCTCAGCCTCCCCGGGAAAGTCTATTCAGGGGTCCTGGAAAGGAGGGTCCATCGGATAGTCGAACCTCGGATTCAGGAGGAGCAGTGTGGTTTTCGTCCGGGTCACGGAACAGTGGACCAGCTCTTCACCGTTAGCAGGGTCCTGGAGGGGGCCCAACCAGTTTACATGTGCTTTGTGGACTTGGAGAAGGCATTCGACCGTGTCCCTCGGGGAGTCCTGTGGGGGGTACTCCGGGGATATCGGATTCCCTGTTAAGGGCTGTCCGGTCCCTGTACAACCGGTGTCGGAGCTTGGTCCGCATTGCCGGTAGTAAGTCGGACCTGTTTCCGGTGAGAGTAGGACTCCGACAGGGCTGCCCTTTGTCACCGATCCTGTTCATAATTTTTATGGACAGGATTTCTAGGCACAGCCAGGGCGTTGAGGGGGTACAGTTTGGTGGGCTCAGGATTGGGTCACTGCTTTTTGCAGATGACGTTGTTCTGTTGGCCTCATCACCCTGTGACCTACAGCTCTCACTGGATAGGTTCGCAGCCGAGTGTGAAGTGGCTGGGATGAGAATCAGCACCTCCAAATCTGAGGCCATGGTCCTCAGCCGGAAAAGGGTGGCGTGCCCTCTCAGGGTTGGGAGTGAGATCCTGGCAATTTAGGAATGCCAGTTAACCTAATTAAATTAACTACAGTCTTTGGATAAGGAAAGTGGAGAACCCGGAAGAAACCCACCAAGCACAGGGAGAACATGCAAACTTGACACGCACAGACCCGAGGCAGTAATCTAACCTTTAATCCTGGAGGTATGAAGTCCTAACCAGTATGCCACCATTCTGCATAAACATATGATGATGATAAAAAATAATGATGATAATAATAATAATAATAATAATAATAATTTCTTTATACATAAAATGTTGCTTAGTATTAGTTTTTTTTAAGGCATTTCCACCTTACAAATCAACTATTTTAACAAATTGTTGTCAATTAAATAGTTAAAAATATATATGTATTATATATGCCAGGTCCTGGAGGTGTGATCATATGTTGGACCAATTATCCAACATAAAACCAACATTTCTTTAAAGCAGTGGTTCTCAAACTTTTCCTGTCATTCCCCACTTAAGGGGGTGAGCAAATTTTCAAGCCCCACTTGTCAACAAAATAATAATGAAATCGGCCAAGTTTACTGTTTATTGAAATATCAATTTCTAAACCAATAAGATCAAACAACACCAAGTTCAAAATAGATAAAATACACGTGCAGTTGTTACAAGGCTTACGTTGTCACATATCTTTGCATAATTGACCCCATGTTTATTAGCTGCTCAGCAATCATTTGTAGTTTTTTTGAACTGGCCAATTCTGTATGCAACTTTGAATGAAGCCATTTGTGCTTTGCTGTCCACTGATTCAGATTTTACCCTGCGGTTATCCTGCTGTCTGTATTCTGCCAGCTTTCTTTGAAAGAAGTCGAGTGGATTATTAACGTGTCTGGAGTGTGTTGTCTCCAAGTGTCTTCCTAATTTGTTGGGTCTCATGCGGTCTGCTGCCAGCGTTTTAAGACACAAAACACACACGAGTCTCTCTTCTGCCCCCACCATCCCCACCATGAATCCAAGCTCAAGATAGGCTTCAATAGGGGTGTGGGATATAATCAAAATCTTCTATCACGGTAGAAGCTATTTTCTACCTCGATAACGATATATATCACAATATAGCAATTTGTATCTGAAAATGCATAAATAAAAATTCAAACACAAAGAAACTGTTTTACATAATGTAATTTTATTTAAACTGTGAATTGCTGGGGTTTGCCACATTTTTTTTACTTTGGCCATATTCGTTTGGATTTCAGATGATAGAAAAGGTTTGACGTGTTTCCACCACTTGTTAAAACAGTGCACTTGCGTACCTTGCAAATCACGTTCCATCACCAATTCCACACCACAGACGATGCACCTTTTTTCTTTACAATCTCCTCATTGTTGGTTTCTTCACCTGTAAGCAAACTCACTGCTGCTGCACCGTCTTCTTCCATTGTCGAAGTGTATGTGAAGCCAAACACATCAAAAGTGCAACGAAACCGTGGCACCCGATTGAACCAAATATCTGCGCAAATACAGCGCAGCGCGACTATCTGAATAGCGCAGAGTTGATCTGGTTTATTTGCGCAGCCCGGTGGATCGCGCAGCGCCGCTCGAATCACAAACCTGCGCGACCCACTGTGTTATGTCAGGACTGTTTAATATTGCTTCCACCTTGCCATGCCTGGTTTGTACGTACGCATACCAGCGGGGTAAAATGTACTTTGATGGTCGGCGCGGTTTATTTCAGTCAGAGTCGCGCAGCGCTGCCCAGTGGGTCGCGCAGGTTTCAATTCAATTTACTTGTATTAATGATCCATTTATTTGTGTGTGGTTGTTTAGTTTTGAGAGTACACTCTTCATTATCAATAAAGAAAAACATGAATTAGAATAGATACTTTCCTATTATTTTCCACTAATTCCCTCCCGTTCATTGCGCCCCACCTGTCATGTCTGTATTCCCCACTAGTGGGGCGCGCCCCACACTTTGAGAACCACTGCTTTAAAGTAAGTTTATAATTATTTTAAGTTCACTTTAGTGTTTTTCTCTTTAAAAGAAATTAGCTTGTTCCCATACATGTACTATATACCTTTACTATTATTATTGTTTGATCAATTTAGTGTTTTTATTTTATAATTAAATTATTTATTTGCATTAACTCCACACTGAATCATGTTAAGGTCAAAATATTCATATCTGTGAAAGCATTTCAGTTTCTTTAACAGTAGAACAGATATATTCAAATTTACTTACATTGCTTTTCTGGATGCTGCAATCACAGGCATCAGCTTCAGAAGAACAGTTTCTGTTATATTATCTGGACTGAAATATTTATTCAGGTCAAATTCCTCCAGCTCCTGTGCTGATGTCAGTAACACAAACACCAGAGCAGACCACTGTGATGAAGAGAGTTCACTTTGTTTTCCAGATTTCAGGTAGCGTTGGATTTCCTCCTCTAGAGAATTATCACCCAGTTCATTCAGACAGTGGAACAGATTGATGGATTTCTCTGTAGGAAGATCTTCACTGATCTTCCCCTTAATGTACTGAACTGTTTTCTTTGTGCTCTGGGAGCGTCTTCCTGTCTGTGTTACTGAGGCCTGTAAGAGTTTCTGATTGGACTCCAGTGAGAGACCCAGAAGAAAGCGAAGGAAAAGATCCAGATGTCCAGTCTGACTTTCTAATGTCTGATCTATAGCACTCCTATGAAAATCTAAAAATGTTATAATTGTCTTCTGCAATTTTAAAGCTTGACTATTTTTAAGAACATTCTTCTTTTCCACCATGAACATCAGGTGCACATACAGAGCTGCGAGGTGTTCCTGAATACTCAGATGAACAAAGCAGTACACTTTACTCTGGTGAAGCCCAAATTCCTCTCTGAAGATCTGCGTACACACACCTGAGTACACTGCTGCTTCTCTCACATCAATGCCACACTCTCTCAGGTCTTCCTCATAGAAGATCAGGTTCCCTTTCTCCAGCTGCTCAAAAGCCAGTTGTCCCAGTTTAAGAAGCATTTCTTCATCACTCTCCTGCTTCTTTGAGTACTTTTCTCTTGTGTTTATCTGAATGATGAGGAAGTGTGTGTACATTTGAGTCAGAGTCTTGGGGATCTCTCCGCTCTCTGCTTCACAGAACATTCTCTCTAGAACAGCGGCTGAGATCCAGCAGAAGACTGGGATGTGACACATGATGTAGAGGCTTCTTAATGACTTCAGGTGTGTGATGATGTTATTGGCCAGGCTCTGATCACTGATCCTCTTCCTGAAGTACTCCTCCTTCTGTGGGTCATTGAACCCTCGTACCTCTGTAACTCGATGGACACACTCAGAGGGGATTTGATCAGCTGCTGCAGGTCGGGAGGTGATCCAGATGAGAGCAGAGGGAAGCAGATTCCCTTTGATCAGGTTTATCAGCAGCACAGGCACTGATGCAGATTCAGTTACATCACACACTCTCACTGTGTTCTGGAAATCTAGAGGAAAACGACACTCGTCCAATCCATCAAAAATGAACAGAACCTTTTCCAAACTGGACATTTTGATTTCTTTTGTTTCTTTAAAACAGATATGAAGGAGCTCCATCAAACTCAGTTTCTGGTCCTTCATCAGATTCAGCTCTCTGAAAGGAAGTGGAAATATGAGGTGGACGTCCTGATTTGCTTTCCCTTCAGCCCAGTCCACAATGAACTTCTGCACAGAGACAGTTTTTCCAATGCCAGCGACTCCCTTTGTCAGCACAGTTCTGATGGGTTTGTCTTGTTCAGTTAAGGGCTTAAAGATGTCATTGCATTTGATTGGTGTTTCCTCTTTTGTTGTTCTCCTGGATGCTGTCTCAATCTGTCTCATCTCATGTTCTTTATTGACGTCTCCACTGTCTCCCTCTGTGATGTAGAGCTCTGTGTAGATCTCATGCAGGAGTGTTTGGTTTCCCAGGTTTATCATCACTCCATTCAAACACTGAAACATCTTCTTCAAATTCAATTTGAACTTTTTATGTATTTCATTTTCAGTAGAAGATTCTGCGTTGTGTCTGAGACATGGTGAAATAGAAAGATGTCGTGAGATATGGCGTCCAATTATTAAGTTTTAGCCCTTTTTTCCCTGACTGGCTAACACAGATAGCTTTCATAATGTTGTCACTATGTTTTTGATGAATAGCAGAGAGAGTATGTTAAACCAATGTGTACTGTAAGTGTCACACTCATGTCATTGGTTTTGATCCTACCCTGTATCTGTCATGATGTTCTTCTTGATACTGTCTCCTGAATTATGTCGGATACTGCAAACAAAAAGTATAGTTGATGAGAATAGAGTCTAAACTCCGCCCTTTAATGTCACATTTTATAGTTCATTGAAAACAAATGTAATAATTCTTAAACATCTCCAAATTATGTGTTTAAATATTTTAATAATGTTCCTGCTGAAATACAACTCAGATTTTGTTTTGGTTTGAAGTATTTAGTCTATGCTATAATGCTACAGCTACAGGATTTATAATAAAACATTGTTGCCCGTGTCCATATTGTCCAGCGTGATTGCAGGTCATAACTCCATTTCAGGCTCTCTCTTTGCAGGTTGTAGCCTAAAGTTTTTTTTTTCCGTGTGACACTGATTTCCTTACTTTAAAGGAATACGACTGATGGTTTAAAAAAAAAATTCTTTAGAAATGTAAAATAAAAAAAAAAGGGTTTTCTAATAGGGACTAGGTGGCCCTAGTGGCCTGAATTCGGCATGTCCCCCAAAAGCAAAATGTTCAGCCAGGACTCCTGAGTGCAATGGAATGAAAATATCCCGGAAGAAAAAAAACGCACCTGTTTGTGAGTGAATAAGAAATGTTTTGTTTTTTGAAATGCATACTTCTCAAACGATCCAAAAAACAATTTTCTAGCACCTATGGTCCCTTTGATAAGTAAAAGAAGCACATATGCCATTTCCTAAAGGTTGTTACATTCTTGGTACATGTACAGTCTTGTGCAAAAAGTTGGGCTCCCCTTGATAAATACCAGATTTTGATGTTAACACAGCCTCTTGTGGAAATGGAAAAAAAAGCAAAATATTTTCAGCAAGCATTGATGCATAGGGAAATCAATAAATTGAACAAAAATAAATCTATTATGATTATGACTATTATTATGACAGTGTGAAAAAGTTTGGGCACCCTAAGAGTTCCAGAGTCTCAGGCCATGTCCACACGTACAGTAGCAGGGTATTTTAAAAACTGAGATTTTTCTTCATTTTTAAAAATAATTCCATCGACATACAGTGGTGTGAAAAACTATTTGCCCCCTTCCTGATTTCCTATTCTTTTGCATGTTTGTCACGCTTAAATGTTTCTGCTCATCAAAAACCGTTAACTATTAGTCAAAGATAACATCATTGAACACAAAATGCAGTTTTTAAATGAAGGTTTACGTTATTAAGGGGGAGAAAAAACTCCAAATCTACATGGCCCTGTGTGAAAAAGTGATTGCCCCCCTTGTTAAAAAATAACTTAACTGTGGTTTATCACACCTGAGTTCAATTTCTGTAGTCACCCCCAGGCCTGATTACTGCCACACCTGTTTCAATCAAGAAATCACTTAAATAAGAGCTACCTGACACAGAGAAGTAGACCAAAAGCACCTCAAAAGCTAGACATCATGCCAAGATCCAAAGAAATTCAGGAACAAATGAGAACAAAAGTAATTGAGATCTATCAGTCTGGTAAAGGTTATGAAGCCATTTCTAAAGCTTTGGGACTCCAGCAAACCACAGTGAGAGCCATTATCCACAAATGGCAAAAACATGGAACAGTGGTGAACCTTCCCAGGAGTGGCCGGCCGACCAAAATTACCCCAAGAGCGCAGAGACAACTCATCCGAGAGGCCACAAAAGACCCCAGGACAACATCTAAAGAACTGCAGGCCTCACTTGCCTCAATTAAGGTCAGTGTTCACGACTCCACCATAAGAGAGAGACTGGGCAAAAACGGCCTGCATGGCAGATTTCCAAGGCGCAAACCACTTTTAAGCAAAAAGAACATTAAGGCTCGTCTCAATTTTGCTAAAAAACATCTCAATGATTGGCAAGACTTTTGGGAAAGTACCTTGTGGACCAACGAGACAAAAGTTGAACTTTTTGGAAGGTGCGTGTCCCGTTACATCTGGCGTAAAAGTAACACAACATTTCAGAAAAAGAACATCATACCAACAGTAAAATATGGTGGTGGTAGTGTGATGGTCTGGGGTTGTTTTGCTGCTTCAGGACCTGGAAGGCTTGCTGTGATAGATGGAACCATGAACTCTACTGTCTACCAAAAAATCCTGAAGGAGAATGTCCGGCCATCTGTTCGTCAACTCAAGCTGAAGCGATCTTGGGTGCTGCAGCAGGACAATGACCTAAAACACACCAGCAAATCCACCTATGAATGGCTGAAGAAAAACAAAATGAAGACTTTGGAGTGGCCTAGTCAAAGTCCTGACCTGAATCCTATTGAGATGTTGTGGCATGACCTTAAAAAGGCGGTTCATGCTAGAAAACCCTCAAATAAAGCTGAATTACAACAATTCTGCAAAGATGAGTGGGCCAAAATTCCTCCAGAGCGCTGTAAAAGTTATCGTAAACGCTTGATTGCAGTTATTGCTGCTAAGGGTGGCCCAACCAGTTATTAGGTTCAGGGGGCAATTACTTTTTCACACAGGGCCATGTAGGTTTGGATTTTTTCTCCCTAAATAATAAAACCCCTCATTTAAAAACTGCATTTTGTGTTTACTTGTGTTATCTTTGACTAATAGTTAAATGTGTTTGATGATCAGAAACATTTTGTGTGACAAACATGCAAAAGAATAAGAAATCAGGAGGGGGGCAAATAGTTTTTCACACCACTGTATCTTTGTCCACATGAAAACACAAAACGCCCTGTTAGGGGCATCCTTAATCAACAGAGGGCCAATCAGAAGCCTAGACAAAAAATGTCATAACCTGTTGCGCATTGTAGAAGTCCAACGGGTTCTGTCCGAAACAGCAGTCTGTGTCGTCAGAGTTTTGTACAGTATGTAGCAGCAGTGAGCTTAGTAGTACATTCAGACACCTCTGTTCATTAACATAACGTGTGTGTATGTGCATGCATGTAAAAAGTCCAGTACGCAACACTAACACAGTCACTAGTTTATTGTACGTGCGTCCACCATTGCACAAAATATCCTCATAAACAAAGCTGACGTCAAATCAAGGAGACGAGCACACAGACAATTACAGCATCGGAACAAGGTGATGTTATAGCAATTTCCCTTTGGGATTAATAAAGTTCTTTGAATCTTGAATCTTCTTTGAATAACAAGTCAAAATCTCCGTTTCCCCGTCAGTCCACACAACACCACTAAAAATGGAGTTTTAGAAAATCTTCACTTTGGACGGAGTCCACAAGCTCCTTTTTCCAAAATTCCAAATTCCAAAATGACCAAAATTCCGTGTGTGTTTGGACGAAAGGCGAAAACCGCAGAGGAAAATCTCCGTTTTAAAAAATACCCGACTACGTGTGGACATGGGCTCAGATTCTTTTTACAAGGTTTCAGACTTTAATCAGCGCATTAGATCTGATGCATGGCAACAGCTGTCATTAGTAAATGACCAAAGCTTTACCAATACTTTGACTCTTCAAACCTTTTGCACACACTGTGTGCGGACTTCAACAATCATGAGTTCCTTTAAGCAGCTGTGTAAGACTGTGTAAGGTTATTGATGTCCACAATGCTCCTGAAGGCTACAAGAAGATAGCAAAGCGTTGTCAGCTTACAGTATCCACAGTGAGAAATGTAATTAAGAGATGACAGTTCAGGGGAACTGGGAAGGTCAAGATGAGATCTGGAGGACCAAGAAAACCCTTGGAGAGAACTGCTCGCATGCTGGTCAGAAAGACAAATCAAAACCTCCATTTGACTGCAAAAATCCTGCAGGAACATTTAGCAGTCTCAGAAGTGGTGGTGCACCGTTCCACAAGACCTTCATGAAAGAGTCAGCAGAAGAAAACCTTACCTGCATCCCCATCATAAAATCCAATTTCAGAAGTATGCAACAGAACATCTACAGAAGCCTACTGCATTTTGGAAACCAGTGCTGTGGACTAATGAAGTTAAAATAGAACTCTTTGGCCACAATCAGCAAAGGCATGTTGTTGGAGAAAAAAAAGGAGCAGCATTTCATGAAAAGAACACCTTGCCAACTATTAAGCATGGGGGTGGATCTATCATGCTTTGGGGTTGTGTTGCAGCCAGTGGCACAGGAAACATTGCACGGGTGGAAGGAAGAATGGATTCCACTAAATACCATCAAATTCTGGAAGCAAACATCTACGTAGCTGAAGCTAAAGAGAGGATGGCTTCTACAACAGGACAATGATCCTAAACATATCTCGAAATCCATCATTAAAATTTTGTGGGTAGGTCTTAAAAGAGCTGTGCATGCAAGACGACCAAAGAATATTACAGAACTAGAAGCGTTTTGCAAGGAAGAATGAGAGAAAATCCCAAGGACAAGAATTGAAATGACTTTTATAAGGCTACGTTTACACTGTCAGGTAAATGTGACCCAATTCCGATTTTTTGCTCATATGTGATACATATCGGATATGTTCTACATCCGTGTGAACAGGAAAAAAACGCATGTATTCCGATATTTCGAGATCGGTTTCAGGCCTCCTTCATATGTGGAAATAAATCAGATATGTGCTAATGTGATTGTCGTGTAAACAGACAGATCGGATTTCCTGAGTCGTTGTGTTCTGTACGTCATTAAAAGCGACTTCTTCTTGGTTTAATGACGTAATGTTATTCTCCGGTGGAGGCGTTTGTGGAATGATAACATCGCAGGGGACATGGAGGAGGAAAAGACCCCGCCCCCTCCCCACACACACACACACACGCCTTGTGTTAATGCTTATTTGGGCTAAATAACATTAAGAAATCAGTATTTGGTGAATGAAGCCTATGCGCAGGCTGCAATTATGCCGTTTTTTTCCTCCTGCTTAAAACCATGGAGAGCATTGCAAACTTTGCATATATCGCAGAGCTAGTGTTAAGCATATTTCGCCTTCGTCTATCTTGGCTAGTTTGTAGCACAAGAACCTCCCTTTATGTATGCGCGATGTTTCAGACGGTATGGCGAGTGTAAACACGTGAATCGGATATGAGTCACAGTTAAAAGAACGTGTAAACAGAGGGTAAAAAAAATCAAATATAGGCAACAAATCAGAATTAGACATCGAGACCAGCAGTGTAAACGTAGCCTTAAAAGCATTTGCAAGCTGTGATATCTGCCAGAGGAGGTGTTACTAAGTATGATTATGCAGGGTGCCCAAACTTTCGCACAGTGCCACAATAATGTTTTTATTTTTATCTTTGTTCAGTTTATGACATATAAAAGTAACTATGCATCAATGTTTGCTGAAAATAATGTGCATTTTTTTACATTTACAATTTTATTGGTTTTAATCCATGAGCATAGTTGTCAAGTAAGTAAATAAATAAATAAATAAATAAATATAAATTAGAAACTGATATTACATGTGAAAAAATGTCACTTACCGGAACTTTATTATGGATCATACTTATAGTTTTATGGAGTGCTTTAACAGTGAGGAGACATTACCTGTGGTGAAGTAAAGAGTCTCGATTTTTAAAATGCTGTGGAATCTCCATAGACCGGTCACTCTTAATGGAAATACAGCTGGGTGCTGGTGATTCTGACATCTCTCCCTGTTGTTTACTACACAACATTACAGACACTTCTTTAATGATTTATACATTATGGCTCAATTCATGGTCAAACATCTATTTAAAAGTATACATTTCAGCAATTAATGAAATTGACAGCCTCTGATTTTGTAGTTACTTTTAAAAATGACAAACCATTGCGACCGAATTCACAATAGGCATTATTTATAAATAACGAGAAGATTTAATGTGTATGAATGAAGCTACCGATCATTCTTAAGGCCATTTACACAGCACTTTATTATCGTGAATTGTAAACTTACTAACTGCTGTTTGACTGAAAGCAGTACTGCAAACATTAATCAAGACATTGGTGACCCAAATAATATCCCCTGCATCCACATGTTTGTGAACCAATGTACTAAACTACTGTGTAGTGTATGCCTTACTCATACAGTCAGCCTAAAAATGTATACACACTTCAGGAAAAGAAAAATAGTATGATATACACTACATTGATATAATATTGATAATATTGTCATATTATTATCATACATTATATAGCTAATCATTTTGATTCATACACATTTTATACAAATTTCCATAATTTTAGTTTGATTGTGTAAAGCTGCCTTATGACAAAGACAATTTTTAAAAGCGCTTTGTTCAAGCCTTAATTCAAGTAGTTTCCCAAGGGTTTTAACTATTCAATAATTGCAGCCATTTTCATAAATACAACCCCATTTTGGAGGTTCATACATAAAAGAAAAAAATGGCTTGTTGTTGTTGCTTTGCCAGGTGTGTCGTATGGCCACCTACAGTACTCAACTACTCAAGCAGATAAAAGTCCTGGAAGTCATTCTGAGTGTTGCATTTGTATTTGGTGGCTGATCAATTAAACTATCAATAAAAGGAGTCTATGCAAGTGAAGGAGGCCATAAAAATGAGGATAAATAAATACAGTAGGTAAATAAATCAGTTGCATTTCAAAGTCATTCGTGAAATGACCACCAGGTTGCGAAAAGTGACATTTTCACTTGCCGCAGTTTTAAAATATAACTTTTTAAAGTCGTAAGTCATAAAAAAATGTTGTATCGAAGAAATACAATAGTGATGGTAATTTCCACATGAGTACTTTATACAACAAGCATAAAAAATCTGAACCAGAACTATTGATATTTACTGTACTGTAATGAGTCAAAAAACAAACAAAACAAAAAAAAACATTGGTTAAATGTTGTTTTGATCAAGTTCACTAGCTGGCCATTGATTTGTACAAAGTATAAACTGTTAATAGTGTATCTGTTTATTGTTATTTAAGTTTCGGGTACTTTAAACACATTGTTGTGTTGCTCATGTTGGGTCATATGAGATGTAGTGAGTCATTTACAAATGAACACCTGGTTGGGTTATTTATTCTGGTTTATTCATTATTCTCTCGTTTCTTCAAATGGCAGCTTGCAAAATGTTCGAAATATTACTGTTATTGTGTCACAAGTCAAAAATGCGTGTGTATATAGCTCAAAACCTCCATCAGTTATTAAAGATAGCGTCTATTTAGAAAAAATGCCCCAGCGATTTCGGAGATTTGAGCTTCAGGAAATCTCCCGGCGCTCTGCGCATAACACCGGGACAACGCAGCCTCATGTCAAAAGAATTTCTAAACATTTTCTAAATGTAGGCTATTGTATTTTACTTATAATATTTGTTAATTTAATTTAAATGAAGTTATAGCTCGTGATTTTGATTCAGCATCGTGATCCTCCTCTTTAATTTCCTACGTAGCCTAATCAGTGCTCAATCAGCACGCATAAAGTTTTCCAGAGAGCACCGGCAGAAGTAGACAAATGATTATGAATGCGTCGGGAAAAACAGCAAGCAGACTGACTCTGACCATTTAAAAAATTCATTCATAAATTTGTGATTTCTTTGGTTCGGCTGTAGTGATGAAGGTAATCATGTCATCTCATCGTCTCCGCAGCAGTGGATTCGGCAAAAACCCATTTCCCATACGAATTACATCGTCTTTTTTTTTCCATTAGTTTATATAAAAGCAGATATTTCGCTTTCTATAAGTATATATTTTTTCACGTACTGTGACGCAAGTATACACGGAGTTTCGGTTCATTTTCTGGCGCGCTCAAGTTCACCGAAAACAATACAGAACAGCGCACCCTGATTGCTTTCAAACATTTACAAAATCATAAAGTTTTTTCGTCATTGTGAGTGTGCTTAAATAATAATGGAGTCTTATAAAGGCTATGTAGTCTCAAAGTTTTATTATATAGTTTTTGCACATTAATCTGGCAAACCTTTTCTGATGCGCACCTAGAATCAGTTTTCTGAAAGGCTAGATATAAAGGTATACATTTACTTTGCTTGTGCAAATAAGAAACTCATATTTAATTTAAATTCTAAATTTGTACTGTAATTTTAGTACTGTGATTGTAAATTCGTTTAATGTTTCCCTTGTATTCCATAAGGTTTTGCAGAGGTGGTACAGTGCAACAGGGGTGCTGCTGGGATGTAAAAATGTAATTTATTAAAATGTTTTCATTATTTATTAAGGAAAATCATGATGATCATAATAGTCTACTGCATTTCATTCTTATAATAACGCAAAAACACAAGCGGGGCTGGATGTCATCGACATCTGCTGATGCACTAGAACCTCCTGACAATGTTTTAATTTTATGGTCATTTATTTCAGTTAATAAATCTACTACAAATTTAAGAACACAAAATATAAGATGACAAAACCCTAAACAGTAGCTTTTCTAATTATAAATGATAAAATCTAAAGGCTCACTGTTCACGTTTACGTTGTTTAAAATCGATCCTAATAAGATTCATTTTAATTTGAATTCTACATTTCTACTGTAATATTAGTACTGTGATTATGAATTCGCTTAACTACAATGTTTTACTTGATTTTATCCGCTACGTGCTGCTCTAAAGGAGCGTGGCTCATTAATCCTTGAGAGAATTGGCCTGAGGTGTCAGTCTATAGTTATACTGTATACTGTAGCGCCACTCAGCGGTAAAAGCCACGCACAAACCCAAATGCCGCCGATGTGCGCTGTGGTGGTAAAACCAACATTCCGATTGAGTAACTACTGTAAATAAATAAATAAACCCATTAGAGAAATAGCAATAAAAATTAGGAGTAGCCAACACAACTGTTTTGAACAATCGTAAAAAGAAGGAATTAACTCCTTCACCTTGAACCTTGACCTCATGCCCACTGAACAATTTTGAGGTGAACTGGACCACTGACTAAACCCCAGGCTCCCTCACCCGAAACCAATGCCTGGCTCCATTAAAGCTCTTTTTGCTAAATGAACACAAATCCCAACAACCAAACTCCAAACTCCTAGTGCAATGCGATGCACATACTTCCACATGCTTTAGATCATATATATATATATATATATATATATATATATTATATATACAGTGGCGTGAAAAACTATTTGCCCCCTTCCTGATTTCTTATTCTTTTGCATGTTTGTCACACTTAAATGTTTCTGCTCATCAAAAACCGTTAACTATTAGTCAAAGATAACATAATTGAACACAAAATGCAGTTTTTAAATGAAGGTTTACGTTATTAAGGGAGAAAAAAAACTCCAAATCTACATGGCCCTGTGTGAAAAAGTGATTGCCCCCCTTGTTGAAAAATAACTTAACTGTGGTTTATCACACCTGAGTTAAATTTCTGTAGTCACCCCCAGGCCTGATTACTGCCACACCTGTTTCAATCAAGAAATCACTTAAATAGGAGCTACCTGACACAGAGAAGTAGACATCAAAAGCTAGACATCATGCCAAGATCCAAAGAAATTCAGGAACAAATGAGAACAAAAGTAATTGAGATCTATTAGTCTGGTAAAGGTTATAAAGCCATTTCTAAAGCTTTGGGACTCCAGCGAACCACAGTGAGAGCCATTATCCACAAATGGCAAAAACATGGAACAGTGGTGAACCTTCCCAGGAGTGGCCGGCCGACCAAAATTACCCCAAGAGCGCAGAGACAACTCATCCGAGAGGCCACAAAAGACCCCAGGACAACATCTAAAGAACTGCAGGCCTTACTTGCCTCAATTAAGGTCAGTGTTCACGACTCCACCATAAGAAAGAGACTGGGCAAAAACGGCCTGCATGGCAGATTTCCAAGGTGCAAACCACTTTTAAGCAAAAAGAACATTAAGGCTCGTCTCAATTTTGCTAAAAAAAAACATCTCAATGATTGCCAAGACTTTTGGGAAAATACCTTGTGGACCAAAAGTTGAACTTTTTGGAAGGTGCGTGTCCCGCTACATCTGGCGTAAAAGTAACACAGCATTTCAGAAAAAGAACATCATACCAACAGTAAAATATGGTGGTGGTAGTGTGATGGTCTGGGGTTGTTTTGCTGCTTCAGGACATGGAAGGCTTGCTGTGATAGATGGAACCATGAATTCTACTGTCTACCAAAAAATCCTGAAGGAGAATGTCCGGCCATCTGTTCGCCAACTCAAGCTGAAGCGATCTTGGGTGCTGCAGCAGGACAATGACACAAAACACACCAGCAAATCCACCTCTGAATGGCTGAAGAAAAACAATATGAAGACTTTGGAGTGGCCTAGTCAAAGTCCTGACCTGAATCCTATTGAGATGTTGTGGCGTGACCTTAAAAAGGCAGTTCATGCTAGAAAACCCTCATTTAAAAACTGCATTTTGTGTTTACTTGTGTTATCTTTGACTAATAGTTAAATGTGTCTAATGATCAGAAACATTTTGTGTGACAAACATGCAAAAGAATAAGAAATCAGGAGGGGTCAAATAGTTTTTCACACCACTGTATATATATATATATATATATATATATATATATATATATATATATATATATATATATTTTTTTTTTTTTTTTTTTTTTTTTTTTTAGTACATGGTGGGCCATAGAATAGCAGCCTACCTCCGGCGACAGTACACCATCTTTCTGGTGTGATGTGCACAGAAAGACTGAATAGGAAAGTAAAATACAGTCAGAAAACTGCAAACAGTGCGACAACATGTTGGGAGACACATGGACAGTCTGCAGGAAAGAGAGCAAGGCGCTACAGCCTTGTCCAAGAGCATGGTACTGGAATTGGAAGTGGGATACTTTTCCATGGCCCACACTCTATAAATGACTAAAATATAAAAAGATTTTAGGTTACCGTTTTTTTGAGGGTCGTGTAACATGATCTGGCTGCATAATTTTTTTTATTATTATTTTTTTTTGTTTAAGTTTTCACAAACACACAGCTGGGTCCTGAAGAGTTTAATCTCCTCTTCTGGAATGCACTCCTAGAAAGAAAACACACAAATAAGATTGTGAAGTTAAACTTCACAATATTTATTATTACAAATAATTATATGTACACTCACCTAAAGGATTATTAGGAACACCTGTTCAATTTCTCATTAATGCAATTATCTAATCACCCAATCACGGCAGTTGCTTCAATGCATTTAGGGGTGTGGTCCTGGTCAAGACAATCTCCTGAACTCCAAACTGAATGTCAGAATGGGAAAGAAAGGTGATTTAAGCTATTTTGAGCGTGGCATGGTTGTTGTATATACACATACATATACACATATATACATATATATTCACAATATAATTTTTGCAAGAAAATACAGTATTGCCCAGCAAATTCAGGTGAGTGATTCTTTGTGTTCAGAAATGTATGGCAAGTTTGCCACTGTTTACAGATTTGTACAAGTTTACATACAATTTAATGTCATAATAAATAAAAATTTGCATGTCTTTTTTTCTATTTTATTGCTTGAATATAAAAACTCCTCTTTGAAATCAATTAAAAAATGAAAACGTTATCAGGCTTTTTAACAAAAAACACAGCTCCCCATTTACATGCATTCTCAGGACCTATATGATAGACGCATTGGTGAGCTGAACCGCAGAGTGAAGGCAAAGGGGCCCACAAGTGCTAAACACCTCTGGGAACTCCTTCAAGACTGTTGGAAACCATTTCAGGTGACGACCTCTTGAAGCTCATCGAGAGAATGCCAAGAGTGTGCAAAGCAGTAATCAGAGCAAAGGGTGGCTATTTTGATGAAACTAGAATTCCCACATGGAAAGAACCTATATGAGGATATATGCGCATATATGAAACCTATATGCAGTATATATGCATATATATGATAATATATATGCCACATATAGGCAACATTGAGGTGCTTATATGTGCATATACAGGCCATATACAGTAGGTCTCCTGTATTGCTTATTTATATAAGACCTATAAGTACATACAAGATATGTCTCCTATGGCAGGATCTGGTCATTTTAGCTCATATCTCACTTTGGCAACTGTCATACATGATGCCTAGCTCATATTTTCTATTATCAAGGCAATAACTAAGAACTAACTTAAAAAAATGCAAAAAACTTATGTGCGAACACATGAAATTGGTATCCTAACTGCCCACATACAGTATATGAGGATATATGCACATATATGAAACCTCAGTCTCCATGAAAATCTTTTTGAAACACGTCACTAAAAATAACTGAAATGATAAATGAGAAATATATCTATATATCTTAAAGTGTCTACTTTTAAATGATGCAAGTCACACTGAAAACAAATATTCTCAGTTTATATAATCCGTATGAAACCAAGGAGAGGCACAGAATTTCTGTCGCACTTATCTGCTAATGACCCGAGGCAGGACACGCCCACATGCCAATCATACGGAAATCAGTCCGGGTAATTTACATACTAGGCCACGCCCCCGGACACCGGCCTGATCAATACACAAACACACACACAGAGAGAGACAGGCTTGAAAACACTCAGATTCAGTGAGTTTTCTGCACATTTTGGAAGATGGCACGCGCTTACACATCCGAGGAAACTCTTCAGAATGTTCTGGAAAGTGGGAGGAGTTTACATTTACCTCAGAAGAAGACTGTGTGACTCCGACACTGAACAGGAGCATTTTGAACAGAGAATAGACCCATGCTACACTGGGTAAGTTATTAAGTCTTATATAACTCTTATTCTGATAATATTAAACTAATATTAGTAAATATTTTCTTCACTACAGCTAGCTCTTGTCAGCTTGTGTGACACATTGGCTTTCAATGCCATTTATATAGTTTAGGTAAATCATGCTAACATGCTGCCTCATGTAGCACAAACATGATATTTCCCGTTGGCTAAGCTAATGCCTTATGGAGTTTACAGATGTTTATAAATGTTCTAATGTATTTCACCTTGTTTTGGATAGCTTTAGATTATGGTTGCTAATATATATTTGGCTCTGTTTTGGTTAGCTTATAGCACTGCTATCAGTAATGTTATTTAGCACAAACAAGCTAGTTCCAGGTGGCTAAAATACAGCCTTATGTAGCTAAGTGATGCTAATGAATATTTCTTTGGTGTAAATGTATATAATCACTTTTGTTTAGCGTGTATTTACAAATGCCTGATAAGATGTAATTGTTTAGAATGTGTTCAATATGTGTGTAAAGTCCAATGGATGGTGTTTGCTAATGTCTCAGTTGTAAATGTTTGAGATCCACTACATGGTCTGTTGTCCATCAACAGATATTTGCCCAGCCTATTGCCCATCAAAAATACAGAGGGGCACAAAAATGTATACACACTTTCACAATTGTTATCTATGGCCTTTTTTAAAACTCAAATTGAATTATGGCAGCAGTGTGTAGTATTATCTATCACCATCATTGATGCTGTCATGTGACCTACAGAAGAGAGGTGTATATTTTTCATGTTGAAGTGTGGATACATTTTTTGGTCCTCTCTGTATATATTGTGCATCCATATTAATTGCACATCCATTTACTCTGAACAGTATAGGCTAACATTTTTTTATTTTTAGGAATGTGTCTGCATCACCCTTGCCTTCACCAGCCCCTCACATCAGGACACGCAAGCTCCGTTCAGATGGACCTCTTGTATTTGTAAAGTGGATGGACACACGAGAAGTATCTACCTGTTCTACCATCCATTCTGCTTATACAGTAGACGCGGTGAAGATGAGGATGAAATTACAAGGTACATGGACTACAAAGACATTTCCTGTGACTGCGTACAACCAGCACATGGGGAGTTGACCACTCTGATCAGCTATTACAATACTATACTACACAGCACAAAACAATGAAGTCGTACAGAAAAATTTCTCTACACTGCTTGGACATTGCTCCCACCAATGCTTACCCTGCATGTACAGTGGTGTGAAAAACTATTTGCCCCCTTCCTGATTTCTTATTCTTTTGCATGTTTGTCACACTTAAATGTTTCTGCTCATCAAAAACCGTTAACTATTAGTCAAAGATAACATAATTGAACACAAAATGCAGTTTTTAAATGAAGGTTTACGTTATTAAGGGAGAAAAAGAACTCCAAATCTACATGGCCCTGTGTGAAAAAGTGATTGCCCCCCTTGTTAAAAAATAACTTAACTGTGGTTTATCACACCTGAGTTCAATTTCTGTAGTCACCCCCAGGCCTGATTACTGCCACACCTGTTTCAATCAAGAAATCACTTAAATAGGAGCTACCTGACACAGAGAAGTAGACCAAAAGCACCTCAAAAGTTAGACATCATGCCAAGATCCAAAGAAATTCAGGAACAAATGAGAACAAAAGTAATTGAGATCTATCAGTCTGGTAAAGGTTATAAAGCCATTTCTAAAGCTTTGGGACTCCAGCGAACCACAGTGAGAACCATTATCCACAAATGGCAAAAACATGGAACAGTGGTGAACCTTCCCAGGAGTGGCCGGCCGACCAAAATTACCCCAAGAGCGCAGAGACAACTCATCCGAGAGGCCACAAAAGACCCCAGGACAACATCTAAAGAACTGCAGGCCTCACTTGCCCCAATTAAGGTCAGTGTTCACGACTCCACCATAAGAAAGAGACTGGGCAAAAATGGCCTGCATGGCAGATTTCCAAGGCGCAAACCACTTTTAAGCAAGAAGAACATTAAGGCTCGTCTCAATTTTGCTAAAAAACATCTCAATGATTGCCAAGACTTTTGGGAAAATACCTTGTGGACCGACAAGACAAAAGTTTAACTTTTTGGAAGGTGCGTGTCTCGTTACATCTGCTGTAAAAGTAACACAGCATTTCAGAAAAAGAACATCATACCAACAGTAAAATATGGTGGTGGTAGTGTGATGGTCTGGGGTTGTTTTGCTGCTACAGGACCTGGAAGGCTTGCTGTGATAGATGGAACCATGAATTCTACTGTCTACCAAAAAATCCTGAAGGAGAATGTCCGGCCATCTGTTCGTCAACTCAAGCTGAAGCGATCTTGGGTGCTGCAGCAGGACAATGACCCAAAACACACCAGCAAATCCACCTCTGAATGGCTGAAGAACAACAAAATGAAGACTTTGGAGTGGCCTAGTCAAAGTCCTGACCTGAATCCTATTGAGATGTTGTGGCATGACCTTAAAAAGGCGGTTCATGCTAGAAAACCCTCAAATAAAGCTGAATTACAACAATTCTGCAAAGATGAGTGGGCCAAAATTCCTCCAGAGTGCTGTAAAAGACTCGTTGCAAGTTATCGCAAACGCTTGATTGCAGTTATTGCTGCTAAGGGTGGCCCAACCAGTTATTAGGTTCAGGGGGCAATTACTTTTTCACAGAGGGCCATGTAGGTTTGGATTTTTTTTCTCGCTAAAAAATAAAACCCCTCATTTAAAAACTGCATTTTGTGTTTACTTGTGTTATCTTTGATTAATAGTTAAATGTGTTTGATGATCAGAAACATTTTGTGTGACAAACATGCAAAAGAATAAGAAATCAGGAGGGGGGCAAATAGTTTTTCACACCACTGTATGTTTTGTACAGTTTTTTTTTTTATCTTGCACAGTTTTACTCTGAATGTCCGTCTTTTTTCAGTTTTTATTTTGTACTGTTCCTGTTGCAGTTTTACCCTGCATGTATCTTTATCATTAATCTGCATTTATACATAAAATCCTATTAACTATTGTGAAGTTAAACATAAGAATCAGTATGAAACATGAAAAGTTTCTAAAAGTTGCCAAATAAATTAATATTGTGATGTGAAATAATTTTTCAGATTGAAGTTATAAAGGGCTCTGGGGTGTTTTGCCAGGCAGAAGCGTGGAGAGCAGCCCGCCTTGCCACCTCTGCTACTGCCATGGTACGGAATCTGCTGCTGGGCTCCTTCGACTTGGAGATTTGACCAAATTAAAAAGGTAGCCATTATTGGTGAGTACATGCATAATGCCTTGAGAAGGGAAAACAAAACATTTCAGACTTTATAAGTTCACCACTTTAACCATAGCCTACTTGTATCAATGTTTATTAGCCATCAATGGAGACTGCATAAGGTAGGGCACCCATTATTGTTAATGTATCTGCTTGGGACCTATAATACTAATTCATCACTTGCTCACTTCTTAATCCTACCTTTCCTCTTCTAAAGCCACATTATATTGCGCTGTAAGGTGTGTAGTCCTCTATTTTGTAGAACATATAGTGTTGCAAATAACCTCGTGGCACTAATTGTTGTCGTCTGAAGTTTTAATAAATAATAATTTATTATTATTATACTGTCTTATTATTTTTGTCTTCTCTAGATGCTACATTGAAAAAGTGGACGGCAGCTACCCGAGGGCAGATGGAGCTGGGAAGATCCACAAAATATATATTTTTTCTTCCTGTTCAGTTTTTTTGTCATGTTTTTGTTCTTTTACTAGTTGATTGTTCTTAAGAAAAAAAAAATTTTATTTCTACATTTTGGGCTTTTATTTATGTTGTCTAGCAGCTATGGATTTTAATAATTTTACTAATCTAGGTAAACATATAGGTGCATATATGCACACACATATACATGCATATATGTACCTATATATGTACATATAATATAGGAAAACGGCCAATTTTATATATGCGCGCATATATGCACGCATATATGCACATACAGTATAATATAGGAAAACAGCCAATTTTATATATGTCACATATATTAAAAACCTATATCAAAACCTATATTAAAACATGTATGTTTATATAGGTTATTTCCGTGTGGGTTTAAAACATGTTTTCAGTTATTTCACCTTTTTTTGTTAAGTACATAACTCCACATGTGTTCATTCATAGTTTTGATGCCTTCAGTGAGAATCTACCATGTACAGATGTCGCCTTTAAGACTGCGCGTGTTTTCCCGCGGGATGCCGCAATTTAGCGCGCGGCGTGCCGCGACTTGCCGGAGGCAACATTCAGGAATTTGAAATAAATGTGTTGTGCTTCACTGAATATCCGCCAGATGGCGCATGGAAGGACTTTATCTAAAAGCCGGACCAAGTACAACAATGAATGTAACGACGCGCATGAACAGTGCTGAAGCGAACATGAATTTTATTTTGTTTTATAATAGATCTTTCATGATCAATGAGTGTATATGTGCTTCATATTATCAAACACAGGCAAAGGAGACATTTTTGAGGGATCCACTGAAAAAAGTAAACCTAGCTATCGTTCGTTTAATGTGTTTTTTTCTCATTCCATTCGTTTAAAAAAATTATTTGCTCTTTTAAACTAAAGTGTCTAATTTATGCTTATGGGTGAATCTTTTTTTTTTATTTATTATTTAGTTGATTGCTATTTACAGCAGGGAACCAAAGTGAAATATTTCATTTTGATCAAGGCACTTATATTAGGTTGAGTGTGATTTGCGCATGCGCAGTCTTTAAACCGTAGTTTTGCCGGTATAATTTTATTTCCGCCTCAAACCAGAACATGACATTGAAACAAGTAAGGAATGATATCAGCACCTGTATTTCAGTTACTGTTAGTTAAAGCTCCTGGTTAAACTTAAATCTAATCCATTCACAAAGGACATTTCTGCTTCAAACCAAAGTTCGCCGTGTCACATGACCTCATGTGTCACATGACCTCATGACGCAGCATTATCACGGACTGAGTCACGTCGTGCTGGCGGCCCGAGTTTTTCAAAGAAAACTCCTTTAAACCAGGTAAGAAAGCAAAGTCGTGTCATTTCTATGTTAAATGTATCTCTTATATGAGCAAATTCATGATTTATGTCAGGAACAACTACTTTGTAGATTGAGTTTTGTGTCCGTGTTTGCTACTGTAGCTAAAACCACCTATATTACCTGCATTAGCATTAGCTAACTAACGTGGTGATTTTCAAAAACACCGGAGTTTCTACAGTAAGTCGGCGGCGCTGAATAACATGAAAATAATTATATTTAAGTACCTTTGGTTAACGATGTAAAAATTAATAGGAAAGTGACGTAAACATAGCACAAGCTAATTTGGAGTGAGTGCTGTTTGTAGTGTATTTATAGTTATTCTTAAAACCTTCTGGACTTGCTAATGTGTAAGTAATGTAATATCACTAAAACTATATTCCCTCGTATGAAACGGGGCTTTAGCACATGTTCCTGACATACTGGTGACACTTTATCACACGTTTTTAACCGTATCAGTATATAAATATCAGCATAAGTTTGACATGTTGATTTAACGTTACTGCAAGTACATTTTAGCCATTACGATGTCATGAAATAACTTAAACATAATAAAGTAAACATAATCTTTATGAACTTTTGTGTTTACAGGTCTGTTAGCTTTTCTGAAAGGGCATTATTTTACTCATACTGCTTTCTATACTTTATACACACTGTAATTAAGATTTGCTAACATAAGAACTTGAGCCAGTCCAATTTTTGTTTTTACCTTTTTTTTTTTTTTTTTAAGATCAGTAATGAGTTTCTGAGAATTATATCTGCTCCACTTCAAGCAAGATTACTGGTTTCCTTGGACAAGTAACACTACAAACTAATTGAGATCATCAGAAACTGGGGAGGAACCCGTCAGAGAGAAGACCAGAGATATAATCTTCATCTTCAAGTTTTTGATCTGGTATGTACGCACTCAAAAAAGCAGAAATTAGCTTGGTGTCAAATGTAATATTGTGAATGGAAGCCACAGGACCTGAGCAAGGCATCCAAATCAAGTTGGCTGTGATGCACTAAATTAAAACATAACTAGCAGAATAAAACTCTTTAGTTTAACTTGTGCACAGGTTAGTGTATGCTGTCTGAATACAGGTTTCAATGTCTGCCATGTTAATTTTTTCATGCTTTACAAGCCTAACATAACCAACAATACTATGTTTGTTTTTATGTCCCTAGAGCCTGGAGGTGATTATCTCCTGAAATGTCTTATGGTGTATTTGAGTGGCAGATGTGGACCAGCTGATTAAGCACTGGTAAGCATTTGTTCATGAAGCATTTCATCCTTAGGACTGAAAAATGTTACTGAATTGATAACTTAGCCTTGTTTAAAGGTCCAGGTGGCAACTTGGTGGTGCTGGGGTTTGAGGCTGTGAGCTTCCAATCAGTATACCAACATCCAAAAACCATACAACTACCTCTGCCCCTTCATATTGACAGATATGAGGTCATTGGCCTTATCAGCTGCAGCCTACAACCTTTTTTTTTTTTTTATCAGTATGTATTAACATTAGTTACATACATTCTCCTAAACCTTGTGGAAAGAATTCACAGAAGAGCAGAAGCTGTTGTTAAGCTGCAAATGCCCAACATCATATTAAACCCTATGAATTAAGAAGTGGATGTTACTCAAGTTTATATTAATACTTAAAATGATAAACTTTTATCATTAATACATAATGTGTGTGTATATGTATGTCAGTTGTTTTGGCATATTCATTGAGCTAATTACATGTATCATGCTGCACCATAATCCTAGGTGTTTTTTTCACTCATAGGGAGCATTAAGTGATTTTACATGCATACATCAGACACTGTTTTGCCAAATAGAGCAACTTGTCTAATGAATGTCCATTCTTTTATTAGGTTGTTCAGAAAGATGAAGCTCAGGCAGAACTTCACAGGAAATCGGGATTGTGACTTATTGAGTTTCCATCAGTCGCACATGAATGTTCCATGTTTTACCTCTGCTGATTTTGTTTCAGGAACATTTTCTAATTTTCTTTTCAGTCCAATTAATAAATGTATGTTGCAAAGTTGTGTTACTATTTGTAATTTTATGGAGTAATTTATTTTAGTCGCAGAGTATTTAGTTTGGTTCTTCTTCAGCAGGTTTGACAAGGACAAAATGTACCCATTGCAAAATTAAATTTGTGGATAAATGCAGACATATCTTTTTTTCCCTCTCAATTTCAAATTCAGTTAGCAGTGTTGAATGACTGTTGGTGTTTATACATTTAGAAAAAAAAATCTTAATGTTAACATTTTGGATGAAAATATGTTCATTCCACAATAAATGTTTATATAAAGAAATGTGTTTTGAGTGTAAATCAATATGTAATTAAGTTTTTTATGCTTTTATATTTAAATTATGAATGCCTTAAATCTTTATTTGATGCAACTTAAAAAAAGGTAATTTGCTCAACCATTCAAAAGTGGTTTATATCAAGTTTATAATTTCAGATTTAGTAGAATATTTACATTAAGTAATATAGCCAACTCATTTATTTAGATTTAGAACAACTTAAAAATTTTGGTTTGTTTCACCTTCAGAAATTAGTTTATATGAACTACATGAAAAATTTTAAGTTAGAGTAAAAGGTTTATTTATATTACGTCAATGCTAAAATATTAGGTGTGACACATTACTTCAATTGTTTTAATATAGCCTTTAATCTTCAATATAGCCAGTGCTATATTTATTTCAGTAGGGTCAATCAGATGTACAGTGTCGGGTAAGTGTGGTGCTTTTATTGAAGGGATAATGAGAGATTTATTTATTTTTTTTTGGGGTGAAGAATTTCTTTAATGTTTTCGGAGTTGTGGCTGTTCAGTAGAAAGTAATAGGCTCACCAATTTACAGTATGAGCTTTCAATTTAACAAGTGTAATGTGAACAAGTTATTATGAGTATGGAAAACATATTTTCCTGCATTTTTTTCGGAAACTTTATTTGCTATCTACATACATTAACTCATGCTAGGGTACTTTTACTATGCTGAAATACAATTGAAAGCTATTTATTCGTTTATCTTTGATTTGCTTACTTACTTAAGGAGATTCAGGTTGATTTTGCACATTTTTAATCCTTTTCAAATGCAGATTAACGTGCATATCAGCTGGATAACTAGCGAATGCTTTAGTAATGGGCTCTAAAAGACAGATTCTCACTTTCCACGTCACTATGACATACATTGCCAGGATAAATACAGTCCATCCACACGTACAGTAGAAGCATTTAAAAATGACCAAGATCAGTGTAAGTGCCATATCGCACTTGTTATGAATTTGTTGTTGTGTTTATTTTATTTTACTTGCTGTTATTTCATTTATTCTACCTTGTTCTATTCAGTAGTAAAGCATTAAGCATTAAGTTTGTTACATAAGCCATAAGCTTTATATTTCTTAGTCATGCATCATAAGTTGACAATCGTAAGTTGGTCTGTGATGTCATTCTACTATTACATGCATTTGTGTGACTGTCATATGTTAGAGAGTTCAGTATACAGTTGTTACAAAATCGGAGCGTCGTATTTAACGTCGCCGCCGCATTACGGCATGTGCATTTGCTGTGCATTTGCTTGCTTTTACCACTGAGTGGCGCTATATAACTACAGACTGACGTCTCATGCCTTACATTCTCTGTCTCATTAATGAGACGTGTCCCATTAAATAATACACGTAGTAGCCGATAACATCAAGTGAAACACTGTAGTTGATCGAATTCATAATCACAGTACTATAATTACAGTACAAATGTAGAATTCAAATTAAATCAAATCTTATTAAGATCAAATTTAAGCACAATAAATATTAACACAGTGAGCCTTTAGATTTTATCACGTGTAATTAGAAAAGAAGTGTGTATGGTTTTATTTAAATATAATTTTCTAAACCAATAAGATAAAAATAACACCAAGTTATTATTATAACAGGCTTACTTCGTCACTTATCCAGAGCTTGCTTTTAGTAACCTTGCCTTATTTAAGGTTACTTGGGTGCATCGCCTTTAAGTGCTCGCTTGGTGTAGCGGTTAGAGCCCACGGTCAGTGATACATAAAGCGCTGGTTCGAATCCCGAGGGGAGATGTTTAAATTTTTTTTATTTTAATTATAGCAAAATTAAAATAAAAAAAAATGTTGTATTTTGATTTTGCTTCAGCATACTATAGAAAAACAGCAAACTCGCACGCAACCAGTTTGTATTCTTTAAATTTAGGGGAGTGACGGCTCGGTCTGCTGCTGCTGCGTGTGTGTGTGTGTGTGTGTGTGTGTGTGTGTGTCATTATACTGATGAAAAGCGGTGGCCATCTGCAGTACCGGGAGTTTTGATTTACGACAGCTGTTTACGGCAGTGTAGTCCAGTGCGGGAGATGCATTGTGGGTAATGAGGTCCGGTGTTACATCTGTTACATTTTTGATAACAATAGTTTTTTTACAAACATTTCTAAACCAATAAGATCAAATGACACCAAGTTTAAAACAGATAAAATACATGTGCAAATAGTATAATTGTATAACAGGCTTACTTCGTTACTTATTTAACGCTTGCTTTCAAAGACGTCGAGTGGCTTATTAACGTCACGGAGGTGTGTTGTCTCTTAGTGCCTGGTTGGTGTAGCGGTTAGAGCGCTTGGTCAGGGATTTACAAAGCATCGGTTCGAATCCTGGATGATGCTGTTTTAAAAAATTGTTCTGTTTTAATTTTACTCAGCAAACAAACTGCAAACAAAAAAATTGATTATTCAGAGCACGATATACAACCGTAATGAGTCCCGTAACCGGCTTATACAGCTGGCATGTGACCAACGTATTTAACCGTGATGAGTCCATAAAATCAGTAGCAGCTAATAATTACTAATTACTTTAGTTAATGCTGCTACTGATTTTATTCCAGCTTACCTGTTCAGGTTGATTGCGATTCTTTTTAAAATATTGTCTCAGTTTTATATGTTGTTCGTCTTGATGTTTGTCTTCTTTTCACTTGGCAACACTCAAATGCAAATTATTCACCGTGAATCAGCTGTTCTCACCTATCCATTCAGAGAAACTGAATGAGCTGAAATGAGCCTTTGTTTCACGACCGCGACACCCATCTCTCTCACGCACATACAGTACAGAGTAGACCAAATCATTACAGTACATACTTTATCCAACGAACATGAAAAATATCCACATAATGATGAGTTAAGAAGCATTGCTTAATTTTCGTTTAGACAGACTGTTTGTATCTGATTATTGGTATTATTAAAGAACAGCAGCACAAACAACAACACAAGGGCTTGTACAGCAAGACACATTTTTATTATTTTGCAAAGAGTTAAATTTGTAACAGTAAAAGGCATCCGAATTTAAATATATAAATTACTAGAAACAAATTGAGCACACTATCAGAATAAAAAATAGAACAAATCAAATGTTTTTTACACATACACAAGGAGGATAATGATACCGAGTTTATATTAAAATAACAAATATTGTAATATTGTTTTTGTGTTATTATAAATAATGAAATGCAGTAGGCTGTTATGGTCATCATAATTTTCTTTAATAAATAAGAGAAAACATTGTAACAACCTACATATTTACATCCCAGTAGCACACCCGTTGCGCTCTACCACCATCGGCAAAACCTTCTGAAGATGATCAATATATTTATTGCACGAAATTAAGGTCAAGCGGTCTCTCCAGAAAGTCACAATGGCTTGAATAAGCTCATCTTTGTTCCGTGGTTTGGCCTCACGTCTAACGAACTCCTTCAGCGCATGCCAAATCATCTCGATCGGGTTGAGATCAGGAGACCTGCATGTAAGGAATACAGGTTAGAGAAAATTGTCATTTGCACATTTCATAATCCAGTTCATCTAATGGAACGGAATGGAATTTAAGAAACATACTCGGCTGGTGTTTTCACCCAGTTGATCCCCGCCTCAGCAATACAATGTCTCGCCGCTGTATGTTTTGGGTCATTGTCTATTAAAAGAAACGTTTTTAAACACATAGAATATTTAGAAACCCTAAAGCACGTATAATTTTGATAGCAAAAAATTACAAAATATCACATGCTTGTTATTTTTTTACCATGCAAGAAGCGATGAGATCCTTTAAAGTCTTGCTGAATGTGGCGCCAACGAAGATTTTATTATGCTTTCTACGTGTTCTTTCAACAAGTAATTTTTTGTAGTGTATATGCAATCTATTGCTTATTCCAGTTTTATTTTATTTCATATATTACCTTCTTCTCTGCTTTTCTTCTTCCTCCTCCTCCTTTTTTTGGGGATTAAAACACACTGTAAATTGTGTGATTACTAGGGCGATTACAACGACGAATAGATTATCAAGTATGGATTAATGCTTAACAGTCGCGCACTTACAGTACGTAGTTCTTGAATGTTTAAAAAACACAATTTTAATAATTTGAATAACAATCCGGTTTGTGATTACCGATCAGGTAATAGCCCAATTAACATTTTTGTATTGTGAAATATTTTTATACTACTGTGTGGTTTTAAAACTTAATTTCCACTTTATACACGTAATTAGTCTCACGCTGTGATCATTCATTTATGTGCTTCAACGTTAATTTTAAAAGAATCATACATTGCCATCAGTGGCGGTTTTAGGGTAGGGCGATTTTTTATGCTGCATAAATACTGCATAAATATTATTGAGTACAACAAAATCTCTGCACAACACAAGAAAAAGATTTTTTCCACAAATGTAAGACAGTATACAGTTTCAGTGCCAGACGAAGTGCGACCCCCCGGTTGTACTGCATACTGTATGGAGCTGGAGAAATGTGGCGGAGAGATTGAGGCGCTCAAGCAGCAGCTGCGTGTCTGCAATGCTGAGCTGGAAGCCCTTCGGAGTGTAAAAGCGGTAAGATGCTTTATGATTATCTATGCATTTTATAAATATTACAAACGCTACATTAAATCGCGAGTGTGATTTAACTGACATAGTTAAAAAAATTAGGTTAGAATTAGTTAAAAATTAGGTTTTCAGTTGTCCAGTTACTGTTACTATTGAGACAATTAATTATTTTTATGAATGATTTTTATGAATTATTAATTATTTTTATCCTAATATCAGGAGCAGGAGAAGTGTGGCGGAGAGATTGAGGCGCTCAAGCAGCAGCTGCGTGCCCGCAACGCTGAGATGGAAGACCTTCGGAGTCAATTGCGAGTCTGCAAAGAGGCACACGCAGGTGCACTTAGTACACGGTTGAACTGTGCACACACCCCAACCCCAGACTTTCTAACACTGACCAGGAGTACTGCAGAAACGATGTCTCCAGCCACAGCTTACAATGTTTTCTCTTATTTATTAAAGAAAATTATGATGACCATAACAGCCTACTGCATTTCATTATTTATAATAACACAAAAACAATATTACAATATTTGATATTTTAATATAAACTCGGTATCATTATCCTCCTTGTGTATGTGTAAAAAACATTTGATTTGTTCTATTTTTTATTCTGATAGTGTGCTCAATTTGTTTCTAGTAATTTATATATTTAAATTCGGATGCCTTTTACTGTTACAAATTTAACTCTTTGCTGTACAAGCCCTTGTGTTGTTGTTTGTGCTGCTGTTCTTTAATAATACCAATAATCAGATACAAACAGTCTGTCTAAACGAAAATTAAGCAATGCTTCTTAACTCATCATTATGTGGATATTTTTCATGTTCGTTGGATAAAGTATGTACTGTAATGATTTGGTCTACTCTGTACTGTATGTGCGTGAGAGAGGGGTGTCGCGGTCGTGAAACAAAGGCTCATTTCAGCTCATTCAGTTTCTCTGAATGGATAGGTGAGAACAGCTGATTCACGGTGAATAATTTGCATTTGAGTGTTGTCAATTGAGCCAAGTGAAAAGAAGACAAACATCAAGACGAACAACATATAAAACTGAGACAATATTTTAAAAAGAATCGCAATCAACCTGAACAGGTAAGCTGGAATAAAATCAGTAGCAGCATTAACTAAAGTAATTAGTAATTATTAGCTGCTACTGATTTTATGGACTCCTCACGGTTAAATACGTTGGTCACATGCCAGCTGTATAAGCCGGTTACGGGACTCATTACGGTTGTATATCGTTCTCTGAATAATAAATTTTTTTGTTTGCTGTTTGTTTGCTGAGTAAAATTAAAACAGAACAATTTTTTAAAACAGCATCATCCAGGATTCGAACCGACGCTTTGTAAATCCCTGACTGAGCGCTCTAACCGCTACACCAACTAGGCACTAAGAGACAACACACCTCCGTGACGTTAATAAGCCACTCGACTTCTTTGAAAGCAAGCGTTAAATAAGTAACGAAGTAAGCCTGTTATACAATTATACTATTTGCACGTGTATTTTATCTGTTTTAAACTTGGTGTCATTTGATCTTATTGGTTTAGAAATGTTTGTAAAAAAACTATTGTTATCAAAAATGTAACAGATGTAACACCGGACCTCATTACCCACAATGCATCTCCCGCACTGGACTACACTGCCGTAAACAGCTGTCGTAAATCAAAACTCCCGGTACTGCAGATGGCCACCACTTTTCATCAGTATAATGACACACACACACACGCAGCAGCAGCAGCAGACCGAGCCGTCACTCCCCTAAATTTAAAGAATACAAACTGGTTGCGTGCGAGTTTGCTGTTTTTTCTATAGTATGCTGAAGCAAAATCAAAATACAACAATTTTTTTTATTTTAATTTTGCTATAATTAAAATAAAAAAATTTAAAACATCATCCCTCGGGATTCAAACCGGCGCTTTATGTATCACTGACCGTGTGCTCTAACCGCTACACCAAGCGAGCACTTAAAAATGATGCACCCAAGTAACGTTAAATAAGGCAAGGTTAATAAAGCAAGCTCTGGATAAATGACGAAGTAAGCTTGTTATAATAATAACTTGGTGTTATTTGATCTTATTGGTTTATAAATTTATATTTAAATAAATAGTAAACTTGGCCGATTTCGTTATAATTTTGTTTGATGAGTGGGGCTTGAAAATTCTCTTGAAAAATATGGTCATTTATTTCAGTTAATAAATCTACTATAATTTTTTTTTTACTCATTATTGTACAGTACACATTAATAGCTCTGGTTCAGATTTTACATGTTTGTTGTGGAAATTACCATCACTGTTGTATTTACTGCGATGAATGAAAATGTCACTTTGCGGCACCTGGCGGCCATTTTACAAATGACTTTGAAATGCAACTGATTTATTTTGGCCGCTGTTGCCTTTAAACGGCGGTATACGCGGCGAGATCGCCATTCCAATTTTGTAACCACTGTAGATGTGGAAGGCTACGGAAACACAAGCTTTTGACCGTCAGCTAACGTAAGCCCGGTAAGCTAAGAATGTGAAATACAGCAACTAGGTTGTTGTAACCGTAAGCTCCCGTAAGTGGATATATACAGCAAGAGTGTTGTTATATTCGTAAGCTAAGACTAATTTACAAGATACAGCAAACAGGTTGTTGTAAAAGTCAGAGATTTGCAAGATGCAGCAACTGGTGTCTGTAATCACAGTGGATTTACTCAAGACGACTATATGAAGTGTTGATTCTTTGATGCTGACAAAATAAACTACAAGAGACAAAGAGATTGGACTTCTGTCGCGTGAGTGAAACTTTAAACCAAAGCTACGCGTCAAAACTGGTGAAATAATATGACCGCATCTACAGATGTCGCCATTAAAAACGCGCGTTTCGAGAAAAGGGATACCGTGACTTGCCGCGCAAAGCGTACGGGAAGCTGTGAACATGCCCTTCATTACCTGTAGGGGGCAGTCGTGTTTCAGTCTGAAGTATTGTGTGTCTACTGAAGCCGAAAATGTGTGCAAATTAAACTGCGCATGCGTGTTTGGAGACGCTGTGCCCGCGCTGTGGATCAGTCGGTTGGGAATCATCACGGAGGTACAACACGGCGTGGCTGCAGCTGGAGTTTGTCGTGTTCGAGGTAAGTTTACCTTTCTGTTTTGGATGTGATTCTCGCTTTCATGACTCCCAATTAATGTTCATCTTAATCTCAGGACGTACAATTAGCAATATTTCAGTTTTTAATAGTGTGGAGATTCACAAAACACCGTTTTCATGTAAAAACCTGAACCTACGGAGCCCCCCAGGGGTAAATAAATAAATAAATAAAATAATAACGAACCGAGCGCGCGGATTAATACACCGAGATGTGTGTTTCTTACCCCCACCCCTCGTGAAAACGGCGTGTTCAGACAAAGGCTCGCCAGTTAGATGCCATTTCTGAACAAACTGAGTCGTGTGTGTTAAAGCATTAAATGGTAAAAGAGCACTAGCAATAAACGTTTTTTTCTGAATCCGAATTTTATTAATAAGTTACAAGTTAAATTTCAACTGTAAAGAACCTGTACATATGTTCATACAGTATTGACAGCAGCTCTAATTTGTCTAAATCGCATTGCAGACAAGAAAAAGAAGTCGAGTCATCCTGTGACCTTGCATGCTTAATCTTTCCACACATGATTCTTGCTTCTCACTTTTTCCTTAATCTGCGGTTCGGTTCTGGTTTCGGTCTGTTCTCATGAGTTGTGAAGCGAGAGGAACAAAGTATGAATATTGTTCATTTGCTAAATTAAATATCATGAATTTTAATTGAATATCTATCTCTATTTTTTTCACAGCAGTTTGTGACTGAAAGTGTGTCTGCATCTGACTTCAGGAGTTTCCTGACCAACCGGATCTAACGGTCATATTTAAAAATCATAAAGTACAAAACGTTTCTGTTAGCGTTTAATTTTGTTTCTATGATTAATACTTATTTGTGGTGTTTTATGTTTTGTACATCTTTTCAAATTGAGACCTCATTTGTAAGTTACTGTTTTCTCGTTTTTCTATAAATTAATCAAATGTTTGTTATTAAATGTATTTTTTATAAAAAAAATAAACGAATCTGTTTTATTATTAGCTGAGAGTGTGGTTTATTTATTTATCATATTTGGTCATTGTAACATGCATTAGGGAGCATTATCTCTGCGAAGTGTGTCTGCTATCTGGGAATTAATTACCTTTACTTGGCTATTTTAAATAAATCTAATTTGTGAATTAAATATAATTATGTAACTTTTACTTGATTTCTTTGATTGTTTCTTTGATTATGTGTAAAGAAAATATAATTTATATATTCGTGTTTAATTACAAAAAACATTTTAATGGTTACTGATTGTTGCAGACATTCACATTATTTTTTGGGGAAGAGCTTGGCTTGTACAGGCTACTCATCAGCAGTCGGCGCCCCGCTGTAACCAGAAGATCAAAGGAGCAGTTATCGGCTGACACGTAGCCTTCTGAGTTTGGAGACCCACAGAACCCCCACTGTATTATAATGCCTCTTCTCACCTTTCATTCATGATTTCGCTGATGGGGGAATTCGTACAATTGGGGGTTTTAAAAACAATTAACAAGGCCGAGTAGACGTCTCTGCCTAAAATGTTTTTCGCCAGCAAAACACCTCTCTCTCTCTCTCTCTCTCTCTCTCTCTCTATATATATATATATATATATATATAAATTCACAATCACATTCCAGCTCTTATTCCCAGCCGTGGTCAAATAATGGATGAAATAATTATTCAATGCTGGACACAAACAGCAAAAAATATGAAAAGCCCTAAGCACTTTATTGCTTTTCATCATGTTTTTTGCTGTTTGTGTCCAGTATATATATATATATATATATATATATATATATATATATATATATATATATATATATACAGTATATATAGTTAATTCATGTCTATGATCTAAAAATATATAAAAACATATGATCTTTTTGAGTTATGAGTTGTTGTTTTTTATTATTCATAAGACAACCTTTCAGTTTTGTAAATATTCTAGTTATAGTGTGTTAAGTCTTTCTTAAACGGTTTTGAGAATTAGACCATCCAGCTAAGATCAATATTATTAATATTAAGCATTTTATTTCTATTTATTCTATGCTTTGCTGGAGAAATACATTTTAGGCAGAGACGTCTCGGTCTTGTTAAATAGTTTTAAACCCCTGAATTGTGCCAATTCCCCCATCCGAAACCGGTTTGATAACTTCTCACCTATCAAAGGTGAGAAGAGGGACTGAGCTGTAACTGAGCGCGCTTTCACATTTTACTGTAAAGACACACACACACACACACACACACATACAGGCACGTGCAGAGGGGGGAGTGCTTGAGCACCCGCCCCTTGCCTCCAGGATGCCTCAAGTATGGGCGTAAATTTCATTTAACAGTAGTATATAAATATAAAATTTCTCATGAGCAATTTTTGAAGGGGACAGTCAAATTGTACTTATAAAGGTATGTCCCGACAGTGAAAAACTTTGCTTCTATCATTATTATTGTAGCACGGAGACTGCACCATTATGGTTATTTTCAAAGTTTTTCTCAGGTTCAATGACAAAGCAGATTTTTCTTCAAAACTATTTATTGCATTGTTTATGTTGTTTACAGTCAAGCCATCAACATACAATAAAATGTAAACATGTGATCAAAACTAAAAACTGTGCTCCCTGTGCTGGTGCTGGCAATATCATCTCTTTGTTCTGCTGTCTCCAGCTCCCTCCCTGGTCCTGAATCTGCCCCTTCCTCTACTCTCACTGTCTCAGAACAGACTGACTCCTGAAGCAGAAAAAAATGCAGGAAAAGATGTTTTCCATACTCATAATAACTAACTTGTTTACATTACACTTGCTAAATTGAAAGATCATACTGTAAATTGGTGAGCCTATTACTTTCTACTAAACAGCCACAACTCAAAAAACATTAAAGAAATTGTTCACCCCCCAAAAATTGTAAAAAATCTGTCATTATCCCTTCAATAATAGCACCACACTTACCCAACACTGTACATCTGATTGACCCTGGTCTACCTGTCCCTCAATAATTTCTGTCTCCTTTGCCTGTGATTGATATTGTGACATTAGTATTTTCATAAGCACCCATTCTTAAAGCCAAATTTCCTTAATATGTGAACTTGTACTTACTTGGCGTTTAAGTCACTGAAAAATTATCTTATGTCCATTTATCTAGGACACTGCAAGGCAAGTTTATTTATACTGTAGCACATTTCATACACAATGGTCATTCAAATTGCTTTACATAAAGAAAGTAAAACTATCAAAAAATAATCACAACAATAAAAACAAGGAATAAAAAAAGGTTCAAAATTGGATTTAAAATTAATTAAGACACTTAGAACAGAATGGATATTGATTATACAAAAATATACAATTCGGACTAGGCACAGTGCTCATTTAGTAAATGTACAGCTAAACAATATGCTAATTGTGGCCGTTAATGTTAAGTTAACATTATGCCAAGTCGTCACAAATAAAACACTGCATGGGAAACGGTGTTTGTCGTGTTAGTTGCAGTGCACTTTTTTCAGCGGATTTTTCAGTTCAGTTTATCAACTTGTAATATACAGTATCTCACAAAAGTGAGTACACCCCTCACATTTTTGTAAATATTTTATTATATCTTTTCAAAGGACAACGGTAAAGATATGAAACTCTGATAGAATGTAAAGTAATCAGTGTACAGCTTGTATAATGGTGTAAAGTTGATGTCCCCTCAAAATAACTCAACACACAGCCATTAATGTCTGAACTGCTGGCAACAAAAGTGAGTACACCCCTAAATGAAAATGCCCAAATTGTGCCCAATTAGCCCTTTTACCTTCCCGTTGTCATGTCACTCGTTAGTGTTACAAGGTCTCAGGTGTTCTTGGGGATCAGGTGTGTTAAATTTGGTGTTATCACTCTCACACTCTCATACTGGTCACTAGACGTTTAACACGGCACCTCATGGCAAAGAATTCTCTGAGGATGTGAAAGAAAGAATTATTGCTCTACACAAAGATGGCCTAGGCTATGAGAAGATTGCTAACACCCTGAAACTGACCTGCAACACGGTGGCTAAGACCACACAGCGGTTTAAAAGGACAGGTTCCACTCAGAACAAGCCCCGCCATGGTAGACCAAAGAAGAAGAAGAGTGCACATGCTCAGCGTCGTGTCCAGATGTTGGCATATGAAAATAGACGTGTGAGTGCTGCCAGCATTGCTGCAGAGGTTGAAGGGTTGGGGAGCCAGCCGGTCAGTGCTCAAACCATATGCACACTGCATCAAATTGGTCTGTATGGCTGTCGTCCCAGAAGAAAGCCTCTTCTAAAGATGGTGCACAAGAAAGCCCGCAAACAGTATTGCAGCCATACATTGGAGGGAACTTCTGAGGTGGTCAGTGATTGATGGCACAGTCGGTCGGAGGGGGTTGTGATCACACCTATAGATCTTTTGTTCTAGGCTATCGGTCAAATCTCTCTCCACTTGGAAGCAAAAACATGCAAGGGATTTCAGCATCTCGACGCACATACTAAGCTGTTTATAAAGTAGATACTGTTTGTTTTTTCATTTTGTAATTTTTCCCGTGTTTACTGTGTACTGTATATTCATTTTTTCATGAATTACTGTAAATAAACTACACATTCCGTTACCAGAAATTACTTTTCTGTTTTTTGTGTGTGCTAAACTAAGCTTCAGGGTCAAAGTAATATCGATTTTATTTGAAAAGTATTATATATTTACAATGCTGATAAGTTCAAGCTTAGATTCATATATAAACTGCTTCAAAGTCTTTCCACCCCGTGACCGCTGAAATCCGACAGACGCAGGGCTCAAGGGAGGTGTGTCTGTGTGTGTATGTGTGTGTGTGCGCTTCAGCCTGTCCTTTTTTCAGCGGATTTTTCCGCTACCGCGGATCAGTTTATCAACTTGTAATATATAAATTTTAGGAATATATTAACATGTGCAGACATTTATTTGAGGGTGCGCTGCCCTCTCTTGCCCCTGCGTAGAGCCTACACACACACACACCTATCTATCTATCTATCTATCTATCTATCTATCTATCTATCTATCATATAAATACACATTTGAAATCTGCATCTACATTTTCTGTTACAAGTATAGAATTAGGTTCAGCTGAGACTCATGATCAATGGTGTTAGGGTACTTATGTAGTGATAATTAGTTTCAGCCAAATCATTAAAACTAACAATGGACTATGACACTCTTGAGAGGGGATATGAAGGTGTTATTCATTTATTTATTCTCTACAAGGGTGCGAACTACAATACAGACCAAACTATAACTTTCTCTTACTACTATAAAAATTCTAAATATAAACAAACAAAATACAGCTTTTTTTCCTCAGAGGTAAACGGAAAAGTGAAGTTGTTCAGCTGTTTACTGTCACTGCAGCTTCTTCAAAGTCTTCCCACTCCGTGACCGCTGAAATCCGACACAACACCATGTTAGGCTACGTTTTGACTCATTTGTATACCGACGGTGATTGGATGTTTCCCGAGGGCTCAGGGGAGTGTGTGTGTGTCTGTGTGTGTGTGTGTCTATGTGTGTGCGTGCGCGCGCGTACTTCTACTGTTCTAAAAACTCTAACTCTAAAAACTATAACTTTCTCTTACTACTATAAAAATTCTAAATATAAACAAACAAAATACAGCTTTTTTTCAGAGGTAAACGGAAAAGTGCAGTGTCACTATGCAGATGTTACACTCAGTGGAGTTAACGAAATCTTTGGTTTAGTCCTCATTGAGTTGCCACACATCATTTCCACATTTCACTCGCTTTTATTACTCTTACTGTATGTGAGCATAAACAGTGAAACATTCCACAGGTTTATAATACACCGCGGCCAAGTGAACCACGTTCCCGTCGAACGAAACGAGGCATAATCGTGGTGTTTGCTTCGGTTATGACACACCATAGTTTATTATCTGCTGTGGTAGATCTGAATATTTATTCAAACACAATAATAAAGCTTTATATCCTCAGGAGGGCTCAGTACATTGTTTTAGCGATAGTTTCACGGAAGCGAGTTCAGAACTAATCTAAAAAAAAAAAAAAAAACATCCGAAGCTTCAAATAGAATGAACGAACTAATGAATTTTCTTAAAACGTTAGAAAATTAAGTAGAGCTAAATCCCTAAATCTCCTTATAAAATATCGCTGATTATCAATGCGAGAATGAATGGCGAATTGTCATATGGCGAGGGATAGGCTTCAGTGAAATTGATATAATTGATATATATGTAATTGATATACTGTATATACAGATGTGTGTGTGTCATTTTAATTCAAATGAACATTTTAATGCTTTCTGATACACTTATCAACTTATCCACATACACTTATCAACACAAACTCTCCGTGCACGCACACACAATCTCTAAAAAATTAATATTAACAACATACATATACAAATAAACAAATGTAGGTGTAATAAAAGTAGTCGTGATGTCAGTACTCGCCCAGCAAACCAGCCTTTTGCAGCGGCTTAAAACGTATGAATTATCTTCAAATATAAAAAAAAAGCGAAAAGACACTCGATTATTTTGCATAGGTTATTTGTTTAATTCAAAAAGTTCGTAAAAACACTTTAAAACGAGAGAAAATCTGTTAAAATCCTCGTTCGCCTTCTCAGCGTTAGGTTGCGAGTGACGTCATGATTTGAATCTGCGCGCCACCGGGGAAACATAGGGAAACTGACTTTCCCGGACCACCGGCTTTTAGATAAAGTCCTTCCATGCGCCATCTGGCGGATATTCAGTGAAGCACAACACATTAATTTTAAATTCCCGAATGTTGCCTCCGGCAAGTCGCGGCACGCCGCGCGCTAAATTGCGGCCTCTCGCGGGAAAACAAGCGCTGTTTTAAAGGCGACATCTGTACATAAAGTCAAAAGCTTTTCCGCTGTTTGAACGAAAACAAGTGAACGCTGAAAGGGAAAGTAAAAGAGAATAGCCGTCGAACTTCACCATGCCGAACAACGAGGACAACGCTCCCAGCACTTGGCTGGGGAGCCTAACGGCACTCCACGAGATGAACAGAAAGAACCTCAACGAGGCACTGGATGCAAGAAAAGGCAAGCGAATTCGACTGAATGCAACGTCTACTGCATTAAAGACACCTATGAACTATGCACGTAAGTTAGACATCGTTGAAACTGAGTACAGACCCGAATACGGGAAGCTGAGAGAGAACGTTATGAGAAGTAACGTTGATGTGCTTGTGTACACTCGTAAAGACGAACACAAACGCGATCAGGTCGCCTGCGGCGCACCTGAGGCTCAAGGCCGCACAGAACTCATAGCTAAGGTGGGTCGCTGGATAGCGGACACCAAGGACACTAAGGGCCACTCTGTGACGTCGCGAATACGCGAAGATGTCTCGCCGGGCGTCAGCGTGTCACTGATAACGGCAGCATCCAAAAGGTCTGTAACTTCTACATCATCCTCAGCCCTACTAAAGAAAGAAGAAGCCGAAAGAGCACCGCTGTTAGCAAAGGCTGCAACCTTGGAGGAACGTCTCCAACTAGAAATAGAGGAAGCACAAATAATGGCACAACTAAAGGCGAAAAAGGAACGACTGGAAACCAAAACGGCGCTTGCTATGCATGATGCCAAATTAAGAGTGCTTCAACGTCAAGATCGCAAATACGACAGCCGATCGCCCAAGAGCAAGAGCGCACTCATTGAATCGAGCAGCGCGCGTCCGAGCAGCGCGTGCCCGAGCAGCGCGCACTCTCATGTTTCCAACTCAACATGCAACAGCCGAGCGGAGCCTGCGAACGAGAGCGCACTCATTGAATCGAGCAGCGCGCGCCCGAGCAGCGCGCACTCTCAACTTTCCAACTCAACATGCAACAGCCGAGCGGAGCCTGCGAACGAGAGCGCACTCATTGAATCGAGCAGCGCGCACTCTCAACTTTCCAACTCAACATGCAACAGCCGAGCGGAGCCTGCGAACGAGAGCGCAGTCACTGAATTGAGCAACGCGCACCTGAGCAGCGCGCACTCTACGGACCTGGACGCCGCAATCAGCGACGGAAAACCCTGTCACACATCCCTTCAAGGACCCAAACAAAGGGGCCAAGGAGAACCCAGGGTCAGCGTCGCAACCGAGGACAGACAGGTCGGTAAAATTCACAAAGACTTGATTACAATGAAGAATGCCGGTACATTACCTGTCAGCGCCTTCACTAAACCGTGCGCACATTGCAAAGGGGAGCATATCTTAGACGATTGCTTCCAATTTAATGATAAGACACACAAAGACAAAGTAGAATTCTTAAAAAGAAACGGATTCTGTTTCGGATGTTTAACAAAGGGTCATTTGTGGAAAGACTGTACCAAAAAAATACACTGTACTACACATAGCAGTGCCAGACACGGCGCAGTCAGTTACGAGCGCCCGTAGAAACAAAACTGAAAGTGGCACAACAAATACACCACCTGCTGTGAGTCATGAATCAAATGCGCTCATTGGGGCTGGAGGTAATTGCATCCTCTCCATAGCACCTGCTAAAATAAAGTCCAAGAAAAAGGGCACAGTAGAAGCCATGTACTATCAAGCAAGAGTCCCCGAGAAGGACACAGATCTGCTGCGCTTCCTATGGTGGCCGAATGGAGATGTGAACCAAGACTTAGTTGAATATAAAATGGTAGTTCATCTGTTCGGTGCAAAATTGTTGCCTAGTGGTGCTAACTTCGCCCTCAGAAAGACAGCAGAAGAAAACCGCAGCAATGCACCTGCTGTGGCAGTTAACACAGTGCTTAAAAACTTTTATGTAGACGACTGCCTGAAATCCGTTTCGAGTCATGACCAAGCAGTCGCCCTATACAATGATCTCACAAGTCTCTGTACAAGCGGAGGGTCTTACCTCACTAAATGGGCAAGCAACAGCTGTGCCCTACTGACTGTCATTCCCGAGAGTGAAAGGATCAAAGACATGAGAGACTTAGACTTGAGTAAAGATGCACTGCCCATAGAGAGAGCTCTGGGGGTGCTGTGGTGCACTGATTCAGACATGTTCAAGTTTAAGATTAGTTTAATGGAACGACCTGTGACAAGAAGAGGAATTCTGTCAATCACTAGCTCAACATACGACCCGTTAGGCTTTCTCCCACCTGCCATACTGCCAGCTACAATCCCAATGCAACAGATATGTAACGAAAAACTAGCCTGGGATGATGACATTCCCGAGCAGTTTACAACGGCATGGAAAACCTGGCTGCAAGAGCTGCACCGACTGTCCGAGTTCAGCATAGCAAGGTGCATAAAACCAGCCGGTTTCGGAATTACAGCTACAGCTCAGCTCCACCACTTCTCGGATGCAAGTGAAATGGGATACGGAGCTGTCTCATACCTCAGGTTAGTAAACGCTGATGGACTTACACATTGTGCATTCATGATGGGGAACTCCCGTGTAGCACCCCTGAAACAAACCACCATTCCACGAATGGAACTGACTGCGGCAGTGGTCGCTGTAAAAAATGACAAAATGTTGAAAGAACAGCTAGAATTGAAATTGCTGGACTGACAGTACAACTGTTTTGAGATACATTGATAACGAAACACTTCGTTTTAAAACCTTTGTGGCCAACAGAATCGCCATTATAAGAGAGTCAACCAAGTCACAGCAATGGAGGTACGTTAATACCTCACGAAACCCAGCTGATTCTGCCTCCAGGGGAGCATCCTGTGAAAAGTTCATGAAAAATGTCAACTGGATCCATGGTCCCTCCTTTCTCAAAGAAGCAGAGTGCAAATGGCCTGAAAATATTCATGACACATCAATAAAAGAAAATTTTGATGAAAATGCTGATGAAGTTAAGCTCTCAGTTTTAGTGAATATTGTGAGCATTACAAAATGCGCAGACGCAGTGAGTAAACTGATTAATCATCACTCTGACTGGCACAAGTTAAAAAGATCCGTTGCCTGGATCCGAGACATGCTGAAACAAAAAACAGAAAGGGTTAAAACACAAGTAGATGACCCAAAGACAGAAAATCACAAGTCTCTAAAAGCTCAAGACCTAACAAGAGCAGAAAACGAAATCATTAAGTTCACTCAAAGACAAAATTTTAAGGAAGAACTTCTCACGTTGCAAAAGGGTAAAGCAGCAGCAGAATTCAAACAGGGAATTCGCACACAGCAAAAACGAAAGGCATCTGTGAAAAGAAACAGCTGCTCGCCCAAACTGGAACCTCTGACACCAAACCATCTGTGCTGATGAAAAAACAGCCAAACCTGCCCTCTGGATTCTTCAAAAAGGAAGACATCTATGCACGTCGCAGGGAGAAGCAGATCCAGCATCTATCAGACCTGCTCTGGAAGCGATGGGTACGTGAATACTTGCCCTTGCTCCAGGAGCGGCAAAAATGGTTTCAAAACAAAAAAAACCTCTCGCTTGGAGAAATACTTTTAATAACTGATGAGTCTTCTCCAAGCAATTCATGGGTTATTGGATAAATCACGAAAGTGTTCCCAGAGACGTGTGTTAGTTAAAACTAAGACCAACACTCTGGAAAGACCCATCGACAAGCTGTGCCTCATATGTGAAATGGACTGTTGAATGTGTGGTAATATGTTGAGAAATTTGATATGCAAATATAAACATCTGAGATAAATATTACACACTTAAAAGATTTAAAACGTTTTAGAAGGTTAAGAATGTTTGATTTCATGGCTTTATCAAAAAAAAAAAAAAAAAAAAATTGTAATTGTCAGTCTCCACGCCTGTCAGTTAGGGGCTGGAATGTAAGTGCCATATCGCACTTGTTATGAATTTGTTGTTGTGTTTATTTTATTTTACTTGCTGTTATTTCATTTATTCTACCTTGTTCTATTCAGTAGTAAAGCATTAAGCATTAAGTTTGTTACATAAGCCATAAGCTTTATATTTCTTAGTCATGCATCATAAGTTGACAATCGTAAGTTGGTCTGTGATGTCATTCTACTATTACATGCATTTGTGTGACTGTCATATGTTAGAGAGTTCAGTATAGATGTGGAAGGCTACGGAAACACAAGCTTTTGACCGTCAGCTAACGTAAGCCCGGTAAGCTAAGAATGTGAAATACAGCAACTAGGTTGTTGTAACCGTAAGCTCCCGTAAGTGGATATATACAGCAAGAGTGTTGTTATATTCGTAAGCTAAGACTGTAATTTACAAGATACAGCAAACAGGTTGTTGTAAAAGTCAGAGATTTGCAAGATGCAGCAACTGGTGTCTGTAATCACAGTGGATTTACTCAAGACGACTGTATGAAGTGTTGATTCTTTGATGCTGACAAAATAAACTACAAGAGACAAAGAGATTGGACTTCTGTCGTGTGAGTGAAACTTTAAACCAAAGCTACGCGTCAAAACTGGTGAAATAATATGACCGCATCTACAATCAGTAAGCTTCATTCTCAAGACATCAGGACAATGAAGTCTGCTGGAAGTTCCAGTCGCGAAATACACCGCCATCTGAAATCTGTTGGTGTAGACGTAACATTGAGCACCATCAGAAGACATTATAAAGACATAAAAAGTCTGCCTTTCAACATGCATCCCCCACCCCCAAAGACTAAGCTCCTGCTGGTATGTAGCTCTTAAGGTCACTGAGGCACGCAAACCCCCTGACCACAATAAGGTGGCAATCCCTCAGGGGGAAGATGAAAAATACAAATTATATAAATAAAATAAAATATCCTTAATCCAGATTTTATCAATCAACGACATAATATTTATCTTAGCTGGATGGTCTAATTCTCAAAACCGTTTAACCTAAAGAAAAACATAACACACTATCACTAGAATATTTACAAAACTGAAAGGTTTTTAAATAAAAAAAACCCTCATAACTCAAAAAGATCATATTATGTTTTTATATATTTTTTAGACTATATATTTTTTAACTGAACAGCTCTCTTCTCTCCAATCCACTCCTAAACCACAGTCTCCTATTTTTTCTCTGTGCGTGCGCTGCAGCCTGTGAATGAATACACGCAGCGGAGGTTTTACGTATTTGCTGTAAAACGTAAAAAGGTGTCTCCATCATAAATAGACATGAATTAACTAAAAACCGGATTCCAAAAAAGTTGGGACACTAAACAAATTGTGAAAAAAACTGAATGCAATGATGTGGAGATGGCAAATGTCAATATTTTATTCAGAATAGAACATAGATGACAGATCAAAAGTTTAATCCGAGAAAATGTATCATTTTAAAGGAAAAATATGTTGATTACAAATTTCACGGTGTCAACAAATCCCAAAAAAGTTGGGACAAGTAGCAATAAGAGGCTGGAAAAAGTAAATTTGAGCATAACAAAGAGCTGGAAGACCAATTAGCAGTAATTAGGTTAATTGACAACATGATTGGGTATAAAAAGAGCTTCTCAGAGTGGCAGTGTCTCTCAGAAGCCAAGATGGGTAGAGGATCACCAATTCCCACAATGTTGCGCAGAAAGATAGTGTAGCAATATCAGGAAGGTGTCACCCAGCGAAAAATTCCAAAGATTTTGCAGTTATCATCATCAACTCTGCATAATATCATCCGAAGATTCAGAGAATCTGGAACAATCTCTCTGCATAAGGGTCAAGGGCGTAAAACCATACCTGATGCCCGTGATCTCCGGTCTACAGTGCAAAGAAGAAGCCATTTCTAAGCAAGATCCACAAGCACAGGCGTTTTCATTGGGCCAGGGATAATTTAAAATGGAGTGTGGCAAAATGGAAGACTGTTCTGTGGTCAGACGAGTCACGATTCGAAGTTCTTGTTGGAAATGTGGGACGCCATGTCATCCGGACCAAAGAGGACAAGGACAACCTGAGTTGTTATCAACGCTCAGTTCAGAAGCCTGCATCTCTGATGGTATGGGGTTGCATGAGTGCGTGTGGCATGGGCAGCTTGCATGTCTGGAAAGGCACCATCAATGCAGAAAAATATATTCAGGTTCTAGAACAACATCTAGTCATCTCTTTCAGGGAAGACCCTGCATTTTTCAACAAGATAATGCCAGAGCACATTCTGCATCAATCACAACATCATGGCTGCATAGGAGAAGGATCCGGGTACTGAAATGGCCAGTCTGCAGTCCAGATCTTTCCCCTATAGAGAACATTTGGCGCATCATAAAGAGGAAGGTGCGACAAAGAAGGCCCTAGACGATTGAACAGTTAGAGGCCTGTATTAGACAAGAATGGGAGAGCATTCCTATTTCTAAACTTAAGAAACTGGTCTCCTCGGTCCCCAGACGTCTGTTGAGTGTTGTAAGAAGAAGGGGAGATGCCACACAGTGGTGAAAATGGCCTTGTCCCAACTTTTTTGGGATTTGTTGACAACATGACATTTTGATTCACCATATTTTTCCCTTAAAATTATACATTTTCTCAGTTTAAACTTTTGTTCTGTGATTTATGTTCTATTCTGAATAAAATATTGACATTTGCCATCTCCACATCATTGCATTCAGTTTTTATTCACAATTTGTTTAGTGTCCCAACTTTTTTGGAATCCGGTTTGTGTATATATATATATATATATATATATGTATTGTGTGTGTGTGTGTGTGTGTGTGTTTGTGTGTGTGTGTGTGTGTGTGCAGGGCCGTGCAGAGACGTTTAAAGGGGAGGGTGCTCAAAGTTAAAAAAGATAGAACATGCTGAATAACAACAATTCACATTTGTAACGAATATGGAATTGCATCATACTGTATGACTGTCATCAGGTCGGGACAATGCAAAGCAAACGTAGCCTATGTTTTACCTGATGGCGTACAATGTTGCTGTTGATTATTATATTATTAGTAATCATTTTTAAGAATCTATATAAAACACACAAACATGCACATGCAGTGCTTATTAAATGTTTAAACTGCAGAGATGCAATAATTTTACTGCTGGAAAATCAGCATTTTATCTAATTTGAAATATAAACCTAATATTATCTGTTACTTAATATATTTTCTTTAAAAACAGTGTTTTTTTATATCATAAATATAATAATCCATAATAATCCACTTGTGCAGTTCATAAAAGGACAGGTAATGTTTGTCGGCTGTTGCACAAACAGCACGCTCATTTATTTCAATTCATTTGTTGTTATAGACTATAGTGTGCGCTGTATTCACAGAGAGAGAGAGAGAGAGAGAGAGAGAGATAGGTGTTTTGCTGGCGAAAAACATTTTAGGCAGAGACGTCTACTCGGCCTTGTTAATTGTTTTTAAAACCCCCAATTCTACGAATTCCCCCATCAGCGAAATCATGAATGAAACGTGAGAAGAGGCATTATAATACAGTGGGGGTTCTGTGGGTCTCCAAACTCAGAAGGCTACGTGTCAGTCGATAACTTCTCCTTTGATCTGCTGGTTACAGCGGGGCGCCGACTGCTGACGAGTAGCCTGTACAAGCCAAGCTCTTCCCCAAAAAATAATGTGAATGTCTGCAACAATCACTAACCATTAAAATGTTTTTTTAATTAAACACGAATATATAAATTACATTTTCTTTACACATATTTTCATTATATATACACGGGCATCGCTAGGCCATTTTTAGGGGGGCTTTAGCCCATCGTCCCCTTTAAATTTATTTAAAGTATTTTTCATGTCTGCCAGTTTCCAACAAAAAGCAGCAGTATTGTCAAAGAATCAACAGATAAATATTTAATATTATTGGCACCCACACAGTTTATTCCATTGTCCAGCCTCCATTGTCCATAGGTGTGTTGTTTATATTGCTAATCAATGTAAGTTTAAAGTTATATGCTGTTTTCTGGTTACATTTGTCTGATTGTACCCGTACATAGAAAAAAGTTTATACGGTAAACACACACACGCACATATATGCTTAATTAAATTCTTAAATCATCGTGTTCACCCATGCCCTGAAAAAAAGAACTTGTAAGATTTACTTGATAAAATCCTCTTAACAATTTGCACACATAGATTAAGTAAATTTTATTGCTCCAATATTAAGTAAAACTCACCCGTAATTGTCAGGTAAAATCTACTTAATAATTAAATTAACAATCAAAGAAATCAAGTAAAAGTTACATAATTATATTTAATACACAAATTAGATTTCTTTAAAATAATCAAGTAAAGGTAATTCATTCCCAGATAGCGCACACACGTCGCAGAGATAATGCTCCCTAATGCATGTTACAATGACCAAATATGATAAATAAATAAACCACACTCTCAGCTAATAATAAAACAGATTTGTTTATTTATTTTTTTCATTATAAAAAATACATTTAATAACAAGCAAACATTTGATTAATTTATACAAAAACGAGAAAACAGTAACTTACAAAATTAAACACCAACAGAAACGTTTTGTACTTTATGATTTTTAAATATGACCGTTAGATCCGTTGGTCAGGAAACTCCTGAAGTCAGATGCAGACACACTTTCAGTCACAAACTGCTGTGAAAAAATACAGAGATAGATATTCAATTAAAATTCATGACACTTAATTTAGCAAATGAACAGTATTTATACTTTGTTCCTCTCGCTTCACAACTCATGAGAACAGACCGAAACCAGAACCGAACCGCAGATTAAGGAAAAAGTGAGAAGCGAGAATCATGTGTGGAAAGATTAAGCATGCAAGGTCACAGGATGACTCGACTTCTTTTTCTTGTCTGCAATGCGATTTAGACAAATTAGAGCTGCTGTCAATACTGTATGAACATATGTACAGGTTCTTTACAGTTGAAATTTAACTTGTAACTTATTAATAAAATTCGGATTCAGAAAAAAAACGTTTATTGCTAGTGCTCTTTTACCATTTAATGCTTTAACACACACGACTCAGTTTGTTCAGAAATAGCATCTAACTGGCGAGCCTTTGTCTGAACACGCCGTCTTCACGAAGGGTGGGGGTAAGAAACACACATCTCGGTGTATTAATCCGCGCGCTCGGGTCGTTATTATTTTATTTATTTATTTATTTACCACAGGACCCCTGGGGGGCTCCGTAGGTTCAGGTTTTTACACGAAAACGGTGTTTTGTGAATCTCCACACCATTAAAAACTGAAATATTGCTAATTGTACGTCCTGAGATTAAGATGAACATTAATTGGGAGTCATGAAAGCGAGAATCACATCCAAAAAAGAAAGCTAAACTTACCTCGAACACGACAAACTCCAGCTCCAGCCACGCCGTGTTGTACCTCCGTGATGATTCCCAACCGACTGATCCACAGCGCGGGCACAGCGTCTCCAAACACGCATGCGCGGTTTAATTTGGACACATTTTCGGCTTCAGTAGACACACAATACTTCAGACTGAAACACGACTGCCCCCTACAGGTAATGAAGGGCATGTTCACAGCTTCCCGCACGCAGCCGCGCAAAGCCGCGGCAAGTCACGGGATCCCTTTTCTCGAAACGCTCGTTTTTAATGGCGACATCTGTAAATGGTCATGAAAATAAAGAAAACACATTGAATGAGTGAAGGTGTGTCCAAACTTTTGGCCAGTACTGTATATATTGACTTGAAAAAGGAATTATGGGTAAAAGTGCCACAGATTTATTGTTTAATTGATTCTTGTGCCAATAATTGATTAAAACGACAATAAATGTATATAACTTTAAATAGAGGGGTTTAACTGGGGACAAGCTCTTGTGACATGCAGCTGGGATAGGGAGAGATATATCACAAGAGGAATTATGGGTAAAAAGGATTTGTTGTTTAGTTGAGTTATTGTTCGATATGATTTTATTTTGCAATAAATAGATATAATTACAAATTGATGGGTTAAACTGGGGATAGAGCTCTTGTAACATGCTGGTGGGATAGTGGCATAACAATAATGGGCAAATGTGCAATGGATTTCTTGTTTAATTGATTATTGTAAAAAAAAAAATATTATGCATACACTTCAGCTGCAGTAGAGCTGTGTAAGTGGCATCTGTCAATATTCCTCAATGACTGACTGTACTTGCAGTTTTCTACGGTTTCACAGAGTGCATGTAATTTTTACACGGTCCCTAAGCCAAACACACACACACACACACACACAATTTACACACAGAGTGCAGAGGAGGGGGGTGTTCTTCGTACGTCGCTTGAAACATCCGGGATGAATTGACACATCTAAGATGAGATCATCGTGCTAATTAAGACCTGGCTAAGTCGGTTCTTCCAGCACACATGTTGTTGATGATTAATTTGGCCGGATTGAGTTGTCTAGGATTATTGCGCGCTCGTGCGTTGGTTTAAAAGGCGATATGCATCGACAGTAGAAACACTGATCACAAGTCCTTTGATTGGTTGACGAAATGACAAAAGAACAAGCTCAATTTTTTTTGTAACACCTGTTATGCGCTGAAATGCTTCCCTGCCATGGATTCCCCCTCCTCACACACACACACACACACACACACACATAATCGCTATCAAATTTTATATTAGAACATAATATGCACATATGTTTTACAAATTACATGAGACAATAAAATAAAATAAGAAATATGAAAATAAATATGTTGTATATGGAAAAATAGAAATATGAATATTTTTTTCAAAAACATGTATACTTTTATATTGTTTTATAATAAAATTAGCTTTGTCCAATTTTTCATTATAAAAAATAATTTTTATTATACACATATATATATTTGCATATTTATAACGAACCCCTGAAAAATAAATGTGTTACAAAATAAACATTATACAAGAATTTGAATTAATGGTCTTGAGGGCTGTCTCGTGCCTAGAGTTTATTATAATAATAGAAAATCTATGAATTTATGTTCTAATATAATATTTGATATCAATTATATATATATATATATATATATATATATATATATATATATATATTATGGCAAGCCGTATATATGCATGCAAGATACTTTTCTTTCCCCACGTGAGTCAGTCCACATCAGCGCTCTTTAACCAATCAGATGTGACCTCACCATTTCAACCAATCATAACCCGGCGGGAGCGCAGCCTTAATCCTGTTTACATGAAATAAACCTGCTACCGAGCAGGTTCAAGCTTACGGACATGTTGCTATGACAGCAAGTGCGAGATGAGCATCGGAGAACGAAACAATCCAAGATCAGGACAAATCCACAACAATCAAATCCAGCTAACTGAGTTAGCGACGTACGAAGAACACCCCCCAGCAGTTCCGCGGTTAACGGGGTAATGGGCCTCCCGAATAAATATTTTTGTTTATATCGACTTGAAAATGTCGAAACATGACAGTTCCTCTTTGAAGCACATTTAAGGCAAATAGGTGAATATACCACAAGACTCAATATTCGTTCCAAACCTTGCTGTAGCATGTAGAGGGGCGGCAAAAGCTGAGTATCAAACAAACATCGAACAGCAAACGGACTTTACCGCAGTGTCAAGCTGTGTCTCTCATCACAATGGCACAATGGCAGAGGACTTTAAAATACATTAACAATTATAAAACCACATACAATAATATAAGAGAAAACACAGGAAAATAAAGCAATTCCATAATGATCCATTTACGTACCTGTATCAAAATATGAGACACCATCAAACAGCAACTGGAGAATATCTAGTCTAGCTGTGCCTGTCATCCATTGCATACTGTTATATTTCATATTCTTATTACAGAAAATACACATTATATATGTTATATTTATTTTTAACACTTTTTATTTTATTTGGGCAGCTGATAAAACGTACCTCTCATTACAATGGCATCCCACGAACAAGAGAGGACACCCGGAAATTACATCTGCACTACCCTGACACTTACACTGACTTAAGTGAACATTGCTTCCTGAACATTTTATATAGGATTAACAGTCTCATTCCAAGGAAAAATCGATGACGGCTCTATCACACCGATGGCCTACACCCTAGCAGAGCTGGAGCAGCGGTCCTCTCTGACAACATCTCCAGAACACTACGAACCATCTGACTGGCGGTAAGTCATACTGTAGATTCCAAACATATTAGACACATCACAACTCACCGTAGTGATAGACGAACACACATAGCTTGTCCTTTAGAAACTGTGTCTGTTCCCCGAATACTGAGAAAAAAGAATAAATTTGTTAAATTTGCCCGAAACAATCTGATAACCATAAAACCAGAAAAAGGCAAAATAAGTAATCAAAATCCACCTCTAAAGTTTGGACTACTCAACATTAGATCCCTTGCGCCTAAAGCACTTATTGTTAATGAAATTATCTCAGATTATTGCCTTGACGCACTCTGTCTCACTGAAACCTGGCTTAAACCAAATGAATATTTTGGTCTGAATGAGTCTACTCCGTCAGGATATTTCTATAAGCACGAGCCCCGTCTAATTGGTCGCGGTGGTGGTGTCGCCACTATCTACAATGATGTACTCACTGTTACCCAGAAAATAAGGCCCAGGTTTAATTCATTTGAAGTGCTTATCATTAATGTTGCACTAAATGAAATACGTAATAAACCCTTGCTATATTTTACCCTGGCCACCGTGTACAGACCCCCGGGGCCATATGGCGATTTTCTTAAAGAATTTGGGCATCTGCTATCAGACCTATTGGTTAACTCTGACAAAGTATTGATAGTAGGAGACTTCAACATTCATGTAGATGATGCTAACGACGCTTTAGCACTCACATTTATGGATTTACTAAATTCCTTTGGGGTTAAGCAAAATATAATTGGAGCAACTCACCGCTTTAATCATACGCTAGATTTAATTATATCCCATGGTATAGATGTCTCTAATATAGAGATCATACCTCAAAGTGATGATATCACAGATCATCACCTCCTGACATATACTCTACCCGTAGAACAGATTAGCTGTGTCTCCCCACGTTATCAATCTGTTAGAAATATGAATCCCACCACTAAAGACAGATTCACAAGTAATCTGCCGGATCTGTCCCAATTTCTTATTAGACCCCTAAATGCAGATGATCTAGATGAAGTGACTAGCAGCATGGGCACTATTTTTACCAGTACATTAGACACTGTTGCTCCCATCAGATTAAAAAAAGTCAGAGATAAAACATTGGCGCCGTGGTACAACAGTCATACTCGCGCCCTAAAGAGAGCAACCCGTAACCTCGAGCGAAAATGGAGGAAAACTAAATTAGAAGTTTTTCGAATTGCGTATAAAGACAGTATGTGCAGCTATAGACAGGCTCTAAAAACTGCTAGGACCGAGCATCTTAGCCAACTGATAGCAAGAAACCAAAACAATCCCAGGTTCTTATTTAGTACAGTGGCTCGCCTAACAAAACCTAAGATGCCCGCAGAGAGTATCCCATCACAGTTTAGAAGTGAAGACTTTATGGACTTCTTTAATGAAAAAATCAATAATATCAGGAAGAAAATAATGGAGGTTCAACCTCTAATAGCATCTCACGATCCAGTTCAGCCTATAGCTTCACATTTAGATTTTCACTGCTTTACAGGTATAGGACAGGAAGAGCTGTATAAACTCATCACCTCGGCTAAATCAACAACGTGCCTGTTAGACCCAATCCCAACCAGATTTTTAAAAGAAGTGATGCTTACGGTTGGAGAGCCACTCCTAAACATTATTAATTCTTCATTACATCTAGGTCACGTCCCTAAACCTTTCAAGTTAGCAGTTATTAAGCCGCTTCTTAAAAAATCTAATTTGGACGCGAATGAAATAAAAAATTACAGACCGATCTCAAACTTCCCGTTCATATCAAAAATACTAGAAAAAGTAGTATCAGCTCAAATTTGCACATTCTTGCAGGATAACAACATCCTTGAAGAATTTCAGTCAGGTTTCAGGCCCCATCATAGCACAGAAACTGCACTAGTTAAGATTACAAATGACTTGTTTTTAGCTTCAGACCAAGGCTGCATCTCATTGCTAGTCCTGCTTGATCTTAGTGCTGCATTCGACACTATAGATCATAATATTCTCATAGATCGCTTACAAAATTATATAGGTATTCAGGGACAGGCACTAAAATGGTTTAGATCTTACCTGTCTGATCGCTACCATTTTGTAGATCTAAATGGAGAACCGTCTGGTATAATGCCAGTGAAATATGGGGTCCCACAAGGGTCAGTTTTAGGACCTCTGTTGTTCTCAATATACATGCTTCCCTTGGGTAACATCATTAGAAGACATGGGATTAGTTTCCATTGTTATGCTGATGATACCCAATTATATATCTCAACTAAACCAGACGAAATACCTAAGTTGTCTAGATTAACTGAGTGTGTCCAGGACATAAAAGATTGGATGACCAATAACTTTCTTTTATTAAATTCAGATAAGACAGAGATATTACTTATTGGCCCAAAAACCAGCACACAACAGCTTTCACAATTCAGCTTGCGCTTAGAAGGATGTACTGTTATTACCAGCTCAGCAGTAAAAGATCTGGGAGTAATATTAGACAGTAACTTGTCTTTTGAAAATCACATTTCAAATATCACAAAAACAGCCTTTTTCCATCTTCGAAATATTGCTAAACTTAGGAACATCTTATCCGTATCTGATGCAGAAAAACTAGTTCATGCATTCATGACCTCCAGACTGGACTATTGTAATGCATTACTAGGTGGTTGTCCTGCATCCTCAATAAACAAGCTTCAGTTAATCCAAAATGCAGCTGCCAGGGTTCTCACTAGATCCAGAAAATATGATCATATAACCCCAATATTATCATCCCTGCACTGGCTACCTGTTCAGTTTAGAATAAATTACAAAATAGTATTACTTACATACAAGGCCTTAAATGGTTTAGCTCCCACATACCTAACCAGTCTTCTGATACGCTACAATCCACCACGCGCCTTAAGATCACAAAACTCCGGACTTCTGGTAGTTCCCAGAATTTCAAAATCTACAAAAGGGGGTAGGTCTTTTTCATATTTAGCTCCAAAGCTTTGGAATAGCCTTCCAGACAGTGTTCGGGGAGCAGACACGGTTTCTCAGTTCAAAAGTAGACTCAAGACGCATCTTTTTAATCTGGCATACACATAACTCATCCCAGTACTCATACTCCAGTACACCTATACCGAATGGCAACTACGCTAATTCTCCCCATCTGTTCTGTATTTCTCTACCCATCCCGAGGCATCGGGAGATTTTGCCAGCTTCAGTAGACAAAGGCCGACCCTGCGAGGTTCCTGAGGCATCCAGAGAAGGAGCAGCTCCAGCTGGATTCAGCTTTATGATGGTTGGAGCTACACATGCTGCTCCTGTGCTTCCAGTGATCCAGACCTCATCTGCCCTCTGCACCTACTGACTCGTCCCTATGCTGAACTGGTCTTCATGTCAATTTAAATAATTTCTGTCATATTGAATTTTCACCTGCACAACACACAAGATGTTATATCATTTCTATCTGTTATCGCCCAAATGAGGATGGGTTCCCTGTTGAGTCTGGTTCCTCTCAAGGTTTCTTCCTAATGCCATCTCAGGGAGTTTTTCCTTGCCATCGTCGCCGTCACCCTTGGCTTGCTCATCAGAGAAATTTCATTCATTCGTCTCATTATTATCTGCACATTTTTCTCACACATCCACACTTCCAATTATTTTCTTTTCTATAATTATTATTATTATTTGTTTTTATTTATTTATTTTCTATTCTAATTTTATTTATTTATTTATTATTTTATATATAATTATTCTATATATAATATATAATTTTTTTTTGTTTTGTTTTTGTTTTTGTTTGTTAAATTTCTTTAATTTTTGTGAAGCTGCTTTGAGACAATGACCATTGTTAAAAGCGCTATATAAATAAAATTGAATTGAATTGAATTGAATTGAAAAAGAAAAACCATTAACACAAAAATCGAATTATTCATATTGTGGCGTGGGCGGGCCGGCGGCTGACGACCGTCATGCTTTGCGGGGGTTTTCTCTGTCTCTACCATGAGAGAGAAGGGTGTTTGTGTTAGTGGCTTTGGCCAAGTTGGGTGTGTGTTATGTGTGTGTGCTTGACTTGCGTGCGTGCGTGCGTGCGCTGTGGTAATAAACTACTCCCCAGCCATTTGCAGTGGGGAGCAAGTAAGCTCACTCGTACTCCAAGATCCCTGCCTAGCGTCGAAAAACGCTACAATATGTAAGAAAACAAAAATAACAATAGGCGTGTTCGAGCCCATACTGCGGCTGCGCAGATCGATCGGCGAGATTAGCCGAAAGCCTTCGGGGAGGAGCTGAAAACACTGCGGTAAAGCCAGCCGCGGTTTAGGAAAACACTGTCAAGCCAGCCGCGATTGATTTTAGTGTGCGCACATATTACAGTGATTACGGTAGTTTCAGGAACGGGCTTTCAGAGCGCTTTTCATTTAGACCCCCAGGACTGAGAGATAATACAAAATTCTCGTGAATTTTTACTTGCTTATTTATTTGCATTTCTGCTTTAATATCCGTGTTATTTATTGGTGACTTTGACGGTTGTCTGTTACAATATTTTTCTTAAATATTCACCATTCAAATAATTGTTTTATATAGATAAGTTACAGCAGAATTCGTAGAAAACAGACAAAATAACGTATTTAGTCTTTCTAAATACCAGAATTGATTTTTATTTTGTTTTACTGTTCAAAAGTAGCAGTTATTCTTCAATGAATGTTTTCTATAATGAGGATTAACGTCTGCTTTGGAAGAGAGGGCAAATAAACAAATGTTCACAATGGGGAAAAAAAGTTAAATAAAATGCCTTTATTTCACTTCAGAGACCTATGAAAAAATAAATTCTAGTAAGTATAAAATGCCATGGTCAGTTTTTATCCCATATAATGTGCACACATTATATGATAAAAAAAAACTTGTTTGAGATATAAGATATGACTGAATTTTAGAGGGGTATAAAGTCCCCATTTCTAATAAGTAGAAAAAAAAACAATGATCAGTTCTTATTCAGGACGTCCCATACAATATACACACCACATATGAAACAATTTTACTGCAGTATTTTTGAGATATGGGGCATTATTACATTTTAGAGGGATATAAAGTCCCCATTTCTAATAAGTAGAAAAAAACAACCAGCAGTTCTTATTCAGGACGTCCCATACTATATACACACCACATATGAAACAATTTTACTGCAGCATTATTGAGATATTGGACATTATATAGTATGGGACGTCCTGAATAAGAACTGATCATTGTTTTTTTCTACTTATTAGAAATGGGGTCTTTATACCCCTTTAAAGTGTAATAATGTCCAATATCTCAAAAATGCTGCAGTAAAATAGTTTCATATGTGGTGTGTATATAGTATGGGGCGTCCTGAATAAGAACTGATCATTGTTTTTTTTTTCTACTTATTAGAAATGGGGTCTTTATACCCCTTTAAAGTGTAATAATGTCCAATATCTCAAAAATGCTGCAGTAAAATAGTTTCATATGTGGTGTGTATATAGTATGGGGCGTCCTGAATAAGAACTGATCATTGTTTTTTTCTACTTATTAGAAATGGGGACTTTATACCCCTTTAAAGTTTAATAATGCCCCATATCTCAAAAATGTTGCAGTAAAATAGTTTCATATGAGGTGTGTATATAGTATGGGACGCCTCCTATGATAATTGGCCGTTATTTTTTTACTTATTAGAAATGACGTCTGTATAGGCCTCTGAAGTGTAATGTCATTATTCTTGATATCACCTTTATGATCATTATTGATTAGTGATTCAGACTTTTAAACCTTTTTTAAACTTATTTTGCTATTTACTTTCATTGCAGACATTACACCTAATGAATGCACTCAAAAATAACAGAAATTATAGAGCATTGGTCAAATGAATAAACAACTGAGGGATTAAAAATGAGTATATAATTTATTTTGTCTTCAATTTGCATATAATTTATCTGTAAACACAACTACATTTACAATGACTGTAGAAGAAGAAATATACAGAAAACATTAGACATCGCACCTATAAACAATAAGGAAAACAAAAAATGCAAAACACCAGTTTCGAAACATGACATCTTTTTATATCACATCACAATCACGCTGGGCTTTTCAAGAAAAGCGCTCTGAAAGCGCGTTCTCTCTGTGTTGTTCCTGAAACTACCGTAATCACTGTAATATGCGCGCGCACTAAAATCAATCGCGGCTGGCTTGACCGTGTTTTTCTGAACCGCGGCTGGCTTTACCGCAGTTTATTACTTGGTAAACAGAAGAGAGAATCTCGAATGTGCTCAGGTTCCGACCGCAACTGAGAGAAATATAATTAAACATAATTTAAAAAGACATTTTATTTGTCTCACACTAAGGAAAATATATTCCCCCAAACAGTATAAAAGTGAAATGCCTGTTTGTGGTACACGCCCGTGAGGTTACTGTGTAACCGTTACATCACGCGCCGCAGAATTCCTACAGCTGTTTTATTTAAAGGCATATCAGCATCATTTGTACATAAAGCTGTGTACAGAAATCACTCACATTCCGTTAGCAGCCCTTGCTGGGTGATATGATTATTCCCGTTTATGGCTGGTTCTTTGAAGAATATCTTTTCCAACCGCTCGACAAAATGGAGTTGAGGCTAAGCGGAAACACTTTCACTTGGGGAATGAGGATTGATTCGTTTCAGGGAACGAGTCGCTCGGGAAAGAGTCGACTCATTGAATCAATTATTTTGGTGGACACTGGGAACTGACTCGCAAATCTAAACTAACCCATTCTTTTTTGTTGCTGAAAAACTACAATTGTTTTGTTTCTTTAATTAATTAAATCACATACAGTGCAGCATCATATCAGTAAAGTATTATTTCTGTATTCTGTAAATTTTCACTTTCTAAGTAGCTTTAGAACAGTAGTTTCAAGGAGGTATTAATTAAGTTGTGTAATATGTAAAATTCAGAGAATGTGTTTTTACCTATGCCATATATTTATTTTATTTTGAAATAAAAAAGATTTTTTAATCGTTAAATGGATTTTTTTTTTTATCATTATTGCTCCAAATAAAAATTTTGGATGGCATGAGAGGAACCAGACTCAATCAGGAAACCCATGTTCATTTGGGTGATAACAGATAGAAATTATATAACATCTTGTGTGTTGTGCAGGTGAAAATTCAATATGACAGAAATTATTTAAATTGACATGAAGACCAGTTCAGCATAGGGACGAGTCAGTAGGTGCAGAGGGCAGATGAGGTCTGGATCACTGGAAGCACAGGAGCAGCATGTGTAGCTCCAACCATCATAAAGCTGAATCCAGCTGGAGCTGGTCCTTCTCTGGACGCCTCAGGAACCTCGCAGAGTCAGCCTTTGTCTACTGAAGCTGGCACAATCTCCCGATGCCTCGGGATGGGTGGAAAAATACAAAACAGATGAGGAGAATTAGCGTAGTTGCCATTCGGGATAGGTGTACTGGAGTATGAGGTTATGGGATGAGTTATGTGTATGCCAGATTAAAGAGATGCGTCTTGAGTCTACTTTTAAACTGGGAAACCGCGTCTACTCCCCGAACACTGTCTGGAAGGCTATTCCAAAGCTTTGGAGCTAAATATGAAAAAGCCCTACCCCCTTTTGTAGATTTTGAAATTCTGGGAACTACCAGAAGTCCGGAGCTTTGTGATCTTAAGGCGCGTGGTGGATTGTAGCGTATCAGAAGACTGGTTAGGTATGTGGGAGCTAAACCATTTAAGGCCTTGTATGTAAGTAATACTATTTTGTAATTAATTCTAAACTGAACAGGTAGCCAGTGCAGGGATGATAATATTGGGGTTATATGATCATATTTTCTGGATCTAGTGAGAACCCTGGCGGCTGCATTTTGGACTAACTGAAGCTTGTTTATTGAGGATGCAGGACAACCACCTAGTAATGCATTACAATAGTCCAGTTTGGAGGTCATGAATGCATGAACTAGCTTTTCGGCATATACGGCTAAGCTTGGCAATATTTCTAAGATGGAATAAGGCTTTTTTGTGATATTTGAAATGTGATTTTCAAAGGACAAGTTACTGTCTAATATTACGCCCAGGTCTTTTACTGCTGAGCTGGTAGTAACAGTACATCCTTCTAAACGCAGTTTGAATTGTGAGAGCTGTTGTGTACTGGTTTTTGGGCCAATAAATAATATATTCGTCTTATCTGAATTTAGTGAAAGAAGGTTATTGGTCATCCAATCATTTATGTCCTGTACACACTCCATTAGTCTAGACAACTTAGGAATTTTGTCTGGTTTAGTTGAGATATATAATTAATTATATAATATATAATATCATCAGCATAACAATGGAAACTAATCCAATGTCTTCTAATGTTTTCTACACTGTTTTCTTTTTTCCCTCCAAATACTACTTTGCTTTAGTCAGCTTGTTGGTTCAGGCACTGCATTCTCTTTTTAAATACTCTTTTAATTTTGGCTACCTCTAAGTTCTGGCAATCTTTCTTCTTTGGAATATGCTCTTCTACTAACACTCAATCATCTCTCACACCCATTTCTTTCACATTTGTCTCTCACTAACACATGCTTTTCACTAACACTCATTCATCTCTCACACTTGTTTCTCATACATACTTTCTACAGAACTCTCTTACATCAGTTTCTTACTGTACCAACACACACATTTCTTCTCCTTGTCTTTACTTTGGCCCTATACCAGCTACTTCTAAAGTTTATGCAACATGGAATCTGACCAAGCTTTCTTGCCTAATAAATTCTATTCTTAGCAATAAGCTGCTACAGTAACTTCAGCCATTTTGGAAAGATAATTTAATATGCAAATTATTCATAATTCTTTATGGATATTGATACTAATATTGTAGTATTCCTGTTGCAATATCCTAACAATTTTCCATTAAAATAAAATGAAAAATTTCAAGTTTATGCCTTTTTATGTGAAATCTAAATTGGTTTCATCTATTCTATTCACTTCAATTCATCGATTTATATAGCACTTTAAATAAAAAGAAAATTATGGACATGTGTGTGAAATGTGATAAATTATGTATGAATCAAAATTATCAGATGACCCTGATGAACATGCTGACGGCGATGGTGGCAAGGGAAAAAGCCCTGGGATGGCAATAGAAGGAAGCCTTAAGAGGAACCAGACTTACACGGAACCCATCCTCATTTGAGTGATAATGGATAGAAGGAATTATTTTGCAGTCATATTGTGTGTTAGGAAGCTGGAAATTCAATATAACAGGTGATGTCTTTAAGTAAATTTGGAGTCTAGTTTGTTATTTGAGGCTCAGGTAGACTAGGAAATTCCAGTCCTGAACTATTGAGTGACTGCAGGCACAGGTCCGCAGAGAGTGACTATCTGCATTAGATGAGACCAGAGCCATCTTTATGGAAAAGTGGAACTGTCTCCAGTCCCCACCACACACATCCCAAGCATGGGGCCTCTATGCAATGAGATCTTCAACCATAAGGGGGCACCGCAAAGAGTCAGGCTGATCCAGAGGGCAGAAGGGGTATGGGTTATTGGCAGCAACATGTGTAGCTTGACAGAGAGAGGTAGAAGAGAAGAAAATGTATATTTAGTGCAGAGTGCACTCTGCCAAAAAAATAAAAATAAAATATTTGCCCCTTTACTAGATGTAGTTTTCACAATACGTGGGACTGACAAGCAACCTGCATGAGGAGCCTGAAGGAGAGCTCCAGTGATTTTTTTTCCTGCAGTTTTTAATGTTTTCTGCAGCTTGTTCCTGTTCTGTTTCGTGTCTGCTCCAAACCAGACTGTGATGGATGAGCACAGAGCAGACTCAATAACTGCAGTATAAAACTGTTTCAGCATCTCCTGTGGCAGACTGTACTTCCTTAGTTGACGAAGGAAGTACATTTTCTGTTCGGTCTTTTGGATGTTAAGTTCCTATTTCAGGTCATGTGAAATTGTAGTTCCTAAAATCTTGAAGGATTTCACAGTTAACACAGGGTTATTGGTTATTGTGAGGGGGAGGAGTGTGGAAGGCTGTTGATGTGGATGTTATATGCTTAATGTGGCAGGACGACATTGTGTGTACATTATTACTATAACACACTTTAAATGAGTGAATCGAGATAACTTCTGACTGAATAGCCATTATTCGTTATGCTTCTGACTGAGGAAGGCGTACATCATTAGATTCAGCATGTTTCACTAACTTTGAGAACTTATGCTGGCCTACAGCCCTAAGATTATCAGCCCTTAGCTTTGGCTAAATGAGTATGCTGCCAAGTCTCAACCATCCAGCTGACTGTGAGGGCTCTAATGCCTGCGTCAGGGGCTTGGCTATCGTCCCCTACAGAACCCAGACTCTCCACTACAGAAATTAACCTACTCTCTTGCTCTCTAACCCTCTCTAAAGTAGAGATGTTCCGATACCATTTTTTACCTCCCGATACTGATTCCGATACTTGGGCTCAGGGTATCGGCCGATACCGAGTACTGATCCGATACCTGGGTGTGTATCTGTACTGTGTGTGTGTGTGTGTATATATATATATATATATATATATATATATATATATATATATATATATATATATATATATATAGGTCCAAGTTCAAGCCTTTTATTGTTTTAATATTGATGATTGTGGCATACAGCTCATGAAAACCCAAAATCCCTATGTCAAAAAATTTGCATATCATGAAAAGGTTCTCTAAACGAGCTATTACATTTACATTTACATTTAGGCATTTGGCAGACGCTCTTATCCAGAGCGACTTACATTTTTATCTCATTACACATCTGAGCAGTGAGGGTGAAGGGCCTTGCTCAAGGGCCCAACAGTGGCAACTTGGTGGTTGTGGGGTTTGAACCTGGGATCTTCCGAACCGTAGTCCAATGCCTTAACCACTGAGCTACCACTGAGCTACCACCCGCCCATTTAACCTAATCATCTGAATCAACTAATTAACTCTAAACACCTGCAAAAGATTCCTGAGGCTTTTAAAAACTCCCAGCAACCTATATGTGCATATTGTATTGTACACTCATATTTCCATACATCACTTATTGTGTGGAGGTATGGGGGCATACTTACAAAACTTATTTAAACCCAATATCTGTGTTACAAAAAAAAGCAATAAGGATTGTTAATAAGGCCGATTATTATGAACACACAAACAAATTGTTTATAAAATCTAAAGTTTTGAAATTTGTGGATCTAGTTGATTTGTATACTGCACAATGTATAAAGCCTATAATAATTTACTTCCCAGCTGCATCCAGAGGCTGTTCAAAATCAGTCAGCCAGTACTACTGTCTAAGAGGAATGTTTATGTTTAGCAAAATAAGGGCCAGAACAAATTTAAAGAATAAATGCATTTCCGTTAAAGGGGTTAATTTATGGAATAAATGTGATAAGGAATTAAAATTATGTAATTCACTTCATAGATTTAAAAAAATGTTTAAAGACAAGGTGTTTAGTGAATATACAGTATGACAAAGTAATATATATATATTTATATTGTTACGGCCCCCGTCTAGGGTGAAGGCGCAACATGAAAGAGTACAAGGACACCGAGGAGTTTAAAGGCAAATAAACAATAATATTAATAGAAAAACAATGATTTTTCACAAATGGAAGTGGGGGAATTGACTTCAGGAGCCAACCAGGCCAAAATAACAAACAGAAAGCGACTAATATTAAACCCTCTAAATTCCCTATTTACAAAAGAAAAGAAAATGAAATACTGTACAATAAAACTTCCTTAACTCCCTGTACATAAAACAATCAATAAATGGTTTCAACAAAAATGGCGTCGATCTCCCTACCTCCCCAAAATTACAATATTTACAATCAGCAACCAAGTCCAAAGGGCAATCCAAAACTCAAAGTCAAACAGGCCGTAGTCAAAAGTTACAATTAGTTGACAAAAACACAAACAGGGAACAATCTCACACTCAACACGAATTCACACAAAATCTCAGACTTACTAACAATTTCTCTTCTTTTCCCAAGTGAAAGAATAATAAGTTTTGACTTCCCAACAGTCAGACCCCGAGCTACACTCCCCGCTGTGTTTCATTAGCGGCGATAGCTCATGGGCCGTTGCTTGATTCTGTGGCCCTGCTCCTTCACATACCTAAAGGGGGGGAGGTCGCCTACTGTAACTAGTGAGCGAGGACCGATATCAATTTGGGCGCAAGCCCGTCACAGGCACACGCCGTGACACTCTGTAAGTAAGCTAAGCTAGCAAAGCTAGCGGGCATAAATAGGTTATGTTTAGGAAAATGGTATCGGATCGGTACGTGGACTCAAATACTCGCCGATTCCGATGCCAGATTTTTTTGTGGTATCGGCAGCATTTCCGATACCAGTATCGGAATCGGAACAACCCTACTCTAAAGTCTGGATGCACCCCAAATACTACTATCTTCTCCATCAGAGTGACTAATAACTAATAAACAGAAATTAAACTATCACAAATAAAGTTCTTACTAATGACAGAGGAGGAATGTCTAAACATCCTGCACTCCAAACACTGAACAAACTGAATATTGGCCATTATACTGTAACATCCAAGTTTTTTTGTTAGGAGATGGAATCCGCTTGTTGTTCTTAGACAAAGAAACTCACATATTCTCCAAAAAAAAAAAAAAAAAAATGTTGAAGAAGCAGTAAACCTAAATCATAAAAATAAGAAAGTATTTCAGTGTATAAACTGAATGAGGAATATTCATGGCAATGATTTAAAAAACCTTCCGGTTTAGTTCCAGTTTCACAGTTGGCGTATGAAACAGAGAAGTTGAAAACAGCCTTGAAACAGCCACTGAAGCCTATAAGAAGAATGGGACACTTGTAAATGCCTCAAATGCCAATGTGGATATAGAAAACTTGGATGAAACTATATTTTTGTACATTGCTTATCCATCAAGTGCACAGATAAATGATGTTGCTGAGGCAATAGTCAAGAAAGTCCTTGTCGCAAGGAACCTGGCTCCTTTGCAGGTGTAGTGTTTACATAATAATGACAATGAATGACCGTCGGATTCTCCACCACTAAATGTAGACATTTTAATGTGGACACAATGCCCAACGCATTCTTCACCATTAATATGTAATGTTTAGCACTGGTTCAGAGGTGTATTGAATCTTTAATGATTTGGGTTAATTTGATTAACTGAATCAAAATTTATGATTTACACTTTATCGACTACCCGTCCAGCGTTTAGCACAATTTAGTGTATCTTGCCAATTCTGCTTATCACGTGGCCAGCAATGATAACACAAAATCTAGTATTTAGCAATTATGAGCAAGGTAACAAGATCTGGGCAAATGTTTAGACTTTAAAATACATGACCAAGACAACAGTTCTTTATAAAGAACGAGAATTTATTTGACTAATCTACGACACATGAAACTACATTACTTATATACACGCACACGCACACACACGCACACACACACACAAACTCACACAAACAGTTTGTAAAATGTTTGTAAAAAGGTGAAAATGAATGAAGTTATTCTAGTACTGTTTATTAGATCAACAAAAGTCACAAGAGCAGAGGCTTGGGTTTAATCTTACAGTTCAGTTATGAAACGAGCACCAACTTCAGCAAGGTATGCAGCTTTGTTTGTTTACTTGCGTTATGTTTCGTTCTCATCCATTGGTTCACATCCAGCGAAGCGAATCACGGAGTTGATGATTGGTTGGTGCGCTGTTGTAGAGATGACGTCTTCTGGGAAAGCCCTTCGGTGAGGCGTTGGTTGCCTGGTTACCGATGGCTGCGCTCTGGAACTTCTCCTGAGGGTTGCTTCGTTGCGGGACTTTGTTAACTTGACTCAACTGAGTGTTGTAGACTTCCTTAGGGTTTTTGTCCTATCGGGGTCAGTCTGTCCCACAGTGATTGGTCCAATCGAATTTGGTTGCGGGCTTAGCCACGCCTCACGTGGTTCCCCCTTTTGCGCATACCGGTGTTTCGGCTGTCACATGGGGCCCATCTGGTTGGAGTTTTTAATACCTTAGAAAAAGTAATTTTGCATGAGCTCAGTTCATGCTACCAATTTCCTGTGTTCACCAGCGTTCTTTGAATAAAACCAGCTTTAGTTTGATATCAAACATTACACATCTTACCCATTCATTCCTTCCTTTATCTAATAAAAGGGGTTTGTAAATGCTGATTACACCTCTTAAGTTATTCATAATAATAAAAAATAAACACAGGAATAAAAGATACTGAGTAAATATATGTAAATACTTTTTGCCCTACTGGCACACGATGGTTTAAAATAGTGTCCATGCCATATGCCTTTGTTCCATGTGCTCTAGAGTGTCCAGGTGTGACTCGGTGGTTCCCCCCCAGCTCAGAGTGAAGCTGTAAAACTGTCTGCCTTGTTTACTGGATCACCGATTTACAGTACACCCTAGGTTTTAGGGTTTACTTCGAGGCATCTGGTCTTATTCCTTGTGAAGTTTCCTGCAGCTTTGTTTTACAGGCGGTCCTTTATGTTCATGGATCAGATAAGAATACTCTCTAGATTACAATTGACTGTCTCTCTCTTTGAGAGCGCTGTTCATCGCTACACAGGTTACTATGGGTGGCAGCAAAACATCAAATATAGGATGGGAAAGTATTGCACCAAACTTTGAAGCATCTCCTGGAGTTAACATGAGATGCACTGTGTAACGGGTTCGACCCTTTTTGCACGGGTGGCAACCTAAAGCATTCACACATCTGCAGAAGGGAAGGCCGCCTACCTAGTGAACTTCTGAGTGAGTGAGGAGCGATATTAGATTTGTTCGCATGCCCATCACAAGCACTTGCCATGACAACTGAAGGCAAGAGTCCTACTGACCAGATCCTAGGTGGGAGTTCTAGACTAAAAGTGATTTTAGAAACTTCTGAGAGTAACTCTGAGTAAGGAAAGTACGAAAATCTTTATCTTAGTCAGGAGGTGTCATTGACCCCGTTGCTAGGGATGATGCAGCAATTCAAGGACTGTGATTGGTTGATTAAAAAAAAATATGTAAAGGTCTTAAAATGGACTCTTTGAATGGACAGTGAAATCATAGTGTTTGTATACTGTATAAAAAATTATATAGTCATGAATGCAGGCTACTTTATACAAAGTTTCTGTACAATCCAAGAGAGATGGAAGGAAGGAAGTTAACAAAGAAAAATAGCTGGAAGAGCACTGTTTACTTTTATGATTAGTGTTTGGAGAATATTTCTTCTTTCTGCCATTTTGTTCTCTTCTACAGAAACTCTTAAGCCTCGTAAAAGTCCTCCTCTCTACTCTTAACAATTTTTACCTTAGGAGCTGTTTGTAGGGCTAAGATGTTTTGTCAATCATTTTATCTTTACTAAGATTCAGTTCGAAATTTAAGGGGAAATCATAATGTCATAATTACAAGAATCTTCTTAGAATTTCCTCAATATGAGCAACTTGTAGGCTTAAGATGCTTTGTGAATACAGGCGCTTGAGTTTGCTGGGACAACAACAGATGTTGAGTAGACACAAAATCAAGCTTCACCCATGGCCATAGAGTGCATTTAAGCGTGTTTAAATGTAACATGCTGTTACTTGTTTACCCTTGTGTTTTAAAGACAAAGGAGGTCAGCTGTCTTAAAAACAGTCAAACCTGCCCATTTATTATCAGCAATGATGCATAAATTGCAAGGATGAGTAAGTGTAACTACTGATAAATGTTCTCAATAAAGTTTTCTGTGAGTGTACAGTATACTAAATACCAACCAGCTTCAAGACAATTGCTGTAATTTTTACAGTAAATTTTTACAGTAAAGTATTGTTTCATGGATTTACAGTATTACATTGTAAAACGCAATGCATCCTGGGCCATTAGATGGTTACAACTGTTTACTGCTTATTTCACAGTAAAGTATTAGCATGGAAAACAGGCGGCACGTTTTTACTTTTGGGTAAAGTGAAAACTGTGGTTTTACTGTATTTGCCACGAGGGACCAAGGAGCGAGCAAGTGATGGTTGGTGTTGGAGATAGTGATTTTGAATTAATATTAATGTAAGTGTTAACCGAGGTTTTACTACACATTTTCTCAGAGAAACCAGGTTAAATATAGTTCGAATGAATGTTAATGTAGGCATGCACTGCACAGCGCGTTTACGGAATATTCGCACTGAGAAACCAGACGGGAGTGAGTGATGGCTGGCGCTGGAGAATGCCGTTAATACAAACAAGTTTAAAGCTTTTCTGCTAGTTGTAAGCACCGCTACTTTTTTTCTTTTACAAAAAAAGAAAAGAAAAACCAATCGTAAAATTATGTCAGACTTTAGAGTAATCACATTTATTTTTAATTTTGTTAGTTTCACGTTGTTAAAATTATGAACTTATACTGTAGTAAGTGAAATATTATCTTAATTGCACTGTTATGTTTTAATTCGAAAATCAATTCATTAATAAGTAGTGATGGCGGCGCGGTGGTGTAGTGGTTAGCACCGTCGCCTTGCACCTCCAGGGTCTGGGTTCGATTCCCCGGCCAGGCTCGACTCCCGTCTCTGTGTGCATGGAGTTTGCATGTTCTCCCCGTGCTTGGTGGGTTTCCTCCGGGTACTCCGGTTTCCTCCCACAGTCCAAAGATATGCAGGTTAGGCTAATTGGCGTTCCTAAATTGACCGTAGTGTGTGAATGTGCATATGAGTGTGTGTATGAGTGTGTGCCCTGCGATGGACTGGCACCCTGTCCAGGGTGTACCCCGCCTAGTGCCCGAAGTCTCCTGGGATAGGCTCCAGGTCCCCCGCGACCCTGAATAGAGGATAAAGCGGTACAGAAGATGAATGAATGAATGAATGAATAATAAGTAGTGGTGCGAGTTTGTCATGCTTTATTACAATGTCAGCCTGACCAACAGTTAACATACAGTACTTGAGTGGTTTAGACTGCTACTACTGTATATTAACCCCATGTCTGTTTTACGTGCCTATAGTTGTTACTGTTAACTGTTTAAAATTACATGGAACTTTACTGAGCACCAATTATTTAGAATTAAAACAATTTTAAAATGTAATAAATTATGTACATTTGCAAGTTGTGTAACCATGAGTTTGAAACAATATTAGCCTTTACTCAGCATATTTACCAAGATGGCGCCGGTGAGTTCGGCTGCCGTCACGACTGCTCCGACCACCTTTTCTTTGTTTTTGTTCTTTAAGTTAGTTTTCAGTGTTTTAAAATCGGCAAAATCACCACCATTGAGTACATTAGGTATGATAGAGACACTCTTGTTTCTATTGGTATACAATGTACTCACAATTCGACGTTTTTAACTCCGGATCCGAGCTGGCCGAGTGAGATCCTGAGGGAGAACAATGGACGCGACGCGAAGCGATGGACCCGAGGGAGACGAGCCGGGGTGAGGAACAGGCTCAGGGCCCGTGCACACCGCACACCTCTGCCTAGCATCCTGCTCGCCAACGTCCAGTCATTGGAGAACAAACTTGATGACCTCAGGGCCAGGATAAAGTTCCAGAGAGACATTCGGGACTGCAATCTCCTCTGCTTCACCGAGACATGGCTGAACACAGCGGTGCCAGACCACGCCGTACAGCCGGCCGAGTTCTTCTCGGTTCACCGCATGGACAGGACGCGGGACTTGGGGAAGTCAAGGGGAGGCTGCTTAATGGTGAACAACAGCTGGTGCAACAGTGCGAGCGTTGTTCCTCTTACACGCTCCTGCACACCAAACCTGGAACTACTGTCCATCATGTGTAGTCCATTTTATCTTCCACGGGAGTTCACATCGGTCATAATTAGTGCCGTTTACATTCCTCCACAAGCAGACACAGACATTGCCTTATGCGAGCTGCATGAGGCGCTCACACAGCACCAGACACAACACCGGGACGCTGTGCTCATTGTGGCGGGGGATTTTAATAGTGCCAACCTCAAACGCGCAGCGCCGAACTTTTATCAGCACATCACCTGCCCCACCAGGGGCGAAAGGACACTGGACCATTGTTATACCACGGTCAAAGACGGTTACAAGGCACAATCTCGTCCAGCGTTTGGTAAATCCGACCACACCGCCATCTTCCTCATGCCAAAATATAAACAAAGGCTGAAACAGGAAGTGCCGGTCCAGAGGGAGGTCGGGCGCTGGACGGACCAATCAGTGGCCGCGTTACAGGACGCACTCGATGACGCAGACTGGGACATGTTCAGAAACAGCTCCGATGATGACGTCAGCGTGTTTACGGAAGCGGTTGTGGGATTTATTGAAAAGCTGGCAGACGATACGGTAGAGAAAAAGACTATCAGAACGTTTCCCAACCAGAAGCCATGGGTGGATAAAACCATCCGCGACGCTCTGAGATCTCGCACAGCTGCCTACAACACGGGACTTGCGTCGGGGGACATGGAACCGTACAAGGCTGCGTCATATAATGTCCAGAAGGCGGTGAAAGAGGCGAAGCAGCGCTACGGGAGAAAGCTAGAGTCACAGCTTCAACAGAGTGACTCTAGGAGCCTGTGGCAGGGACTGAGAACAATAACGGACTATAAAGCACCAGCATCCGGTATGACGAACGCGGACGCGGCTATGGCAGACGAGCTCAACACCTTCTATGCTCGCTTCGAGGCTGCAGCTAAAGACGCTAGCGATGCTAACGGCGCTAACGCTAACGGCGCTAATGCTAACGCCGCTAATGCTAGCGGCGCTAACGGCTGCAGACAGGAAGACACAGCCAGCACCGGGAACGCGCTCATCATCTCCGAGCACGACGTGAGGAGAGCCTTCAAGAGAGTGAACACCAGGAAAGCAGCAGGACCAGACGGCATCTCAGGTCGTATTCTCAGAGCCTGCACAGACCAGCTAGCACCTGTGTTCACTGAGATATTCAACATCTCTTTATCTCAGTTGGTGATCCCCACATGCTTCAAAGAGTCCATCATTGTTCCTGTTCCAAAGAAACCACATCCTGCTTCTCTCAATGACTATCGCCCTGTAGCCCTCACCTCAGTAGTGATGAAGTGCTTTGAACGCCTTATCAGAGACTTCATCATTTCTTCACTACCCGACACACTGGACCCACTACAGTTTGCATACCGTCAGAACCGCTCCACAGACGATGCAATCTCTCATCTCCTCCACACATCACTCACTCACCTGGACACTAGGAAAGGGAATTATGTTAAAATGCTCTTCATCGACTACAGCTCTGCTTTTAACACAATAATTCCCTCCACACTCACCACCAAGCTGGAGCACCTGGGACTGAGCTCATCTATATGTCAGTGGATCTCCAATTTTCTGACTGGCAGACCACAGGCAGTAAGGATGGGCGGACATGTCTCAGCTACACTCACTCTCAGCACTGGAGCCCCCCAGGGTTGTGTTCTGAGCCCCCTGCTGTACTCTTTGTACACCCACGACTGCGTGGCCACTACCAACTCCACCTCCATCATCAAGTTTGCTGACGACACCGTCGTGGTCGGACTGATCACCAACAATGATGAGTCGGACTACCTAGAGGAGATTGGAAATCTGGAGAACTGGTGCCAGAAGAACAATCTCCTCCTGAACGTCAGTAAGACAAAGGAGCTGATAGTGGACTTTAGTACAAAGCAGGAGAGGAACTACCAGACCCCCGTCATCAACAGGAGCCCAGTGGAGAGAGTGGACAGCTTCAGATACCTCGGTGTTCACATCACGCAGGACCTGTCATGGTCCTGTCACATCAACACCGTGGTGAAAAAAGCCCGGCAGCGTCCCTACCACCTCAGACGCTTGAGAGACTTTAGACTGCCCGCCAAGGTGCTCAGGAACTTCTACTCCTGCACCATAGAGAGCATCCTGACGGGAAACATCACGACCTGGTTCGGGAACAGCACCATGCAGGACAGACGAGCTCTACAGAGGGTGGTGCGATCAGCCGAGCGCATCATCCGCACTGAGCTCCCTGACCTGCACTCCATCTACAGCAAGCGGTGCTGGACTAAGGCCAGGAAGATCATGAAGGACCTCAGTCACCCCAGTAATGGACTGTTCTCTTTGTTGCGGTCTGGGAAGAGATTCCGCTCCCTAAAGGCCAACACAGAGAGACTGAGGAGGAGCTTCTTCCCGCAGGCGATAAGGTCTCTCAATCACACCTCCACACAGGACTAATAACATCTTTTAAGCTCACAACACTGACTGGACAATAATGGACACATTCATACACACTTGCACTAAATACTCATACATCTGGACAAATGCACATGTCACCTTTCATGCATATTTGCACAACCACTGACACTTTAATTCTATATACATATATACTCTACCCTATATTTCTATTTTTTTGCAATATTTTATTAGGCCCTTATTGTACAGTTAATTTTACTAGTTAAAATTATTTCTTTAGTATTTCCTTTTTATTGATTATTTATTTTACGTACAAGCTTTTATTTTATTTTATTTTTTTTAAGGTCACTGGCGGTTGTATAAAGCATTTCACTGCATATTATACTGTGTATGATTGTGTATGTGACTAATAAAATTTGAATTTGAATTTGAATATGAAGCTCCAAAAAAATGCACCAAACCAATCTTTCATTTGTGGTGTTACAGAATGTTCACATTCTTTTATAAAGTTTTCTACGTTTAAGTCTCATTTGTACAGAAATCACAAGAAATATTAGCTAGCAGAAGGGCTCAAACAAATGACGCTGTAATAATTTGTCACAATTAAGGGAGCCAGTTTCAGGACTTGAAAGATTTCATTTCTCATTTGAAGGGTCATTTGAAAGAGGACAGAGAAATGTGTATTTTTAAGGGTTGTGACAAAACATATAGATTAAAAACCACATCTGCGTCTAATTTGTCTAGAGCATACTGTACAAAAAAACGCTCATTTGAAGAAGTGCATGATACTGTGCTGGTTAACCGGTGTGTAATTGTTAGTCCTGCACATAGGCTTGATATCTCTGTGATTATATGAAATAATTTGACACTGTTTTACTTAAAGCTTCAAGCTAAACTGCTGCTGCCTGCATCAGTAATTCAAACAATTGTTGAAGAATTCTGTCATATTCACAACTTAGGACAGTCTCATGTATTCTCAAAAGTGAAAGAAAAATTGTTATTACTCAACATTCTTGACTCTACCATAAAAAATCTAATTGATGAACTTAAAAAACAAGATCCTCTAAAGACCTGCAACAGGCTTTTACAAACAGATCAGTGCAGAAAAACCATCTTTAAAAATAGCTTTAACTATGTTGAATCCCAGCCCTTATACCTAGGCTTTGATGATTCTGGCAAAGAATGCTTTGCCCAATACATTCCTTTAAAAGAAACACTTGCTGCACTATTAGAGTCAGAATCAGTTAGTTTATGAGGAAGTACATTCTTGTCCTACAAACCATGATGTTATGCAAGATATTTGGGATGGGCAGTTCATTTCACAAAACAAGCTGTTTGAAAGTGAAGCATCATCTTTAGCTGTGATACTTTATCAAGACTCATTTGAGGTGGCAAATCCATTGGGTTCAGGGGGGAAAAAAGCACAAGGTACTTTCTGTGTATTTAACTTTAGGCAATATTCCACCATATCTCCGGTCAAATATTGATCATATGCAGCTTGTGCTTTTATGTAGGGAGAAAGATTTTAAACATTTTGACCAAGATGTAGTCTTCAGTCAGTTGATAAGGGATGTTAAGGAATTGGAGGACACTGGCATTGTCTTAAAGGATGGGCGTGTTTTGAAAGGGGCACTGTGTGCTATTGCTGGTGATAACTTCAGTCAGAGTACATATTTCTGTAGATTTTGTGAGATAGACAGAGAAATGTTTCAGTCTTAGCCACTGATAACGGCTACAAGTAGAACTCCACAGTCCTATGAGCAGAACCTAAAGGACAAGGAAACCACTGAGAAGAATAGTCTTGGAGGCATTAAATTTGGTTCTGTTTTTAACCAGCTTAGGTACTTCCATGTGTGTCAGCCTGGTTTACCTCCTTGTCTAGGTCATGCCATCTTTGAAGGAGTAGTATCGTTTGACTTGGCAATATTAATTAATCATTTCGTGACTAAGGAAAGGCATTTTACATATGCAGAACTGAATAGATGTATCACTCAATTCCAGTACCGTGGCTCTGATGCAAATGACAAGCCTCTTGAAATCAACCCTGGCAATGATCTGGACATGCTGTACAAAACTGTTGTCTCTTGAGAATGATATCACGATTAGTTGGAGCCAGGATAGATAGTCCAGCATGGCAGTTGGTTTTGCTCCTACGACAAATGGTTAATTACATATGTGCACCAGTCATTACTATGGAGCGATATCGCGGACAATATTCAAATGTAATTGCAAATTGCATTCGCAATTGCGTTTCCCATATGTGGACGCACAAAGTGCGCCATATTTCAAATGCTATTGCAAACTTTGCATCATCGTTTGCTGTTTCGCCTTTGCTAGCGCACACTGACATCCCACTAGCAAAGGCGAAACAGCATTTGAATTATGGCTCACTTTGTGCGTCCACATATGGGAAACGCAATTGCAAATGCAATTTGCAATTGCATTTGAATACTGCCCGCGATATCGCTCCATACATTACCACTGATCAAGTGGCATATTTAAACATTCTAATTGAAGAACACATACATTTCAGAGTTGAGGCATTTCAAGAAATTCCTCTCAATTCCCTCTTTTTGCCACATCACTATTTGTGTCACTACCCAGAGCTCATTATCAAGTTTGACCCTCTCATACACTTATGGACTTTAAGGTTCGAAAGTTAGCACACTTACTTTGTACAGTGTGCTCAAAAATTGCACAATTTTAAAAACCTATGCGCAACCCTAGGAGAAAGGCATCAACTCCTACAGGGATAATTGGGTGCTGGCAGCATATTTCCTCCACTGATTCAGATGAACATGGGAAACGAATTCCACTGTTGTGACTATAACAACAAGAGGCAGTTTCCAGATTTGACTTTGCATCCAACAGAACAATTGTTGCAAATGATGTAACTGTGAAAGGCACTAGGTACAAAAAGGGAATGTATGTCATCATTGGTATGGGTGATAATGGGTTGTTAGTTGGTGGAGTCAAGCTCATTTTGATTCATTGTGATTGCCAGGTATATTTTGTTGTAAAAAGATGCCAGGCTGACCATTTACCTGCTCTGGGTTTCCATTCATTGAAAGAATTAGAGCAAGACTCTTTCATGTGTGTTAGGCATGACGACCTTCTTGATTACTATCCTTTAGTAGAGTACAAGGTAAATGATTCATTAGTAATAATTCTCCATCACTCATTCCCTGCTTTGTAGTGCAATGCCAATGAATGTAGAGGAGATCACTGAGGCAATCCTTACAGTACTACCAAATTTGCCAGAACAAACCTTATCATCCATTCTGGAGAAACTGGCCAGTATAGGAGTAGAGCATAAGTCAGACTTGAGTTTGGTAAAAGAAGAGGATCTGCAAGATCACCTCAGTCCTATACAAGGTAGCAAACTGCTGCAAGCATGGAGCACTGAGGGTAATCTATCTGAATGTTTTAGTATCGTTTGAAGTGTATTAATTAATTTGAGAAGCTTTGTCTCCTAATTGTTGTATTGGCAATAATAATAATAATAATAATAATAATAATAATAGTAATATGTTTATTAAATGAATAACCCTTTTTGTTTATGTTGTTGGTCAAACATAAAATGCTTATATTTGAAACATTAAAATGTTTATGTTGCTGCATCATTGTAACTCTTCAGATCAAATGAGGGGTGCAACAATTGTGCTGCCAGTGTCCTGTGAAGCATCATCTGTGGGCATGTCATGGAGTTCATGTCATCAGAATTCCTCTTCCTGCTTCAGCACCCCTAGTCAAGCCAGCACATCCTCCACTGTGGATCTTGATACTTGGCCTGACAGTTTCAAGGTGTCGTGGAGAAAGATGCCTGCAGGAATCAAAGCAGCAATAGCTATGGAGCAACGCCCAAATCCTAGAGATCGTAGACAAATGGTTAAAATTGTAGTCGATGAAATGAGGCTTACTGATGCTAATTCCTCAAGATCAGACTGCCAAAGTGAAGGATAGAGAAAAGGCTCTGCAGCTTATCAAGCAATACCAGTTCAAGACAAAGAGCAGGTCAGCTGGTCATATCTCCACATCCAAACTTTGTGGCAGGTCTGGCAGCTTTGCCTCATTCTATACTTTCAACTTTGAATACCAAGAAGAAGCTTCCTGCACCCTGGAATTCATCCAGAGGTAAATCATTATTATTATTAAAATACAAGAGAAAGTTTTATATTGAATGACATGGAAGCTGTATTTATACATCCATCAGGCTAATGCAGAACTCAGCAGGATTAGATTTATCATCAGGCAGTAGTGATCAGTAGGGTCCCGCTTTTATGAAATTATTTGGCCCGCCCCAGCCCGCCCCGCACCACTGTATCTATTTTTACAACCCGCCCTGCCCCGCGACCAATAAATTATGTAAATTCCCGACCTCAATTTCTCACGCACCTCGTCTTCCATCTTCACTTTTATTTCTTTGTTTTTGTTGTGACTGGCAGCGGAACTGCACACAACATACATGGATCTTTTATTTAATTTTGTTTTTGATGACCGCCCCAACCCACCCCGCAAATAAAGTGACAATTTCTTTACCCAAACCGACCCGCGGGTTACCCGTTAACAGACGACCCACGCAAAATTTTACCCCGCTGGGATGCGCACGTACAATCCAGGCATGGCAATTGTTAAATTGTTTTTAAATAAAAACACAGTGAGTCGCGCAGGTTTGTGATTCGAGCGGCGCTGCGCAATCCACCACCAGGCTGCGCAAATAAACCAGATCATCACTGCGCTATCCAGATAGTCGCGCTGCGCTGTATTTGCGCAGATATTTGGTTCAATCGGGTGCCGCGGTTTCGTCCCACTTTTGATGTGTTTGGCTTCACACACACTTCGACAATGGAAGAAGACGGTGCAGCAGTGAGTTTGCTTACATGTGACAAAACCAACAACGAGGAGTTTGTAAAGAAAAACGCTGCATCGTCTGTGTTGTGGAATTGGTTTGGGTATAAGAAAAGTGATACGAATGAGATGAACGTGATTTGCAAGGTACGCAAGTGCACTGTTTTAACAAGTGGTGGAAACACATCATACCTTTTCTATCATCTGAAATCCAAATCGAATATGGCCAAAGTAAAAAAAATGTGGCAAACCTCAGCAATTCACAGTTTAAATAAAATTACATTAAAAAATGAAATTATGTAAAACAGTTTCTTTGTGTTTGAATTTTTATTTATGCATTTTCAGATACAGATTGCTATGTTGTGATATATATCGTTATCGAGGTAGAAAATTGCTTCTACCGATTTTGGTTATATCACCCACCCCTAATGAAGCCTATCTTCAGCTTGGATTCATGGTGGGGATGGTGGGGGCAGAAGAGAGACCCGTGTGTGTTTTGTGTCTTAAACTGACTTAAGCAGACTGCATGAGACCCAACAAATTAGGAAGACACTTAGAGACAACACACTCCAGTCACGTTAATAAACCACTGGACGTCTTTGAAAGAAAGCTGGCAGAATACAGACAGCAGGATAATCGCATGGTAAAATCTGATTCTGTGGACAGCAAAGCACAAATGGCTTCATTCAAAGTTGCATACAGAATTGGCCAGTGCAAAAAAAACTACAAACGATTGCTGAGAAGCTAATAAACATGGGGTCAATTATGCAAAGATAAGTGACAACGTAAGCCTTGTAACAATTGCATGTGTATTTTATCTTTTTTTAACTTGGTGGTGTTTGATCATATTGGTTTAGGAATTGATATTTCAATAAACAGTAAACTTGGCCGATTTCGTTATTATTTTGTTGACAAGTGGGGCTTGAAAATTCGCTCACCCCCTTAAGTGGGGAATGACAGAAAAAGTTTGAGAACCACTGGCATAGACAAACACAGTCTTAGCGCAGGTAGAATTTTCACTGATGTGAAAACCCATAAAACACTGCATACCCATTTGATCACAGTGTTTTATGCTGTACCTAACCCTGTCAAAATACAGCCCAAAAGCTTTTCTGTAACACGGCCACACATGCGACGGGTGGTTGCTAGGCAACCCCGCAGCATTGGCAATCAACGGAGACGAGCTACACCTGGCCAGTAGGATATTTACGTTCCCAGAAACCAGCGCATGCGGTGCGAACATTAGATAGCACCAGGTACGAGAGCGTGGCTCTGGTATAGGGAAAGATAGAAAAAGAAATAGAAAAATAGAAAAGAGTAGAAATAGAAAGATAGAAAAGAAAAGAAATAGAAAGATAGAAAAGAAAAGAAAGAGAAGGGGAAAAAGAAGCGAAGGTGAAAAGAAAAGTGAATCATAAAGCACTAATATAATTTACCTACCTTTAAGTACGAGAAGTACGGTGGCACGTGCCGACATAAGCGGGCCTTCATTCCCTTCATAACGCTGCGTGGTGTTCACGCGAACCAACCAGTCCCCAGCGAAAATAAACAAGTCCTGCGTGGGGGCTCCCATATGTGTAGTATACCGAGGGGCGCCATATTGAAGCTCCCCCTCATAACAGAATGTTCGCACCAGACCAGGAGTCCGTGGATTTGGAGCGGGTAAGCGAAATAGTGACCGGTCAGGCAGGAATGATCAGCAAACATGAACACGCGCTGACCAAATTATTTTCAGAGCTGAAGGGCATTTCGCAGCGCTTAGACAAGATCCAGGGGCGCCTCGAGGCACAGGGCACTTCCGGATTGCCGTTGACCTCGGAATCACTTCCGGGGTCGGCTCTCGCTGCCGCTACCGTAGCACAAGCACCCCCCCTGGTGGCTGAAACGAGATTACCTACTCCCCAGCCTTATGCTGGGGAACCTGAGAGATGCAGTGCCTTCCTACTCCAGTGCTCTTTAGTATTTGAGATGCAACCATCCCAATTTCCCACTGAGAGAGCCAAGATAGCATTTATGATATCACTATTGACGGGAAGGGCCCTGGAGTGGGCTACCGCAGTGTGGCAAAACCTCCTAGCAGCACACACTATGGCAAATGATTTCATACAGGCACTCAATGCCACCTTTCACCATCCACATCTGTCTAGCGGTGTAGTCTCGCCTCTCCTTCGCATTCGGCAAGCGGGCCGGTCAGTGGCGGATTATACCATCGAATTCCGGACACAAGCTGCTAATTCAGGCTGGAACGACGAAGCTCTGAAGCACGCATACATTCAAGGCCTTTCGGAGAAGCTCAAAGATGAGCTGGCAGTACGCGAACCACCTGAGAATCTAGAATCCCTGTACAGTTTGGCCATAAAGATAGATAACCGCCTCCGTGAGCGTAGGGCGGAACGCGCAGGGAATTGCAGGGTAGAGCCGATCTCTCCCCAGTGAGAGTTAGAACGGGAGGTGGACCAGGGAGAGCCCATGCAGCTAGGGGCCGCAGAGATCCCAGAGACTCCCCGGTTTCGCTCGGGTTGCTTCCGTTGTGGCAGGTCCGGCCACCACCAGGGGTGCTGTCCGCTGAATAAGCCAAAAGGGGGGGTCACTCTCGGGTGGGGGACCGACAATGACCCAAAGGCCAGACCCTCAGCAATCGGGGCTCTTCCTCCCTATCACCATCACCCGGGAGGGAGCCTCCACCACCCGCCTAAAAGCAATTGTAGATTCGGTAGCAGCGGGTAACCTTATAGATGGAGAACTGGTGCGGAGATTGGCTATTCCGTTCCACCCCCTCTCCGCTCCCATTCCAGTGACGGCCCTGGACGGTCAGTTATTCGAATCCGGGCCGATCATACATGAGACTGACCCACTAATACTACGTATCGGGCAACATGCGGAGCGGATTACCTTCCTAATTACCCGCATACCGGAGCTCCAGGTGGTACTGGGGTTTCCTTGGTTACGAGAACACAACCCCCGTATCGATTGGCTAACCTGTTCTGTCTCGGGTTGGGGCACCCGCTGCGCACAGAGCTGCTTAAAAGGGATTAGAACCCCAGGTGTGCAGCCATCCCATCAGGTCGACCTCTCTGCAGTTCCCAAAGATTACTGGGACCTGGCGGAAGTATTCTCTAAGTCGGGGGCCCAAAAGCTTCCTCCCCATCGAGCTTTCGACTGCGCGATCAACCTGCTTCCAGGTTCGACCCCACCGAGGGGAAAGCTCTACTCTTTGTCTTCTCCCGAACACTCGGCCATGGAAGAGTACATCCAGGAGGCATTGTCCCTGGGATTCATTCGCCTGTCCACATCCCCCGCAGGGGCGGGGTTCTTCTTCGTAAAGAAGAAGGATGGGGGCCTCCGCCCCTGCATAGATTATCGGGGGGTAAACGCGATCACCCTGAAGGACCGCTATCCCCTGCCCCTGATGAACTCTGCCTTTGAGTGTTTGCAAAAGGCGAAATGGTTCACCAAGTTAGATTTACGGAGTGCGTATAATTTGATCCGCATCAGAGCAGGGGACGAATGGAAAACGGTGTTTATTACGCCGTCAGGGCACTATGAATACCGGGTAATGCCATTCGGTCTGACTAATGCACCAGCAGTGTGCCAGAGGTTCATTAATGAGGTGCTCCGGGAGACGCTTAACCTCTACACCTTTGTCTACTTGGATGACATTTTAATGACTCCCTGCCAGAGCACATCACCCACGTACGCCGGGTGCTGCAACTTCTCCAGCAGAACCATCTATATGTTAAGCTGGAGAAGTCACAGTTTCACACAACCTCCACCTCCTTCTTGGGGTTCGTGGTATCCAGGGGCCACCTTCAAATGGATCCGGCCAAGATAAGGGCTGAAGAGAAGAAATAGAAAGATAGAAAAGAGAAGAAATAGAAAGATAGAAAAGAAATAGAAAGATAGAAAAGAGAAGAAATAGAAAGATAGAAAAGAAAAGAAATAGAAAGAGAAGAGAGAAGGGGAAAAAAGAAGCGAAGGTGAAAAGAAAAGTGAATCATAAAGCACTAATATAATTTACCTACCTTTAAGTACGAGAAGTACGGTGGCACGCGCCGACATAAGCGGGCCTTCATTCCCTTCATAACGCTGCGTGGTGTTCACGCGAACCAACCAGTCCCCAGCGAAAATAAACAATCCACGGCCCAACGCCCACTCCGAGTCCTGCGTGGGGGCTCCCATATGTGTAGTATACCGAGGGGCTCCCCCTCATAACATTTTCAATGCAAGTAGTGGTGTAGATACAGTAGGAGATTAATTTGGTTAATACTTTTAATTTGTATAATGCTGTTGGAAGAATGTAGTTTGGAGGTTGTGGTGATGAAATTGTCCACCCCAAAATCAAAAATATGTATTTTTCTGTATTGCTATTAATCCATATAGAGTTGCCAGGTTTTGAAAATATTGGCCATATAGATGTCTGCCTTCTCTTGAATATTATGAGACTAAATGGCACTAGGGATGTGGTCTTCAAAGACTCCCCGGCCAAAAAAAACAGCAATGTCTCTTACCAGAAATCATGACACTGTTACTCAAGATAATCCACAAAACGTGTTGTGAGAAGTTTCATGTAGGATCTACTTTTATTACCATATTACTGCGCCCTGAGCTTGAGACTCTCATGGATGAGTAGATGCTTGCTACCTTCAGCACAGTGACAACAGGTGTCATGTAAAGTTTAGTATAAATAAAATAGTTCCTAAATGAAACTGTTCACAACAAGGTCTGTGGATTTTCTTGAAGAACTGGGTCATGTTTTACACCAAAACAATCTAGACTAATAAATAGCACTGCGGGCTATTAAAAAAAGTACTTATTTTTTAATTTAGGGTGATGGACTAAGAGTGAGGTGATAAATTGATGTGAATGGGGAGGGGGGTTTGAGCATTGATGGGACGAAGAGCATAAAATGTTTACCCTTGATTTTGCAGATATTTTGCAGGGATCAATCCAAGCACTGGCTCCAAGACCACTGTCAGAAAGGCTCTGAGTAAAACCAGTGGACAGATGGGCCAGTAGAAGCCATGAATGTAAATGTCTGCAGTCTCCTAAGTAAGCTAACTTTGATTGGCTGTGTGTGTAGGTGTATGCACTTCTCTGTTTCCCTTACACGACATGCATTTTCTTTCACATTAGACACACATGCATTCACACACTCAAGTACACAAAAATAACATACACGAAATACAAATTTACACATTCAAACCAATAAATGTAATACACACATTCATAAACTCATACACAAACATTATACATGCACAAAATTCACACTCAGAAACAAGCATTACTGTACACGCAGGTGTAAAACGTTTAGATCATTTCGTGGAACAAACACATACACTCTGACACGGACATACACACACCTACTGTACACACATATTATCACTCTCTCTCACAAACAAACTCGCACACATTCACATATAAACATACGGAGTCTCATAATTTAGATTCAGGAGAAGATAGTAGCGGAGCAGCTATGCTCATATCTACATAGAAATGGCATACATGAACTGTATCAGTCAGGATTTAGGCCTCATCACAGCACAGAAACAGCACTCGTTAAAGTAGTAAATGACCTCCTATTGGCCTCTGATCAGGGTTGTGTAACTATGCTGTAGCACAGCCACACAACGGGACATTTCTTATAACAGGAAAAGGATCGACGAGCTAATGCTGCTCACCTGTGCCAGGAAATGTGCTTCAGTTGTCCCCATTGACAGTGTTGGTCCACACCGTGTAAGCTAGCGCGCATGCGCGATCGCTGCGTGAGGGAACCCGGAAGTGACATGGGTCAGCGCGCTGCATGCCTAGAGAGAGTCTGTGTGATTGCCGAGGGTTACTTTCACTGCAGGAAATTATCTTTCAGGACACTCACAGTTCACCTCTCATTCCGTTTCTCGACCTCCCGAATTTAACATCTTTTACCGGTGAGAGCGAGCCATCTCTCCAACTCATCAAATTCATACACCCTACAAATAACACTCATACTGGACTACCATACACCCATTCACTCACACACGCATACTCCACACACACATTATTTATAGTTGTATATATTTTGTATATATTGGTTTGGGGTGCACCATGTTTGTTGTTTTATTTGTCTGTCTTGTATAATACACTTTGGATTAGTTTGGTAATTGTTTTTGTGTCGCGTAGTTTATTGTCCCGCCGCGGTTGCGCAATACCGGAAGTAGTGTTTACAAGCCCATATGATTATGCTATTCTTCTTCACACATTAGAAAATGTAGTAGGGTACAGGGTACAGCCCTCTCCTGGCTCAGATCCTATCTGACCGATCGTTATCAGTATGTAGACTTAAATGGTGATTATTCTGCATGTTCTCTAGTGGAGTTTGGCATTCCGCAGGGTTCAGTTTTAGGCCCACTGCTTTTTTCCCTTTACATGTTTCCTCTGGGCAACATAATCCGTAAGCATGGTATTAGTTTTCATTGTTATGCTGACGACACACAGCTATACGTCTCAACAAAACCTGATGAGAAAAAACATCTTACTAAAGTTGAGCAATGTGTGCAGGACATAAGAAATTGGATGCTAATTAACTTCCTTCTGCTTAATCCGGATAAGACAGAAGTTATAGTCATAGGACCGCATACAGCTAGAAGTAAAATCTTAGATCACACCGTAACTTTAGATGGCCTTTCTGTTCCATCATGTGCAACAGTAAAAGACCTCGGCGTGATTATAGCTTCCAGCCTTTCATTTGAAGCTCATGTAGATAATATCACCAGGATAGCATTCTTTCACCTCAGAAATATTGCCAAGATTAGAAATATATTGTCGCTAAACGATGCAGAAAAACTAGTTCATGCTTTTATCACTTATAGGTTGGACTATTGTAATGCCTTACTGTCTGGTTGTTCTGTTACTGTAGGTGCATAAACAAGCTTCAGCTAGTCCAGAATGCAGCAGCGAGAGTCCTCACTAGAACCAGAAGATATGAGCACATCACCCCTATCCTATCTTCACTACATTGGCTCCCTGTGAAATTTCGCATTGATTTTAAAATACTACTCGACATATAAAGCATTAAATGGTCTCGCGCCGCAGTATCTGAGTGAACTGCTAGTGTCTTACGATCCGCCACGCCTACTTCGATCAAAGGATGCAGGCTGCTTGTCAGTACCGCGTATTATGAAAACTAAAAAGCTGGGGGCAGAGCTTTTTCTTACAAATCCCCAAAATTATGGAATAGTCCTCCAAATAGTGTTCGGGACTCAGACACAGTCTCAGTGTTTAAGTCTAGGCTAAAAACCTATTTAATTAGCCAAGCATTTTTATAAATAGATTTGCCATAGGTAAAGGAGCAGATCTGGGGGACTCATGGACATAGAGTATCATACCTGTCTGATCGCTACCATTTTGTAGATCTAAATGGAGAACCGTCTGGTGTAATGCCAGTGAAATATGGGGTCCCACAAGGGTCAGTTTTAGGACCTCTGTTGTTCTCAATATACATGCTTCCCTTGGGTAACATCATTAGAAGACATGGGATTAGTTTCCATTGTTATGCTGATGATACCCAATTATATATCTCAACAAAACCAGACGAAATACCTAAGTTGTCTAGATTAACTGAGTGTGTCCAGGACATAAAAGATTGGATGACCAATAACTTTCTTTTATTAAATTCAAATAAGACAGAGATATTACTTATTGGCCCAAAAACCAGCACACAACAGCTTTCACAATTCAGCCTGCGCTTAGAAGGATTTACTGTTACTACCAGCTCAGCAGTAAAAGACCTGGGCGTAATATTAGACAGTAACTTGTCTTTTGAAAATCACATTTCAAATATCACAAAAACAGCCTTTTTCCATCTTAGAAATTTTGCTAAACTTACGAACATCTTATCCGTATCTGATGTAGAAAAGCTAGTTCATGCATTCATGACCTCCAGACTGGACTATTGTAATGCATTACTAGGTGGTTGTCCTGCATCCTCAATGAACAAGCTTCAGTTAGTCCAAAATGCAACCGCCGGGGATCTCACTAGATCCAGAAAATATGATCATATGACCCCAATATTATCATCCCTGCACTGGCTACCTGTTCAGTTTAGAATAAACTACAAAATAGTATTACTTACATACAAGGCCTTAAATGGTTTAGCTCTCACATACCTAACCAGTCTTCTGATACGCTACAATCCACCTTAAGAACACAAAGCTCCGGTCTTCTGGTAGTTCCCAGAATTTCAAAATCTACAAAAGGGGGTAGGGCATTTTCATATTTAGCTCCAAAGCTTTGGAATAGCCTTCCAGACAGTGTTCGGGGAGCAGACACGGTTTCCCAGTTCAAAAGTAGACTCAAGACGCATCTTTTTAATCTGGCACACACATAACTCATCCCATAGTTACAAGTCGTCTTGAGTCATATTTTGTTAGTACTTAATGTTTTAGGAACTTTTTTTTTTTTTTGTATTATTTATTACCTTTATTACCTTCCTTAGTTAACAACTGTGAGCACCTGTAACCGAGCATAAGCAATTTCCCTTTGGGATTAATAAAGTTTTTTGAATCTTGAATCTTGAATCTTAATCTCATACTCCAGTACACCTATCCCGAATGGCAACTACGCTAATTCTCCCCATCTGTTCTGTATTTCTCTACCCATCCCGAGGCATCGGGAGATTTTGCCAGCTTCAGTAGACAAAGGCCGACCCTGCGAGGTTCCTGCATCCAGAGAAGGACCAGCTCCAGCTGGATTCAGCTTTATGATGGTTGGAGCTACACATGCTGCTCCTGTGCTTCCAGTGATCCAGACCTCATCTGCCCTCTGCACCTACTGACTCGTTCCTATGCTGAACTGGTCTTCATGTCAATTTAAATAATTTCTGTCATATTGAATTTTCACCTGCACAACACACAAGATGTTATATAATTTCTATCTGTTATCACCCAAATGAGGATGGGTTCCTTGTTGAGTCTGGTTCCTCTCAAGGTTTCTTCCTAATGCCATCTCAGGTAGTTTTTCCTTGCCACCGTCGCCGTCACCCTTGGCTTGCTCATCAGAGAGATTTCATTCATTCGTCTCATTATCATCTACACATTTTTCTCACACATACACACTTCCAATTATTTTCTTTTCTAAAATTATTATTATTTTTTTTTGTTAATTTTCTTTCATTTTTGTGAAGCTGCTTTGAGACAATGACCATTGTTAAAAGCGCTTTATAAATAAAATTGAATTGAAATGGTGAACTGGTATGTTTAGATGCTGTCTTCCTCACTCTCATTTGATCACTCAGTTTTGTTGACGGTGAGGTGATTGTTTGCTTTACATCTCAGGGAGCCCTCATGTTTGTGTTCTCCCTTTTAGTTATGCTGTCATAGTTAGTCCTGCCGGAGTCCCTGCTTGCACTCTACAGTAAATATAAATTCACATTATGTGACTGTGACCATACCTAATTGCAATCTCTCCTCCTCTTCTCTTTCTCCCCCTCTTTCTCTTTCCTCTCTCCCCCTGTCTACCCCTTTCACTCTTTCTCTCTCTCTGTCGAGCTACACATTCCTGAGCTGCCAGTGATTCAGACTCCCTCTGCCCTCCGGACCTGTCTGATCCATCCTGGTGCCCCGTTTCTGGTTGGAGGTCTCGTCGCATGGATGCCCCGTGTGTCTCTTTGGGATGCGTCTGGTGTCTGGGGATCATTCTATCTACTTATAAGACGGTTCTGGCCTCGACTGGTGTTGTCAGCTGTTTCTCTGAGGACTTGACAATTCGATAGTTCAGGACTGGAACTTTCTACAAGTCTATCTGAGTCTCCAATAACTACTGGACTCCATTTTAACATCAATTAACATCAACTATTACAGCTGAACTGCCTGCCACCTAACACACTGTATAAATGCAGATCATTTCCTGCTATCTGTTTCACCCAGATGAGGATGGGTTCCCTGTTGAGTCTGGTTCCTCTCAAGGTTTCTTCCTATTACCATCTCAGGGAGTTTTTCCTTGCCACTGTCGCCCTCGGCTTGCTCACCAGGGACTATCTGAACATTTTGATTCATACACATTCACATTCCATACAAATTTAAATAATTCTTTTCATTGTGTAAAGTTGTTTTGAGACAATGTCAATTGTTAAAAGCGCTATACAAATAAAATTGAATTGAAAAAATCATGGGTTTCCTCCGGGTACTCCGGTTTCCTCCCACAGTCCAAAGATATGCAGATTAGGCTTAATTGGCGTTCCCAAATTGGCCGTAGTGTGTGATTGGGTGTGTGAGTGTGTGTATGTGTGTGTGCCCTGCGATGGTTGGCACCCTGTCCAGGGTGTACCCCGCCTAGTGCCCGAAGTCTCCTGGGATAGGCTCCAGGTCCCCCGCGACCCTGAACACAGGATTAAGCGGTATAGAAAATGAATGAATGAATGAATGAAAAAATCATACAAACTGTCATTCACATACAAACATTACATGTGCATATTTTAGATAACTCCTTTGTTACAATAACCTATATGAACAATAACCTCCTTGAAAGTAAGAATTCATCTTCAAGTTCCTGTTCTTGTTCATTATTATATGCCAATATACTGTATATATTCAGATTAGCCATGTTTGGATAAAATGTCTCAGTTACTCAGAACAACTGACTGCAATTCACTCACTCACACACACATTAACATTACATACAAACGAAGACAAAAGATTACACATTCACTCACTCACACACGGACATACATACTGTACGCACAATTGTACTACCTCTCATGACTTTATATGCAGTAATACAACTCAATGTTGAATGCAGTATATGATATTTGCTTAGTTTTTATTTTATCCATGTTTAGATTTGAGAGATTCAGATTGAAAATTTTTCAATGGTGAATTACTGTCAGAACATTTGGCTTTAATAGTGAGTCAGATATAAATAAAGGAAAGAGAATCTACCTCATTGCTATTAAGGCTGTTTGCAATACAGTAGAATGTTTCTTATTTTCCAGTGTTTACTGGCTTGGTGTCATTTTGGTATCTTTGTGATGTTTTGCTCATTTTACATTAAAATACTGAAAAGTACAATGTGTTCTTTGTTCTGTATAGATCATGCAAATGAGATCATGCTATTTTAAATTGCTGTATATTTACAGAACATTAATCCAAATATTTTTTACAGTACTTTATAGCAACTGCAGTTGCCAGGTAATTACTATAATTTTATTAATTACAGTAAGTTAATGTAAATACAGATTTCAGTATTTAACTATAAAACATGACATTACAGTGGATTACTGTACAGTAAATGAGAATTACAGTAAAGTACAATAAATAAAAAACAGTAAAACTCTGTAATTTACTTTAACAGTTATTAACAGTAAATAACTTTTTTCTGACACAGTAATGTACTGTGATATAATTTATGGTATATTACTGTGAATTTACAGTTCTTTATTGGAAACGTTTTTGCCTGTAATTAAATGACTGTAATTTTCACAAGCTATTTTTTACAGTGCATTTCAGGTTCAGATTCTTTTTGACCCACTGTTTTAAATAATTCCTAACGTGTTATAAGAGATTGATTGGCAGGGTATTTCATCCAGAGAGCAGGGGTTGTTAATTATTTAGTGTATAATCTGATTTACTGTCCACAATAAACACACACCATATATCTGAATCCATTTAATTAGTTATAAACCAATGTCTATGTTACCCAGCATAGAAATAAAGGTAAACAGGAGTCTTCATCTCACACTCAGATGTTAATCACCAACTGAAAATAAAACATCTGAATCAATAACCACAAACTCGACATTTGTACTTCATGATCAGCAGCATGTAATCAGGACAGCTGTTTGAATGGAATAAAATCAGAATTTAAACCTGTAATCTGATATTTACTGAAATTATGAAAAAAAATGAAAAAACAAATGCTACTGTAATTTACATGATAATGCTAATCAGATTAATGGTTCAATGATTATATAAAAAGATCATTACTTACATCAGTGTCTGTAGTTTGTAATGTTCATTGTCCTTAAGGGCAGAGAGACACTTCACTCCTGAGTCTCCTATTTTATTCTTAGACAGATTCAGGTGTCTTAGGTGTGAGGGGTTTGATCTCAAAGCTGAAGCAAGAGCAGCACAGCTCTTATCTGGTACACCACAATCCCACAACCTGCATAGACATGACTCACTTTATTCTCTAAGTTTACAAACTTTCAAGTTTAAGGTGGCAGTTATACATATTTACTCAGTTTATGTTTGGGGAGGGCAATAGTTTTTATTTTTGTATTATTTGGGAGGGTGGGATATAGGAAGGGCTTATGCGCCGATGAATTTGACAATTTTCAATCAAGGTTCCTTAGTGATATAAAGCATGTATGCAGAAAGGTTTCCCATAATACATTTTTGTCCCACACGGTAGCACTGCTGCTCACACATCATTACAGCATAAACAGTGAAAAGCATTAAAGTGCTACTACATCAAATTTACTTACAGCTTGTCAATATACAATGACACAAGGACTGAATTTAGCATGAATACTTACTTAAATTTTTAAGAGATAAATGAAGATTTTTAAAAATTTCTCCCCGATTTTCTCTTTAAAGTTACTACTGCAACTCAGTCAGGAGGGCTTCCTCCGTGTTTCCTCAGAACCACGTGACGCCAGCCAACCACATCTTTTCAAACTGCTCACTCAAGCACCTTTGGGGGCGGCGAAACACACTTGGCGGAGCGCTATCCACTCCTTCTGCTTGCGCGACCTCACAGACACCTCTGATTGGCTGTAGAGCCGTGATTAATGCGGGAGCACAAAGTACATCTCGTCTGAGAGAGCCCGGCCCAGCTTTCTTTAGGCCTCTCGCTGCGAGAGGCTACACCATCACCTGGGAATCGAACTTGTGGTCTCCAGATGATAGGGCGCCAAATTCAAATTTCAAATAAAAATTTTATTTGTCACATACACAGTCATACACAGTATAATATGCAGTGAAATGCTTACATGACCGCCAGTGACCTTAAAAAAAAAATAAAAGCTTGTACGTAAAATAAACATCAATAAAAGGAAATACTAAAGAAATAAATTTAACTAGTAAAATAAACTGTACAATAAGGGCATAATAAAATATTGCAAAATATAGAAATATAGGGGGGGGAAATATATATATATACCAGGTGTAGCTCAGTGGTTAAGGCATTGGACTACGGTTCGGAAGATCCCAGGTTCAAACCCCACAACCACCAAGATGCCACTGTTGGGCCCTTGAGCAAGGCCCTTAACCCTCAACTGCTCAGATGTATAATGCGATAAAAATGTAAGTCGCTCTGGATAAGAGCGTCTGCCAAATGCCTAAATGTAAATGTAAATATATATATATATATAGAATTTAAAGTGACTATGGTTATACAAATATGCATGAAAGGTGACTAGTGAAAGTGACATGTGCAATTGCCCAGATGTATAAATATTTAGTGCAAGTGGGTATGAATGTGTCCATGATTGTCCAGTCAATGTTGTGAGCTTAAAAAGATGTTATTAGTCCTGTGTGGTGGTGTGATTGAGAGACCTTATCGCCTGCGGGAAGAAGCTCCTCCTCAGTCTCTCTGTGTTGGCCTTTAGGGAGTGGAATCGCTTCCCAGACCACAACAAAGAGAACAGTGCATTACTGGGGTGACTGAGGTCCTTCACGATCTTCCTGGCCTTGGTCCAGCACCGCTTGCTGTAGATCGAGTGCAGGTCAGGGAGCTCAGTGCGGAGGATGCGCTCGGCTGATCGCACCACCCTCTGTAGAGCTCGTCTGTCCTGCATGGTGCTGTTCCCGAACCAGGTCGTGATGTTTCCCATCAGGATGCTCTCTATGGTGCAGGAGTAGAAGTTCCTGAGCACCTTGGAGGGCAGTCTAAAGTCTCTCAAGCGTCTGAGGTGGTACAGACGCTCCCGGGCCTTTTTCACCACGGTGTTGACGTGACAGGACCATGACAGGTTCTGAGTGATGTGAACACCGAGGTATCTGAAGCTGTCCACTCTCTCCACTGGGCTCCTGTTGATGACGGTGATCTGGTATTTCCTCTCCTGCTTTGTACAAAAGTCCACTATCAGCTCCTTTGTTTTGCTGACATTCAGGAGGAGATTGTTCCTCTGGCACCAAATCTCCTCTAGGTAGTCCGACTCATCATTGTTGGTGATCAGTCCGACCACGACGGTGTCATCAGCAAACTTGATGATGGTGGTGGAGTTGGTAGTGGCCACGCAGTCATGGGTGTACAAAGAGTACAGCAGGGGGCTCAGAACACAACCCTGGGGGGCTCCAGTGCTGAGAGTGAGTGTAGCTGAGACATGTCCGCCCATCCTTACTGCCTGTAGTCTGCCAGTCAGAAAATTGGAGATCCACCGACATATAGATGAGCTGAGTCCCAGGTGCTCCAGCTTGGTGGTGAGTGTGGAGGGAATTATGGTATTAAATGCAGAGCTGTAGTCGATGAAGTGCATTTTAACATATTTCCCTTTCCTAGTGTCCAGGTGAGTGAGTGATGTGTGGAGGAGATGAGAGATTGCATCGTCTGTGGAGCGGTTCTGACAGTATGCAAACTGTAGTGGGTCCAGTGTGTCGGGTAGTGAAGAAATGAAGAAGTCTCTGACCAGGCGTTCAAAGCACTTCATCACTACTGAGGTGAGGGCTACAGGGCGATAGTCGTTGAGGGAAGCAGGATGTGGTTTCTTCGGGACAGGAACAATGATGGACTCTTTGAAGCACGTGGGGATCACCGACTGAGATAAAGAGATGTTGAATATCTCAGTGAACACAGGTGCTAGCTGGTCTGCGCAGGATCTGAGAATACGGCCTGTGATGCCGTCTGGTCCTGCTGCTTTCCTGGTGTTCACTCTCCTGAAGGCTCTCCTCACGTCGTGCTCGGTGATGATGAGCGCGTTTCCGGTGCTGGCAGTGTCTTCCTGTCTGCAGTCGTTAGCGCCGTTAGCATTAGTGCCGTTAGCATTAGCGCTGATAGCATTAGCATCGCTAGCATTAGCATCGCTAGCGTCTTTAGCTGCAGCCTCGAAGCGAGCATAGAAAGTGTTGAGCTCGTCTGCCAGAGTCGCGTCCACGTTCGTCATACCGGATGTTGGTGCTTTATAGTCCGTTATTGTTCTTAGTCCCTGCCACAGGCTCCTAGAGTCACTGTGTTGAAGCGGTGACTCTAGTTTTCTCCCGTAGCGCTGCTTCGTCTCTTTTACCGCCTTCCGCACGTTATATGATGCAGCCTTGTATGGTTCCATGTCCCCCGACGCAAGTCCCGTGTTGTAGGCAGCGGTGCGAGATCTCAGAGCGTCGCGGATGGTTTTATCCACCCATGATCTAGGGTCCTATCACCCCTGGTGGGGCAGGTGATATGCTGATGAAAGTTCAGCGCTGCGCGTTTGAGGTTGGCACTATTAAAGTCCCCCGCCACAATGAGCGCAGCGTCCCGGTGTTGTGTCTGGTGCTGTGTGAGCGCCTCATGCAGCTTGCATAAGGCAATGTCTGTGTCCGCTTGTGATGGGATATAAACGGCACTGATTATGACCGATGTGAACTCCCGTGGAAGATAAAAAGGGCGACAAATGATGGACAGTAGTTCCAGATTTGGTGTGCAGGAGCGTGTAAGAGGAACAACGCTCGCGCTGTTGCACCAGCTGTTGTTCACCATTAAGCACACGCCGCCTCCGCTTGACTTCCCTGAGTCCCGCTACCTGTCCATGCGGTGAACCGAGAAGAACTCGGCTGGCGTGTTCTTGTATGGCGTGGTCTGGCACCGCTGGGTTCAGCCATGTCTCGGTGAAGCAGAGGACATTGCAGTCCCGAATGTCTCTCTGGAACTTTATCCTGGCCCTGAGGTCATCGAGTTTGTTCTCCAGTGACTGGACGTTGGCGAGCAGGATGCTAGGCAGAGGTGTGCGGTGTGCACGGGCCCTCAGCCTGTTCCTGACGCCGGCTCGTTTCCCTCGAGGCCGCCGCTTCGCGTCGCGTCCATTGTTCTCCCTCAGGATCTCACTCGGCCAGCTCGGATCCGGAGTTAAAAACGGCGAATTGTGAGTACATTGTATACCAATAGAAACAAGAGTGTCTCTATCATACCTAATGTACTCAATGGTGGTGATTTTGCCGATTTTAAAACACTGAAAACTAACTTAAAGAACAAAAACAAAGAAAAGGTGGTCGGAGCAGTCGTGACGGCAGCCGACCTCACCGGCGCCATCTTGGTACCACTGTGCCATTTGGAAGCCATAAATGAAGGATTTTGAGGAAGGTACAGCTTTTTGTAGGTAATTCATACAAATTCTTTTGGAAATGCACTTACAGTTTTAACAAATGTTAACAATAATTTGATAAATGCTTCAAAGCGACTGACAGAAAGGAAGCCCCTACTTACTAAAAATAACATTTCTACAGGCTTAAAGTTTGTGAAAGGGCACATTGACCCTCCACAGCAGTATGGGCAAAATGTTTTTTGCCCTGATGAAACAAAGATTGAGCTATTTGGGAAGAACACATCTGGCACACTGCATCTGGCATGAAAAGGGCTCTGCATACTGTATCATGAAAACATCATCCCAAAAATAAAGTATGGTGGAGTAAACATCATGATTTGGGCCTGCTTTGCTGCATCATGGCTTGGCCATCTTGCATGAACAGAAGGAAAGATTAATTCTCAAGTGTATCAACAAATTCTTCAGGATAATGTGAGAATACATCAGCTGAAACTCTACAGAAGTTGGGTGATGCAACAGGACAAAGACCCAAAAAACAACAGAATGGCTACAGATAAATAAATTCCACCTTTTAAGTGGACAAATAGAGATGATGTGAATTTGACTTGATGACGTGTAAAGACGTGCAAAGAATATGACCGAGCTTATATTCTACCAGGAAGAATGGCCTAAATTCCCCTTGAAAGATGCGCAGGTGTTGTCTACAGCTACAGAAAGCGCCTGGTTGAGGTTAATGCTGCCAAGGAGACTCATAATTCCACTACCATTTTGAATGTTGAATGAGTGTATTCAATAAAGACGTGAAAGATTATTAATATTATTTTTTAACATTATATTTGCCAAATAGCCATGAATTAGACAAGGATCAAATAGAATTTAATGACAAAATAGTGCAGAAAAACATGAAATTTTTCTTTTTCCTGCCAATGCACATACAGTGCACCTGCCTCAAAAACTCTGTGGAAAGTCACCAGTCAAAAGAAACGATATTGCTCCTGGTGAACCTATGATCTCCACTTCAGTCTCACTATAACAGTCTTACTGAGGAGCAGGTCATGAGAGATGATCTTACCTCAGTGTCTCCAGTTTACAGTGAGGATTCTCTAGTAAACCAGAGAGACACTTCACTCCAGAGTCTCCTAGATTATTATAGGACAGATCCAGTTCTTTCAGGTGTGAGGGGTTTGATCTCATAGCTGAAGTCAGAGCAGCACAGCTTTCACCAGAGACACCACACTGCTGCAACCTGCATAGTCATGACAATGACACTTCATTGAAAGATTTACATCTCTGTTTATTATTTAATTTAAAGAAGGTCTGTCTGTGAAATAACTTTTTATTTAGAATTCCATTAAAAATTTACCATTGCCAATTTATTCTAATTAACTGAATTAAATAAAATGTAATTAATAAAGATAATACTAAGCTTTATATGTTTTTTTTCCAAATGAGAGAGAATATTACAGTAGATGCTTATGTACTAGACGTACACTGATTAGCCAAACCATTAACACCACAAACTTGATGGGGCAGTGGTGGCTCAATCCGTTAAGGCTGTGGGTTACTGGGTTACTGATCGGAAGGTCGGGGGTTCGAACCCCAGCATCGGCAAGTTGCCACTGTTGAGCCCTTGAGCAAGGCCCTTAACCCTATCTGCTCCAGGGGCGCTGTAAGCTGGCTGACCCTGCGCTCTGACCCCAGTTTCCTAATTGGGATATGCGAAGAAGAAATTTCGCTGTGCTGTAAAAAGTACATGTGACAATAATTGAATATTCTTCTTCTTCTTCTTGATCACCAACCACCAGACCACCCAAGTTTCCACAGCTTGACATGGACGGGCCTGCAGCCACAAAGCTCAGGGCTGCCAACCCAGCCTAGAAATCCCCCCAAGCCAATCAAAAGCCCATGAAATACACTAGAAGCATCATTGCAATCCACTGAGGACACACCCAACAACCCACAACACCAAAACCAACCCGCTGCCAACATCCTTTTATTACTAGAAAACATTTTTTAGTAGGATAACTCTCAGGGTCTCTCAGGGTATTGTTGGAGTTTTGTGCAAAGGTGCCCAATCCCTCCTCTCTACCTGGAATAATGAGCTATTACTTTTCTAAGAAATCTGACTGATGGTTTCTCCAAATTTCCAGTTTTTCCAACTCAAGACTAAGCAGCCATATTAGCCTCAATTTTCTAAAAAAAAAAATGTAATCCCCTTATGGAGAGACCACAAACACAGAATGGATCACATTGCTCATCAGTGTAAAACCAATCATTGTTACCTAGCAGCATCACGTTTGCTTTTCCTACAAGTTTACTTTTACATTTAATGATATCTTACTGTATCAGTATGAGCTCTAAAAGTTACAAAGCTGGCTGACCTGCATCAGAAATGCATCCTATACCAGAAGACCTTAACATTATTCTCAGTATGTGAGGATTCTCCAGCACAGCAGAGAGCCACTTCACTCCTGAGACTCCTCAGATTCAGTTCTCTCAAGTGTCGGAGATAATACTACGATGCCATGTTTGTCATGTCTTATTTTTTTTCAGCAATACCAAGATATTATTAACACACTGAAATATTAATTCTGTTATTGAGTTTTATCTACATAAAGTGCACTAGAGGTACAAACATATTGCTGTATTCCTGACTAATTTACTTTACTTTAATTTATGCCACTTGGATTTCCCCCAGAAATACAGAAGTTTTCGACAGTCGGCGCACCACACCTCGCAAACCTCGTTTGGACCACCTCTGAGCCACACCCCCTTTGGTGCTGTAAACATGCATTTGGTTCCTTTTTCTCCAACCCTCTTCATCTCAGCCCCAATCTGACAGTTTTAAGAGAAGTTAAAAGTAATGAGCCAGGTTTTGTAAAATGTACAGATGTGGCCATTAAGAATGCACGTGTATCTCTGTTTAACAGTATTTTAGGGCATAAGTATCACATTGTAAGTGTTATTTATTTATATTATTATATCATTTATATTATTACTATTATTATTATTATTATTATTATTAAATACTAAATTTTTCTTTTACAAAAACATGTCAGTTGATAAAACACTTTAATTGACTATTAACTAGTAACTATTAACTGGTGTTTTTAGTGAGTTATTGTGACTCTCAGAGAGATGATCTTACCTCAGTGTCTCCACTTTACAGCGAGGATTCTCCAGTACAGCACACAGACACTTCACTCCTGAGTCGGTTAGTTTTTTCCAAGACAGATCCAGTGTATTCACAGTCAGATGCAGTTCTCTAATATTGGAGGTTTCTGAGTTGAGTACTGTGACAAGAGCAGACCAACCTCTCTCTTTTAATGTATGACACTGTATACTGAAGAAAATGAAATAACACATAGTGAACTACAGGTAACACAAGTACAAATTATTAAATAGTCTCTTAAAGCTTTCACTGGACCTTATTATTTTTTATAAACATCAAAAACTCATTTACTAGTTAGACAAAACATAAATGCTGTAATAGGAAATCTACAAAAGTTCTGAAACAGCTATTTGATTAGATAAAAGTCATTCCACAAGTGCTGATATGGTGCATAACATCACTGGAATGTAGTAAGTACCTATACTGTACTGTATGTATCACTCCACATCCGAGGTGTACTAACAATTGTTAACTACAGCAATTAGCAGTGATTTTCTTGAACTTTCATGATCCAAGTAACTATGAACAAAACAGTTGAGAAAAGTAACATTATGCTTTTTATTATAAAGCTCTGCACCTCCACCATTTACTCATACTGTATTTATTTACATTGCAGGCTTGCCTTCACTATATGGTGAAGGCATTGTATTCAGTTCATAAGCATGTGATCTGTCCATGGCAAACTTAGATAAGTTTAAATAACTATAATGAAAGATCAAGGTTTGCATACAGTACTTCTAGCCTAATACATTTTATTCGACAAACGTAAAAAAACAATAAAATAAGAGTATAGTTATGAATAGAAAATGTATATGGATTATTTAAACAAAAGAACAGTTTTGTTCTGCAGAATTTAGAAGTTTCAGTTATTATTTAGTGTTATAATAAATCATAATTTCATGGGATGAATTTCAGATACAAAAAAAAAAAGCTAAGAAACAAAACATAAACAGATGAACAGATATACTGTATTGATTTTTTTTTACCTTGCTTTTCTGGATGCTGCAATCACAGGCATCACCTTCACAAGAACTGAATCTGTTATCTTCTCTGGACTAGTATATTTACTCAGGTCAAATTCTTCCATCTCCTGTGCTGATGTCAGTAACACAAACACCAGAGCAGACCACTGTGAAGAAGAGAGTTTCCTTTGTTTTCCAGATTTCAGGTAGCGTTGGATTTCCTCTGCTAAAGAATTATCATCCAGTTCATTTAGACAGTGGAACAGATTGATGGATTTCTCTGTAGGAAGATCTTCACTGATCTTCCTCTTGATGTACTGAACTGTTTCCTCTGTGCTCTGGGAGCTACTTCCTGTCTGTGTTACTAAGACCTGTAAGAGTTTCTGATTGGACTTCAATGAGAGACCCAAAAGAAAGCGAACAAAAAGATCTAGATGTCCAGTCTCACTGTTTAACGCTTGGACTACCCCAGCCTTGTGGACATCTGAGATTGTATTAAATGACCGACTATGTTCCAAAACATTTCTCTTCTTCATCCTGAACATCAGGTGAACATACAGAGCTGCGAGGTGTTCCTGAATGCTCAGATGAACAAAGCAGTACACTTTACTCTGGTGAAGCCCAAACTGCTCTCTGAAGATCTGCGTACACACACCTGAGTACACTGCTGCTTCTCTCACATCAATGCCACACTCTCGCAGGTCGTCCTCATAGAAGATCAGGTTCCCTTTCTCCAGCTGCTCAAAAGCCAGTTGTCCCAGTTTAAGAAGCATTTCTTCATCACTCCCCTGCTTTGAGTACTTTTCTCTTATGATGTTTATCTGAATGATGAGGAAGTGTGTGTACATTTCAGTCAGAGTCTTGGGGATCTCTCCTCTCTCTGCTTCACACAACATTCTCTCTAAAACAGCAGCTGAAATCCAGCAGAAGACTGGGATGTGGCACATGATGTAGAGGCTTCTTAATGACTTCAGGTGTGTGATGATGTTATTGGCCAGGCTCTGATCACTGATCCTCTTCCTGAAGTACTCCTCCTTCTGTGGGTCATTGAACCCTTGTACCTCTGTGACTCGATGGACACACTCAGAGGGGATTTGATCAGCTGCTGCAGGTCGGGAGGTGATCCAGATGAGAGCAGAGGGAAGCAGATTCCCTTTGATCAGGTTTATCAGCAGCACAGGCACTGATGCAGATTCAGTTACATCACACACTCTCACTGTGTTCTGGAAATCTAGAGGAAAACGACACTCGTCCAATCCATCAAAAATAAACAGAACCTTTTCCAAACTGGACATTTTGATTTCTTTTGTTTCTTTAAAACAGATATGAAGGAGCTCCATCAGACTCAGTTTATGGTCCTTCACTAAATTCAGCTCTCTAAATGGAAGTGGAAATATGAGGTGGACGTCCTGATTTGCTTTCCCTTCAGCCCAGTCCAGAATGAACTTCTGCACAGAGGCAGTTTTTCCGATGCCAGCGACTCCCTTTGTCAGCACAGTTCTGATGGGTTTGTCTTCATCAGATAATGGCTTAAAGATGTCATTGCATTTGATTTGTGTTTCCTCTGTTGTTGTTCTCCTGCATGCGGCCTCGATTTGTCTCACCTCATGTTCTTTATTCACTTCTCCACTGTCTCCCTCTATGATGTAGAGCTCGGTGTAGATCTCATTCAGGAGTGTTCGGTTTTCCTGCTTTATTATTACTCCATCTAGATACTTAAACTTCTTCATCAGATTTAATTTGACCTTTTCATGTTTATTTATAGCAGTAGATTCTCGGTTGTGTCTGTTGCAGGGGGAAGAAGAAAGAGTGAAGCATAGGTCAAGAATTTAGAACAATTATTAGAGGTTCCGTGGAAAGTTCAACTGTACCATTGATAAAAGTAGGCATAATTCATATGTTTCTTAACAAATGATACTAATACACTATAAATGGAAAGCGCCTACATCAGCTTATACTAATTAAACCTTTATTCAGGAGAATTTATCAGAAAATAAAATAGTCGGCACCAAAAAGGCAGAAGAATGATAAAAACTATGAAGAAGTTATATAATATAAAAGAGAGAGATGGCAATGGCAAAATGGCAGCAATCATCAATGATTTAATAATTTCATATCAAGTTTTTGATATCAAGTATTGAAGACAGCTTTTAGACCATTTCAAACACATCACTTCCAAATTGTGAAAAATATCACACACATAATGCCAGTTTATATGAAATTACTACCAAAAAGGACACAATTTTCTAATTTACACTTCTTGTCTTCATTCATGGTACATCTGCAGTGTTTTGTGCAATTGTCCTTAAAAATCTTTTAAGTTTTAAGAAACCTTGTACTCTCATAAACGTTTGTGCTTTTACTGTCACATCCACAATGCCAATGCTGGATATTTTTCATGGAATAAATGGTTACATGAATTGTTTTTCCAGCTGAAAAGTTTACATTAAAATTATGCAACTTAGCTCACTGATAAATATATCTGGTCCATGCACTGAGGCTCTTATCCAAAATGTCAAATCTATAACTGCCCTGTATATTTTCTATAATACTCATGTAGGAAACATCTAAATCGTTTCACTAAATGGGTAGTTTGTTTGTGTTCAAGTATATAATAATGATTATTGGTGGTGTGTGTGTGTGTGTGTGTGTGTGTGTGTGTGTGTGTGTGTGTGTGTGTGTGAGAGAGAGAGAGAGAGAGAGAGAGAGAGAGAGAGAGAGAGAGAGAGAGAACATCCTGTGTCAGTTTTTCTCCAGGATGTTCTCCTTTTTGTTTTGTGGGACTTTTATTTTGATATTTGTTTTATGTCCTAGCATGAACTTTACCACAGACACTTGGTTTTTAATTACATTCACCTACACCTTCTTCTGTAATGTAATGGATAGGATGCCTGAGTATTAATTCTGATCTTCTCACATGCATGGTTCAAAAGCTTGAGGTTTTATGTCTTGCTTTTCATACAACATTGCTTTCAATGCTAATGAATCAAGGCTACTAAAACCATTCTGACTTCTTTGGTGTATCATAAATTTGCATATTAATCAGGGCAGAGGGAAGTGAAATGATGTACACAACAATACAGCAATGCTTGTGAGTTGTGCTTGGGTTCACTTGGGGCAAGGGCAAGGGCACCGAGGGCAAGAAGTATTAAGGTGCGGCTGGACAACTGTTTGGGGCAAATAATTTAGAAGAAAAAAAACACAAAGGACAGATGATGCTGGTGTAAATAAAAATGTCTGTGTAAACTCAGATAAGCAGGGGTTCAGTGATTATTTTGCCAGTCTGATCTCTTTATCTGGAGTTTACTGTGCAACATGCCAAATGCCTAAATGTAAATGTACAACATAATAGACAGGTGCCTAGTGACAAAAACACACTCTGCACAGTGAAAATGATTTGCTGATTTGTTAACTAAATGAGGCCTAATTTGCTTCGACAATGAACAGTGATTTGTACAGTATTTATTATTATTATTATTATTATTATTTATCATTATTTAATATTATTATACTAGCCTATGGTGGCTGATTAGGAAAAAGAAGTCGTAACTTGACTTTACAGTGTTTCAATGAATTAATTTTACATGGAACATGATTTTACAATAAATAAAGTTCAGCATTTTAATTTTTCAAATGATGACTTCCAAACTTGGAACGTGCTCAGGAAATTCTGACACAGTCCCTGAACCAAATGAGTATGGGTTACCCATCTTTGTTATGGTGGTGTTAACGTTAGCTTGAGCATTAGCACTAGCCGCTAACTATTTTCTTCACCTACTTTCTTTTTCTCTTTTCACTTTTTAATAAATTTTTGAGCAGTCGACTTTGTTTACTTGCCTCAGGCCAATCAGTTGACCCTTCTAAAACAATGACAGCGTATATCCTCTTAAACATTTACCAAAAAAACACTGTAATTTTGCCAGTAACCTTTGATAGAAGTAAAAACTATGACTGTGAGAACTGTGGCATGTTACCTGTGTAAGTTCCTCCAACCAGGATCCAGAGAACAATCACTCTTCATGGAGTCCCAGCTGGGCTCTGCTGAGTGTGATCTCTTCTGGAGTTTACTGTACAACATTAAACAGGGAATTAAAAAAATTATATAAACTCTATTTAAGTTTTGACCAATTTGTAAGCTTAATAAAGAATTTGTAGCGTGGCCACATAAAAGAGCATTTCAAGTAGCGGGCAAATGATTAAGGAGCCACTGATGCTGCTCACCTGCGCAAAGAAATACACCTGATATGGTTTTAAATGTCCCATGACAAGTGCTCGTGTCCACAGGGATTAATCTCTCGCGAGAATGCACGATCGCAGCGCGAGGGAACCCAGAATATGTGTATAGCGCTTTTAACAATTGACATTGTCTCAAAACAGCTTTACACAATCAAAAGAATTATTTGAGTTTGCATGGAATGTGAATGTGTATGAATCAAAATGTTCAGATAGTCCATCGTGAGCAAGCCGAGGGTGAGGCCAAGGTCGAGGGTGATCCGGCTTAGAAGTGGAACCGGCAAGCAAGTCGGGACGGAGAGATGTACACAGCGCTGTTGTTATTTGAGAGAGTTTGTACGAAGGACATGCTGTCAATTAAAAAAGGGGTTCCGCCCTTTAAACAGCTTCTCCAATCATCATGGAGCAGCCCAGCATCCTGGCCCACCCACTGCTCCATTCACTCCCAGAGAAGCTGAGCTTCCCTGGAAGTGACGATTTTGGTGCATTTATCCAATTACCGTCCAGCTTTTCTGCAGTGTAAAAAGCTACTCTGTGCTTCACCATAGAGATCTTGTGAAGCTGGGCTTCAGGAGGGTTTAACGCGCTGTGCGGCACGGAAATGTATGACAAGAAAATCGTGTCAAACAATCTAAAATAAATACCTGATTCTGAACGAGCTAGTCATGAAGTTGAACGTGTTCTAGCGATCTAGCTTTTATTAAAAACCAATATAAATATGACAGTGCATATACAGTATGAGCATTATTTTCTGACATAGTAGAGGAAGCAGAGCTTCACTTGTAGTCTTAGAGCAGCCGCCACTGGTTTACTTCTAGTTATTGTGTTGCGTCTTTACTTGTCCCGCCTTGATTGCTCAATACCAGAAGTGTCATTTAAAAACCCGTATTTTGATTCTCGACCCCGTAGCATTGTAACTCGTGATAAAAACAAATCCAAATGTTACAACTTGTCTAGTTATAGGAGTGAAGATTGGAATATACAGTGTTCCCCTACTCATACACTTTATTCGATCAGGCCACCCATGTATGTTAAAAATTCTCATCCACCATCAATTTTACCTGTCAGAGAGAATACCATCCATAATCAATTACTTAGAAGTCTGTTTCCCCTTATTCTTCTGCTCCTTTACCTGGTTGTTCTGCCATCAGGAGAAGGTGTCCTGACAATTGCACATGCTCTTGCACAGAAAAATTCATGCATTCTACCTTAAACAGACTGTCCTCTAGAAGTACAGACCAGCTACTGTACGTAGTTCTTTTGATTGTTTTTTTTTGTTTGTTTATTTAATCTGGCCATTCGGCTTTATGTTTTAGTGCTCATGATTTTCATTAATATTCCACATTCTTATGTTATTCTTATGTTCATATACTGTATGTGCATATTTACAAAAATATTTATGAATATTTTTTTATAAAAAAAATATATATTAATTTAAACACAGCCTTCTTAAACTTATAAACACCTCCTACAGCCTGTTCTGCTCCCAAACACTTCTCCCTTAGTGTGAATAAATAAATAAATAAATAAATAAATAAAGGTTAAGATAAACAGGTGGCACATTTTTTACAGGTTTAAGTCAGATAATCAAGTTTATATAAAATGTAACACTGTATTAAATCCTGAGTGGTAATCCACCTGTCAGAATTACTGTACAGTCTTTATGGACTATTTTATTGATTTCATTAAAATGTCTATTAATTGCCTAAAACACTGAATTGCACAATTTACTACTCCATACAGAATTCTGTATACGTTTAGTTGAAAGCATTATAGCAACATTACTGACAAATGAAATGAGTAATTCAATTGAAAAATGTAAATAAAAAATAACTGCGAATGACTCTGGAGTTGATAATGCAATGTGTAGCTTGAGTTTTCAGTCACTTTAACAATAATAACTATGGGACGTTACCTGTGTACAGATGAGGAGTCTCCATTTTTAAACATATCAGGAAGCTCTATAGACTTATCACTCTTCATGGAGACAATGCTGTGTTCTGGTGAGTTTGATCTCTTAATCTGGAGTTTACTGTACAATATAATAGACAGGTCTTTAGTGGCACAAACTCACTCTACACAGTAAAACTGATTTGATATTTTTTCTTAGCAAAATAGGGACTTATTTGCTTTGACATTAAACAGTGACTTCTAGAGTATTTATTATTATTATTATTATTATTATTATTACAGGGTTTAGACCATACAGTATTAAAATGACTTGATAATTTTACAAAAGACATTTTACAAAACAAAGTCCAGCATTTTAGTCATTTACCACATTTTTGAGGGTGGGGTCACATAATCTGTGTCCAGATTAGCTCTCTCCATTTGTGAGTATTAGTGTAGACACAGAGAGCTCATGGATACACTGCCTGAAGATGTTGATCTCTTCTGCTGGAATGAATTACAACCTTAAAGATAAACATGGAAAGAACAAAACCTGGATCAAAATAAATAAATAAATTCTTCATTCATTTTCAGTAAGCACGTTATCAGGGTCATGGGGAATCCAGAGACAATACCAGGAATACTGGGACTCGGGCAAGAAAACATGGATATGACGAGAATATGCAATTCTAGATCCTTTTTTTTTTCCCTGTACAAAAGTACAATTACTGTCTAACTATCTAACTGGAAGACAGGGTTTTTTTTTTTTTTTTTTTTTAAACAGACAGCAGACAACAAAGTGCACGTGCAAATGTGCAAACAAAAACAACAAAGTGACAGTTCGACAAAAACACAACGTAACATAATAATAAGGTGTTGTGGTGATGAGTTGAGGTAGTGGAGAAACAGTAAACATTCCTTAGTGTTGCAGCAAAAATTAGGACGTAAAGAAGTTAGTACAAAAAGTAGTCCAGGGGTCCGTTCTTCGTACGTCGCTAACTCAATTAACTGGATTTGATTGTTGTGGATTTGTCCTGATCTTGGATTGTTTCATTCTTCGATGCGCTTCTCGCACTTGTTGTCATAGCAACATGTCCGTAAGCTTGAACCTGGGGGGTGTTCTTCGTACGTCGCTTGAAAGATCCGGGATGAATTGACACATCTAAGATGAGATCATCGTGCTAATTAAGACCTGGCTAAGTCGGTTCTTCCAGCACACCTGTTGTTGATGATTAGTATGGCCGGATTGAGTTGTCTAGGATTATTGCGCGTTCGTGCGTTGGTTTAAAAGGCGATATGCATCGACAGTAGAAACACTGATCACAAGCCCTTTGATTGGTTGACGAAATGACAAAAGAACGAGCTAAATTTTTTTTGTAACACCTGTTATGCACTGAAATGCCCCCTCCCACGTGTTATGCGCTGAAATGCTTCCCTGCCATGGATCCCCCCCTTCCCCACCACACACAATCACTATCAAATATTATATTAGAACATAATATGCGCATATGTTTTACAAATTACATGAGACAATAAAATAAAATAAGAAATATGAAAATAAATATGTTGTATATGGAAAAATAGAAATATGAATATTTTTTTCAAAAACATGTATACTTTTATATTGTTTACTTTATAATAAAATTTGTTTTGTCCAATTATTCATTATAAAATTTTTGTTATTATATGTGTGTGTGTGCATATTCATAACGAACCCCTGAAAAATAAATGTGTTACAAAATAAACATTATACAAGAATTTGAATTAATGGTCTTGAGGGCTGTCTCGTTCCTTGAATTTATTATAATAATAAAAAACCTATGAATTTATGTTCTAATATAATATTTGATATCAATTATATATATGGCAAGCCGTATATATGCATGCAAGATACTTTTCTTTCCCCACGTGAGTCAGTCCACGTCAGCGCTCTTTAACTAATCAGATGTGACCTCACCATTTCAACCAATCATAACCCGGCAGGAGCGCAGCCTTAATCCTGTTTGCATGAAATAAACCTGCTACCGAGCAGGTTCAAGCTTACGGACATGTTGCTATGACAACAAGTGCGAGATGAGCATCGGAGAACGAAACAATCCAAGATCAGGGGTAGCTCAGTGGTTAAGGCATTGGACTACGGTTCGGAAGATCCCAGGTTCAAACCTCACAACCATCAAGTTGCCACTGTTGGGCCCTTGAGCAAGGCCCTTAACCCTCAACTGCTCAGATGTGTAATGAGATAAAAATGTAAGTCACTCTGGATAAGAGCGTCTGCCAAATGCCTAAATGTAAATGTAAATGTAAGATCAGGACAAATCCACAACAATCAAATCCAGCTAACTGAGTTAGCGACGTACGAAGAACACCCCCCTGTTATGCGCTGAAATGCCCCCCCACGTGTTATGCACTGAAATGCTTCCCTGCCATGGATTCCCCCCTCCCCACCACACACACATAATCGCTATCAAATATTATATTAGAATATAATATGCGCATATGGTTTACAAATTACATGAGAAAATAAAATAAAATAAGAAATATGAAAATAAATGTTGTATATGGAATAACGTTTATATGGAATAACGTGATAAACATGTATACTTTTATATTGTTTATTTTATAATAAAATTATTCATTCATTCATTCATTCATTTTCTATACCGCTTAATCCTGTGTTCAGGGTCGCGGGGGACCTGGAGCCTATCCCAGGAGACTTCGGGCACTAGGCGGAGTACACCCTGGACAGGGTGCCAATCCATCGCAGGGCACACACATACACACACTCACACACCCAATCACACACTATGGGCAATTTAGGAACGCCAATTAGCCTAACCTGCATATCTTTGGACTGTGGGAGGAAACCGGACTACCCGGAGGAAACCCACCGAGCACGGGGAGAACATGCAAACTCCATGCACACAGAGACGGGAATCGAACCCTGGACCCTGGAGGTGCAAGGCGACAGTGCTAACCACTACACCACCGTGCCGCCATAATAAAATTAGTTTTGTCCAATTTTTCATTATAAATTTTTTTATTATATTTATATATATATATATATATATATATATATATATATATATATATTTGCATATCCATGATATTCAAAATAAACATTATACAAGAATTTGAATTAATGGTCTTGAGGGCTGTCTCGTGCCTAGAGTTTACTATAATAATAAAAAAAAACTATGAATTTATGTTCTAATATAAAATTTGACAGCAATATATATATATATATATATATATATATATGCATGCAAGATACCTTTCTTTCCCCACGTGAGTCAGTCCACGTCCACTTTAACCAATCAGATGTGACCTCACCATTTCAACCAATCATAACGCGGCAGGAGCGCAGCCTTAATCCTGTTTACATGAAATAAACCTGCTACCGAGCAGGTTCAAGCTTATGGACATGTTGCTATGACAGCAAATGCGAGATGAGCATCGAAGAACGAAACAATCCAAGATCAGGACAAATCCACAACAATCAAATCCAGCTAACTGAGTTAGCGACGTACGAAGAACACCCCCCTGGTGGCCTTGCGGGTGCAGCGTGTGGTGTAGATGTGAAATTCATGGTTAATTCATGGTAAGTGACAGTGTAAACTCTTGTTGCTTAGATTAGAAAATCAGTTCATTATGTGATCATCTGAGAAGTAACAAGTCTCTATTTAACATGTAGTACAACATTTCTACAATCAAAAAAGTAATAAAAAGTACTTTATTAAAAGAAGTACTTTTACTACTTACGGGCCAGGGGTAGCTCAGTGGTTAAGGCATTGGACTACGGTTCAGAAGATCCCAGGTTCAAACCCCACAACCACTAAGTTGCCACTGTTGGGCCCTTGAGCAAGGCCCTTAACCCTCAACTGCTCAGATGTGTAATGAGATAAAAATGTAAGTCGCTCTGGATAAGAGCGTCTGCCAAATGCGTAAATGTAAAGTCAGCTAAAATGTGTTATTTTAGGGCCAGGGGTAGCTCAGTGGTTAAGGCATTGGACTACGGTTTGGAAGATCCCAGGTTCAAACCCCACAACCACCAAGTTGCCACTGTTGGGCCCTTGAGCAAGGCCCTTAACCCTCAACTGCTCAGCTGTGTAATATAAAAAAAAAAAAAATGTAAGTCGCTTTGGATAAAAACATCTGCCAAATGCCTAAATGTAAATGTAAATGTAAGTACTTAAGTACAGTAGCAAAGTATTTGTGCATTTGTGAGCATTCATGTAATAATTAAGAGAAGTAAAACTTTGTTTTTACACTCATCTTATTCCTGACATTAAGTTTTAAGAGAAGTAACTGTACTTCCCACCTCTGACTATAGCATAGAAATATTGGTAAATGTCCTAGAAGTTTTGCATCATTAAAAAACACAATTCAGGAATAAAAAGCAAGTGTAAAGGTGAACCCTGAGTAAAACACACCAAATCCAAAGGAGAAGCCATAAATCAAGGCAAGGGTCAAAATACACAATTAATCCTAACTAGGAATAATGCTCAGGACTTGATAAATGAGTGTGTGTGTGTGCGCGCGTGTGTGTGTGTGCATGTGTTCATGTAATAAAGGGAAGTGAAAATGTGTTTTTGCACTCATTCCTAACTTTAAACTATTACTCAATCTTACTCATCTTCTATACTGCTTTATCTTGTATTCAGGGTTGCGGGAACCTGCAGCCTATCCCAGGAGGGTTAGGGCACAAAGCAGGGTACACTCTGGATAGGGTGCCAATCTATCGCAGGGCACACACACATACACACACTCACACACCCAATCAAACACTACGGGCAATTTAGGAACGCCAATTAGCCTAATCTACATGGATTTGGACTGTGGGAGGAAACTGGAATACCCAGAGGAAACGCAACAAGCATGGGGAGAACATGTAAACTCCATGCACACAGAAACAGGAATCGAGCCTGGCCGGGAATCAAACCCGGATCCTGGATCTGCAAGGCGACAGTGCTAACCAGTACACCACAATACTAAAAAAACTTTTACATTTAAACTATTATTAAACTTTATACTATTATTATCCATAATTGTGACCAAACCCAGACACAATTAGAGCTGGATACAGAAAGGCACAAGATGATTTACTTGATGTATATTTCATATACTAAATAACTGTGGAATTGGTGGATTTTTATAAAAAAAAAAAATTGTATAAATACAAAGACGTACACCACAATGTCTTATTGTGTTTATTATTATTATTATTAGTAGTAGTAGTAGTAGTAGTAGTAGTAGTAGTACATATTAAACTAGCTTTTATGTAGTTGTCTACATATCCTGAAATGTGATGAGGAAAATCTTAGAACAAAAGGTTTTAATGATAAAACCTGATTTTCAGATTAACCCGTAAATATCCAAACTCTTCAAGTAAGGTTTGGTACCCATAGATATCTTTTAGTGCAGAATACTTAGTTTAGACATGTACAATACTGTAGGCTACATGCAAAACTGAAAAATAAAATTAGAGTCAAACCATTTGACAAAAAAAAAAAAAAAACAGAAAATACTCATGTACGTTTTAGACTTCCACAAAGCATAATTACCTCATTTTTGTTTAAGCTTATAATCTTGAATAAACATTAATCATTAAATTAATGAGAAACTGGAAAAAAACAAATCTAGAGTATATAACATAAACAGCAGATTTACAGTTCGTCTGTCCTACCGCATTCAGTTATACTGCTCTTTTTACACCAGCTCACTAACATGTAAATATCTGTTTCAAATAAAGAAATCACTCACTTTTACTCAGTAGTCTATGTTGAGTGACATTAATATCACAGTTTCGGCCTGGAGTTGAAGACTTTTCCCCCCAAACAGCAACAAAATGCAGTTGAGGCTTAAAGACAAACTCTTTCACTTTCAGAAAACTGATTCACTCCGGTCATGTGATTAATCAGCTGATAGTGAACTTTAAATGAATACAAAAATTTTATTATATTATCTTCAGGGAAAATCCTGTTGTCTTTTTAAACATCGATTACCAGTCTACTTTAATTACCAATAAATTGAATAAAATTGCTCTAACTAAAAATCTCTGTTTGTGAAAAAAGAAAAAAGAACCATACTTCCAAAAAAAACCCCACTTCCCTTCCTGATACTGTACAACCCTCCCATTCCTTCCAGGCTTCAAATTAAAATTTTATTTGTCACATGCACAGTCATACACAGTACGATATCATACTCAGTCTCTCTGTGTTGGCCTTCAGGGAGCAGAATCGCTTCAGAGAGAACAGTGCATTGTTGGGGTGGCTGAGGTCCTTCACGATTCTGACCTTGGTCGAGCACTGCTTGCTGTAGATTAAATGCAGGTCAGGGAGCTCGGTGCAGACGATGCACTCAGCTGATTTCACCACCCTCTGTAGAGCTCGTCTGTCCTGCATGGTGCTGTTTCCAAACCAGGTCGTGATGTTTACCATCAGGATGCTCTCTATGTTACAGGAGTAAAAATTGCTGAGAACCCTGGAGGGCAGTCTGAAGTCTCTGAAGTGTCTAAGGTGGTAGAGACGCTGCCGAGCCTTTTTCACCACGGTGTTGATGTGACAGGATCATGACAGGTCCTGCGTGATGTGAACACAGAGGTATCTGAAGCTGTTCACTCTCTTCATTGGGCTCCTGTTGATGACGGGGGTCTGGTAGTTCCTCTCCTGCTTTGTACAAAAGTCCACTATGAGCTCCTTTGGCTTGCTGACGTGCAGGAGGAAATTTTTCCTCTCGCACCAGTTGTCCAGATTTCCAATCTCCTCTACGTAGGCGTCTCATTGTTGTTCGTGATCAGGCCCACCACGACGGTGTCGTCAGCAAACTTAATGATGGTGGTGGAGCTGGTAGTGGCCACACAGTCATAGGTGTACAAAGAGTACAGCAGGGGGCTCAGAACACAACTCTGGGGGGCTCCGGTGCTGAGAGTGAGGGAGGCTCATGTCTGCCCATTCTTACTGCCTGTGGTCTGTCAGTTAGGAAGTTGGAGATCCACTGACACAGACATGAGCTGAGTCCCAGATGCTCCAGCTCGGTGGTGAGTGTGGAGGGATTATGGTATTGAATGCTGAGCTGTAGTCGGAGGAAAGGCATTTAAACATAATTCCCATTTTCTAGTGTCCAGGGGCCTCATGTACAAAGACTTGTGTTGAATTCATACTAAAACATTGCATACAGACAAAGCTGTAAATGTGCGGATGCAGTAAAAAAAAATTGAGCACACGTGCACGAGCGCAAAACCCCTCCCTGCCTCCTCCCCCGTATAAATATGGTAATGACTCCACTTTGGCAAAACCAAACGAAAAAGCAATGGCAAATGCAAGCAAGAAGAGAAACTTCACAGAATGTGAATTGGAGGTGCTCCTATCGGAGGTAGACCGGAGAAAAACTGTGTAATTTGCAAGTTTTCCTCTGGAATTAATAACAAAAAAAAAAACTTAGCAAGAATAATATATTTAAATACATCACTCACCAAGAAGCAACCCATCGCGCACCCTGCCACCTTGGTGCCTCATCCCAACCATGCTGTTTGTGAGGATGAATGAATCATGGGTTGACCCAGGCCACTTTCCCACAATATTTGTTAGGCGCATTTGAGCAGGGCCGGTTCTAGAGCAGACCATATGGGGGTCAGATCATGCAATGGGGGGGGTTGTTGCACGCGGACAGAACGTGCGCACGGTCATATCACGCGTCGGGGGGGGGGGGGGGGGTGGTAGGAGGGGAGGTTGCGCGTGTGAAGTCTAATACCGTATTGTGTAGTGTCCCTTTTTAGGCGGATTTTTGTGCTAACGCAGATCATTTTATCAACTTGTTATTAATTCATTTTGTGAGTGCTTTCTCAACATTTCAAATCTTTTATTTGAGGGGGCAAGACATTTATTTGAGGGGGCACTGCCCCCTCTTGCCCCCCGTAGGCCTGCTTGAGCATCACATATTCTTTGCACATTTATTGAATGGAAATATTTCCGATTCACGTATGCAAATTCGTCTTCAGATGGCGCCTTTATAGCAATGTGCGTGCAGTCGATGGCTCCAATTACATTAGGAAAACCGGCGATCGCTGCAAATTGCGCTTTAATGTTTGGCTGGTCAACTGCATGGTATGGAAACCTTATATACCTGCTAGACATGCGGGTGATCCCATCCCATACAGCTGGCATTGCACGGCTCAAAGACGACTGGCTTAACCCGAGCATTCTGCCAGTTCCCTTTCGGAAGAACTAGTTGCCAGGAAACCAAGCGTTGTCAGCACCTGTAAGGGAACGGGTAATGCGCGGCTCCTCTCTGTCTCTCTTTCCAAATTTGGACCCAACTCAGCACAGAACTCCAAGAGGATAGCTCTTGGAAATCTGAAACGGCTAATAAGCCAATCATCATCGTGGGCCAGAAAATCACTGTGATCCCTAAAAACGCGTTCCCTTCAGATTCAGCCATTGACAATGTCCTCTAATAAGGCCAACACTGCCATTGCCATAGACTAAGGGTTGTATACATTTGCAAATGCTTTTATATGTTCTAAATCAATTAATTGGTAGAAAAATATTCTATTAACCCATTTTATCAATTATAAATTAATAGCAATGTTTTTCACATGTTGGTGCGATACTTTGTAGTGTGCAATTTAACATAATTGCCTCTAGGAGTCGCCAACGGAAATAAAACAAACACACACAAGAAATACACGTACGCCAGACATGAAGTTGGCGTGGAAGCAGGGGCGTAAATCCCGGGGGGGACGGAGGGGACATGTCTCCCCCCCAATCCGCGGGTTGTCCCCCCCGCCCCCCTCCCAAAAAAAAAAACGCATTATCTATTGTGAAAAATATATGTATGTATACCTAAGATAATTGTGTAAGTAGAAATGAAACCTAGCAAAAAATGCATTCAGAAACAGTTGAGTTCCCCCTCCCCCTTCCTCACAGTGGTTTGTCCCACTGCATCCTGCTTTCCCAGTTCACGGGCCTGTTTCAGAAAGGAGGTTAAGTGAAAACTCAGAGTTTGGTAACCCTGAGATAAGAGAAAGTCAGAGTTTTTCGTTTCAAAAAGCCAGGTTTGTCAAACCCGAGAAAGCCTGTTTCTGAAAGAGAGGTAACTATTACTCAGAGTCAGTTACCGTGGCAACTTACTCTGTGAACCTAACCTGGTCCGGAGCAGGTTTTATTCTCTGAACTCGGAGTTTCTGTCAGTCTCCTCCCCTTTTTTAAAGAGGCAGCGGTATTTCTCGCTGTAGCCTTAGTCATTCATATACTATCCTGTATACTATATGTCATATATCTTATTCTCTCCATTGTGAAGATCATATGTGATGCTGCACATATCATCACCAATGTTGAGGCCAAGTGGCCCGGCTCTGTTCATGACTCACGGATATATCGTGAGTCGACCCTAAGCAACAGACTGCAAAGTGGTAAGTAAATGTATGCACTACACTTGGGCACTTCAATGCAGCACTAAACCAATGTGAAACTTTTTTTTTACAGGAGAGATTGACGGCTTCCTGCTGGGGGATAGGGGTTACCCAGGCCAGCCTACACTGCTAATCCCTTACCCAGAACCTGAACAAGGGCCACAGCAGCGATTTAATGTGGCACACAGCAAAACTAGAGGCAGGGTGGAAATGACAATAGGTCTGTTGAAAGCACGTTTCCAGTGCCTACGTCACCTCAGGGTCACCCCTGAAAGGGCCTGCGACATCATTGTGGCATGTGTAGTTCTCCATAATATTGCCATTTTTAGAGGGGAACAACATCCTGCCCTACACATACAAGACCCAGAGGAAGACTCCATCCACCCTGCAGATTTCCAGGATGGAAGGGTGGTCCTTATATTCCACAATTCATTCTCGGATTAATTCAGCCACCACCACCACAAAAAAAATAAAAATAAAAAAATGAAATAAACACAAGTCACAACACTTTATTTGGTCTTCTTTATTTCCTAAAAATTAAAAAGCAAATGGTAAATTTCTATACTCTTTAAAAACTTTTATATAATCTACGAATCACAATACACACCTTACCTGTAGCTTGTGTTTCAGGATCTCTATCTCTATATCGGACTTTAGGATCTGTCAATCCAAGTACAAACCGGATTCCAAAAAAGTTGGGACACTAAACGAATTGTGAATAAAAACTGAATGCAATGATGTGGAGATGGCAAATGTCAATATTTTATTCAGAATAGAACATAAATCATGGAACAAAAGTTTAAACTGAGAAAATGTATAATTTTAAGGGAAAAATATGGTGAATCAAAATGTCATGGTGTCAACAAATCCCAAAAAAGTTGGGACAAGGCCATTTTCACCACTGTGTGGCATCTCCCCTTCTTCTTACAACACTCAACAGACGTCTGGGGACCGAGGAGACCAGTTTCTCAAGTTTAGAAATAGGAATGCTCTCCCATTCTTGTCTAATACAAGCCTCTAACTATTCAATCGTCTTGGGCCTTCTTTGTCGCACCTTCCTCTTTATGATGCGCCAAAAGTTCTCTATAGGGGAAAGATCTGGACTGCAGACTGGCCATTTCAGTACCCGGATCCTTCTCCTACGCAGCCATGATGTTGTGATTGATGCAGAATGTGGTCTGGCATTATCTTGCTGAAAAATGCAGGGTCTTCCCTGAAAGAGATGACTAGATGTTGTTCTAGAACATGAATATATTTTTCTGCATTGATGGTGCCTTTCCAGACATGCAAGCTGCCCATGCCACACGCACTCATGCAACCCCATACCATCAGAGATGCAGGCTTCTGAACTGAGCGTTGATAACAACTTGGGTTGTCCTTGTCCTCTTTGGTCCGAATGACATGGTGTCCCACATTTCCAACAAGAACTTCGAATCGTGACTCGTCTGACCACAGAACAGTCTTCCATTTTGCCACACTCCATTTTAAATGATCCCTGGCCCAATGAAAACGCCTGTGCTTGTGGATCTTGCTTAGAAATAGCTTCTTCTTTGCACTGTAGAGTTTCAGCTGGCGACGGCGGATGGCACGGTGGATTGTGTTCACTGACAATGGTTTCTGGAAGTATTCCTGAGCCCATTCTGTGATTTCCTTTACAGTAGCATTCCTGTTTGTGGTGCAGTGTCGTTTAAGGGCCCGGAGATCACGGGCATCCAGTATGGTTTTACGCCCTTGACCCTTACGCACAGAGATTGTTCCAGATTCTCTGAATCTTCGGATGATATTATTCACAGTTGATGATGATAACTGCAAAGTCTTTGCAATTTTTCGCTGGGTAACACCTTTCTGATATTGCTCCACTATCTTTCTGCACAACATTGTGGGAATTGGTGATCCTCTACCCATCTTGGCTTCTGAGAAATACTTCCACTCTGAGAAGCTCTTTTTATACCCAATAATGTTGCCAATTAACCTAATTACTGTTAATTGGTCTTCCAGCTCATCGTTATGCTCAAATTTACTTTTTCCAGCCTCTAATTGCTACTTGTCCCAACTTTTTTGGGATTTGTTGACACCATGAAATTTGGAATCAACATATTTTTCCTTTAAAATGATACATTTTCTCGGATTAAACTTTTGATCTGTCATCTATGTTCTATTCTGAATAAAATATTGACATTTGCCATCTCCACATGATTGCATACAGTTTTTATTCACAATTTGTTTAGTGTCCCAACTTTTTTGGAATCCGGTTTGTATATCATTTCTTTATTGGTTTTTTGAATTTGCTTAAGTAGATGCAGTCTATATAACTCCTTTACGGGTAACTGAAAATACAGTAGTTTAGGGTTACGTCATGTTGTACATTGAATAAAACTCTGGCATTTACTGTACATCACTGAACTGTGTTCATCTGTGCAGAAGAAGTTGATGTACCCTCCTCCTCCTCCTCCTCCTCTTCCACACTCTGGAGGGTGATGATGGGGGAAGACAAGAATACGTTTATACTTGGATATACTTACATTCTATAGGTTACTGGACACAAAAATGTGAAGATTGTTTGATGTCTACAGACATAACATTACCTCTATAGGCCTCTCTGTATCAGCAGAAATAGTGTCATCATCCCCTACATCCTAAGAAGAAGAGCGTTTGGTTGAGCACACTTTATAATATTACTTAGCCTACTCAATACACCAGAAATTAGGACATTTACAACTGCCGCCGGGGGTTCTGATAAGACAGGAGGCTCCAAAACACAGATATTGCCGTCAGAATCTATTGACACCAATTAAAAAATGAAAGATATATATATATGTATGTGTGTGTGTGTGTAGCCCTCATACATTTTATGTAGGCACTTGTGTCCTGTGGAGTGACTGGCTCTGATGAACACCCTGCAGGAATTCTCTCAGCCACTGGCCTTCCAGTGTTCAAATTCAGGGCCATCTCCTCAGCATTTGTGAGTGGTGGTGGTGGTGCAGGGCCTCCCCCTGTCTTGCGAGCCTCTGCCTTCTTTCTGTTGGCTGAAGAGATGTCAAATAAAACAAAAAAGAGCACTGTATGAAAACAGCATTACACATGTATTGTCATGTACATACCTGTACTAAATGTCATTTGTAAAGAAAAACTACATCCATCACATGCTCAAACCTTACCTGATTGAATTATGTTTTTATATTTCATTTTCAGCTGCTGCCATGTTCTTTTAATACCTGCAGGATTGCACCTGCATGACAATTACAATTAGATTTGAGTTGTGGCTGTTCAGTAGAAAGTAATAGGCTCACCAATTGACAGTATGATCTTTCAATGTAAACAAGTTAGTTATTATGAGTATTCCTGATTTTTTTCTGCTTCAGGAATCAGTCTGTTCTGAGACAGTGAGAGTAGAGGAAGGGGCAGATTCAGAACCAGGGAGGGAGCCGGAGACAGCAGAACAAAGAGATGATATTGCCAGCACCAGCACAGGGAGCACAGTTTTTAGTTTAGATCTCATGTTTACATTTTATTGTATGTTGATGGCTTGACTGTAAACAACATAAACAATGCAATAAATAGTTTTTAAAAAATCTGCTTTGTCATTGAACCTGAGAAAAACTTTGAAAATAACCATAATGGCGCAGAGTCTCTATACTACAATAATAATGATAGAAGCAAAGTTTTTCACTGTGGGGACATATCTTTATAAGTACAATTTGACTGTATTATATGTGTCCCCTTATATATATATTTATTGTCCCCCCCCCCTACTGTTAAATGAAATTTACGCCCATGCGTGGAAGAACGTACATTCTCACATTAATTTCACTGTTAGTAAATCCGACCGTGAGCGTGAAAACTGGCGTAAGCAAAGTTTTTGTGCATACGCAGCATTGATACATGAGGCCCCAGGTGAGTGAATGATGTGTGGAGGAGATGAGAGATGGCATTCAATATTCAAAGAACTTTATTAATTCCAGAGGGAAATCGCTCTTGGTTATACAGTTGCTCAGATTAATTTACCGGGAAGCAAGAAAAAGTTAAGGTGGGGGGGGGGGGGATGTATATATTAGACAGAAAAATGAAATTAAAGAAATAGAAATATAAAATTCAACAAAAAACAACAATAAATAGAATAGTAATTAGCTCTGGCACATAATTTAGTTACCTATTGCACTAAAACCTTAGTATAAGTGAAAAGAAGTATTGCAAAAAGTATTATATAATTGTATTGTAATTGTATTGTATAATACATAAAGTGTATTATAATCAGATATAGGCATCATCTGTAAAGCGGTTCAGGCGGCATGCAAACTGTAGTGGGTCCAGTGTGTCAGGTAAGAGATGATGAAGTCTCTGATCAACTGTTCAAAGCAGTTCATCACTACTGAGGTGAGGGCTACAGGTCGATATTCATTGAGGGAAACAGGATGGGGTTTCTTCAGGACAGGAACAATGATGGACTCCTTAAAGCATGTGGGGATCACCGACAGAGATAAGAAGAGGTTGAATATCTCGGTGAACACAGGTGCTAGCTGGTCTGCGCAGGCTCTGAGAATACGACCTGAGATGTCATCTGGTCCTGCTGCTATCAAATCAAATCTTATTTGTCAGATACACAGTCATACTGTACATAGTACGATATGCAGTGAAATGCTTCCCTTACATTAAACTAATAATACATTTAGCACATTTTTCTTCATGTTGTGATTCAAAATAGAATGTGCAGGGTGTCCAATGCATTTATGTGATTTAAATAAAAAATTATTATATGGATATGGAGCTTTACTCACTTTTTTCAACATACTGCTATTATTTTGAACACCACTGTATAATTTACATTTAGGCATTTGGCAGATGCTTTTATCCAGAGCGACTTACAAAAAGTGTTTTAAAGTTTACACTACTGGATACATACTTACACTGGGTTAACTAGGTTAATAACTAAGTGCCATTAGTCCAACACAACTTGGAAGAGGGATTTTTTTAAATTTTATTTTATTTTTTGTGTGTGTGTGTGTGTGGGGGGGGCAGTTAGTCCAAGTACTGGAGAAACAGATGCGTCTTGAGTCGTCGTTTAAAGATAGTCAAAGTCTCTGCTGTACGGACATCTACAGGAAGTTCGTTCCACCACCTACAGTGGGTGCACAGGCAGTATGCGACTTCTACCGTCGCCGGTGTATGGCGTCAGCATTTGGGTTTGTGGTATAAAAAACTTTATGATTTTGTTAAATAAATAAAGTAAACGGGGTTCTGTATTGATTTTGGTGAACTTGAGCGCGTCAGAAAATGAACCCAAACTCCGTGTATACTCGCCGCACAGACGTGAAAAATATATACTTATAGAAAGAGAAATACCTGCTTTAATATAAACTAATGAAAAAAAATATTAGATTATGTAATTCGTAATGGAAGTGAATTACTGTATAGGCGCGCTCACTGACGACGAGATGACATGATCAGCACAGCCGTAACCAAAGGAATCACTAACTTATCAATTAATTATTAAAATGGTCAGAGTGAGTTTCCTGGCTGTTTTAACAAATATTTTAAGTAGATAACAGTAGCCCACATTTATAAAAGCATTTTTATTTATATAAAACTATAAATAAAAAAATAATAATAATCCGGCATTTATTATTAGGTGTGCCCGCTGCCAAAGTTCTTCAGTAACAAACCTATAAAACATGTACATCTGTATGAATAAATTGTTTAAATGTGATCAGTGATTTATGTAAATGACTCAGTTTAGATGTAAGTAAATGCTCCTGTAAATGTGTTTGCTGAAAGAGATATCTAATCTCTCATATCGGCGCGCGCGTTCATCTGACTTTAGATCAAAACTCGGCAAAGTTAAACAGCGCACACATTTAACGTACATTGACTAAAAGGTTTATTCACAAGCATCAAAAATGCTCCTGATATGAGCCGACACGAGCAGATTTGTTTCAGTCAGAATATTTATCAATCATAAAGAGAGGCGACATACTTGCTGATTAAACACTGCATTTTTTAAAGTGAAAGCGCGCGATGTGAGCAGCTTTCAGATTTTAAATTTACACAAATTTAAGAAGAGGCCTGAAGCAAGATCCATGATCCTCCCCAGTTTGCTGAAACCATGAACAGTGGTGATTTTAGTTTCTCCGAGTGTATAGGTGAGAACAGCTATTCACACTTGAGGTGTATTACAGTATTTGCATGTGTCTGACATGGCAAAGCACACACAGTAACATGGCAAGAATAACAACCCCGTACTGTAATTACAAAAAATATATACTTATAGAAAGAGAAATATCTGCTTTAATATAAACTAATGAAAAAAATTATTAGATTATGTAATTCGTATGAGAAGTGAATTATAGGCGCACTCACTGCTGCGGAGACGACGAGGAATCACTAATTTATCAATGAATTATTAAAATGGTCAGAGTGAGTTTCCTGGCTGTTTTAACAAATATTTGAAGTAGATAACAGTAGCCCACATTTATAAAAGCATTTTTATTTATATAAAACTATAAATAAAAAAATAAATAAAAATCCGGCATTTATTATTAGGTGTGCCCGCTGCCAAAGTTCTTCAGTAACAAACCTATAAAACATGTACATCTGTATGAATAAATTGTTTAAATGTGATCAGTGATTTATGTAAATGACTCAGTTTAGATGTAAGTAAATGCTCCTTGCTATAGGGACTGACATCGGCGTGCTGAAAGATCTAATCTCTCATATCGGCGCGCGCGTTCATCTGACTTTAGATCAAAGTTAAAGGCGCACACGCGGGATCATGCAAACGTTTCCCCTTCTACTCTCCTCTTTCATAAAAAATTAACAATCCGACACGAGCAGATTTGTTTCAGTCAGAATATTTATCAATCATAAAGAGAGGCGACATATACTTGCTGATTAAACACTGCATTTTTAAAGTGAAAGCGCGCGATGTGAGCAGCTTTAATTATTGATAATTAAATCATTATTAAATGGTGGACATAAAAAGCAAAAAGAATAATAATATTATTTTGATTATTATGATCATGTTCTTTTGCTGTTTGAGCGTCTGTGGATTCCAAAATTGACATTTTTACCGTTTTTTAATCACTGAAATGGAAGAGATACTGTACTGTAGAAAGGTTCCTTATCATAACGTGCCTTGTATTGTTTTTTAATCGCTCGATACACGACCCATAATTTTTAATGCTGTTTTACAAAGGGTAAATACACATGGAATAATTTTATTTGGTTTGTTTATTTATAAATAAAATTAAAAGTAATTAAAAACAGTGTAGAGTGATTAATAACACTACATGTTATGGTAAGAAAAATCTCATTCCAGGGATTCTAGTTTCTCCGAGTGTATACTGTAGGTGAGAACAGCTATTCACAGGTTATTTGCATTTGTACAGTACTGTATGTGTCTGACTTCGCAAAGCACACCTGTAAAACCTGTTTAAATGTAAATGCTCCTCGCTGCGCTGTTTGGGGGAGGGGCACGCTAATGACGATTTGGTCAGCTGTGTGAACGCTCGCCCTTAGATGTTGCGCGCGCACTACACGGCAAAAATATGTTAGTATATCATGACTGAAATATATGTTAGTATATCATGACTGAAAAAAGGTTATGTAATTTGTATAAAACGTGGATTACTACAGCGCATCCACTCACAGCCGAAACCAAAGACATCAACGGCTCTGCCTATTCAGAGGCTCTGCCTATTCAGTAAAGAAAAACACTACTGTTATTATTTCAATTCATACTGTACAGCTGTGAGAATTGGGGCAGGGATATTATGCCAATATTAAATATTATATACGATATTAAATTTCAAGCCCTGGTCAACAGAATTCTGTGAAGGAAGGAAACAGACAGAGGCAGAGATTGGTACCCTTCGGAGTGAGTTGGGAGTTTGCAAGGCAGAGAAGGATGCTCTTCGGAATGAGTTGCGAGTTTGATGAGACGGCGTAAATATTTAATACAGCAAATTAAATATTTTGGTTTATATTTTGGTTTATATTATATGGTTAATGTATTTTGGTTTATATTGCAAACGAATAACGAATCAAGAGCCTGTGATTATATTGCATAAATATTATTTTGTACAGACAAATATCTGAATTTTTATTTATTTTTTTTTTAGATTTTTTTTTAAACAAATCTCTCAAAAATAGTAAGATGTATTTTGGTTTTATACTGCAAATGAAAAACGAATCCAGGGTCTTGTGTCATCTTATATTTTGTGTTCTTTAAATTTGTAGTAGATTTATTAAATGAAATAAATTACACTAAACGGGGTTCTGTATTGTTTTCGGTGAACTTGAGCGCGTCAGAAAATGAACCCAAACTCTGTGTATACTCGCCTCACAGACGTGAAAAATATATACTTATAGAAAGAGAAATATCTGCTTTAATATAAACTAATGAAGAAAAATTATTACATTATGAAGTACTGTAGATAACAGTAGCCCACATTTATATAAAAAAGCATTTTTTATTTATATAAAACTATAAAAAAAAATAATCCTGCGTTTATTTTTAGGTGTGCCCGCTGCCACAGTTCTTCAGTAACAAACCTATAAAACATGTACATCTGTATGAATAAATTGTTTAAATGTGATCAGTAAATGCTCCTTGCTAGTGACTGACATCGGCGTGCTGAAAGATCTAATCTCTCATATCGGCGCGCGCGTTCATCTGACTTAACCTTTCAGCCATTCACACATGCATTGTGCTGTTGTTTGTATACACTTTCAGTTTTCCCCTTCTACTCTCCTCTTTCATAAAAAATGAACAATCCGACACGAGCAGATTTGTTTCAGTCAGAATATTTATCAATCATAAAGAGAGGCGACATATACTTGCTGATTAAACACTGCATTTTTAAAGTGAAAGCGCGCGATGTGAGCAGCTTTAATTATTGATAATTAAATCATTATTAAATGGTGGACATAAAAAGCTTTTATAAAAGGTTTTATACTGCAAACAAAAAACGAATCCAGAGCCTGTAATTATATTGCATAACTATTATTTTGCACAAATACTGTAAATCTCTGAATAAAACAATGATATTTTATTCACAAATGTAAGACAATATATTTTGGTTCAGTGCCAGACGAAGTGCGAGCAAATAATGTAATGAGAGGCCCCGATTATATTGCATACATCTTTTTTATTGATTTATTTTTTTATTATATATTCTGGAAGTTTGCTCTATTTGTTTTAGTTATTTCTATATTTAAATCTTGATGTCTTAAACTCTAACAACTGTAAGTATTGTCGAAATAATTTTTTTTAAAGCCCTAGTGCTGTTGTTTGTGCTGTTTTCTCTAATAATAACACTAAACAGATAAAAACAGAGTCTGTCTAAACAAAATAAAACCAATGTTTTCTAACTCATATTTTTTATATTTATAGTTTTTCATGTTTGTTGGATGTGTAAATTATCATAATTGTAGTATTACTTCGCTACAACATATTGTTTTGACTTTATTATGACTTAAGCTCTGAATATATTTAAAAACCGATACGACGGAAAATGTCAATTTGCGCCACCTGGCGGTCATTTCACAAATTATTTTGAAATGCTCCTGGTTTATTTTGGCCGCTGCCGCTTTCCACGGCGGTGAGTGCGACGGTAATGAGCAGTCTGGTTGTCACACCACTGTAGGTGCCAGAACAGAAAAAGAGCCTGGATGAATGCCGCCCTCGATTCAATTCAATTCTATTTTATTTATATAGCGCTTTTAACAATGGTCATTGTCTCAAAGCAGCTTCACAAAAATGAAAGAAAATTTACAAAAAAAAAAAATTATTCTAATAGTAATAAAATTATTTTAGAAATGAAAATAATTGGAAGTGTGTATGTGTGAGAAAAATGTGTCTAGATAATAATGAGACGAATGAATGAAATGTCTCTGATGAGCAAGCCAAGGGTGACGGCGACGGTGGCAAGGAAAAACTCCCTGAGATGGCATTAGGAAGAAACCTTGAGAGGAACCAGACTCAACAGGGAACCCATCCTCATTTGGGTGATAACAGATAGAAATTATATAACATCTGTGTGTTGTGCAGGTGAAAATTCAATATGACAGAAATTATTTAAATTGACATGAAGACCAGTTCAGCATAGGGACAAGTCAGTAGGTGCAGAGGGCAGATGAGGTCTGGATCACTGGAAGCACAGGAGCAGCATGTGTAGCTCCAACCATCATAAAGCTGAATCCAGCTGGAGCTGGTCCTTCTCTGGATGCCTCAGGAACCTTGCATGGTCAGCCTTTGTCTACTGAAGCTGGCACAATCTCCCGATGCCTCGGGATGGGTAGAGAAATACAGAACAGATGGGGAGGATTAGCGAAGTTGCCATTCGGGATAGGTGTACTGGAGTATGAGATTATGGGATGAGTTATGTGTATGCCAGATTATGAGGTTATGGGATGACTTACGTGAATGCCAGATTAAAAAGATGCGTCTTGAGTCTACTTTTGAACTGGGAAACCGTGTCTGCTCCCCGAACACTGTCTGGAAGGCTATTCGAAAGCTTTGGAGCTAAATATGAAAATGCCCTACCCCATTTTGTAGATTTTGAAATTCTGGGAACTACCAGAAGTCCGGAGCTTTGTGATCTTAAGGCGCATGGTGGATTGTAGCGTATCAGAAGACTGGCTAGGTATGTGGGAGCTAAACCATTTAAGGCCTTGTATGTAAGTAATACTATTTTGTAATTTATTCTAAACTGAACAGGTAGCCAGTGCAGGGATGATAATATTGGGGTTATATGATCATATTTTCTGGATCTAGTGAGAACCCTGGTGGCTGCATTCTGGACTAACTGAAGCTTGTTTATTGAGGATGCAGGACAACCACCTACAGTAGCAATGCATTACAATAGTCCAGTCTGGAGGTCATGAATGCATGAACTAGCTTTTCTGCATCAGATACGGATAAGATGTTCCTAAGTTTGGCAATATTTCTAAGATGGAAAAAGGCTGCTTTGTGATATTTGAAATGTGATTTTCAAAAGACAAGTTACTGTCTAATATTACGCCCAGGTCTTTTACTGCTGAGCTGGTAGCAACAGTACATCCTTCTAAGCGCAGGCTGAATTGTGAAAGCTGTTGTGTGCTGGCTTTTGGGCCAACAAGTAATATCTCTGTCTTATCTGAATTTAATAAAAGAAAGTTATTGGTCATCCAATCTTTTATGTCCTGGACACACTCAGTTAATCTAGACAACTTGGGTTTATCTAGCGTATGATTGAAGCGGTGATTTGCTCTAATTATATTTTGTTTAACCCCAAAGGAATTTAGTAAATCCATAAATGTGAGTGCTAAAGCGTCGTTAGCATCATCTACGTGAATGTTAAAGTCTCCTACTATCAACACTTTGTCAGAGTTAACCAATAGGTATGATACCAGATGTCAAAATTCTTTAAGAAAATCGGCATATGGCCCCGGGGTTCTGTACACGGTGGCCAGGGTAAAATATAGCAAGGGTTTATTACGTATTTCATTGAGTGCAACATTAATGATAAGCACTTCAAATGAATTAAACTTGGGCCTTATTTTCTGAGTAATAGTGAGTACATCATTGTAGATAGTGGCGACACCACCACCGCGACCAATTAGACGGGGCCCGTGCTTATAGAAATATCCTGACGGAGTAGACTCATTCAGACCAAAATATTCATTTGGTTTAAGCCAGGTTTCGGTGAGACAGAGTACGTCAAGGCAATAATCTGAGATAATTTCATTAACAATAAGTGCTTTAGGCGCAAGGGATCTAATGTTGAGAAGTCCAAACTTTAGAGGTAGATTTTGACTACTTCTTTGGCCCTTTTCTGGTTTTATGGTTATCAGATTGTTTCGGGCAAATTTATCAAATTTATTCTTTTTTCTCACTATTCGGGGAACAGACACAATTTCTATAGGACAAGCTATGTGTGTGCGTCTATCACTATGGTGAGTTGTGATGTGGCTAATATGTTTGGAATCTACGGTATGACTTACCGCCAGTCAGATGGTTCGTAGTGTTCTGGAGATGTTGTCAGAGAGGACCGCTGCTCCAGCTCTGCTAGGGTGCAGGCCATCAGTGTGGTAGAGCCTAGGACGCTCCCAGAAAACATTCCAGTTATCAACAAAGGGTAATTTCTGTTGTCGACACCAAAATTGTAACCATTCATTAAAGGCAAATAATCTACTGAACTTCTCGATTCCTCGCTGAAATGTGGGAAGCGGTCCAGATACGACGATCCTTGTCGTGGGTGATGTGCTGCGGACCTTCTCGACTAAGCTCCTGAAGTCCTTCTTTAGGATCTCCGTCTGCCTCAGCCTGGTGTCGGTCGTGCCGGCATGAAGAACCACAGTTCCAATGTTCTTCCTCAGGGCAGCAGGCAACTGTGCAGCAACATCAAGAACACGTGCACCAGGTAAACAGCGTGTGTGCACGTTACCTTTAGCCGTGGTAGCACGCACGTGACGAACAATGGAGTCTCCGATGACCAGCACGTCGTGTGCCGTCTTGCGGAGAGGAGCGAAGCGGTTTCGGGTCGAGATCTCGAAGACGGGTGGTGGTGGAGGGGCAGAGGTCCTCGCCCGGGGCTTGGCACGCGTCTTCCGCTGCTGCTGTATCCAGGCCTCGTGGTATCCCGGCGCCGGGGTGAAGGAAACCTGGGCGGGCTGCGTCCTTGGTGTGTTGGACCTGGGCAGAGAAACTCGCGGGGTTGAGGTTGTAGGAGAATTCTCTCGCCGAGAATTTACCTGAGACAGGTGAGCGTCGGTCCGTGACGATTCCAGCGTGGCTTTCCGCTGCTGTAGCCGGGCCAGCTTTACCTGTAGCTCACGGATCAGCTTCTCCACGGCCTCCAGCTCCAAATCCACAGAGTGCAGCTCCAATATCTCCTCACCTGCACTCAGAGGCAGAGTCACAACCGACATGGTGTCTAAATACGGAAAAATAATCAGTGTGAAGAAGCATAAACAAACTTGTAATAGCCGGGCTAACGGGCTAGCAATGCTAATGCCGGCTAAAAGCGGTGTGTTGAAAAACAATTAAAACTTAACAATATAACATGCGTTTCGAGTAAATATATTATAAGATAGTATAAGATACTTATCCGTTTTATGTACACTCTCCGTAAGGGGACGAAAAAGTAAAAAAATTGGTCAGTATGGCGGAGCTTGGAAAAAAGCAGCGTCTCAGCGTCCTCGTACAAGGGTTGCCAGATATTCAGGGGACCTGGAGCATATTCCAGGAGCCTTAGGGCATGAGGCAGGGTACACCCTGGACAGTATATAAAGTATATACCATATGGGTTGTACAATGAAACTGAAACACTGGCTTAAACTTTGGCACACAGTTAAATTTGCACACAACATTATGGGTGACGTATCAGAGTTCAAAAGAGGACAAATTGTTGGTGCGCATCTCGCTGGTGCATTTGTGACCGGGGAATGTCAGCATACCACCAAGAAGGACGAACCAGGTCCAACAGGAGTAACTGTGGACTCAAGAGGAAGCCATCTGAAAAGGATGACCGGGTGATGACCCGGATTGTATCCAAAAAACATAAAACTGGCAACTCACTGCAGAATTAAATGTACACCTCAACTGTCCTGCTTCCACCAAAACTGTTCGTCTGGAGCGCCACAGGGACAATGTACTGTACATGTACTGTACATTCCACATCCGGGAGAGTTATGGTGTGGAGAAGCCCCAAAGAAGCATACCACCCAGACAGTTGCATGCCCAGAGTGAAGTATGTGGGTGGATCAGTGATGGTTTGGGCTGCAATATCATGGCATTCCCTAGGCCTAATACTTAATGAGCGCATCATTGCCAAGGAGTACCGAACCATTTTGGAGGACCATGTACACCCAATAGTTTCAACATTGTATCCTGAAGGCGGTGCCGTGTATCATGATGCTAATGCACCAATACACACAGCAAGACTGGTAGGCCACTGGTGGCTCAGTTGTAGGTGTTTCGCCTGCCATGCAGAAGGTCCGGGTTCGATTCCCAGCCAGTGCCCAAACCCCAGCCACTGGATGCAGTGCCGGTCCCAAGCCCGGATAAAATGTGAGGGTTGCGTCAGGAAGGGCATCCGGCATAAAACTTGTGCCAAGTTGTAGTGCGGACTGGAAATTCCACTGTGGCGATCCCTTGTTGGGAGCAGCCGAAAAGACCAACAACAACACACAGCAAGACTGGTGGAAGTGGTTTGATGAACATGAAAATTAAATTGAACATCCCCCATGGCCTGCACAGTCACCAGATCTAAATATTATTGAGCCACTTTGGGGTGTTTTGGAGGAGCGAGTCAGGAAACGTTTTCCTCCACCAGCATCACGTAGTGACCTGGTCACTATACTGCAAGAAGAAGGGCTCAAAATCCCTCTGGCCTCTGTGCAGGATTTGCATCTATAATTTCCAAGACGAATTGATGCTATATGGGCTATATATTTTATAAATAAACAAAAAAAAAATAAATGAAGACTTATTTTGGGATACCAAGTGTTGGACCTTGTGTGAATGACTAAGTAGATTATTTTGGTACTAGTTTGAAGTCACAGGGTCACAGATGTTCATTATTCATTAAAATAAATGTTTAGTTAAAAAATACTATTTTGGGGTCACCAGTTCACATGACCGAGAGGTTACTGAATAAATAGCGTTTATTTTTTAAACTAAATAAAAATCAATAAAGACATATCTTGAGATAAAATAAGGTGTACCTTGTGGGGGGCTCCAATGAGATTATGTTGGTACTAGTTTGGGGTCACCAGGTCACATGACTTAGAAGCAGTGGTGTCAAAAGTATTCACATTCATTACTTGAGTAGAAGTATAGATACTGGGGTTCAAAAATACTTCTTTAGAAGTTGAAGTATCAACCCAAGCTTTTTACTTAAGTAAAAGTTTAAAAGTACTGGTTTCAAAACTACTTAAAGTATAAAAGTAAAAGTACCGTGAGGGGCGACAAAAGCATTAAGGTCTCACTTTCTGATCATGCAGTGGGGGGGGGTGGGGGGTGGCGTTGTGCGCGTTCTGATCATGTGACGAGGGGGGGCGTTGTGCGCGTTCTGATCATGTGACGGGGGGGGGGGGGGGGGGGGTGGCGTTGTGCGCGTTCTGATCATGTGACGGGGGGTGGGGGGGGGGGTGGCGTTGTGCGCGTTCTTATCATGCGACCGGAGGGGTTGCGCGTTCTGATCATAAAAATAGAGTAACGAGGCTATTTTTAAAATGTAAGGAGTAGAAAGTACAGATAATTGCTTAAAAATGTAAGGAGTAGAAGTAAAAAGTTGGCTGAAAAATAATTACTCCAGTAAAGTATAGATACCCAAAATTTCTACTTAAGTAAGGTAACGAAGTATTTGTACTTCGTTACTTGACACCTCTGCTTAGAAGCTATTGAAAAAAGTGATTTTTTAAAAAAATAATTAATTGATTAAAATGATTTAAGACATATCTTGGACTACAAAGAGGTGTACCTTGTGGAGGTCTCAGATTAAATTATTTGGTACCAGTTTGGGGTTACCAGGTCACATGACCTAGAAGCTATTGAAGAAATAGTGACTTAATGATATTAGAATTAAAATTAAAAAAATCATTGAAGAGATATCTTGGGACAAAATGAGGTGTATCTTGATGGGGTGTCCAGTGATATTATTTTGGTACTAGCTTTGGGTCACATGGTCACATGACCAAAAAAGGTATTGAAGTTAATAAAACAATATATATAATATTTGCAAATTAATTCACAATACTCAATTAATATTATCTATTAATTCCTACTTCTTCTTCATCCAATCTTTATGCCATATTTTACTCACATATTCTTTTTTTTCCCAGCTGAACATACCTCAAGACACAACAAGTTGAACGTTTTAACTCCCGGTAATATTTCCGTGATACAGCAAACTCAGACGAAAAATACTACACCTAAGGTAAAATAGTAATGTTGAAACGAATGAGAGCAGGTACAGTGTTGCCAACTATTTCCAATGAAAAGTAGCTAAAGCCTGCCCGAAAAGTAGCTAAATGTTGCCAGATGACATCACACACTAATTTGCATGTCAGTGACGTCATCACATAGTATCTGACAAGCTTAAGCCAGTCATGTCTCTACTCTCTGAGGCACCGTGTATTATATTATATTAAAACATTATATCCAGATGAACAATAAATAGGTTCTTATTAACAGGTCCCTTTGTATGATAATGTCATCGCAACTCAAAACTACATCTTTATGTAGTATACAAAATAATTAATGTCTTCTCAAATTGACTGGCCATCTCAGCAAAACCATTATTTGAAATATGTGACGTGCATTGCTATTTAGACCTTATGTAGCCCCACCCCCGCACTCGACTGCTCTTTTGAGTCACTTTTTAAAAATTGCTAAAAGTAGCCAAATGAACGTTAAAAATTGCTAAATTTGTTGCTAGGTGCTTTTTGAAAAAAAAAAAGTTGCTAGGGTAGTATGAAAAGTTGCTAAATCTAGCAACAAAGTTGCTGGGGGGGGGGGGGAGGGGAATACTTCTTTCTTCCTTTGGTGTTTTCTTGGGTGTTGCCAAACAACGTACTTGTGCATTACCGCCACCTAGTGGAATGTGGCTCAGGATCCTAGGAGTGAGGGGGAAAAAAGGGCCGGACTGGGATTGCATATCAACCCAGGCCAATCATATGTACCCAAATAAAATTTTAAACTACAGACAGCCCAAGGCCGGCTCTACGCAGGGGCAAGAGGAGGCAGCACCTTCTCAAATCAAAATTTTGAAATCTTGAGAAAGCACATGTTAATATACTCACAAAATGAATACATTACAAGTACAATTCCCCCGAAAAAGGGACACTACACAATACGGTATTAGATTTCCCTCATGTCTCTGTCCCTCTGCTGTGTGTATTCATTCACAGGCTGAAGCGCACACATCCAATCTCCGTCCGTAGTAAATGAACAGCTCTCTTCTTTCCAATACACTCTACAACAGTCTCCTATTTCCCTTTGCAAAAACTTTCACAAATTCATTCATGTTGAAAACCGACACGACACTACGTTAGGCTACGCCTTGACTCATTTGAATGTTGAGGCCAGAACCGTCTTCATGGTAGAGTGAACCCGTCCCCAGACGCATCTCAAAGGGACCACACAGGGCATCCATGTGACTAGAGCTCCAACCAGAAGCGGGGCACCAGGATCACTCAGGAACGACATAAGTAGCTTGACAGGGAGAGAGAAAGGGAGAGTAAGGGAGATACAGTAACAGGAGAGCGGAGAGTAGAAGAGGAGAGATAACAGTTCGGTTGGTCACATAATATATAATGTGAATGTATATTTAGTGTAGCGTGCAAGCAGGGACTCCAGCAGGACTAACTATCACAGCATAACTAAAAGGAAGAGCCAGAAGGAAACACAGATATGAGGGCTCCTTGAGATGTAAAGCAACCAATCAGCCCACCGTCAACAAACCTGACTGATTATTCAGAGTGGGGAAGACAGCATCTAAACATATCAGTTCACTATAATACTCTATTGAGTCCATGAGTCCCCCAGATCTGCTCCTTTACCTAAGGCAAATATATTTACAAAAATGCTTGGGTAAATAAATAGGTTTTTAGCGCAAACGTAAACACTTAGACACTAAGACTCATTTGGATGGCTATTCCATAACTTTGGGGCTTTGTAAGAAAATGATCTGCCACCTGCTGTAATTTTCATAATATGTGGTACTAACAAGCAGCCTGTATCCTTTGATCGAAGTAGGCGTGGCGGATTGTAAGACACAAGCGGTTCACTCAGTTACTGTGGCGTGAGACCATTTAATGCTTTATATATCAAAAGATGTATTTTAAAATCAGTGCAAAGTTTCATAGGGAGCCATGAGGTGAAGATAAGATGGGTGATGTACTTGTATCTTCTGGTCCTAGTGAGGACTTTTGCTGCTGCATTCTGAACTAACTGAAGCTTATTTACCTAGTTGAAGAACCAGACAGTAAGGTGTTACAATAGTCCAACCTAGAGGTGATAAAAGCACAAACTAGTTTTTCTGCATCGTTTAATGACAATATGCTGTATTAATTAACTTGGCAATATTTCTGCGGTGAAAGCATGCTATCCTGGTGTTATCTACATGAGCTTCAAATGAAAGACTAGAATCTATAATCACACCGAGGTCTTTTACTGTTGCTCTAGATAGAACAAAAAGGACATCTAAAGTTAGTGTGATCTAAAACCTTCCTTCTAGCTGCATGTGGTCCTATGACTAGAACTTCTGTCATATCATGATATCAGTATGTAGATTTAAATGGTGATTATTCTGCATATTCTCTAGTGGAGTTCCCTGAGCTAAACACAAATTTAGAAAGACCCAAAAAGGCTGTTTTATCAACTTAATTAACAAAGATACCACCCATGTGCAGCTGGCACCACTGATCTGAAGCTAGGACTGTTAAATATTAGATCTCTCACATATAACGCAGTTATTGTTTTAGAAGCCTGATATACTCTCTTTTAACAGAAACCTGAATTAAACAGGATGAGTATGTAACTTTAGATGAAGTTAGTCCTCCTGGACACAGCTACATACACCAGCCTTGGCTAACTGGTAAAGGAGGAGGCGTTGCAGTTATTTGCCATGATTATCTGATTATCGAACAAAAACACACAAATTTAATGCATTTGAAATTCTCTATAGTAACATAAGTGTAGCTAAAATATGAAGTCTGTTCAGTCGATCCCACACTGTAAAAAAATGTCCATAATTTTAACAGTAAAATACCATATAAATGCTACAGAATAAAACCGTATTTCAGAAAACTTGGGATAACTGTAGTGAAAAAGTGTAATTAGTTTTACAAAGTAAGACCTTAAATTTAACAGTTAAAAACATATGAAAATATGGTTTATTGCAGTAAAATTATAAAAAGTTATGGATGTAACATACAGTATAAACTCTCAGAGAATGTCCCTAGGGGCCAGGGGTAGCTCAGTAGCATTGGACTACGTTATTAAAAAAAAAAGTTATTAAAGATAAGAAACTCCCTGGTATAATGATCACACACGCAATTTAAAACAGAACGCGTGGAAATTAGAATGTAAATGGGATCAAACTAAATTGTTGGTATTTCAAATAGCATGTAAGGAGAGCATCCTGAACTATAGAAAAGCTCTCAGTGTAGCAAGATCAACATATCTCTCCACTCTTATAGAAAATAACAAAAATAATCCTAGATTTTTATTTAATACTGTAGCCAAATAAACCAGAAATAAAACCAGTGCAGAAATCTCCACAACAACATAGTGCAGTATTGAGGACTTCATGAAGGTTCCTCAATAATAAAATTGTAAATTAGGCATAAAATTGAGGCTTTGAAACCAGACAATGTAATTGATGCAGATGATAAACTAACACTGCATGAAAAGTGCTGTATCTGGACAAATATGGTATGGGAAATCCCTGCTAAACTTTAAGTTTTCCAGATACAGTGGTGTGAAAAACTATTTGCCCTCCTCCTGATTTCTTATTCTTTTGCATATTTGTCACACAAAATGTTTCTGATCATCAAACACATTTAACTATTAGTCAAAGATAACACAAGTGAACACAAAATGCAGTTTTTAAATGAGGGGTTTTATTATTGAAGGAGAAAAAAAATTCCAAACCTACATGGCCCTGTGTGAAAAAGTAATTGCCCCCTGAACCTAATAACTGGTTGGGCCACCCTTAGCAGCAATAACTGCAATCAAGCGTTTGCGATAACTTGCAACGAGTCTTTTACAGCGCTCTGGAGGAATTTTGGCCCAATCATCTTTGCAGAATTGTTGTAATTCAGCTTTATTTGAGGGTTTTCTAGCATGAACCACCTTTTTAAGGTCATGCCACAACATCTCAATAGGATTCAGGTCAGGACTTTGACTAGGCCACTCCAAAGTCTTCATTTTGTTTTTCTTCAGCCATTCAGAGGTGGATTTGCTGGTGTGTTTTGGGTCATTGTCCTGCTGCAGCACCCAAGATCGCTTCAGCTTGAGTTGATGAACAGATGGCCGGACATTCTCCTTCAGGATTTTTTGGTAGACAGTAGAATTCATGGTTCCATCTATCACAGCAAGCCTTCCAGGTCCTGAAGCAGCAACACAACCCCAGACCATCACACTACCACCACCATATTTTACTGTTGGTATGATGTTCTTTTTCTGAAATGCTGTGTTACTTTTACGCCAGATGTAACGGGACACGCACCTTCCAAAAAGTTCAACTTTTGTCTCGTCGGTCCACAAGGTATTTTCCCAAAAGTCTTGGCAATCATTGAGATGTTTTTTAGCAAAATTGAGACGAGCCTTAATGTTCTTTTTGCTTAAAAGTGGTTTGCGCCTTGGAAATCTGCCATGCAGGCCGTTTTTGCCCAGTCTCTTTCTTATGGTGGAGTCGTGAACACTGACCTTAATTGAGGCAAGTGAGGCCTGCAGTTCTTTAGATGTTGTCCTGGGGTCTTTTGTGGCCTCTCGGATGAGTTGTCTCTGCGCTCTTGGGGTAATTTTGGTCGGCCGCCACTCCTGGGAAGGTTCACCACTGTTCCATGTTTTTGCCATTTGTGGATAATGGCTCTCACTGTGGTTCGCTGAAGTCCCAAAGCTTTAGAAATGGCTTTATAACCTTTACCAGACTGATAGATCTCAATTACTTTTGTTCTCATTTGTTCCTGAATTTCTTTGGATCTTGGCATGATGTCTAGCTTTTGAGGTGCTTTTGGTCTACTTCTCTGTTGGGCAAAGGTGTAAAATGCAAATGGTGCTTGAGGTGTGAATGTCTCCTGAAAAAATCCTTGAGTGGATTATTTGCAATGGCAACAAATGGCTATACCATGGAAGGATTTCTCAGCAAGATAGATCCGAATTGGTATCAATCCGGAAGCATCGTAGGTTGGTGGAATTTGATGTATACGCTCAGTGGTACTTGTAGATACTTCCGAAAATCAGTGGTAGCTCCTATTTAAGTGATTTCTTGATTGAAACAGGTGTGGCAGTAATCAGGCCTGGGGGTGACTACAGAAATTGAACTCAGGTGTGATAAACCACAGTTACGTTATTTTTTAACTAGGGAGGCAATCACTTTTTCACACAGGGCCATGTAGATTTGGAGTTTTTTTCTCCCTTAATAATGTAAACCTTCATTTAAAAACTGCATTTTGTGTTCAAGTATGTTATCTTTGACTAATAGTTAACGGTTTTTGATGAGCAGAAACATTTAAGTGTGACAAACATGCAAAAGAATAAGAAATCAGGAAGGGGGCAAATATTCAATTCAATTCAATTCAGTTTTATTTGTATAGCGCTTTTAACAATTGACATTGTCTCAAAACAGCTTTACACAATCAAAAGAATTATTTAAGTTTATATGGAATGTGAATGTGTATGAATCAAAATGTTCAGATATTCCCTGGCGAGCAAGCCCGAGGGCGACAGCGGCAAGGAAAAACTCCCTGAGACGGTAATAGGAAGAAACCTTGAGAGGAACCAGACTCGACAGGGAACCCATCCTCATCTGGGTGAAACAGATAGCAGGAAATGATCTGCATTTATACAGTGTTAAGTGTTAGGTTCAGCTATAATAGTTGATGTTAATTGATGTTATAATACTTGATGTAAAATGGAGTCCAGTAGTTATTCGAGACTCAGATAGACTTGTAGAAAGTTCCAGTCCTGAACTATCGAATTGTCAAGTCCTCAGAGAAACAGCTGACCACATCCCCAATCATCCCCAGACACCAGACGCATCCTAAAGAGACACACGGGGCATCCATGCGACGAGACCTCCAACCAGAAACCGGGCACCAGGATGGATCAGACAGGTCCCGGAGGGCAGAGGGAGTCTGGATCACTGGCAGCTCAGGAACCACATGTGTAGCTCGACAGAGAGAGAGAGAGAAAGAGTGAAAGGGGGAGACAGGGGGAGAGAGGAAAGAGAAAGAGGGGGAGGAAGAGAAGAGGAGGAGAGATTGCAATTAGGTATGGTCACAGTCACAATGTCTAATGTGAATGTATATTTACTGTAGAGTGCAAGCAGGGACTCCGGCAGGACTAACTATGACAGCATAACTAAAAGGGAGAGCCAGAAGGAAACACAAACATGAGGGCTCCCTGAGATGTAAAGCAAACAATCACCTCACCGTCAACAAACCTGAGTGATCAAATGAGACTGAGGAAGACAGCATCTAAACATACCAGTTCACCATAATACTCTACGTCCATGAGTCCCCCAGATCTGCTCCTTTACCTTATGGCAAATCTATTTATAAAATGCTTGGTTAAATAAATAGGTTTTTAGCCTAGACTTAAACACTGAGACTGTGTCTGAGTCCCGAACACTATTTGGAAGACTATTCCATAATTTTGGGGCTTTGTAAGAAAAAGCTCTGCCCCCAGCTGTAGTTTTCATAATACGCGGTATTGATAAGCAGCCTGCATCCTTTGACCGAAGTAGGCGTGGCGGATCGTAAGACACTAGCAGTTCGCTCAGATACTGCGGCGCGAGACCATTTAATGCCTTATATGTCAAGAGTAGTATTTTAAAATCAATGCAAAATTTCACAGGGAGCCAATGCAGTGAAGATAGGATAGGGGTGATGTGCTCATATCTTCTGGTTCTAGTGAGGACTCTCGCTGCTGCATTTTGGACTAGCTGAAGCTTGTTTATGCACCTAACTGAACAACCAGACAGTAAGGCATTACAATAGTCCAACCTAGAAGTGATAAAAGCATGAACTAGTTTTTCTGCATCATTTAGCGACAATATATTTCTTATTTTGGCGATATTTCTAAGGTGAAAGAATGCTATCCTGGTGATATTATCTACATGAGCTTCAAATGAAAGGCTGGAATCTATAATCACGCCGAGGTCTTTTACTGTTGCACTTGACGGAACAGAAAGGCCATCTAAAGTTACGGTGAGATCTAAGATTTTACTTCTAGCTGTATGCGGTCCTATGACTAGAACTTCTGTCTTATCCGGATTAAGCAGAAGGAAGTTAATTAGCATCCAATTTCTTATGTCCTGAACACATTGCTCAACTTTAGTAAGATGGTTTTTCTCATCAGGTTTTGTTGAGACGTATAGCTGTGTGTCGTCAGCATAACAATGAAAACTAATACCATGCTTACGGATTATGTTGCCCAGAGGAAGCATGTAAAGGGAAAAAAGCAGTGGGCCTAAAACTGAACCCTGCGGAACGCCAAACTCCACTAGAGAACATGCAGAATAATCACCATTTAAGTCTACATACTGATAACGATCGGTCAAATAGGATCTGAGCCAGGAGAGGGTTGTACCCTTAATTCCTACTAAATTTTCTAATCTGTGAAGAAGAATAGCATGATCAATAGTGTCAAAAGCTGCACTGAGGTCGAGTAATACAAGCATAGTTAAACAACCCTGATCAGAGGCCAATAGGAGGTCATTTACTACTTTAACGAGTGCTGTTTCTGTGCTGTGATGAGGCCTAAATCCTGACTGATACAGTTCATGTATGCCATTTCGATGTAGATATGAGCATAGCTGCTCCACTACTATCTTTTCCAGAATCTTAGAGATAAAGGGGAGGTTTGATATTGGCCTGTAATTGGACAGCTGACAGGGGTCGAGGTCAGGTTTCTTAATTATTGGTTTAATAACTGCTACTTTAAAAGATTTTGGAACATAACCAATGCTAAGTGAGGAATTAATTATTCTCAACAACGGTTCTGTTATTACTGGTACTATCTGTTTAAGAAAATGTGTCGGTATAGGATCTAATATACAGGTTGATGAATTTGCAGAAGAGATGAGTGAAATTAGTTCATTCTCTTCAAGAGGAGTAAAGTATTCTAGGTTTGAATCTGACATGGCTAGGTTAACATCAGTATCAATTACATTGTTTGGTTTCAAAGCCTCAATTTTATGCCTGATATTTACAATTTTATTATTAAAAAAGTTCATGAAGTCCTCACTATTGCATGATGTTGTTGTGGAGATTTCTGTAGTGGTCTTATTTCTGGTTAATTTGGCTACGGTATTAAATAAAAATCTAGGATTATTTTTATTTTCTTCTATAAGAGTGGAGAGATACGTTGATCTAGCTACACTAAGAGCTTTCCTATAGTTCAGGATGCTCTCTTTCCATGCTATTTGAAATACCAACAATTTAGTTTGACGCCATTTACGCTCTAATTTCCGAGCAGTCTGTTTTAAAGTGCGCGTGTGATCGTTATACCAGGGAGCGAGTTTCTTATCTCTAATAATTTTTCTTTTAGCTGGAGCTACATTATCTAAGGTACAACGAAGTGTCGACTCTAAATATTCAGTCGCCTGATCAAGTTCTGTGGGGTCAGGCGGTGGCCTAATCGAAGTTGGTAACTCTGGGAGATTACTGATAAAACTCTGTGTGGTAGTTGATGTGAATGTACGTTTAATACGATAGCGCGGTGCTGTGCGTACATTATCACTGTGACACACTTGAATGGAGACAAGATAGTGATCTGAGATAATTTCTGACAGTGGAATTGTGAATACATTTCTCATAATTAATCCAAAGAATATTACTAAATCTAAAGTGTGACCTGCTTTATGAGTGGGTCCTACTACACACTGATTTACACCTACGGAGTCCAGTATGGATATAAATGCTGTTCTCAGAGGGTCTTCTGGATTCTCAAAATGAATGTTAAAATCTCCAGCAATTAACACTTTGTCTACAGAAATGACCAGGTCTGAGATGAAATCTGCAAATTCACTAAGAAATTCAGAATACGGCCCTGGAGGTCTGTAAATTATAATTAGTGGAATCGACTGAGCTGATTTAATATACTTAAATACACTTATGTTACTATAGAGAATTTCAAATGAGTTAAATTTGTGTCTGTGTTTTTGTACGATAGACAGATTATCATTATGAATAACTGCGACGCCTCCTCCTCTACCAGTTAACCGAGGCTGGTGTATGTAGCTGTATCCAGGAGGACTAGCTTCATTTAGAGCTACATACTCATCCTGTTTAACCCATGTTTCAGTTAAACAGAGTATATCAAACGCCTGATCTGTGATAATTTCATTAACAATAACTGCTTTTGATGTGAGAGATCTAATATTTAACAATCCTAGCTTCAGATCAGAGGTGCCGGCTGCGCATTCAGTATGATCGGAGTTTGTGGACTTTATGTTAATTAGATTATTAAAACAGACTTTCTGGGTCTTTCTACATTTTTGCTTAGATCGGGGAACAGACACAGTCTCAATATGGTGAACCCTGAGTGACGACTCTATGCAGCTAGCAGACGGTTGGTTTAGCCTGTCTGTCTGCTCCCTGGCCTGGGCTCTGGATTGTCACCGATTAACTAGACCTCTACTGAGACTATGAGCTATACTACAGGAAATGAGAGCAGCACCTTCCCGAGTGGGATGGACACCGTCCCGCCCTAACAGGCCAGCTTTGCCCTCAAAGGTCTTCCAATTATCTATGTAGCCCACATTATTTTCGGAGCACCACCTGGACATCCAGCGGTTCAGCGACCATAACATGCTGTAAGCTATGTCGCCACGTCTCATTGGGATGGGACCAGAGCATACTACTTCATCGGACAAATAGTTTTTCACACCACTGTATATGAGGCAGACTGCTTGGAAAGGTAGAATGCAAAGAAAATTTTGTGAAACGACCAGATATTTCATGTATGTGGATGTATACGGGAATCTGTCAAACTTTCTAGGAATCCTCACAGCTAGCAGTGAGAAGTGAGGGCTGTGAGGTGTAAAGGCCTTTTGTATTGACGCTTTTCCACTGCATAGTACGGCACGACACGGTTCAGTTCAGCTCACTTTTGGGGGGTTTTCCACTGGGAACAGAACCTGGTACAGTACCTGGTCCTTTTTTTAGTACCACCTCAGCCGAGGTTCCAAGCGTGCCAAACCGTTACCAAAACGTCATTACTGCGTCACTGAACTTGCAACAGGAGACACAACAGAACCGCTATATTTAGAACAGCCAGCGAAGGATCAGACACACCTTTTTGTATTAACCAAAAATTTTCTTTGGCTGCCATCAGCCTCTTTTGAAACAAACTCCTTCGTCTTGCTGTTAAAAACATCCACATGCCGAGAATGAAGAACACCATTCCGTCGATATGCTCCATTGTTGTGTGTTTGTTTGTGGCGCGTTTACGATGTTGTCATGGCAGTAGAGTCGCCGCAACTATAACGCCTTGTGAATAATTCCACCCACTCTAAAGCGTTACCAAACTGCAGTGGAAGCGCAAACCGAGCCGAACTGAGCCGCACCAAAGTGAGCTGTACTGAACCGTGCTGTGCCGTACTATGCAGTGGAAAAGAGGCATATGTTAATGACTAGCAGGAGGAAGTGCTGTCCTTATCATAGACGGGTGGGGGGGGGGATTAGCCATGGTGTGCCTTTGTCTCTTCAGCTTGAGGGTTTGAAGGAGAAGCAAGCTGCACACACTGCTCTTCTCAAAGAGGTTACCCAGTGTCTTGATGCATTTGAGTGCAAGTATGATGAGAGAAGACCGCAGGAAGAGTCAAGCCAGGTGCATAAAAGAGCTAAGAGGGCGCATAATGTGGGTATTGCGGTAAATTGACCTTTATGTTACCTGACAACACATAAGTAAATTATACCTTGTTAAGTTAGCCAAAGCATTTGGCTACACATCTACATTTTTGTTACTTGCATTGCCGTAAGTGTCCAACATATTTAATAAAGTTTGTCACGTCCGAATTATAGAATGTTGTTTACAAATGTATGTATTAAAGCGGTTCTACATTCAACATTACAGGAAGCTGTAAGGAGCCTCCATAATTCAGAAAACAACCCAAATTACATACAATCCACAAACTGGGTAAGAATGTTGTTTCTTTACATGCTATGTATGGGGTTTTACTTAACAATTTTAAATGTAATTAATGATACTACTCATGTGATGACATATCTGCTGGAGGAATTAAAGATGACTTTTGCAGATGCAGACCCTGAGTGCATAAAGGGTCATCAGAAATTGTTATTGTAATGTCCCTTTATTTTTGTCTCTCTAATAATTTTAATTGTTTCTGCCACTTATTAGATTTTTTTTTTTTTTAACCAACATGTTAAACGTTGCAGAGGAAATACTTTTTGTCTCGGCCAGGAAAGTCTCAGCTAAGAGACTCCATTAAGACAGGGGCTAAAAACCGACAAAGATGAGTAAGTGTACAAATTCATCTATGTATTATGTTCGGTACATCTCTGAGTGTTTTTAGGGGTTAAGGCATGGTGTGTTTTGCAGTTGCTGGAGTCCCGGTGTAGTCATTCAAACAGATGCAGAGAAAGAACTGTGGCAGACTGCAATACTGGAACTGATGTCCGATGAGGAGGATGCCATTGCGTGTCATGCCGTGAGCATGTACAGTAATATCTAATGGGACCGAGCTAGAAGGACATTTATTTTGGACATCTAACAAGCACTGGTGTATTGTTAATTTAATTGCATCTTCATAAATGCACATTTGTTAATGTTTTTTCCTTATTCTTACATTGCTTTGTATATTTATTAGTGTTTTGTTTTATTTTAATAAAAAAGTCTGAATCAATTCTATTGTCATTTTTTAAACAGTGTGGGGAATATATACTATTGTGGGGGGTGGGGGGGTGGATAGGGCCTATCTACATCCCTGTCAAATAACCAATCAAGTCACTAAGTTATCAGGGCTTGGGTTGGGCTAAATAAAAAGTAGTGAATGGGTAATGGGAGTGTTTTTTTTAAACAACCAATCAATGTTGAGATAAGAAACCAATAGGGAAGAGCAGAGTTGGGCAAAGGTGTAAAATGCAAATGGTGCTTGAGGTGTGAATGTCTCCTGAAAAAATCCTTGAGTGGATTATTTGCAATGGCAACAAATGGCTATACCATGGAAGGATTTCTCAGCAAGATAGATCCGAATTGGTATCAATCCGGAAGCATCGTAGGTTGGTGGAATTTGATGTATACGCTCAGTGGTACTTGTAGATACTTCCGAAAATCAGTGGTATATACGGGAGTTTCCAAGTACAGATACACCTCTTTTCATGCAGTGTGACCATGTCAGATCGGAACCTATACTACGTTACTCCCCTTGAAGAGAATGAACTAATTTCACTCATCTGTTCTGAAAAATTCATCACCCTTCGTATTAGATCCTAACCAACACATTTTCTCAAACAGATAGTGGCCTAAATAACAGAACCACTGTTGAAAAAAATTAATTCTTCACTCAGCAGTAGGTTCCAAAATCTTTTAAATTAGCAGTGAGTAAACCGATAATTTACAAGTCTGACCTTGACCTCTGTCAGCTGTCCAATTACAGGCCAATATCAAGCCTCCCCTTTATCTCTAAGATTCTGGAAAAGATAGTAGCAGAGCGGCTATGCTCATATCTACATAGAAATAGCATACACGAACAGTCAGGATTTAGGCCTCATCACAGCACAGAGATGGCACTTGTTAAAGTAGTGAATTACCTCTTAGTGGGCTCTGATCAAGTTGCGTTACTATGCCTGTGTTACCTGACATCAGTGCAGGTTTTGACACCATTGATCATAGTACAGTGGAAGCTTGGATTATGAGCATAATTCGTTCCGGAAGCGGGGTCCTATTCCAAAAGACTCGTAAACCAAATAAAATTTTCCCATAATAAATAATGGAAATTTAAATTATTCATTACATAGCACAAAAAAATAAATACATAATAATAACTACAAAATATAAAGTAAAACTAAAACCAATTAACCTGCACTATACCTTTAAAAAAAGTAAAAATAAATCTTGACGGATAAGTGTTTCCATTTGTGTGCTTAGGCGTTGTGTGTGTGTGTGTGTGTGTGTGTGTGTGTGTGTGTGAGGCTAGAGTAAGTGGAGACTCTTGCTTTCAGCCCCTGCTGTCCCCCCCTTCTCATCTTACACAGTAAAACTCTCCTCTTGTTTGAATTAAACACACACACACACATTAACGGAAAGACTGTTGTTAGCTTCTCCTCTTTATTTTTAACGTTGTTCGCAACAGTGTAACAGCCTGTTAATTCATGCTCGTGTAATGATAAGATGGACAAACTGGTCGATGCATGCCCATTCTTTATTTGCTGCATGGTCGGGACATAGTACGCAAGTATAAACTTTAGGGATGTATTCTGCACTTAAATCCAACAAATTTTTTTTTTTACTGAAGAACAAAACTCAGGCTCTATATCCTAGCTTACACCTCGCGTTCACACACACCGGATTACCAACAATGCATCTCCAGCACTGGACTACACTTCTGTAAACAGCTGTCATAAATCAAAATCTCTCTCCCGCTACACTGTTTTGCCAGAAAAGAATTAGCAAGAAACATCGTTAATGACACTCGTGTGAACGCATACTAATGGATTCGCTGCTGTAAAGTAAAACAAACAAACAAATGAACCTGCACTTTACCTTTGAAAAGAATCGCGACAGAGCAGAGTTTCTGTGTAGAGCAGGGTGTGTGCGTGTGTAATTTGACACTGTGCTGGTTCACACATTCCCCATTGCCTTAGTGTGTGTGCGTGTTTGTGAAGCAGAGGGGGTGCACACACATTAAGGCAAGAGAGTGTGTGTGAACTGACACAGTGTCAAATTATGCGTGCGCACACATAGCTATGGGCTGAGGAAGCAAATGGATTTTTAACCTCTGTATTGAGACTTTCTTTTACTTTACTTGCGCGGACAAGTGTGTGTTATAAGAAACAGTACATGGACGCTGTACACACACGCATACAAACACAAAATAAAATGTTTTACACACGTGGTCACAGTGTTATAGTAAACATTACACTCATGCACGGATGTTGATTATACCATTGAGAGACGGGCACTAAGATCAAGCAGGGGAGACGATTCTCAATATGTAGATTTAAATGGTGATTATTCACTATCTGAGGGAACTGTTAGTGTCTTACGATCTGCCACACCTACTTCAATCAAAGGATGCAGGCTGCTCACCACGTATTATGAAAACTACAGCAGGGGGCAGATCTTTTTCTTACAAAGTCCCTGTCACACACACCCGTTCTGCGACCGGCACTAGGACCCGTAAGTAGTACGGTCGCAAAACAGGAAGCATAAAAGGAGACAAGATGGCGCTTCACATCGCTCAGTCATTGAGTTCGTCCATGTCGGTTCAGATCGTCCGTCTGCCATTTTTGAGTACTCACCTTCTTGGGTTTACTTTCGCTCATGATGTACGTTTTCAGCTCACATTCTGTGGTGTGCCACTTGTACTGTAGCCTGAGATGAGTGTACGCTTGATGTATTTTGCCATCAGCCATGACAAACTTCTGAGGAGATGGGACGTCAACTTGGTCCTCCTGATCGCTGAGCTGCCTCCATAGGTGTTCCCTCATTAGCGTGTAGGAGCTTCCAGTGTCCACCACAGCATTCACCTTCCTTCCTTGCACTGTTACTGGAACCAGGAGGAGAGATGGAGCTGGTAGAGTTGAGCAATGGAGAGTCCCGCTGCATGATTTGAAGGAAACTCACTCACTTGCCTTCTTATGACTCTTTTCCTTGCTCTGCTAAGAGTCCACCTTCTGCCAGTAGTCTTTGTAGCTCTTGCAGTCTTTTTCCACACTGGAACCAATCTTCACGAGCTGTTCCACGGTGTTCACTGGTCCTCTCAGACATCCTGCCACCCTTGGGTTGATGTTATTCAGGATTCGCCCCACTAGTTCTTCCTCGGAGATATCAGGCTTCCACTTCAGACAGAGGGCGCGGTAGTCATAGGCGAAGTCTCTAAGGCATTGACCAGGCTGCTGTACCAGAGACCTCAAATTTTCCTCCACTTCCGTGAGGTAGTCATCAGGTAAGAAAGTTGCCATAAAAGCCTGTGTAAAAGACTTCCAGTCCTTCACCTTGCCTTTCTCTGCCTTCCGCCAGCTCAGAGCAGGTCCTCTTAGAACAGTGCTGAGGGTTCCTAGCAGTTCTGGGCTGGGCAGTGGTCTGATCTCCAGATAGTTCTCACACTGTTCGATGAAGTTGAGCACATCCGCTGTCTCTGAAGCTTCGCCAAAGGCTGGAAACTCCAAGCGGATGGGTGATCGACCATAAAAGGAAGAAGAAAAGGGTGAAACTGAGGAGGTAATTTGAGCAGAAGAGTGTGGTGGAACACAGGGAGGAATGTCGTATGTTTCATGACTGCTTATTTGTTTTACCTTTGCTGTAGATGCTGTGATGGGAGTGCTGGGAGAATGTAAAGCAGGAGATTGGGGAGATGCAGAGGTGTAGGCCTGTAACCTTTGGATGGTGACCTGGATCGTAACCTTCCCAGATTACGTCACGTCGTAGAAAACAGTCAGTGACAGCTCTTTCCAGTTTCTCTAGGGCCTCTTGGCAGTAGCGCTCCAGCCCTTCTAAGCTAGCGTCCATTGCTCCACGGAAAGTGGTTTCTCTGTTCAGACTGCTGTTTATGGATTGTCTAAAATCCTGCTCCAACGTGTTCACTTTGTGAGCGCCTCCACATCCGTCTTGCATTGAGTTAGTTCAGTTTGCATTGTGTGCACAACATTAATATCCGACACATAAGCAATAATATCATCATCATCATGTCTATCAGATATATATAGTGAACTAATCAATGATGTTATTTCAGCTGTAGGGTTACGGCGTGTTACAAATGCATCATCTACCTCCTCCATCACATTACTAGCTATAGCAAAGTCGGCCTTCACAGCACCACTAGCATTATCCTTAGCATTAGCATTTTTAGCGTCCATTTTGTTCAGCCACGACACACAAAACTGGAAAATACCCAAAATTACCGATTCCCCGTATCGGCCACCACTATGTAACACTTGGATTTACAAAACCACTTAGTTACTTTGCTACGGATTCGGGAATCTAAATATGGGCTGGTAATCAACACTTCCGATATTGCGCAACCGCGGCGGGACAATATATGACGCAACACAAAAGCTTGTAGTGAAATAAACCAAAGTGTATTGTACAAAATAAACCAACAAACAAACAAGGTGCACCAAAACCAATAGATACAAAATATATACAAATATAAGCAATGTGTATGATGTATGCAGGGGTGTGTGTGTGTATGAATGGAAGTCCAGGGTGTGTGTTATGGCGGAGGTTGAAATGGTGCACGGGAGAGATTATTCTCGACCTCACCGGGTGTAGAGTGACAGCAGAATACAGGCGGAGCACTGAGTAGACAAAAAGGGGGTCTACCAAAAACCAAGAAATCCTTACACCGGGAAAGATGGCAACTCCAGGGGCACGAGTAACGGAACGAGAGGTGAATTGTAAGTGTCCTTGAGCAATAATCCAACCATGGAAAAAAATACTCCAACAGACTTGACAAACAAACTCTCTCTCTGGTAATCAACGCGCTGTGGTTAATCTCTCCGTACCGGCATCTTCGCCGGTTCCGGCTTAATGCCGGAGAATGTGATCAAACTCACATCCGGGTCCCTCGCGTTGCGATCGCTCATGCGCACAAGAGCTTACCCGGTGACCAACACTGTCAAAGGGGAGAATAGAAACCGATAGGGCACATCTTCGGACACAGGTGAGCAGCATTAGCTCTTCAATCATTTCCCTGTTATTAAAAATGCCCCTTTATGTGGCCGCGCTACAGTGGTATATCGGCACGTGGAGCTAATCAACCAGCTAAACAGTGAGCTTGCTACTCTTCACCGGAGCATCCAAGACGTCGCGGCCTTGTGCCATGAGGTGGCGGAGCTTCGGCAGGAGAAGGCGGATCTTCGCGAGGCTGTTGCTAGTGCTGCTAACCGGCCTCCCGTCGCGGCGGTCGCTACTCCGCCCCCCTCCCAACTCCTGATGTTTTTCTTGCTTTACCGGATAAATGGGATGGCACGGACGGGAGATGCAATGTTTTCCTAGCTGCTCTAAATCTGGTGTTTGAGTTTAATGCCATCAAATACACCACAGATCGATTGCGCATTCCTCTTCCCGTTTCGTTGCAGGGCAGGCAGCTGAGTGGGCCACGGCAGTCCTTCGTTCTGATTCTGATACCAGGGGTCGATTGTCCGTGAGTCGCTATACCGCTGACTTCCGCACCCTCGCAGTACAAACCACCATGGAAGACGCCACGCTCCGGACATCATATTATGAGGGGCTGGCTTCCTGGATTAAAGAGGAATGAGCCAGGCGAGAGCTTCCCGCCACACTGGAGGGACTGAATCACCTCACCCTCCGGATTGATCAGCGCCTCCTCTCTTGCCCGAAGCCAGTCCCGAGAACCCTGCTGCCAGCACCCACTTTTTCCTACATGACTCCACGCCCATCGACCACCTTCACTCCCACCACTCACGGAAATGTCAGCTCTCCACCTCCTGCCGTGGTTGACACCGGAGCCGGGGAACCCATGCAATTAGTACGCGCCTGTCTAATCGTGGCCGAGCATGAACGCCGCTTCCGAGAGGGGCTGTGCGCCTATTGTGGGTCAGCGGCGCACCACCGAGCAATCTGCCCGCTCCACCCGGGAAACGCCCAGACACGGTGAGAAGGAGGAGAGACTCACCGGGCCATCTCCAACTCTCCACCACGATCGCCAACACCATCGCCAACGCTCACGGTTAAGGTGAGCCTCCAATTTGGCCCGAAGTACTGTGTTCATCGATTCCAGTGCCGCAGGTAACTTCATTGACTCTACCTATGCCAAAGAAATGGGAGTAAATATCGAGGCGTTATCCCAGTCCATTCGGATTACATCTGTAGACGGTCGCCCCCTCACCACTCAAACCCAACCCGCCACACTTCTAATCAACCAGCACCAAGAGCAGATCCGGTTTCACTTCACCTCCATTACATCACCACCCATCATCCTCGGACATCCTTGGCTACTTCAACATGACCCTCTCATCTCCTGGACACAGACTCGGATCTTACAGTGGGGGTCCAACCTGCACCGAACTCTGCCTACGGGCACCGGCTGGGACATGTTCTAGGGAGTCCGAGGCCCCCGACATCGACACCAATGCCATTCCCACCGCCTATTGGGACCTGGCTGAAGTATTCTGTAAGAAGCGCTCAACACACTTACACCCTCATCGCCTTTACGACCTGGCTATAGACCTTTAGCCGGGTGCCATTCCTCCCTGTGGCCACCTTTACTCCTTATCCACCACAGAGACGCAGGCTATGGAGGAGTATGTAGCTAACGCCCTTCTCCAAGGCACCATCAGGGCCTCCTCCTCGCCCGCCGCCGTGGGGTTCTTCTTTGTCAAGAAAAAAGGCGGTGAACTTCACCTGTGTCGACTATCGGGGGCTCAACTACATTACCACTAAGAATCGACACCCTTTGCCTCTTACCAACTCAGCCCTGGACACCCTCTCTGTTGCCCCCATTTTCACTAAGTTGAACCTTCGGAGCACCTACAACTTGGTGCGCAACAGAGAGGGTTATGAGTGGAAGACGGCTTTCATCACCCCCACAGGACACTATGAGAGCATGGTCATTCCATTCGGTCTCTGCAATGCACCCGCCGCCTTCCAACAATTTATCAACGATGTCCTCCGAGACATGTTAGGGCGGTGGGTGTTCGTTTACCTGGATGACATACTGACTTACTCACGAACAGCCGATGAACACGTCCAACATGTCAGGGTGGTTCTTAAGAGATTGCTCGCCCATCAACTGTATTGTAAGTTGGTGAAGTGCACTTTTCATGAGCGCTCCACCACGTTCCAGGGTTTTGTCATCTCGTCCCAGGGTGTGGCCATGGACCCGCAGAAGCTTGAAGCTATGCGTCTTTGGCCCCTACCCAAGACCCTCAAGTAGCTTCAACGGTTTCTTGGGTTTGCGAACTTCTATCGTCGCTTTATCCGGGACTATAGTACGCAGCACCTTTAACCGCCCTGACCCGACCATCATCTCACTTCACCCTTAACCCTGATGCCATCGCCGCTTTCCACGAACTTTGTCACCAATTCACCACCGCACCAATCCTCCTCCATCCAGATGTAAGTCAACCATTCGTTGTGGAGGTGGATGCCTCGGATGTGGGCGCCGGGGCCATTCTCTCCCAACGAGGTCCAGACCAGAAACTACACCGATGTAGTTTCTTCTCCAAAAAGTTTGACCCCGCTTAGCAGTGATACGGGGTAGGTAGTTCATCATCACCGATCACCGAAACCTCATCACTATCAGGAATATGAGACAACTGAACCCCAGACAGTCTCGGTGGGCATTATTCTTTGAACATTATAATTTCCACCTTTCCTACCGTCCGGGGTCCAAGAACACCAAGGCAGACGCCCTCACACGAAAACATGACGTCTCCCGGGCGGACCCCGTGCCTGTCCTCCCCACTTCAAAAATCATCGCAATACTCCACTGGGATTTGGAAATCCACTCCACTGGGAGTTCGCCAGGCGCAGGCCGAGGAAACCGAACCGGCAGGTGTGCCGGCACCTGGACGACTCTACGGGCCACAATCCAGGAGAGTGGAAGTTCTACAGTGGGGACATTCATCTCCCATCTCCGGTCATCAGGGCACTTCCCATACTACCCAATTTATTCAGCACGCCTTCTGGTGGCCATCATTGAGGAAGGACGTCGATGAGTTCGTCCAGGCATGCCCTGTGTGTGCCAGGGCAAAGGACAACAATCAGCTGACGCCAGGGGAACTCCAACCACTGCCCGTGCCACGGCCCTGGACACACAGAACCGTCGACTTCATCACAAGCCTGCCGGTCTCCGAATACTAGAACACGTAGTCGGCCTGCATGGGTTCCCGAAGGACATCTTCTCGGACAGGGGGCCCCAGTTCCCTGTTCTGGAAGGCCTTCCGCCATCTGATCGATTCAACCTGCAGCTTATCCTCTGGGTACCATCCCCAGACTAATGGTCGCGGACCAACCAACAACTGGAGCGCTACCTGAGATACTTCGTCGTCGATCACCGGCGCTCCTGGGCCCGCTACCTCATCTGGGCAGAACTATCACTTAACCTCCACACCTCGTCTGCCACGAACCTAAGCCCATTTGAGGTATGCCACGGTTTCCAACCCTCCATGTTCGAACACCAGGAACCGGAGGTTAATGTACCGTCGGTCCGCCAGTGTCGACGGCTGTGGCGCCAAGCCAAACATGCCATTCAACAAGCCAATGCTCTGTACGCCACCCAACATCACCGTCGGCACCCACCAGGACGATTGTACAATGTAATGGCGCTTTTCCACTGCATAGTACGACACGGATCAGTTCTACTCACTTTTGGGGGGTTATCCACTGGGAACAGTACATAGTACCTGGTCCTTTTTTCAGTACCACCTCAGCCGAGGTTCCAAGCGCGCCGAACCGTTACCAAAACGTGACGTGTAAACTCTGCTGGTCACTGATTAGCCGGAGAAAATCGTCATTACTCCGTCACTGAACTTGCGACACGAGACACAACAGAACCGATATATTTAGAAACAGCCAGAGAGGGATCGCACGCACCTTTTTGTATTAAACGTCGGCCTCTTTTGAAACAAACTCCTTCGTCTCGCTGTTAAAAACATCCACATGCCGAGAATGAAGAACACCATGCTATGGTGCTACGATATGCTCCATTGTTGTGTGTTTGTTTGTGGCGCGTTTACGATGACGTCACGGCAGTAGCGGCGCCGCGCACGTGAGAAATCCCGCCCACGCTAAAGTGTTACTACACTGCAGTGGAAGCGCAAACCGAGCCAAACTGCGCCGAACCGAAGTGAGTTGAACTGAACCGTGTCGTGCCGTTCTATGCAGTGGAAAAGAGGCATAAGTGACAAAGTATGGTTATCAACTAAAAATCTTCACCTTCATACAGAAGCATGAAAACTCTCACCCAGATTCATTGGTCCCTATCGCATCACACTCCCGATCAATCCTGTCACCTACCAGCTCCAGCTGCCTGCGGTGCTCCGAATCCATCCAGTGTTCCACACCTCACAGCTGAAGCCCTTCATCACATCTCCCATGATTCCACTCTCCCCCCCTGCTCCTCCTCCCTGAATCATTGACATTGGCCCTGCTTACACCGTACGCCGAATCCTTGATTCGCGACCTAAGGGCCAAGGCACCCAGTACCTGGTCGACTGGGAAGGCTATGGTCTCGAAGAGCGATCTTGGATTCCGGCCTGGTTTATCCATGACCCCAAGCTCATCAGGGACAACCGTTGTTGGGTATCCTAAACCCCAGGACCGTCAGGAGTCGGTCCTGGACAGGGGGGGTACTGTCACACACCCGTTCTACAACCAGCACTAGGACCTGGAACTAGTACGGTAGCAAAACAGGAAGCATAAAAGAAGACAAGATGGCGCTTCACATCGCTCAGTCATTGCGTTCGCCCATGTCGGTTCAGATCGTCCATCTGCCATTTTGTGAGTACTCACCTTCTTGGGTCTACTTTCTGATTCGAGTGTGTGTTTATAGTACGCGGGTTAAATTTGTGTTTTTCCCTTGCTCCCCTTCTGTGAGAGTGCTTAGACTAAATCGCGTGGTTATCCTGCCTACTCGCTTGCTTCTGCGTTTGGGTTTACCATCCATGCTACAAAGGGCTAACCGCTAAGTGTGCTAAATCTTCTGATCATTCCGGTTAGTACGTGACAGCCCCAAGGTTATGGAATAGCCTTCCAAATAGTGTTCGGGACTCAGACACAGAGTTTAAGTCTAGACTAAAAACCTATTTATTTAGCCAAGCATTTTTGTAAATATATTTGCCTTAGATAAAGAAGCAGATCTGGGGACTCATGGACGTAGAGTATTATGGTGAACTGGTATGTTTAGATGCTGTCTTCCCCACTCTCATTGATCACTCAGGTTTGTTGACAGTGGTGTGGTTGGTTGCTTTACATCTCAGAGAGCCCTCATATCTGTGTTTCATTCTGGCTCTCCCTTTTAGTTATGCTGTCATAGTTAGTACATTATGTGACCATACCTAACTGTTATCTCTCCTCTTCTGCTCTCCCCTCTCCCATTCTCTCTACCTCTCTCTCCCTGTCGAGCTACACATGTTGTTCCTGAGCTACCAGTGATCCAAACCCGCCCTGCCCTTTGGACCTGTCTGACTCAGACAGCGAGTGGTCGGCGGTGATGCAGGTCACCTGGTCCACCTTTAAAGCGCTGCCGCGAAGAAGCATGGGCGGAGAGAGATGAGGAGAAAACAGCACTGTCTATTTACAAGAGAGAGAGAGTGGAGACCTCAACAAGGATTTACCGTTTCGCTGGATTAATCCTTGCTGGACTCTTTCACTACTCTCTGGCTCGGTTTTCGTGCTCCCAGATTGTTTCATTACTGCCGGTCAGACCGATACATCTCTCCCAACACACACACACACACACACGCACGCTCTTTGCAATAATCTGGACTTTGGTCATTTACCTCATCCAGTCTACGCCTATTTTTGTATACATTTTGTAAATATTGTCATTTTGGTACATCTGTTTTTTTTTTGTTTATCACTTAATATACTTTGAGTTTGAGTTTACTTATCGTTGTTTTTCTTTTCTTGTTATGCTTGTCTTACATGAATGGAAGTTAGGTTTGCAATCCCTTAATCCCGTAGTAGTTTCTTATTTAACAGCCTGTCAGAAGACGCATCCTCTTTCCCTACAAAATTTAAGCACTTATTCTGAGGAGTCTTACAAACGTTTTTTTTTTAAAGACACACAGCTGTTTAGTCCCAATCCTGAAAGTTCTTAGCATGTGGATGTATAGAAATGGTCTGACTTTCACTATTAAAAACATACCTACAGTTTAATCTTTTAATATTTTGCAATGCAAGTTCTCCCAGTGTTTTTTCCTCCTGAACACAATTCTTCCAAAGTTGACGTTACAAGATAAGTTATCCTTACAAGATAAGTAACCTCAGAAGACGTATCCTGTGGTATACGTCTGTAAATTCTTCACTAAACAAGAGCATGTAATACAATTCTAAATGGACTCGACTGATATATTGTTTTGGTTTGTTTCCAACCACCACCAAGGGCTTATGCAGATTATTAATAATGAAATAGAACGGTAATTGCTATCATTGTGGCTAGTTCAGGGACGATTACCCAAAGATCACTCCGGAGACCAGGGATGTTGAGGCCAATACACTTTATTCTGTGCAGAATACAGCCAAGCAGTTTCACTGCAGAGGAAAAACCTTGTCTCTTCTATGATGCACGCTTATATACGTTTACACGACACTTCATCAACACCCTGTTCCCACTAACAGAGTACTCCCAACGCTCTCATACATGTTTATCTTATGGCTAAAGGAAACATCACTCACTTAGTTGGACAGTTTGTCCATGTCCTACAACGGGAAGCATCTGCTCTATAGAGTCATACTTAGGCCTTGGTGGCCCAGCACACAGTTTTAAAGTCATTAGTCTCCTTACTGGATACAATGATACATTTTGCTCTACATTGTTCCCTACATTTATAATATAGCAGATTAAATATTATCTGTTAGGTACGCAATTCATGATTAATATTTTGTGGTTAAATCGGTACAATATTTGAAAACAATATGTATTTGCAGCAAAAATTATTTTTTTAATAAAAGTAATTTTTTAAACATTTTAATCTTAACCTTCAATTTTTAAAAGTTAGAATGACAATTTTCTACATAAAACTTTGTTGAAATGCACTTAAGCATGCCTTTAACAGAAACGATTTACTCAAACCTATCTTGCAACCTCTTGTTCTACTACCCACATACACTGCCCTGCATGGTCATCATGAAATAAGAATGATGTCTTCTGGCTGGGGGGTCGAGTGAGTAACTATGATAATCAGGTATTTCAATCACAAAAGCTGTTAACTGCTCTGGAGAGGGAGTGGAATAAGGGGGGTACTAACTTTGTTTGGGACAAATTTTCATAGCCTTTAAAGAAATTTATAATGGTATCTTAAATAGTGTAGGGAGCTCTCAGTAGAATTTATTATGAAGTTAACCTAATTTTGTAAAAAAATTATGTACAAATTAAAGTAATAAAAGTGAACACATTTCTACGGCTGCTTCAGTGAGCAAAACTGTTATACTCTGTAAACCAGTGGCAGACTTCAGGGTTGTCAAAAAAGAAGATTTGATTACAGCACACACAATGTATACAGTTCATGTGTGAAAATGATTCCTCATGCTCCCAGAACCACTCTTTCACAATCTGAGTCCTGAAATATGGCTGCGACATCAGGGAAGGAAACACTTCATACATGGAATAACGAGTTCATTCAGGTAGTCAGCTGACTTCATTTTATTCACACATAACGTTGCTGAGTCTAGACCTGAGCAACTGAAACAAACAAAGATTCACCACTGCCGCAATAGGCTTGTATAGTGGCCACTATAAATGATGGATGAATTGCTTCATGCGCTTCCATTCTTACTCTGATGCACCCATTGCTCTGGGATGGGCTCAATCTGGACCACGTGACTTTTTTTTTTCATTGCCACAAAATCCAATCTTTATGTATAAATGAATAAATTATGAATATGAATTAATAATTATAAATTATTTATATGAATAAAGTCACGCCCTTATTCTGAGGAGTCTTACAAACGTGTTTTTTTTTTATAGACACAGCTGTTTAGTCTCAATCCTGAAAGTTCTTATCACATGTGTGTATAGAAATGGTCTGACTTTCACTATTAAAAACATACCTACAGTTTAATCTTTTAAAGTAGTCATCCAGCCCCAATTTTTCATACGTTAATATGACTCTTTAGGGTCCTAATGAAAAGTTTGTAATATATTTAATTAAAAATTCTCAATGGTTGTGTAAAAAAAAAAAAAAACACTACTTTTACCTGGTAAAAAGTTCTCAGCAACCTATTTCAGTACATGCTCCTTTAAATGCTAATGACCTCTGCTGAGCCCGCCCTCCAGATCTGTGGGGCATGTCTTCACAACACACGTGGGGTATAGCTTTGACAACAGTTAAGGGTTAATGCAATTATAACTGATCCAAAACGATTTAAAATTATTTTACATAATTCTTAATCATTGACAGACACCGTTATAAACCATCTAGCGTTACAAAGGTAAGCATAATATAGTTTTCCGACTACGTACACAGTTTGCAACTAGACAATCACCTTAATGCATTGTTTATTATAAACGTGCGATTAGGAATTATATAAAGACGGATGTACATAGAGAAGACGACATTAAAGCATTAAAGAAATATATAGAGATTATACAACATTCATAAATATTATAATGGACATGTGTATAAAAAAAAATATTCAAATAGTACAAAACCAATTGCACATCGAAAACATAAATCAAACATTTAGGGTGTCTACCCATGCAAAGTGCTCACTTTTTTATATAACGAACCAATATGCTGTGTAAAACGTATCTAAAATTCACCAATACACTGTAAAAAAAAAAAAAGTCCTAATTTTATGGAAAATAACTTTAAAATATTATAGTAGTTTTCCTTTTATTTTTTAAACTACATACAAATCTCTGTAAAATTACAGACATTATCTGTAAATTACGAAGTCGACATTTTCTAAACTTGAGAAACTGGTCTCCTCGGTCCCCAGACGTCTGTTGAGTGTTGTAAGAAGAAGGGGAGATGCCACACAGTGGTGAAAATGGCCTCGTCCCAACTTTTTTGGGATTTGTTGACACCGTGAAATTTGGAATCAACATATTTTTCCTTTAAAATTATACATTTTCTCGGATTAAACTTTTGATCTGTCATTTATGTTCTATTCTGAATAAAATATTGACATTTGCCATCTCCACATCATTGCATTCAGTTTTTATTCACAATTTGTTTAGTGTCCCAACTTTTTTGGAATCCGGTTTGTATGTAATGAAATAACACAACATACCTGCAAAAACACAGGGCACATGTAAAACTGTGCACAGCACAACCGTCTCTCCCTTCACTCTGCTCAAATAAACAGAAGACTAATAAATTAAACGCGTCACGATAAATATTCATATAAAATAAACAGCCAGCGTCATGACATCAGAGCTTTACATCAAAATGTCATTTTTTTTCTTGTATGAATCAACATATTAACTTGTTTATTAAACTTTTTATAACTCTTACCGTGTTCGTATTAGCAGAGCGAGAGACAACACACCCAGCCTCTCTGGCGGAAAAAGTTAATCTAACATCCCGTTGAAAGAAAATCACCGGGCGGCTCTTTATCATTGTAGAGTGGTTTTATATACACTCTCCTAACACACATTTCAGTCCAAACAGCTTGAATAAGTGCATGTAGGACCGTATGACCTCTTTAATATTTTGCTATGCAAGTTCTCCCAGTGTTCGAGTGATCTCCATTCATGATTTTTTTTCCTCCTGAACACAATTCTTCCAAAGTTGACAGTTCAGTGCTCTCCTTTCAAGATAAGTAACCTTGAAATTATCATAACCCAGTTCAAGAAATACAAAACCACTTTGATTATTTCTTTGCTTAATGAAGTCCAATGAATTTACTTCTGATGTTTTAGATATCTATTTTTCTAGACAGGGTATTTAGAAATGACAGCAAAACATACTACGCTGTAATGGTGTTACGGCTTCTCTTGTGCGTGAATGCGCTCGTGTCTTCGAACACGATCGGATGAAGCAAAACTCTTCCCGCACTGAGAGCAGAGATATGGCTTCTGTCCAGCGTGAATGCGCTGATGTGTTTGGAAGTAACTAGCTGCGGTAAAGCTCTTTCCACACTGTGTACAGTAATAGGGCTTCTCTCCAGTGTGAGTGCGCTGGTGTATTTGCAGACTAGCAGCAGAAGTAAAACTCTTCCCACACTGTGAGCAAGGATACGGCTTCTCTCCTGTGTGAATGCGCTGGTGTGTTTGGAGATAATTAGGAGAAGCAAAACTCTTCCCGCACTGTAAACATGAATATGGCTTCTCTCCAGTGTGAATGCGCTGGTGTATTTGGAGGTTACCAGCAGAGGTAAAACTCTTCCCACACTGTGAGCAAGGATACGGCTTCTCTCCTGTGTGAATGCGCTGGTGTGTTTGGAGGTTACTAGGAGAGGTAAAACACTTTCCACACTGTGAGCAGGGATACGGCTTCTCTCCAGTGTGAATGCGCTCGTGTACGTGTAGACTACGACCAGAGGTAAAACTTTTCCCGCACTGTGAGCAATGATACGGCTTCTCTCCTGTGTGAGTGCGCTTGTGTATATGGAGGTTACTAGGAGAGGTAAAACACTTCCCACACTGTGAGCAGGGATACGGCTTCTCTCCAGTGTGAACTCGCTGGTGTATTTGGAAGTAACTAGCAAAGGTAAAGCTCTTTCCACACTGTGAACAGAAATAGGGCTTCTCTCCTGTGTGAATATGCTGATGTTTCTGAAGATAATTGGAAGAAGCAAAACTCCTTCCGCACTGTAAACATGGATAAGGCTTCTCTCCAGTGTGAATGCGCTCATGTATTTGGAGACTACGAGCAGAGGTAAAACTCTTCCCGCACTGTGAGCAATGATACGGCTTCTCTCCTGTGTGAGTGCGCTGGTGTGTTTGGAGGTGACTAGGAAAGGCAAAACACTTTCCACACTGTGAGCAGGGATACCGCTTCCCTCCCATGTGAACTTGCTGATCTTTTTTCAGATTACTTTGGGAACTAAATATCTTCCCAAAACCTGAACAATGGGCACTTTCCTTCTTCATTTCTTCATAAGATGTGTTCGCGAACAGATAATGCCTCATTAGTACTTCTCATATTTAACCTTCATTTGCAGGAGAAGACTTGATAAATGATGGAAGAAAAAAGGGAAGAAAAAAAACAAAACACGACTTTAATGACATCCTTAGGCATTGTCCAGATAAAAAGAATCTCCCCCCTCCCCGCCCACAATTTAAATAAAACATAATAGATCATTATTAGGTATATATTGAAAGATCACAGGTTGTAGATGGGCAATAAGTTGAGATACGCTGCATAAAATCCTGTTGTCCTCTCATGCCCAATTGACAAAAGTATCACTGTGGATCTACGGATCAATCAAAGCGCCTATGGCATAAAATATGTAACATTGAGTAAACATTACATCATAACAGCAAATAGAATACCAGAAGCTACTTTCTAGTTGGCTTTAGCTTAAAATTTTGTCTCTTTTTTGAATCTGTGCACAATCTGCAGTGAAAACGGAACATGATTATTTATTTCCGACAATGTCTGAAAATGTACACATTCAGTCACATGTAGAGACAGCACATGACATGTTCAATAATGAATCAGCTGCATACCGCACGAGATTAAATTTTTTTTTTTTTCTAAACTGTGTATGTGTGTGTGTATATATATATATATATATATATATATATATATATATATATATATATATATATATATATAAAACTGTACTATATATAATTATCTATATATAATTAATTATGATTCCATTATCACAGACAAAAATCGACTGATTCCGGGGCCAAATATTCTCAGAAACGGTTTTCAGACTGCAGTGACAAAGTGCCCTTAAATGATTCTTGCCTGATTCCCTTTTCTTTTCTTCATGGAACTTCGCTGCTCCTGCTGCTGTTAAACCAGAGAATATGATCTCCAACTGTTAGTCTGTGTCACTTGTGTCAGATCTTGACTTCCACTTGAATTAACTCCGAGTTGCCACAAACAAAGAATAATAGAACTCTGTCTGATCCTAACCCGACAATTTGCAAAACGACTTGTTTAAAATCTCATGGCTCTGCCAAAGAAGGCATGTAGAACCAAAGTTATTACTACTTTTGAAATGTGTAAACTGTACTGCTCCTTGGAATATGGGAATGACTTTGCAAAAATGCTGAACTCTCAAAATGCTAATAATATTTATAAATGTACTTCTCTCTCTATATTTATAGTACATGCCAAAAGTTTGGACACACCTTCTCATTTATCGGTCAATGTGTTTTCTTTATTTTCATGGCCATTTACATTGGTAGATTCTCACTGAAATCAAAACTATGAATGAACACATGTGGAGTTATGTACTTAACAAAAAAAGGTCTCCACAGTCACCGGACCAATCGAGATGGTTTGGGGTGAGCTGGACCGCAGAGTGAAGGCAAAGGGGCCAACAAGTGCTAAACACCTCTGGGAACTCCTTCAAGACTGTTGGAAAACCATTCCAGGTGTGTCCAAACCTTTGGCCTGTACTATATATAATTTTTATTTTTGGTCATAGAAACAACAGAAAACAACCATAAAAACAACATAAAAATCCCAATGGGATTGTCAAGTGATCTTATGAATCTGTGTTTTTAAAGTTCAAGTCATATTTATATCTTTGTTTAAAATTAAAAAAATTACAAACACACTGGATGCAAAAGCCCTCCAAGTACGAATAAATCGGTTCATGGAAAAAAGAAAAAAAAAAAAAACAGGCTAAGATTTGTCCCCGTTTAAGAGAGCCTTCTCAGAACACGACCCAGGAACCGTCATCCCAAGCAGCCGCTATCAGCTGAACAAAGGCATGAGTGCGACACCCAGCATCAGTTTGGCAGATAATAAAATTATGTTGTGCAAAGTGGAGTGACATCCAAACATTTGGCCAAGTAGTATCATCTGAATAAATGTGTGGGGAACAGAGTGCTACACCTTATGAATAATAACACAGTGTCTTCCTTTAGGATAATTGTGCAGGGCAGAAAAAAAACTAACTCTCAATAGATTTTTTGTGAAAACGGCTGCCACGTACGAACCAGAGGGCAAGAAACAAAAAAGAAAGAAAACCCAAGAAAAACAAGGGGACTCTCACTAACACTAACCTTCTCCTACTGCACTCCTACACATCAGCGAGTCTCCCTAAGAAGGGGCGTGAACAATATATATAAATTAAAGTGTTGGTTCGCTCCTGTACAGTTTTTTTTAAGCGCTGGTTTATTTTGTATAACTAAGGCTTTTTCATACTCTGTAATCTAAAGGAATCAAAAGTCAAATATAGTTCATAGTGATGGGGAATCAATTAATTCTATTTACATATCATTCTATGAAAAAAATAACTGAATCATTGTGTGACCAAATCAGGTCATGAACAGAATTTGTTTATTCATATTTAGATATATAAAATGATTTTGTAGTTAACTACCAATTTAAAACACATCAACACATCACTTTTCATCTGAACTTACCTCAGACACAACAGGCTTATAGTTTTAAATCCCTCTCATCAAACAGTCTCTGTAAATCTATCAGTAATACCTCAGTGTAGACCTTACCACTACACCGCCACAGCTTCTTCTTCTTTATTGTTTTTGGCGACTGGCAACCAACTTATAGGTGAATTACTGCCACCTGCTGGACTGCAGGGTAAATATAACCTTAACTTAGATTCTATCTATTAATCTAGTTTTTTATATAATCAATCAAGGTACTATATATATTTGCAGGTAATTTTCCCCTATGATGTTTTCTAATTTCAGACTCTTTCTTGGTTTCTCTGAGATTTTATTATTCCTTGTCATTTCTTGTCAGTATATGTGTTAATGTCTCAATTTGTCCACATAATTCACATTTACACATCACAGTGTTTTAGCCTATTATACTCAGGTTTAGGCTATATATAATATACAGTCTTATCCAAATGTTTAGGCACCCCTTGATAAATAACAAATTTATTTATTTTTTATCTTAAAAATGTCTCTCTTGGAAACAGAAAAATGCACAATATTTTCAGCAAACATTGGTGCATAGTTACTTTTTATATCATAAATTGAACAAACAAAAAAATTAAAACATTATCGTGGTACTGTGCAAGAGTTTGGGCACCCTAGATAATCAATACTTAGTAACACCTCCTTTGTCAGATATCACAGCCTGCAAACGCTTTTTATAGGCCAGTCTTTCAATTCTTGTACTTGGGATTGTCATCCAATCTTCCTTGCAAAGCGCTTCTAATTCTGTAATATTTTTTGGTCATCTTGCATTCATAGCTCTTTTAATATCTACCCACAAATTTGCAACGTTTAAATCAGGGGACTGTGATGGCCACTCCAAAACCTTCAGCTTGCGTCTCTTGAGGTATTCCATAGTGGATTTCGAGGTATGTATACAGTAGGATCATTGTCCTGTTGTAGAAGCCATCCACTTTTCATCTTCAGCTTTTGTACAGATGGTGTAATGTTTGCTTCAGGAATTTGCTGGTATTTAGTGGAATCCATTCTTCGCTCTACCCGTGCAATGTTTCCTGTGCCACTGGCTGCAACTCAAAGCATGATACTGTAGATCCACCTCCATGCTTAAACGTTGGCAAGGTTTCATTTCATTCCTGAAATGCTGCAGCTTCTTTTCTCCAAACATGCCTTTGCTGATTGTGGCCAAAGAGTTCCATTTTAACTTCATCAGTTCACAGCACTTGTTTCCAAAACGCATCAGGCTTCTGTAGATGTTCTGTTGTATACTTCTGACATGGGATTTTATGATGGGGACGCAGGTAAAGTTTTCTTCTGCTGACTCTTCCATGATGGTCTTGTCTTGTCTGTGCAAGCATTGCTGCACAGTGGAACAGTACACCACCACTCCTGAGTGTGCTAAATCTTCCTGCAGGTTTTTTCAGTAAAATTGGGGGTTTGATTTGTCTTTCTGACCAACAAACAGTTCTCTTCAAGAGTTTTCTTGGTCTTCCAGATCTCATCTTGACTTCCACAGTTCCCTTGAACTTCCATCTTAATTACATTTCTTACTGTGGAAACTGCAAGCTGACAATGCTTTACTATCTTTTTGTGGCCTTCTCCTGCATTGTGGGCATCATTGTGGGACTTCTCCTGCATTGTGGGCTTTCATTTTCAGAGACTTACACAGCTGCTTAGAGGAACCCATGGTTGTTGAGTGTCCACAAGTGTGTGCACAAGGTTTGAAGAGTCAAAGTATTTGTTAAGCTTTGAAATTGGCATTTACTGATGACAGCTGTTGCCATGCATCAGATCTAACGAGCTGATTGAGTTCTGAAGTCTTGTAAAAAGAATCTGAAACTCTGGAACTCTTAAGCCCTATCTACACTGCAGGTATCGATGCCGAATTCTGATTTATTGCCTATATCTGATTTTTTTAGACCATCTGTTGACACGTTCTTTCATTCATTCATTCATTTTCTATACCGCTTAATCCTGTGTTCAGAGTTGCGGGGGACCTGGAGCCTATCCCAGGAGACTTCGGGCACTAGGCGGGGTACACCCTGGACAGGGTGCCAATCCATCGCAGGGCACACACACATACACACACTCACACACCCAATCAAACACTACGGGCAATTTAGGAACGCCAATTAGCCTAACCTGCATATCTTTGGACTGTGGGAGGAAACCGGAGTACCCGGAGGAAACCCACCAAGCACGGGGAGAACATGCAAACTCCATGCACACAGAGACTGGAATTGAGCCTGCCCGGGGAATCGAACCCAGACCCTGGAGGTGCAAGGCGACAGTGCTAACCACAACACCACCGTGCCGCCTACGTTCTTTCAGCTATGACTCGTATCCGATTCAAGTGTTTACACTTGCCATACGATCTGAAGCATTGCACATACTTAAAGGGAGGTTTTTGCTTTACACAATAGCCAAGATGGATGATTGCAAAATATGCTTGACGTTAGCTCTGTGATATATGCAAAGTTCATGGTCAACATGGTTTTGAAACGGAGGAGGAGAGAAAAAACGCCTTAGTTGCAGCCTGTGCATATGCTTCAAATTCAAATAAAATTTTTTTTTGTCACGTACACAGTCATACACAGTACGAAATGCAGTGAAATGCTTGTACGACCGCCAGTGACCTTAAAAATGTCAACAAAAAAAAAACTTATGTGTAAGGAATAAATATTAATAAAAAGAAATACTAACGAAAATAAATTTAACTATTAAAATAAACTGTACAAATAAGGGCACGATAAAAAATATTACAAAATATAGAAATATAGATATTGAAATATAGAAATATTTGAAAGTGGCAGTGGTTGTGCAAATATGCATAAAAAGTGACTTATTAAAGTGTCTTGTGCAATGGTGCAGATATATAAATATGTAGTGCAAGTGTGTATGAATGTGTCCATGATTGTCTCGTCAATGATGGAAGTTTAAAAAGATGTTATTAATCCTGTGCGGTGGTGTGATTGAGAGACCTTATTGCCTGCGGGAAGAAGCTCCTCCTCAGTCTCTCTGTATTGGCCTTTAGGGAGCGGAATCGCTTCCCAGACCGCAAAAGGGAAAGTCCATTGTTGGGATGGCTGAGGTCCTTCACTATCTTCCTGGCTTTGGTCCAGCACCGCTTGCTGTAGATCGAGTGTAGGTCAGGTAGCTCGGTGCGGATGATGCGCTCAGCTGATCGCACCACCCTCTGTAGAGCTCGTCTGTCCTGCATGGTGCTGTTTCCAAACCAGGTCGTGATGTTTCCCATCAGGATGCTCTCTATGGTACAGGAGTAGAAATTCCTGAGCACCTTAGAGGGCAGTCTGAAGTCTCTCAAGCGTCTGAGGTGGTAGAGACGCTGTCAGGCCTTTTTCACCAAAACGCGTGTTGATGTGACAGGACCATGACATGATGCGTGATGTGAACACCGAGGTATCGGAAGCTGTCCACTCTCTCCACTGGGCTCTTGTTGATGACGGGGGTCTGGTAGTTCCTCTCCTGCTTTGTACTAAAGTCCACAATCAGCTCCTTTGTCTTGCTGACGTTCAGGAGGAGATTGTTCCTCTGGCACCAGATTCTCCAGATTTCCAATCTCCTCTAGGTAGGCCAACTCATCATTCTTGGTGATCAGTCCGACCACGACAGTGTCGTCAGCAAACTTGATGGTGGTGGAGTTGGTAGTGGCCACGCAGTCGTGGGTGTACAGAGAGTACAGCAGGGGGCTCAGAACACAACCCTGGGGGGCTCCAGTGCTGAGAGTGAGTGAGGCTGAGACATGTCCGCCCATCCTTACTACCTGTGGTCTGCCAGACAGGAAGTTGGAGATCCACTGACATCCTGCACACCAAACCTGGAACTACTGTCCATCATGTGTCGTCCATTTTATCTTCCACGGGAGTTCACATCAGTCATAATCAGTGCCGTTTACATTCCTCCACAAGCAGACACAGACACTGGCTTATGCGAGCTGCATGAGGCGCTCACACAGCACCAGACACAACACCGGGACGCTGCGCTCATTGTGGCGGGGGATTTTAATAGTGCCAACCTCAAATGCGCAGCCCCGAACTTTTATCAGCACATCACCTGCCCCACCAGGGGCGAAAGGACACTGGACCATTGTTATACCACGGTAAAAGACGGTTACAAGGCACAATCTCGTCCAGCGTTTGGTAAATCCGACCACGCCGCCATCTTCCTCATGCCAAAATGTAAACAAAGGCTGAAGCAGGAAGTTCCGGTCCTGAGGGAGGTCGCGCGCTGGACGGACCAATCGGTGGCTGCGTTACAGGACGCACTCGATGACGCAGACTGGGACATGTTCAGAAACAGCTCCGATGATGACGTCAGCGTGTTTACGGAAGCGGTTGTGGGATTTATTGAAAAGCTGGCAGACGATACGGTAGAGAAAAAGACTATCAGAACATTTCCCAACCAGAAGCCGTGGGTGGATAAAACCATCCGCGATGCTCTGAGATCTCGCACAGCTGCCTACAACACGGGACTTGCGTCGGGGGACATGGAACCGTACAAGGCTGCGTCATATAACGTCCAGAAGGCGGTGAAAGAGGCGAAGCAGCGCTACGGGAGAAAACTAGAGTCACAGCTTCAACAGAGTGACTCTAGGAGTCTGTGGCAGGGGCTAAGAACAATAACGGACTATAAAGCACCAGCATCCGGTATGACGAACGCGGACGCGACTCTGGCAGACGAGCTGAACACATTTTACGCTCGCTTCGAGGCTGCAGCTAAAAACGCTAGCAATGCTAATGCTAACGGCGCTAATGCTAGCGGCGCTAACGGCTGCAGACAGGAAGACACAGCCAGCACCAGGAACGCGCTCATCATCTCCGAGCACGACGTGAGGAGAGCCTTCAAGAGAGTGAACACCAGGAAAGCAGCAGGACCAGACGGCATCTCAGGTCGTATTCTCAGAGCCTGCGCAGACCAGCTAGCACCTGTGTTCACTGAGATATTCAACATCTCTTTATCTCAGTCGGTGATCCCCACATGCTTCAAAGAGTCCATTTTTGTTCCTGTTCCAAAGAAACCACATCCTGCTTCTCTCAATGACTATCGCCCTGTAGCCCTCACCTCAGTAGTGATGATGTGTTTTGAACGCCTTATCAGAGACTTCATCATTTCTTCACTACCCGACACACTGGACCCACTACAGTTTGCATACCGTCAGAACCGCTCCACAGACGATGCAATCTCTCATCTCCTCCACACATCACTCACTCACCTGGACACTAGGAAAGGGAATTATGTTAAAATGCTCTTCATCGACTACAGCTCTGCTTTTAACACAATAATTCCCTCCACACTCACCACCAAGCTGGAGCACCTGGGACTGAGCTCATCTATATGTCAGTGGATCTCCAATTTTCTGACTGGCAGACCACAGGCAGTAAGGATGGGCAGACATGTCTCAGCCACACTCACTCTCAGCACTGGAGCCCCCCAGGGTTGAGTTCTGAGCCCCCTGCTGTACTCTTTGTACACCCACGACTGGCGTGGCCACTACCAACTCCACCTCCATCATCAAGTTTGCTGACGACACCGTCGTGGTCGGACTGATCACCAACAATGATGAGTCGGACTACCTAGAGGAGATTGGAAATCTGGAGAACTGGTGCCAGAGGAACAATCTCCTCCTGAACGTCAGTAAGACAAACGAGCTGATAGTGGACTTTAGTACAAAGCAGGAGAGGAACTACCAGACCCCCGTCATCAACAGGAGCCCAGTGGAGAGAGTGGACAGCTTCAGATACCTCGGTGTTCACATCACGCAGGACCTATCATGGTCCTGTCACATCAGCACCGTGGTGAAAAAAGCCCGGCAGCGTCTCTACCACCTCAGACGCTTGAGAGACTTTAGACTGCCCTCCAAGGTGCTCAGGAACTTCTACTCCTGCACCATAGAGAGCATCCTGACGGGAAACATCACGACCTGGTTCGGGAACAGCACCATGCAGGACAGACGAGCTCTACAGAGGGTGGTGCGATCAGCCGAGCGCATCATCCGCACTGAGCTCCCTGACCTACACTCCATCTACAGCAAGCGGTGCTGGACTAAGGCCAGGAAGATCATGAAGGACCTCAGTCACCCCAGTAATGGACTGTTCTCTTTGTTGCGGTCTGGGAAGAGATTCCGCTCCCTAAAGGCCAACACAGAGAGACTGAGGAGGAGCTTCTTCCCGCAGGCGATAAGGTCTCTCAATCACACCTCCACACAGGACTAATAACATCTTTTAAGCTCACAACACTGACTGGACAATCATGGACACATTCATACACACTTGCACTAAATACTCATACATCTGGACAATTGCACATGTCACCTCCATGCATATTTGCACAACCACTGTCACTTTAATCTTATATTTTTGCAATATTTTATTATGCCCTTATGCACAGTTAATTTTACTAGTTAAAATTATTTCTTTAGTATTTCCTTTTTATTGATTATTTATTTTACGTACAAGCTTTTATTTTCTTTTTTTAAGGTCACTGGCGGTCGTATAAAGCATTTCACTGCATATTATACTGTGTATGATTGTGTATGTGACCAATAAAATTTGAATTTGGTTGCTGCTGTTAGCCTAGCCTAGCCTCTTTTCTTCATTTACGGGAAAGCTTCTCCCAGCGCCCCCGCTGGCCGGGAGCCCATAACTAGGCAACCTAATGTAACCGGTCACTCCAGTTAATCTTTACTCTGCGTTGTGCGAATCTGGCACGGGACACAGGTGGCGGTTCACTGGAAGCATTTAATTTCTTCTCTCTCTGACACATAAAGGAACAAACAGCCTCTGAGTGAGAATTGCCCTTGTTTTCTCTTCCATACAGTTTCATCAGGAAAAGGGCGAATAACAGCAAGTATAATTCAACATATGTAAATAAATTAGAAAATTAAATATAAACATGGAAAACATACCTGACACATAAAGGAACAAACAGCCTCTGAGTGAGAATTGCCCTTGTTTTCTACAAAATAAATGTGATGTACATCATGCGCTTGATTTCCACATGTTTAGGCCAAAATTATTAATATAACATAAAAGAATCATGCAAATACATAAAATAACATTATACACACAAATTCAAGTGAAGATATAGAAATAAAATAATTAATAAAAATAAAGATTAAATTGGATTGATAGGAGTCATGAATAACATTCCTTGTAGCACGGCCACATAAAAGGGACATTTTTAATAACAGGTACATGTAAATGGTTAAAGAACTAATGCTGCTCCCCTGTGCCATAAGATGTGCCCTATCCGGGTTCTATGGTCCCCATTGACAGTGTTGGCCCACAAGGGTAAGCTCTCGCGCGCATGCGCGATCGCTCCGTGAGGGAACCCGGAAGTCGCGTCGGGTCACGTGCACCGTCATAAAGCCGGAACCGGCGAAGGACTCTGGACGGAGAGATGAAGTCAGCACGCTGCATGCCTAGAGAGAGTCTGTGTGATTGCCGAGGGTTACTTTCACTGCAGGAAATTATCTTTCAGGACACTCACAGTTCACCTCTCATTCCGTTTCTCGACCTCCCGGATTTAACATCTTTTACCGGTGAGATCGAGCCATCTCTCCAACTCATCATTTTCATACACCCTACAAATAACACTCATACTGGACTACCATAGGTAAGACTATCCATAGCTTTAGGTGACATCACAGGATTTAAGGGGGAAAGGACTCTCAGGTACTTTTATCAGGTATATGAAATGAACAGTCTGGGTTCGATTCCCCGGCCAGGCTCGATTCCCGTCTCTGTGTGCATGGAGTTTGCATGTTCTCCCCGTGCTTGGTGGGTTTCCTCCGGGTACTCCGGTTTCCTCCCACAGTCCAAAGACATGCAGGTTTAGGCTAATTGGCGTTCCCAAATTGACCGTAGTGTGTGAATGAGTGTGTGAATGTGCGTATGAGTGTGTGCCCTGCGATGGATTGGCACTCTGTCCATGGTGTACCCCGCCTTGTGCCCTAAGCCTCCTGGGATAGGCTCCAGGCCCCCCGCGACCCTGAATAGAAGGATAAAGCGGTATAGAAGATGAAGATAGAAGATGAAATGAACAATTTTTGTGTAAATTCTAACAATTTAACAGGTTAATTTCTATACCTGTTACACTAAGACCTTCATTAACTCAATTCTGTGTTCAAAACAATCTGTGAGGTTTGTTTATTCTCTTAGTTTTCTGCTATAGAATGAAAATTTTATTTTCTTGTATTGTACTTTGACATTAGTTTAAATGTCGCACACAAATTTAAAATATTTACATCAGAATCAACATTATGAATGCCCAGTTTGTGCTCTATGTAAATCAGTGAAATTTGGTAAAGGTTTTTTTGGTAAAAATTTAGGAAGAGTCCTGAAGCACTGCAGGTCTTCAGAAAGGCCTCAGATCCCTGAGTAATCCTCGTTCCAGGAGCTGACTTGAGTTAGCTTAAAATGGGGAAGGCTGAATTAAGGGCTGTGGCTATCGAATATTTTAGTAATCGAGTATTCTACCAAAAATTTTATTGATTAATCGAGTAATTGGATGAAATTAAACAGCAATGAAAAATATATAACTGAAACAAAGATAAATTGGTTTTCTTTTTAGAAAAATAAACTTTTATTTTTTAAATGCATACAGCATTTTATCAAAAATAAACATTGTCATTATTCACAATACAAGTACAAGGAATAGCTTAAAGTTGACTGTAATGAATTAAGTACATTACAGTGCCATCCATTCTTATTTTAAAACCTTTTCTCAGATGCAAAAACAAAAAAAAGTTATTTCAAATGACTTTAAGTAACAAAAAGACTAAGACACACATTAAAATAATTTTTTATAATTTTATTGCTCCTTTCCAGTTTGCAGCCAGCAACAGAATGCTCCCTCAAATCAATACACAGCTAACTGTTTGCGTCTCCTTCCGATTTGAAGGTGACGTACTGTAAGCACTTCTTCGTCTGTGTTTACCAGCGGCTTGCATCCGGAAGCGCGCTGTGTCACGACAAACAAATAATTGCACAAAATCATAACCCAAGCTTTAAAAAATTATTAAAAGAAGCTTCGAGGCAAAAGATTTAGCCTTTTTTTGTAATTCAAATTACTCTAGGAAGTATTTCAGCCCTAGCTGAATTATTTGCATTTGAATGTTGTCTGACATTGTAAAGCACATACAGTAACTCTAAAACAACAACAACAGAGAACGAATAGCAAATTAGGAGTCCCTGATTATACTGGATAAATATTACAAAATCCCTGAAAAAATCCTATGAAACATTTACATAAATGTAATTTTCTATTCTGAAAGGCTATTTCTCCAGTTATTTCTATATAAACAGATGTAGGCTATATAACTATTCATTCTTTGTACAAATAAAATTGTCAGCTCAATCGTCTCTCTAAACAACATTTTATAAATTTATTTCTTATTTTTCATTACTCATTATTGTACAGTAAATGTCAATAGCTCTGGTACTGGTTTTTCATGTTTGTTGTACAAATTATTCAGGTATGAAAATTACTATCAGCGTAGTATTTCTACTATACAACATATTATAACTTATTATGACTTATACCCCTATCTCACCTACGCGGTTTAACGCGGTGGCCATAAGTAATGATTCACCGTGAGTTTTTGCCACTGTGAGTACGTTTCCATCTTTCTGTACAAAAAAATGAAATGCTTAATTTTTTTGTCGGTCCTTGAGGAAGCTTGCGGTCCTTACAGAACTTAACTTCAGAACTTCCGCTACGGAACGCCAGCGGAATGACGGCGGGCAATCACGGCGACTCACGGTGCCTAACTCCGCATCTCACCGTGAGTCAAACCGCATAGGTGAGATAGGGGTATTAAGCTCTACTTAATTGCAGCTGTTTTGCACAATGTCCATTTGCGCCACCTGGCGGCATTTATTTTTATTATTATTATTTTTTTTTTATAGCGCTTTTAACAATTGACATTGTCTCAAAACAGCTTTACACAATCAAAAGAATTATTTAAGTTTGTATGGAATGTGAATGTGTATGAATCAAAATGTTCAGATATTCCCTGGTGAGCAAGCCCGAGAGCGACATTGGCAAGGAAAAACTCCCTGAGATGGTAATAGGAAGAAACCTTGAGAGGAACCAGCCTCGACAGGGAACCCATCCTCATCTGGGTGAAACAGATAGCAGGAAATGATCTGCATTTATACAGTGTTAGGTTCAGCTATAATAGTTGATGTTAATTGATGTTGTAATAGTTGATGTAAAATGGAGTCCAGTAGTTATTCGAGACTCAGATAGACTTGTAGAAAGTTCCAGTCCTGAACTATCGAATTGTCAAATCCTCAGAGAAACAGCTAACAACACCAGTCGGGGCCAGAACCATCTTCTAAGTAGATAGAATCATCCCCAGACACCAGGCGCATCCTAAAGAGACACACCATGCGATGAGACCTCCAACCAGAAACCGGGCACCAGGATGGATCAGACAGGTCCGGAGGGCAGAGGGAGTCTGGATCACTGGCAGCTCAGGAACCACATGTGTAGCTCGACAGAGAGAGAGAGAGAAAGAGTGAAAGGGGGAGAGAGGAAAGAGAAAGAGGGGGAGGAGGAGAAGAGGAGGAAGTATTGCAATTAGGTATGGTCACAGTCACAATGTCTAATGTGAATGTATATTTACTGTAGAGTGCAAGCAGGGACTCCGGCAGCATACAGCATAACTAAAAGGGAGAGCCAGAAGGAAACACAAACATGAGGGCTCCCTGAGATGTAAAGCAAACAATCACCTCACCTCAACCTGAGTGATCAAATGAGACTGAGGAAGACAGCATCTAAACATACCAGTTCACCATAATACTCTACGTCCATGAGTCCCCCAGATCTGCTCCTTTACCTTTTGGCAAATCTATTTATAAAAATGCTTGGCTAAATAAATAGGTTTTGAGCCTAGACTTAAACACTGAGACTGTGTCTGAGTCTCGAACACTATTTGGAAGACTATTCCATGAGAAAAAGCTCTGCCCCCAGCTGTAGTTTTCATAATACGCGGTACTGATAAGCAGCCTGCATCCTTTGACCGAAGTAGGCGTGGCGGATCGTAAGACACTAGCAGTTCGCTCAGATACTGCGGGGCGAGACCATTTAATGCCTTATATGTCAAGAGTAGTATTTTAAAATCAATGCAAAATTTCACAGGGAGCCAATGCAGTGAAGATAGGATAGGGGTGATGTGCTCATATCTTCTGGTTCTAGACTCTCGCTGCTGCATTCTGGACTAGCTGAAGCTTGTTTATGCACCTAACTGAACAACCAGACAGTAAGGCATTACAATAGTCCAACCTAGAAGTGATAAAAGCATGAACTAGTTTTTCTGCATCGTTTAGCGACAATATATTTCTTATTTTGGCGATATTTCTGTGGTGAAAGAATGCTATCCTGGTGATATTATCTACATGAGCTTCAAATGAAAGGCTGGAATCTATAATCACGCCGAGGTCTTTTACTGTTGCACTTGACGGAACAGAAAGGCCATCTAAAGTTACGGTGTGATCTAAGATTTTACTTCTAGCTGTATGCGGTCCTATGACTAGAACTTCTGTCTTATCCGGATTAAGCAGAAGGAAGATAATTAGCATCCAATTTCTTATGTCCTGCACACATTGCTCAACTTTAGTAAGATGGTTTTTCTCATCAGGTTTTGTTGAGACGTATAGCTGTGTGTCGTCAGCATAACAATGAAAACTAATACCATGCTTACGGATTATGTTGCCCAGAGGAAGCATGTAAAGGGAAAAAAGCAGTGGGCCTAAAACTGAACCCTGCGGGACGCCAAACTCCACTAGAGAACATGCAGAATAATCACCATTTAAGTCTACATACTGATAACGATCGGTCAAATAGGATCTGAGCCAGGAGAGGGCTGTACCCTTAATTCCTACTACATTTTCTAATCTGTGAAGGAGAATAGCATGATCAATAGTGTCAAAAGCTGCACTGAGGTCGAGTAATACAAGCATAGTTACACAACCCTGATCAGAGGCCAATAGGAGGTCATTTACTACTTTAACGAGTGCTGTTTCTGTGCTGTGATGAGGCCTAAATCCTGACTGATACAGTTCATGTATGCCATTTCTATGTAGATATGAGCATAGCTGCTCCGCTACTATCTTTTCCAGAATCTTAGAGATAAAGGGGAGGTTTGATATTGGCCTGTAATTGGACAGCTGACAGGGGTCGAGGTCAGGTTTCTTAATTATTGGTTTGATAACTGCTACTTTAAAAGATTTTGGAACATAACCAATGCTGAGTGAGGAATTAATTATTCTCAACACTGGTTCTGTTATTACCGGTACTATCTGTTTAAGAAAATGTGTCGGTATAGGATCTAATATACAGGTTGATGAATTTGCAGAAGAGATGAGTGAATTTACAGTAGTTCATTCTCTTCAAGAGGAGTAAAGTATTCTAGGTTTGAATCTGACATGGCTAGGTTAACATCTGTATCAATTACATTGTTTGGTTTCAAAGCCTCAATTTTATGCCTGATATTTACAATTTTATTATTAAAAAAGTTCATGAAGTCCTCACTATTGCATGATGTTGTGGAGATTTCTGTAGTGGTCTTATTTCTGGTTAATTTGGCTACGGTATTAAATAAAAATCTAGGATTATTTTTATTTTCTTCTATAAGAGTGGAGAGATACGTTGATCTAGCTACACTATGAGCTTTCCTATAGTTCAGGATGCTCTCTTTCCATGCTATTTGAAATACCAACAATTTAGTTTGACTCCATTTACGCTCTAATTTCCGAGTAGTCTGTTTTAAAGTGCGCGTGTGATCGTTATACCAGGGAGCGTGTTTCTTATCTCTAATAATTTTTCTTTTAGCTGGAGCTACATTATCTAAGGTACAACGAAGTGTCGACTCTAAATATTCAGTCGCCTGATCGAGTTCTGTGGGGTCAGACGGTGGCCTAATCGAAGTTGGTAACTCTGGGAGATTACTGATAAAACTCTGTGTGGTAGTTGATGTGAATGTACGTTTAATACGGTAGCGCGGTGCTGTGCGTACATTATCACTGTGACACACTTGAATGGAGACAAGATAGTGATCTGAGATAATTTCAGACAGTGGAATTGTGAATACATTTCTTATAATTAATCCGAAGAATATTACTAAATCTAAAGTGTGACCTGCTTTATGAGTGGGTCCTACTACACACTGATTTACGCCTATGGAGTCCAGTATGGATATAAATGCTGTTCTCAGAGGGTCTTCTGGATTCTCAAAATGAATGTTAAAATCTCCAGCAATTAACACTTTGTCTACAGAAACGACCAGGTCTGAGATGAAATCCGCAAATTCACTAAGAAATTCAGAATACGGCCCTGGAGGTCTGTAAATTATAATTAGTGGAATCGACTGAGCTGATTTAATATACTTAAATAGACTTATGTTACTATAGAGAATTTCAAATGAGTTAAATTTGTGTCCGTGTTTTTGTACGATAGACAGATTATCATTATGAATAACTGCGACGCCTCCTCCTCTACCAGTTAACCGAGGCTGGTGTATGTAGCTGTATCCAGGAGGACTACCTTCATTTAGAGCTACATACTCATCCTGTTTAACCCATGTTTCAGTTAAACAGAGTATATTAAATGTCTGATCTGTGATAATTTCATTAACAATAACTGCTTTTGATGCGAGAGATCTAATATTTAACAATCCTAGCTTCAGATCAGAGGTGCCGGCTGCGCATTCAGTATGATCGGAGTTTGTGGACTTTATGTTAATTAAATTATTGAAACAGACTTTCTGAGTCTTTCTACATTTTTGCTTAGATCGGGGAACAGACACAGTCTCAATATGGTGAACCCTGAGTGACGACTCTATGCAGCTAGCAGACGGTTGGTTTAGCCTGTCTGTCTGCTCCCTGGCCTGGGCTCTGGATTGTCACCGATTAACTAGGCCTCTACTGAGACTATGAGCTATACTACAGGAAATGAGAACAGCACCTTCCCGAGTGGGATGGACACCGTCCCGCCCTAACAGGCCAGCTTTGCCCTCAAAGGTCTTCCAATTATCTATGTAGCCCACATTATTTTTGGAGCACCACCTGGACATCCAGCGGTTCAGCGACCATAACCTGCTGTAAGCTATGTCACCACGTCCCATTGGGATGGGACCAGAGCATACTACTTCATCTGACATTGCCTTCGCTAATTTAAACAGCTCTGTAAAGTTACTCTTGCTAACCTCTGACTGACGAAGGCGTATATCGTTAGCTCCAGCATGTACCACTATCTTAGAGAACCTGTGCTGTCCTAGAGCCCTAAGATTACCTGCTATGTCCGGTGCTCTGGCTCCCGGGATACACCTAACCACTGCCGCTGGTGCCCCTAAAGGTCTATAGCTAATGTCATTTCACGAATGACTTTGAAATGCAACTGATTTACAGTATTTTGCTGGCTGTCGTTTTGCCACTGCAGTAATGGGCATTCTGGTTCACTGTAAGCCAGTTTTGTTTAGATAATTAATCAGGGTAGTATATATTTTTCCCGGTCATTTTCCCTAGAATGCTTTCTATTTTCAGCCTCTTGCATGGTTTCTCTGAGATTTTATCTTTCCTCATTGTATCGTTTGCAGTTTGTCAGTATATTTGTTATTGTCTCCATTTGTCCACAGAATTCACATTGGATTTAGTTTATACTAATATACTATTATACAGACACTGGTGTTGTCCTGTGTGCCCTATTCTTAGCTGTGCTAAAATTATTTCCTCTCTTCTGTTTCTGCCACATACTTCCCTCTTTTTATTTGCTGTTAAATTTTATGCAAATGTCTGCCTGTTTCATCCCATCTTTCTTTGCCATATTTTATTCACATGATCTTTAATTATTTTCTTGAATTCTGCTTTATTCGCTGGGATTTCTATTTGAAATATGACCTTGCTGCAAATTTGCCACACATATGTTTGCCAAAAGTTTAACATTTTTGTAAACTTTGAAAATCCAATCAACTTTAATCCTGTTTATTGTCTGCCAAGTGGTCACTTACATAATAAACTGCTATATTTACTCACATACACTGAATACCCAGATAGCACACACACGTCGCGGAGACGTCTATGCGACGTCGTCTTTTTCATCTAGCAGATGTCTGGCAGAGGGCGTTTGCTCATCTGGAAGACATCGCCGAGACGTCCATGCCGATGTTAAAACAACGCTTAGCCTACATATTTAAGACGTAAATTAATTAAAACAACCTTGATCTGCTCTTTAGACGATGTTAATCAGATGTTTATACATCTGAAAATGTCAGATAGACGTCGTGTTACAATGACCAAATATGATAAATAAATAAACCACACTCTCAACTAATAATAAAACACAGATTCGTTTATTTTTATAAAAAATACATTTAATAACAAGTAAGCATTTGATTAATTTATACAAAAACGAGCAAACGAGATAACAGAAACTTACAAATGAGGTCTCAATTTGAAAAGATGTACAAAACATAAAACACCACAAATAAGTATTAATCATAGAAAAAAAATTAAACACCAACAGAAACATTTTGTACTTCGTTATGACTTTTAGGCCTTGTTCATACGGGCGTTAAATTTTTGGATAAACGAACGAGCTCAGAACGTCCTATACGTTGATGTTGCGTTTTGTAGTGCCGCTCGATTGATTTCTACACTGGTGTTCGTTTGTCTCTGTCTAACGACAGCCTGCAGCCCAAATTGTAGTTTGTGTGTTTAACCTGTGGGGGCAGTGTGTCGGGAACTGGATATGAAAGCCCTTGTCATTTTATTTGAGGTGCCTCCTTTTAATATGGACCATTTTGCTATATTAGACATTAATCTTATTGTTAAATTTTTTTTTATTAAATTATTATATTTTATATAATATATAAAAAATGCTTAAGTTTTATTTTTTAAGCATTTTATTTTTGCCTTTTTTCCGCATTTCCCTCTGTATAGCATGAAGGATCATGGGATATATCCGGTCCTCCGAAGCGTAAAATGGATGTGGAGAAAACGAACTAGACACAGTTTCCTTGCGTTCGTTGGGATTTGAAAAAGCTGCATGCAACGTTTTTTTAACGCCGTATAAACGTGCAGTCGGACAAACGCACGTCACCAAAGCCCGTGTGAACACCGTCATTGACTCCTATGTGTAGAAAACCCTCTGTGCTTCATCCGCGATCACCGGACGCTACGAACGGCAGAAAAATGGTCGATTTTAACGCCCGTGTGAACAAGGCCTTAAATATGACCAATAGATAAGGTTGGTCAGGAGACTCTTGAAGTCAGGTGCAGACAGGACACTTTTAAGTCACAAACTGCTGTGAAAAAAAAAACTCCGAAACCAGAACAGAACCACAGATTAAGCACGCGCATATAACCGTCGGTATTTTAAGTGGGATTAAAAGTACAAGAAATAGCTTAGCGAAGGAAATCTTTGATGAATTTTTCAGCATCTGATTCTGTCGGAGACTGAAGGATTGGATTTCTTATACTGTAGGTGAAGCCGTAAGTTAAAAGTAACAATTACAATAATTTAATAAATATAAACCAGTCTTTTCCCAATTACACTTAATTAACGTCAGATATTCTTCTGAATAAACCTACGGAAGCCCGTTTCCTCCACTAAATAAATAAAAATAAATAAAAAAAATTCACGTATTTCCCCTAGACGTTGTATAGATGTAAAGACGATGTATCGTTTAACAGCTCAAACAGGCGAACTACAGATGATCAATATACGACTATAAAAAAACGAACGCGATGTTTACCAGATGATACGCTCTTTAGCAGACGTCTCCGCGACGTAACTGTGCTATCTGGGTATGAACTTACCTCAGACACATCAAGCTGATCGTTTTAATTCAGCACCAAATGAGGGAAGGTAACGCGGAGGAAAATACTTTCTTCCTTTGGTGTTTTTTTTTTTGGCAGTTGACAAACAACATAAGTGTGCATTACCGCCACCTAGTGGAATGGAATGATCAATTTACAGTGGTGTGAAAAACTATTTGCCCCCTTTCTGATTTCTTATTCTTCTGCATGTTTCTGCTCATCAAAAACAGTTAACTATTAGTCAAAGATAACATAATTGAACACAAAATGCAGTTTTTAAATGAAGGTTTACGTTATTAAGGGAGAAAAAAACTCCAAATCTACATGGCCCTGTGTGAAAAAGTGATTGCCCCCTTGTTAAAAAATAACTTAACTGTGGTTTATCACACCTGAGTTCAATTTCTGTAGTCACCCCCAGGCCTGATTACTGCCACACCTGTTTCAATCAAGAAATCACTTAAATAGGATCTACCTGACACAGAGAAGTAGACCAAAAGCACCTCAAAATCTAGACATCATGCCAAGATCCAAAGAAATTCAGGAACAAATGAGAACAAAAGTAATTGAGGTCTATCAGTCTGGTAAAGGTTATAAAGCCATTTTTAAAGCTTTGGGACTCCAGCGAACCACAGTGAGAGCCATTGTCCACAAGTGGCAAAAACATGGAACAATGGTGAACCTTCCCAGGAGTGACCGGCCGACCAAAATTACCCCAAGAGCGCAGAGACAACTCATCCGAGAGGCCACAAAAGACCCCAGGACAACATCTAAAGAATTGCAGGCCTCACTTGCCTCAATTAAGGTCAGTGTTCACGACTCCACCATAAGAAATAGACTGGGCAAAAACGGCCTGCATGGCAGATTTCCAAGGCGCAAATCACTTTTAAGAAAAAAAAGAACATTAAGGCTCGTCTCAATTTTGCTAAAAAACATCTTAATGATTGCCAAGACTTTTGGGAAAATACCTTGTGGACCGACGAGACAAAAGTTGAACTTTTTGGAAGGTGCGTGTCCCATTACATCTGGCGTAAAAGTAACACAGCATTTCAGAAAAAGAACATCATACCAACAGTAAAATACGGTGGTGGTAGTGTGATGGTCTGGGGTTGTTTTGCTGCTTCAGGACCTGGAAGGCTTGCTGTGATAGATGGAACCATGAATTCTACTGTCTACCAAAAAATCCTGAAGGAGAATGTCCGGCCATCTGTTCATCAACTCAAGCTGAAGCGATCTTGGGTGCTGCAGCAGGACAATGACCGAAAACACACCAGCAAAACTAAGAAATGCAGAGGAATTGTGGCATGTAGTACAATTGTCACAGTTCAGAGATGCACAAGAAAGATTAAACTTCAATCATTTTTGTTTAAACGGTAAATTCATTACTTTGTAAAGATGAATGATGACACTGCTATTTTTTTTAAACAGACTAATATTAGTTTTTCTTCACTTTCTTTTCATTCATTCATTCATTCATTCTCTATACCGCTTAATCCTGTGTTCAGGGTCGCGGGGGACCTGGAGCCTATCCCAGGAGACTTCGGGCACTAGGCGGGGTACAATCCATCGCAGGGCACACACACATACACACACTCACACACCCAATCACACACTACGGGCAATTTAGGAACACCAATTAGCCTAACCTGCATATATTTGGACTGTGGGAGGAAACCGGAGTACCCGGAGGAAACCCACCAAGCACGGGGAGAACATACAAACTCCATGCACACAGAGACGGGAATCGAGCCTGGCCGGGGAATCGAACCCAGACCCTGGAGGTGCAAGGCGACAGTGCTATCCACTACACCACCATGCCGCCTTCTTCACTTTCTGTAAACTAATAATCCAATTAGCACATTTTTCTTTTTGTTGTGATAGAACAGAATAGAATGTGCAGGGTGTCCAATGCATTTGTGTGATTTAAATGAAAAGTTATCATTTGAATATGGAGCTTTACTCACTTTTTTCAACACACTGCTATTATTTTGAACACAACTGTAGATACCACAAACTCAGATCACACTGAATGCGCAGCTGGTACCTCTGATCTGAAGCTAGGACTGTTAAATATTAGATCTCTCGCATCTAAAGCATTACTGTAAATGATATTAATCACTAGATTAAACAGGACGGGTATGTAACTTTAAATGAAGCTAGTCCTCCAGCAGGTGTATTCCAGTTACATACACCAGCCTTGGCTAACTGGAAGAGGAGTATCTGATAAACTGACTATCGTAAAAAAAAAAAAAAACACTTACACAAATTTAATGAATTTGAAGTTCTCTATAGTAACATAAGTGTAGCTACAAATATGAAGTCTGTTCAGTTGATCCCACTAATTATCATTTACAGACCCCCATGGCCGTGCTCTGAATTTCTTAGTGAATTTGCAGATTTCCTCTCAAACCTAGTCATTTCTGTAGACAAAGCATTGATTGTATTTTGAGATTGCTTGAGATTTTAATATTCATTCTGAGAATCCAAAAGACCCTCTGAGAACAGCATTTATGTCCATACTGGACTCAATAGGAGTAAATCAATGTGTAGTAGAACCCAAAATAAAGCAGGTCACACTTTAGATTTAATGATATTCTTCGGATTAAGTATAAGAAATGTATTCACTATTTCACTGTCTGAAGTGACTCAATTAAAGTGCGTCATAGTAATAATGTATGCACGCAGCGCTACCATATTAAACGTACATTCACATCAACTACCACACAGAGCTTTATCAGTAATCTCCCAGAGTTATCAACTTTGATTGGATCACCGTCTGACTTCACAGAACTCGATCAGGCGACTGAATATTTAGAGTCGATGTTCCGTTATACCTTAGAAAATGTAGCTCCAGTTAAAAAAAATATTAGAGATAAGAACCTCCCTGGTATAATGATCACACACGCAATTTAAAACAGACTGCTCGGGAATTAGAACGTGAATGGCATCAAAATTAATTGTTGTTATTCCTAATAGCATGGAACTATCCTAAACTATAGAAAAGCTCTTAGTGTAGCTAGATCAACATATCTCTCCACTCTTATAGACAATAACAAAAATAATCCTAGATTTTTATTTAATACTGTTACAAATTAACCAGAATATTGACCACTGCAGAACTCTCTACAACAATATTGTGCAATAGTGAGGACGACTTCAAAACTTTTTCAATAATAAGATTGTAAATATTAGGCATAAAATTGAGGCTTTGAAACCAGACAATGTAAATGATGCAGATGTTAACCTAGCCATGTCAGTTCGGAACCTAGATAGAATACTTTACTCCCCTTGCAGAGAATTAACTAATTTCCCTCATCTCTCCTGCAAATTCATCAACCTGCATATTAGATCCTATACCGGCATATTTTCTCAAACAGATACAGATAACAGAAACCTAGTTGAAAAAAATGTAATTCTCCACTCAGCAGTAAGTGTTCTAAAATCTTTTTAAATTAGCATTTATTAAACCGATAATTTACGAGTCTGACCTCGGCCCTTGTCAGCTGTCCAATTACAGACCGATATTAAACCTTCACTTTATCTCTAAGATTCTGGAAAAGATAGTAGCGGAGCAGCTATGTTCATATCTACATAAAAATAGCATACACAAACTGTATCAGTCAGGATTTAGGCCTCATCACAGCACAGAGACAGCACTCGTTAAAGTAGAAAATGACCTTCTATTGGCCTCTGATCAGGTTGCATTAAGGGAACAGCCCTCTCCTGGCTCAAATCTTATTTGATTGATCATTATCAGTATGAGGATTTAAATGATTATTCTGCACGTTTCCAGTGGAGTTTGGTTTTTCCAGTTTTAGGCCCCCTGCTTTTTTTCCCCTTTACATGCTTCCTCTGGGCAACATAATCCATAAGCATTATATTGCCATTATATTTAATGGTAATGCTGACGACACACTGACATCTCAGCAAAACCAGATGAGAAAAACCAGCTTACTAAAGTTGAGCAATGCGCAAAGGATATGAGAGACTGGATGCTAATTAACTTCCTTCTGCTCGATCCCACTAATTATCATTTACAGACTCCCAGGGCCGGACTCTGAATTTCTCTGTGAATTTGTAGATTTCCTCTCAAACCTAGTCATTTCTGTAGATAAAGCATTGATTGCTGGAGATTTTAATATTCATTTTGAGAATACAGAAGACCCTCTAAGAACAGCATTTAGGTCCAAGAAAAAAAAGCAGTGGGCCTAAAATCGAACCCTGTGGAACACCAAACTCCACTAGAGAATGTGCAGAATAATCACCATTTAAATCTACAAACTGATATCCTGAAGTTCTAGTCATAGGACCGCATGCAGCTAGAAGCAAGATTTTAGATCACACTAACTTTAGATGTCCTTTTTGTTCTATCTAGAGCAACAGTAAAAGACCTCAGTGTGATTATAAATTCTAGTCTTTCATTTAAAGCTCATGTAGATAACACCAGGATAGGATTCTTTCACCTCAGAAATATTGCCAAGTTAATGAATATATTGTCATTAAACGATGCAGAAAAACTAGTTTGTGCTTTTATCAGCTCTAGGTTGGGCTATTATAACACCTTACTGTCTGGTTCTTCAAGTAGGTGCATAAATAAGCCTCAGTTAGTTCAGAATGTTAGCAGCAAGAATCCTCACTAGAACCAGAAGAAACAAGCACATCACCCATCTTATCTTCAACTCATGTTTCCCTGTGAAACTTCGCATTGATTTTAAAATACATCTTTTGATATATAAAGCATTAAATGGTCTCACGCCACAGTATCTGAGTGAACTGCTAGTGTCTGACGATCCGCCACGCCTACTTCGATCAAAGGATGCAGGCGGCTCGTCAGTACCACATACAGTGGGTGCACAAGCAGTATGTGACTTCTAGCGTCGCTGCGTATGGCGTCAGCATTTGGGTTTGTGTGTTTGCTGGCTTTTACCGCTGAGTGGCGCTATATAACTATAGACTGACGCCTCAGGCATCAGTTCGTTCTCTCCAGGCTTAATGACGTGCAGGTCATCCACAGCCGCACGTCGTTGCAGATAAAACAAAGCGAAACATTGTAATTAAACGAATTCATAATCACAGTAGTAACATTACAGTACAAATTTATAATTAAAATTAAATTCATTTTTTTAAAATCACTTTTTCACACAGGGCCATGTAGATTTGGAGTTTTTTTTCTCCCTTGATAATGTAAACCTTCATTTAAAAACTGCATTTTGTGTTCAATTATGTTATCTTTGACTAATAGTTAGTGGTTTTTGATGAGCAGAAACATTTAAGTGTGACAAACATGCAAAAGAATAAGAAATCAGGAAGGGGGCAAATAGTTTTTCACACCACTGTATACTCATAGAAAGCGAAATATCTGCTTTTATATAAACTAATGAAAAAAAATTATTAGATTATGTAATTCGTATGAAAAGTGAATTATAGGCGCACTCACTGCTGCGGAGACGACGAGATGCCATGATCACCTTCAGCAGCACAGCCGAAACCAAAGGAATCACTAATTTATCAATGAATTATTAAAATGGTCAGAGTGAGTTTCCTGGCTGTTTTAACAAATATTTTAAGTAGATAACAGTAGCCCACATTTACAAAAGCATTTTTACTTATATAAAACTATAAAAGAAATAATCCTGCATTCATTTTTAGGTGGGCCCGCTGCCACAGTTCTTCAGTAACAAACCTATAAAACATGTACATCTGTATGAAAAAATTGTTTAAATGTGATCAGTGATTTATGTAAATGACTCAGTTTAGATGTAAGTAAATGCTCCTTGCTAGGGACGCGCTAATGACGATTTGGTCTGCTGTGTGGAGGCTCGCCCGTGAGAGGTAGAGTTAGTACTGTATATCATGACTGAAATACAGCGGCTCACATCGGCATGCGTTTCTCCCAGCGCCGCATAGACAACGCTTATTTAACACCTATAATATGTGCTTGCTGTATTTCTGGGAAAAGAGAAATCTAATCTCTCATATCGGCGCGCGCGTTCATCTGACTTTAGATCAATAATCGGCAAAGTTAAAGAGCGCACAAGCGCTGCGGGATCACGCAAACATTTAACTGTACATTCACTAAAAGGTTTATTCACAACCACGTTTCAGCCATTCACACACATGCATTGTGCTGTTGTTTGTACACACTTTCAGTTTTTCCCCTTCTACTCTCCTCTTTCATCAAAAATGCTTCCGATATGAGCCGACATGAGCAGATTTGTTTCAGTCAGAATATTTATCAATCATAAAGAGAGGCGACATATACTTGCTGATTAAACACTGCATTTTTAAAGTGAAAGCGCGCGATGTGAGCAGCTTTAATTATTGATAATTAAATCATTATTAAATGGTGGACATAAACAGCAAAAAGAATAATATTATTTTATTATTATTATCATGTTCTTTTGCTGTTTGAGCGTCTGTGGATTCCAAAATTTACATTTTTACCGTTTTTTAATCACTGGAATGGAAGAGATAGAAAGTTTCCTCATCATAACGTGCCTTGTATTGTTTTTAATCGCTCGATACACGACCCATAATTTTTTACTCTATTTTACAAAGGGTAAATACACATGGAATAATTTTATTTGGTTTGTTTATTTATAAATAAAATCTAAAATTAAAAGTAATTAAAAACAGTGTAGAGTGATTAATAACACTACATGTTATGGTAAGAAAAATCTCATTCCAGGGATTCCAGGGATTTTAGTTTCTCCGAATGTATACTGTAGGTGAGAACAGCTATTCACATTTGGGGAGGTGTATATTATTTGCATTTGTATGTGTCTGACTTCGCAAAGCATACCTGTAAAACCTGTTTAAATGTAAATGCTTCTCGCTGCGCTCCTCGCTGCGCTGATTGGGGGAGGGACCATAAAATTTGCGTTAGATGTTATACAGCAGCGCTTGTTTTTGTGTTATCAAGTACGGGCTAATGCTTAACAGTTGCGCAATTATATTTCTATTCAGTAAAGAAAAACACTATTGTTATTATTTGAATACATACTGTGCAGCTGTGAGAATTGTGGCAGGAATATAATGCCCTACGATTCACATTCATTTACAATATGTGCGTCAATGTCCAACTTAAACCAAGCATGCGTTGCCACGCTTGGATGCTCAGTAGTGTGCAATGCAGCAAGTGCAAGCCAAATGCGAACAAATAACGAAATAAGAGAGCTTGATTATACTGCATAAACATCATTCAGTACAACTGAATCGCAGAAAAAAATCTACGGTTAACGAATTAAGATGGTTATACAGCAAAAATATTATTTAGTACAACGAAATCTCTGGATCCTTTATGAGACGGCATAAATATTTAATACAACAAATTAAATATTTTGGTTTATATTCTGGTTTATATTATATGGTTAATGTATTTTGGTTTATATTGCAAACGAATAACGAATCAAGAGCCTGTGATTATATTGCATAAATATTATTTTGTACAGACAAATGTCTGAAAAAAAACAGATTTTTTTTTACCACAAATCTCTCAAAAATAGTAAGATGTATTTTGGTTTTATACTGCCAACGAAAAACGAATCCAGGGCCTGTAATTATATTGCATAAATATTATTTTGCACAAATAAATCTCTGAAAAAATATTTTATTCACAAATGTAAGACAATATATTTTGGTTCAGTGCCAGACGAAGTGCGAACGAATAATGTAATGAGAGGCCCCGATTATACTGCATACATCTTTTTTATTGATTTATTTTTTTAATTATCTATTATGGAAGTTTGCTCTATTTGTTTTAGTTATTTCTATAATTAAATCTTGATGTCTTAAACTCTAACAACTGTAAGTATTGTCGAAATAAATTTTTTTAAAAAGCCCTAGTGCTGTTGTTTGTGCTGTTTTCTTTAATAATAACACTAAACAGATAAAAACAGAGAGTCTGTCTAAACAAAATAAAACCAATGTTTTCTAACTCATATTTTTTAAATATAAACATAAACATCATTCAGTACAACTGAATTGCAGAAAAAATCAGCAAAAATATAATTTAGTACAACGAAATCTTTGGATCCTTGATGAGACGGCATAAATATTTAATACAACAAATTAAATATTTTGGTTTATATTTTGGTTTATATTATATGGTTAATGTATTTTGGTTTATATTGCAAACGAATAACGAATCAAGAGCCTGTGATTATATTGCATAAATATTATTTTGTACAGACAAATATCTGAATTTTTTTATTTTTTTATTTTTTTTTAAACAAATCTCTCAAAAATAGTAAGATGTATTTTGGTTTTATACTGCAAACGAAAAACAAATCCAGAGCCTGTAATTATATTGCATAAATATTATTTTGCACAAATAAATCTCTGAAAAAAACAGATATTTTATTCACAAATGTAAGACAATATATTTTGGTTCAGTGTCAGATGAAGTGCGAGCAAATAATGTAATGAGAGGCCCCGATTATACTGCATACATCTTTTTTTATTGATTTATTTTTTTATTATCTATTCTGGAAGTTTGCTCTATTTGTTTGTTATTTCTATATTTAAATCTTGATGTCTTAAACTCTAACAACTGTAAGTATTGTCGAATTAAATTTTTTTAAAAAGCCCTAGTGCTGTTGTTTGTGCTGTTTTCTTTAATAATAACACTAAACAGATAAAAACAGAGAGTCTGTCTAAACAATATAAAACCAATGTTTTCTAACTCATATTTTTTTTATATTTATAGTTTTTCATGTTTGTCGGACACAGTACTTGGATGTGTAAATTATCATAATTGTAGTATTTCTTCGCCACAACATATTCTTATGACTTTATTATGACTTAAGATCTGAATATATTTAAAAACCGAGACGACGGAAAATGTCAATTTGCGCCACCTGGCGGTCATTTCACGAATTATTTTGAAATGCTACTGGTTTATTTTGGCCGCTGCCGCGTTTCCACGGCGGTGAGCGCGACGGTAATGAGCACTCTGGTTGTCCACCTACTGTATTATGAAAATTACAGCAGGGGGCAGATCCTTTTCTTACAAAGCCCCAAAGTTATGGAATAGCCATCCAAATAGTGTTCGGGACTCAAACACAGACTAAGTGTTTAAGTCTACGCTAAAAACCTATTCATTTACCCAAGCATTTTTGTAAATATATTTGCCTTAGGTAAAGGAGCAGATCTGGGGGACTCATGGACGTACAGTAGAGTATTATGGTGAACTGATATGTTTAGATGCTGTCTTCCCCACTCTGAATGATCAGTCAGGTTTGTTGACGGTGGGGTGATTGGTTGCTTTACATCTCAAGGAGCCCTCATATCTGTGTTTGCTTCTGGCTCTTCCTTTTAGTTATGCTGTCATAGTTAGTCCTGCTGGAGTCCCTGCTTGCACGCTACACTAAACATGCATTCACATTATACATTATGTACCGTACCGAACTGTTATCTCTCCTCTTCTACTGTCCGATCTCCTGTTCTCTCCCTCACTCTTCCTTTCTCTCTCCCTGTCAAGCTACTTACTGTATGTCGTTCCTGAGTCATCCTGGTGCCCCGCTTCTGGTGGGAGCTCTAGTCACATGGATGCCCTGTGTGATCCCTTTGGGATGCGTCTGGTGTCTGGGGATGGGTTCACTCTACCATGAAGACGGTTCTGGCCTCGGCTGATGTTGACAGGAGTTTCTTTGAGGACTTGGAGGCTGAACTTTTGAGCTACTGCAGCCAAGTCAATAACTAACTGGACCCCATATTAACATCAATTAACATCAACTGTAATACTGAACTGCCTGCCACCTAACAAACAGTATGAATTGATATCAATTCCTGCTTTCTGTTTCACCCAAATGAGGATGGGTTCCCTATTGAGTCCGGTTCCTCTCAAGATTTCTTCCTACTGCCATCTTATGGAGTTTTCCTTGCCACTGTCGCCCTCCGGCTTTCTCATTAGGGACTATCTGGCCATTTTTGATTCATACACATTTCATGCAAAATTATATAATTCTTTTGATTGTGTAGAGCTGCTTTGCAACAATGACAGTTGTTAGAAGCACTATACAAATAAAACGGAATCAAATTGAATTAACCAATATGTTGGAATAATTCATCTGTGTGGTCTCTAAAGGCAGAACAAGTACTTTTTAATTTAACATCCTGTCAGAAGTCGTATCCTGTGGTATACGTCTGTGAATTCTTCACTAAACAAGAACATCTAATATATTTCTAAATGGATTCGACTGATATGTTGTTTTTTGTTTGTTTCCCACCACCACCAAGGGCTGATGCAGATTATTAATAATGAACAAGACCCGTAATTGATTTTTGTTGTGGCGAGTTCAGGGACGATTACCCAAAGACACAAAGATCAGTCCAGAGACCAGGGACGTTGAGGATAATAAACTTTATTCTGTGCAGAATACAGCCGAGCAGTTTCTCTGCAGGGGAAAAAGCTGGCCTCTTCTATGATGCACGCTTATATACGTTTACATTACACTTCAATCAACATCTTGTTTCAACCAACACAAAATTTCCATACATGTGTTCTGTTTCTAACAAGATACAATGCTTCAGTACATAGGTTTACTTATTCTCACAAGACACCATGCTCTCATACATGTTCATCTTATGGCTAAAGGAAACATCACTCACTTAGTTGGACAGTTTGTCCATGTGCTCCCATCCTACAGCGGGAAGCATCAGCTCAGTCATACTGAGGCCTTGGTGGCCCAGCACACAGTTTTAGGGTGCTTTCACACCTATAGCGCTTTATCCGCTCTACTTTGGTACAGTTCGTCTGGTGTGAAAGCAACCAAACCAAATCTGATGAAATGGTATAGTTTAATGCACTTTGGGTATAAGATACGGGGTTGCGGGTAAAATTATTTTCCCTTCCTGATGACTCGATTAAATTTTTCAAGCTCGACTCGCGATGAAATCAACCCGCGGAGAAACGTGGAGTGCCGAAGAAATTAAGTGCCTCCCTGTATTCACATTAAAGATGTAAAAATGTGTGGCTGGACTGTTTCGATCGGCCAACGGATTACCTGATGGATCTGCAGGAAGATCGCCAGCTAATAACAAAATGATCATTCAGGAGGAGGGCACGTCTATCCCTGAAGTGGCGCGCGATGCACCATCGGCGAGATGAATAAAGCTGGAAGTTGGTTTGGAGTCGCAGCCGCGAATCGTGTTCGAAATTAATTATCTGAAAATAATTATTTGCACGTACAATGCAGTGCGCGAGGATCAGCACCATGAGCGCAAAGCAAAGCTGTTCCTCCATGATTATTGAAAGTGGCGCGATTTTCTGAAAATAGTCTGTTTCCGGTGCCGATGGGCTTCGCGGTCTATTTTGGTTCGTTTAGAACTCTGCATATGTGAAAGCAAACCGTACCAACGTCTGTTTACTACATTGTAACATTTTTCTGACTGGTGCGGACTAAAGCAATCGAACTATAGGTGTGAAAGCACCCTTATAGTCATTAGTCTCTTTACTGAGTACAATGATACATTTTGCACTATATTGTTCCCTATATATATATATATATATATATATATATATATATATAATATAGCAGATTAAATATCTGTTTAGGTGATTCCTGATTAATTCCTGATTAATATTTTGTGGTTAAATCGCTACAATATTTGAAACCAATATGTATTTGCAGCAATTTTTTTTTATAAAAGTAATTTTTAAAAACATTTTAATCTTAACCTTCAATTTTAAAAATTTAGAATGACAATCTTCTACTTAAAACTTTGTTGAAATGCACTTAAGCATGCCTTTAACAGTAGAATTATTGGAATTATTAGAATGTTTTACTCAACCCTACATTGATACCTCTTCTTCTACTACCCACATATCCTCCCAATGAACAATTGCAAGATAATAAGGTAATTTCAAGGTAACTTAACCCAGTTCAAGAAATTTAAAACCTCTTATTTTTTTTGCTTAATTTAGCCCAATGAATTGACCCTTCTGATGTCGATTTTATAATTTTGTTTGTCTAGGCAGTGAATTTAGAAGTGACAGCAATACGTTACCACGTTGTAATGGTGTTACAGTTTCTCTTGTGTGTGAATGCGCTCATGTCTTCGAAGGCGATCACATGAAGCAAAACTCTTCCCGCACTGTGAGCAAAGATACGGCTTCTGTCCAGCGTGAATGCGCTGGTGTGTTTGGAAGTAACTAGCAGTGGTAAAGCTCTTTCCACACTGTGAACAGAAATAGGGCTTCTCTCCAGTGTGAATGCGCTGGTGTCTTTGGAGGGGACCAGCAGTGGTAAAGCTCTTCCCGCACTTTGAACATGGATACGGCTTCTCTCCAGTGTGAATGCGCTGGTGTATTTGGAGACGATTAGAAGAAGCAAAACTCTTCCCGCACTGTAAACATCGATACGGCTTCTCTCCAGTGTGAATGCGCTGGTGTATTTGGAGACTACCAGCAGAGGTAAAACTCTTCCCGCACTGTGAGCAAGGAAATGGCTTCTCTCCTGTGTGAGTGCGCTGGTGTGTTTGGAGGTTACTAGGAGAGGTAAAACACTTCCCACACTGTGAGCAGGGATACGGCTTCTCTCCAGTGTGAACGCGCTGGTGTATTTGGAAGTAACTAGCATTGGTAAAGCTCTTTCCACACTGTGAACAGAAATAGGGCTTCTCTCCTGTGTGAATATACTGATGTCTCTGAAGATTATTAGAAGAAGCAAAACTCTTCCCGCACTGTAAACAAGGATACGGCTTCTCTCCAGTGTGAATGCGCTGGTGTGTTTGGAAGTAACTAGCTAAAGTAAAGCTCTTTCCACACTCTGAACAGAAATAGGGCTTCTCTCCTGTGTGAATATGCTGATGTCTCTGAAGATTATTAGAAGTAGCAAAACTCTTCCCGCACTGTAAACATGGATACCGCTTCTCTCCTGTGTGAATGCGCTGGTGTTTTCGTAGGTTACAAAGAGTGGTAAAACACTTCCCGCACTGTGAGCAGGGATAAGGCTTTTCTCCAGTGTGAGTGCGCTCATGTCTCCCAAGATGATTAGAAGTAGCAAAACATTTTCCACACTGTGAGCAGGGATACCGCTTCTCTCTCATGTGAACTTGCTGATCTTTTTTCAGATTACTTTGGGAACTAAATATCTCCCCATAACCTGAGCACTCGTAATTTTCCTCCTTCATTTCTTCATAAGATGTGTTCGGAACAGATAATGCCTTATTAGTACTTCTCATATTTAACTTTCATTTGCAGGAGACTTGATAGATGATGATAGTCTCTGACGGGAAAAAGGGAAGAAAAAAAAGACGACTTTAATGACATTCTTAGCCATTGTCCAGATGAAAAGAATCCTCACCAATTTAAAGTGCCCCTATTATGCATTTTCAAATATGATCTTTCATGCAGTGTGTCATGTAGCTGTATGTGAACATAAACTATCTGCAACGTTGTGACGCCGACGTTGTATCATCCAACGTTGTTTGCATGATAAATGAAGTTTTTGTCTATAAAATAAATAAATAAATAAATAAATAAATGAGTCGGCTCACATTCGCCTAAACGAGTCGTTAGCAATTCTAATATTTTTCTGTTACGGATCCACGTCACTACATAACATATTTGCCTATTGTCCGCCCACATTCTACGTTGCGAACAACTTGCCCGCCCACGATGCTATCACATCTTACAATTAACGTTACCAAACTCTTGTTAACATATGACACTTATCACTGAGAAACATCCTGCACCAGTCGTGCTTGTGAAACAGTTTCTTGTCGATGTGCCACTTCAACCGTTTCATGGTCAGACTCCAGCTTGAATTGATAGAAAAGATGGCCTTAATTTTACCCTATGTGTTGACAGGTCAGAGCTGGCATTCAGTTATGGTAATGGGCGTTTGTTTTCCGACACACGCTGTAGCGGTAGACCAATCATAAAGGACCGCGCCATCTGACCAATCACAGCAGTGAGGGTTAATGGAAAGGAGGGGTTTGAATCTTCGAACTGCTTCACACGAGTCGTTTACGAATCATTTAGAAATGGGGTAAAATTTTATTTATTTTTGGAGAAAACTAAAGTGTTTTTTGTCCTTGCATACATGTAAACCTGTTTAAGAGACTCGTTAAGCAATATTAGCAACCTTTAAAATGGCATAATAGGGGCACTTTAAATAAAACATAATAGATCATTATTAGGTATATATTAAAAGATCACAGGTTGTAGATGGGCAATAAGTTTTGATATGCTGCAAAAAAATCCTGTTGTCCTCTCATGCCCAATTGACAAAAGTATCACTGTGGGTCTGCAGGCCAATCAAAGCGGCTATGGCCTATAGTATGTAAGACTGAGTAAACATTACATCATAACAGCAAAAAAAAAAAAAACAGAAGCTGCTTTCTGGTTGACTGTAGTTTAAAATTTAGCCTCTTCATTGAATCTGTGCATGATCTGCGGTGAGAGCAGAACCTGATTATTTATTTCCGACAATGCCTGAAAACGTACAGATTCTGTCACATGTGGAGACAAACCATGACGTGTTCAATAATGAACCAGTTGCATACCGCACGTGATTAAAAAAAATAATAATTTAATTGTTGTCCAAACGTATCTTTTATGAGCCTTGCACCTACAATGCTTGGGAATGCATACTTCGTTTAACTTTACTGCTCCTGCTGTTGCTAAACCAGAAAACCTGCAAAACGACTTTTTGTGTCATTGTTTAAAATCTCATGTTTCTAAATAATAGATGAAGGAAGATAAGACACTGTAGCGAAAGCTGTTTTCTGCCAGAGAAGTCATGTAGAATCAACTTCTTTTTTTATTATATTACTACTTTTAAAATGTGTAAATTGTACTGCTACTGGAATATGGGAATGACTTCGCAAAAATGTTGAACTGTCAAAATGCTCATATTTATTTATTTGTATTTTTAATTTTTGGTCACAGCAACAGAAAACAACCATAAAAGCATGTGATCTTATGAATCTGTGCTATTTATTGGCCTATGTGACCATTGAAAAAAAAATTCATGTTCAAGTCATTTATATAGTTGGTCAGAAACCGCCATCCCAAGCAGCCGACTATCAGCCGAACAAAGGCATTAGTACGACACCCAGGATCAGTTTTGCACATAACAAAATCGATTTGCGCAGATGATAAAATTATGTTGTGCAAAGTGGAGTGACGTCCAAACCTTTGCTGTGAAGTATCATCTGAATAAATGTGTGGCGAACAGAGTGCTATACCTTATGAACAATAACAGAGTATCTTCCTTTAGTATAATTGTCCAGTGTAAGAATCAAACAAAAAAAGAAAGCCCCTGAAGCAGAATGTTCCAGTGTTAAACTGAATTGATGTATGACCAAATCATGTCATGAACCAGAATTTGTTTATTAATGTTTAGAAATGTAAAATGATTTTGTAGTGAACCACCAATTTAAAACAAAATAAAACCTAGCCCTGAAACTATGGTGTTATATTCATGCCACAATCCTGAGCGCAGTTTTGACAGCAGAAAAAGCACTTTATGCACATGCGGTGTCTTTTCTGGGTGCTCAACGGCTCGGTTCTGCCCGTGCAGTGTTTCCTCTGCGTTCCACATCCAGTGGCGGTTCTACAATGAATTGCTCCCCGGGCGAGACTACCTCCCGGCGCCAAGTCACCCCCCACCAAAAAAAAAAAAAAAAAACATGACAAAACTTCACATTTTGTACACACCACACGTTTTATTGTAGTAATTATACGTCATTCCGTAACAGACCAATTTTTGCAAAAAAATATATAAACTACTCATAACTTAAATAAATATACTCTGTACAAACAAATATTATTTAAGAAACAATATTTTTAATTATTAAGAATAATATACAATAATGGGAATTGTATTGGTTTTAATGGTAAGTATAACAATGTCTGCTGGTATATGATGGATTGATTCTATTGGTGGGTGGGATGGTACTGTAAATCCTATTGGAAAAGTGCCCAAAACACATTACAATAAGGAATTTTGTAATAGTTTCACTGGAAAAAGTTAATGGTTCATAATGATATTTAATAGAAACCATTAAAATTTCTGTGATACTTTATATATTAAAAGTTGAGCGAGCGTCCAGACAGAGTCGAGCGTGCACAGAAAATGTGTTCAATGCGCGTGCAGGCAGAGTCGAGCGTGCACCATAAAAGGATGTTGCGTGCACGCGCAGAAAACACGATGAACGCGCGGCGGGGGCAGTGCACACGCCGAACCAAGCTGTTGAGCGATCAAAGGAGACACGGCACGCGCACAGAGTGCTTTGTCTGCGCTCAAAATGTCAAACCTGTGCTGTCAGGATTGTGGCATAAATATAACGCCATATGAAACACCTCAATCACTTTTCATCTGAACTTACCTCACACACAACAGGCTTATAGTTTTAAAACCTTCTCATTTTCTGTAGAAATGTGCCAGTAATACCTCAGTGTAGACCTTCCCCTTCCACAATCACGTCTTCTTCTTCCTTATTATTTTTGGCGGATGGCAACAATAGGTGCATTACTGCCACCTGCTGGACTCTCAGGGGGAACATCAGATTAGCAGGAACACAAAAACAGAACAAACAAAAATAAAACCCAAAATAGCAGGGTAAAAAATAACCTTAAGTCAGATTCTGCATATTAAACTAGTTTTGCTTATATAATCAATCAAGGTATTATATTTTTCAAGGTCATTTTTCCCTAGAATGTTTTCTATTTTCAGCCTCTTTCATGGTTTCATGGTATATATATATATATATATATATATATATATATATATATATATATACTCAGCAATAAAAGAAACGTCTTCTGATTTTCACCTGTTTTGACTTTCAGTAAACTTAATGTGTAAATATTTGTATGAACATTAAAAGAGTCAACATCATAAGACATAAACTCAAAATGTTTCACAATGTGTCCCTGATTGAAGGGAGGCTCAAAATCAAAAGTACCAGTCATTATCTTGTAACGCTTGGATTTATGAAACTGCTTAGTTACTTTGCTACGGGGTCGAGAATCAAAATATGGGCTGATAAACAATACTTCCAGTGGGACAATATAAGACGCGACACAAAAACAATTACCAAACTAATCCAAAGTGTATTGTACAAGACAGACATATAAATAAACAAACACGGTGCACCACAAACTAATATATACAAAATATATACAAATATAAACAGTGTGTGCGCGATGTATGCGAGTGTGTGTGTGGTAGTCCAGTGTGAGTGAGGTTATTGAAATGGTGTACAGGAGATAATGGTCTCGGCCTCACCAGGATGATGACAAATCTGGGAGCTCGAGTAACCCTCAGCAACCAAACAATGTCTCTCTCTAAGGCAGCGCGCTGTGTACCCACGTCACTTCCGGGTTCCCTCACGCTGCGATCGCGCATGCGCGCGAGCTTACCCAGTGACCAAACACTGTCCATGGGGACAAACGAAACCGGATAGGGCACATCTTATGGCACAGGTGAGCAGCTTTAGCTCTTTAACCATTTACCTGTTATTAAAAATGTCCCTTTGTGTGGCTGCGCTACAATCTGGTGTGGCCACCAGCTGCTTGAAGTACTGCAGTGCACCCCCTACTCATGTACTGGACCAGATTTGTCAGTTCTTGCTGTGAGATGGAGGGATTGTGTGTTTCTGGTGTGACTCGGGCAGTTGTTGTGACCATCCTGTACCTCTCACGCAGGTGTGATATTCTGATGTACCCATCCTGTGCAGGTGTTGTTACACGTGGTCTTACACCGAGAGGATCATCAGCTGTCCTTCCTGTCTCCCTGAAGCGCTGTCTTAGGCGTCTCACAGTGCGGACATGGCAATTTATTGCCCTAGCCACACCATCCACATCAGCCACTGCCATCATTAATACAGACAAGTGATCTCTCATCCATAAGCTCTTCAACTATTTCCCCATTTCTATCTACATGATCACTTCCCCACAAAGTATTATGGGCATTAAAGTCTCCACACCATATTTCTCTTCTATCCACACTTCCACTGATCTCTTGGAACATTTCCATTGATAGCCTCTTACAGGGATTATAGCAGTTTATTATTTTTATGTTTCCCCTGGGACTCCATACTTCTACTGCTACGCATTCATACTCATTTGGTACATTAATCCTTCTATATGCTATAGAATCTCTAATAAATGTTACACAGCCTCCACCAGCTTCTGTCACATCTAGCATAACTGTATCCTGGCAGCACAAATTCCAAGTGTGGTCTTAACCATGTTTCTTGAACACATATAATGTCAGGTGTATCATTCAGATCTCTTATAACTTTTTTAAGTTCGCTATTAAACTTCTGGCATTCCATTGGAGGATATGAAGTACCATCAGTAGACTAATCACCTTGAGACAGTCCATCATAGTTGGTAGGATTCAACATCTCATGAATCATTTCTGCTTTGATATCTTTGATTCCTAGTAATTCTGTTGCTGCCTCCACGACTGTTTTAATTCTATCACTTTTCCTCTGTTGCTGCATTGCTACATTCACAATCTTGCATATGAAAGCTACAAAGTTGGTTTTATCCACAATCAGTGTATCCTCCTTTATATTTTTAACCCATGGGTTTATTTCTGTTTGCTGTTGACTTATTGCGCAAGTTGGGATTTCTGTTGATTTTCTTCTTACTGACTGATTTGGGTTAGCCACCACTGTATCCCTGCTTCTGGCAAGTTCACTTTCCTTTACTTTTTTAGCTGCATCCACATATGAGACTTGGTTGTATATTTTATATTTCTGTATCTCTCTAGCCTGCCTTTGAACTGGGCACCCTCCAAAAGCAGCACTGTGTTCACCACCACAGTTACAGCATTTGATTTTTGCATCTTTAGCACATTTACCGTATTCATGCTCCCCTCCGCATCTAGCACATCTTTGTCTTCCTTTGCATTGCCCTGCAGTGTGTCCTATTCTTTGGCATTTGAAACATCGCAGTGGGGCTGGAATGTATTCCCTTACGTCATAACTCAGATATCCCATTCTGATTTTCTTAGGCATACTCTTTTCAAATTCTAGAAGTACTGATAAACTATCAATTTTCACCCCATTTCTGTTCATTTGTAATCTTGTAGCCTTTAACACCTTTCCTCCTTTCACTTCTTCCATTATTTCATCCATTTTCATTGTTAGTGGCACATCATATATTACACCTCTCATCTTAGCTGCGTTTCCTGGGATATGTGCATTAATTCTTTCTCCATTCAGTGTTTCAGCCCGTAGAAATTTCTCTCTTTGCAGTTTATCTTTAGCAAAAATCAAGAGTCTCCTGTTACTTAAGAATTTAGCGGACTTTATTTTGCCCATTTCTTTTTCTATAGCTTTTGTCAGTTTTAGTGGATGAAAATGTACTTCTTTTTTGAAAGTTATCACCACTTTCCATTCGGCTTGTTCGTCCTCATCCTTCCCATTTTTCTTAGCAGCCCTTTTCTTACTCATATCACCCATCTCTAATCCTATAGTAGAGCTTTCTGAGCTAGTACTCCTATTTTTTCTTTTCCTCGTAACATCCTGCCAAGCCATATCATCACTTTCACCGACCGAACTTTCACCCATGATGATTACATCCACGGTACAGCTGTTGCTATACCCGCCAATCCTTTCAATCCTCAAGCAACCAACCTTAAACCTTAGCCTCTAGAGTCTTCGCTCTTCTTCCAAATCCTCCTCGAGTCTCGTTATAAATAATTAAGTGTCCACCGTCCCAGCGATACGTCTACGCGACAGCCATCTTAGAAAGGGCGCCCCAACCAATCAGCAGACAGATTAGTTAAGTAAATCTAAATTATTTATAGAAAATAACAGCTACTCATGGTGACGATGGTGCAGCAATATTCGCCTCTTCTTTATTGTTTTTGGCGACTGGCAAACTTATAGGTGCATTACTGCCACCTGCTGGACCGCAGGGTAAAAAAATAACCTTATGTTTAGATTCTATCTATTAAGCTAGTTTTGTTTATATAATCAATCAGGGTATTATATATTTTCCAGGTAAATATCCAAAGAATGTTTTCTATTTAAACTGTTGTTTAAACTGCTGTCTAGCTTATTATACTAAGGCTCTGGTTTAGGCCATATGTATGTATATTTAATTACATCAAACTTTAAATATAGAAATAGCTGGGAAAATAGACTTTAAGAATAGAACATTAGAATAACTCAAAGGATACACAATAAAATATGATGGGTTATTTCTGTATACACATTGCTGGGTTGATTATACTGGGTCAAAATTCTGGGTTATTTCGGGTACATTAAACACACTGTTGGGTTGCTCATGCTGTGTCAAATGTCATTTAAAAATGAACACCTGGTTGGGTTATTTTGACCATGTTTTCTTGACTGTTGTGTTCCCTCCTTTCTCTAGACGGCAGCTTCAGGAAATCCAAAGGCGCTCTGCACTCATACCGGCCCAGTGCAACCTCACCTCGGAAAGAACTGAAAACTACCACTGGCTGTGATGTCTCTATAGTGGTTAAAGAAACAGGAATTCTTTGGTATAATACGGTTATACAGTAGTAATATAATATTTGCGGCTGTGTGATGCATTCTGTATTTCTGCGTTCCAGACTCTTTGGTGGAGGATGTTGATGTTTGCTTTAAAGGTTTTCTTGTAGTTAATCGGTGACTACCCAGAGCACAAGCCAGGGAGCAGACAAACAGGCTAATCCAACGGTCTGCTAGCAGCATAAAGCTGTCAATAAGGGTTCATCATATTATCTGTTCCCCGAGCTAAACAAAAATTTTGATAGACCCAAAGTCTGTTTTAGCAACTTAATTAACATATGGTTGTGTTCAAAATAATAGCAGTCCAACATCATTAACTAGATAAATAATTGTTTTGGGGCGAAATTATATTTCTTTGTGGTAAATATTTTTCTTGTAGGTGTAATTGTCACGGGTGAACTAACCTGAAGGACCAGAAGACGTAGCTTTAGCCCAATGTAGCGTGGATGGTGAACCCAAACGTGGAGAGAAGCGAGTAGGTAGGATATCCCCGCGATTTAATATAAGGACTCTCACAAAGGGTGAGCGAGGGAAAAACACAAATTTAACCCGCATCCTATAAATGCACACACAAATAGCAGAAAGCAATATCCCAAAAGACTGGTGAGTACTCACGGTTTGGAAGATCGCAGCACGAACCGACATGGGCCGAACTCAATGACTGAGCGCTCTGCTATGGTTTATTTACTCCTTTTATACTTCCTGATTTACGACCGCTCTACTTCCGGGTCCTAGTGCCGGTCGTGGATTGAGTGTGCATGACAGTAATGAAGTAATAGAAAACCAACATACCCAACAGTCATGATTGGATGCACCTGATTCTGTGTAACTTAATCATTAATGTATAGTAGTGATGGCGGCGCACTCTGATGCAGCGGCTTCTCGAGCTCCTGGAACAAAGCCTCTACATAGCACACCATATACAGTACAAAAGATATCGCTTGTTCAGCACGGAAAACGCAAGTGAAGTATAATGTAACTGAACTGTTGCATATCAGAGACAGCTCAATTATATCTAGTCCACCAAGAATGAAATCCAAACTCGGAAGACAGCGGCTCCTGAGAACAATGGAGTGTCGCAGCAGAGCACGGAGGACAGCGGGCAATAAAAACGATGTGCTTGCAGACAGAAGAGAGGAAATCAGGCGGGCGCGTCTGCACAGTTAAAGACTAGCCGATCGCCGATTCCAAATCTCTTCTTGGCCAACATCCATTCTCTGGATAATAAAATGGACCTGCTACGTTTGAGGATTAATGCTCACTCTGAGATGAGGAATTGCGCTGTTCTCTGCCTAACGGAATCCTGGCTAAACCAAAACATCCTGGCCTCAGTCTTTCAAATTGATGGCTTTCGGTTTTTCCATGCGGACCGCGGCCACTGGTCAGGAAAAAAAGAGGAGGTGGACTCTGTGTGTATGTAAATGAAGGTTGGTGTACAAGCAGTAGTTTGGTTAAAACCCACTGCACCGAGTCGATAGAGTTCATGACATCAAAGTGTCGGCCATTCTATCTGCCTCGGGAGTTTACTGTTGTGTACATCACCATTCTTTACAACCCGCCGGCTGCTAATGCTAACGTAGCATTGCAGGAGCTTCATGATACCATCAGCTCACTGCAGACTAAACACCCGGAGGCATTTTACGTGGTTTCAATCTTGTGAAACTGACGGACACTCTGCCCAAAATCCACCACCATGTAAAAACTCCAACACAGGGAGAAAATACTCTGGTCTGTGGGTATACAAACATCTGCGGTGCATACAGAGCTCTCCCCCGCCCCCATCTTGGCCGTTCTGATCACATATCCATACTGCTGGCGGCAGCCTATCGCCCCCTGCTGAGGAGGACAAAACACACAAAGAAAACGATCACTGTATGGCCCAGTGATGCAGCCTTTGTGTTCCAGGTCTGCTTCCAGTGTACTGACTGGCAGATCTTCAATGCAAATGCAGATAAGCTGGACTTAGATGAATACACTTCTTCCGCCCTAGGCTTCATACCCAAATGTGCTGATGATGTAACCACCACCAAGACAATTACCTGCTTTTCTAATCAGAAGCTCTGGCTGAATGCTGAAGTAAAGGCTCTGCTGAAAGTCAAGGATGCTGCATTTATGGCAGGTGATGCATCAGCGGTAAAGATGGCAGGGGAAACAACTGACGACAGGCCTTGTGAGGTCTAAAGACACATACGCACAGAAAATCCAGGGGAACCTTACTTCCAACGATCTGCGGAGTGTGTGGAAGGGCATTAAGTGCATCACAGACTACAACACCAAGGATGCATAATGCCCTAGGGACCCCTCCCTGCCAGATACATTAAACTCATTCTATGCCTGCTTTGAGGAACACGACAACCCTCCTCCCTGTACTAAGCTCCCACCACTTCCTGATGACACGCCCCTCAGAGTAACAACAGCTGACGTGGAGAGGATTTTAAAAATAATTAACCCCCGTAAAGCTGCAGGCCCTGATAACATACCAGGGAAGGTACTGAAGTACTGTGCTCACCAGAAGGACTCTGTTAGAAATGTTAATAGACATATTTAACACCTCTCTGTCAACTGCGTCTGTTCCCACCTGCCTGAAGACTGCCACGATTGTTCCAGTCCCTAAGGATTCAACAGTGACTTGTCTGAATGACTACCGACTCATAACTTTAACCCCGGTAGTCATGAAGTGCTTTGAGAGGTTGGTCATGACACACATCAAAGCTTCCATTGATGCCAGAGTGGACCCCCATTAGTACGCGTATAAAACAAATCTCTCCGCAGATGACACCATCACATCAGTGATCCACACAGCCCTTACACACCTGGAGAATAAGAACTCACATGTCCACCTGCTTTTCCTGGATTTTTCCTCTGCCTTTAACACCATCTCTCCACAGACATTAGTTCTAAAGCTTTCCTCTCTTGGCTTAAGCCCTACAGTGGGGAACTGGGTCCTAGACTTCCTGACTAACAGATCTCAAATTGTCAGGATCCTTGATACCATCACCTCCTCCATCACCCTCAACATGGGCTCGCCTCAAGGTTGTGTGCTGAGCCCCCTCCTGTTCCCTCTACATATGACTGCATGGCGAGACACTCCAGCTGCCATAGATTGTTAAATTCGGAGATCACACAGCAGTAGTGGGATGCATCACTGACAACGATGAATCCTGAGAGAGAAGGTGGAACAACTAGTACAGTGGTGTAGAGAAAATAACCTCTGCATCAATGTCAGAAAGACCAAAGAGATGATGGAGGACATCAGAACGGACAAGCGAGCTCCTCTCCCCCTACACATTGACGGAGCTGCTGTGGAAGTGGTCCCCAGCTTTAAGTATCTGGGCGTTCACATACTGTAGCTAAGGACTTAACTTGGCGTTAACACCTAACGCTGCACCGGCTAAATAAAGAGATTTGGCTTGGCAAAAAATAACGGACAGAGTAAGTGTGAGTGTATTAAATTGCAAATTTGACATCGTCTCCCCTTTTATTATAATGCAAAATAATTAAACACCCTTTCCGCATTCTATTGACTGTTAAATGAAAGCATTTACTTTTCCTACCATTCATTTCTTTAGGTTAAAACACCAATGTATATTGACTCAGAATGTTTTTTTTTATTTAATAAGCTGTAATCCTTCTGGAGCCAGCAAACAAGTGGAAAATAAAACACAAACAATATATGAAAAGGTAATATTTGATTACACGATGACTGAACTATTTATTAAACACGATTTAGTATATTCTGTCTGCCATGTAGCTAATAGAAAGAAGAATGAAGCCTGTCTAACTGGTGGGGGCCCATCACCACCTCCCCTTACCCCATCTGAGGAGCTGCTCTGTCCCTTAATAAAGGACGACCAGTGACCCTAACATGGTGAAATGTACATTTGCCACTATGATTTGTTTTCATTATATGACTTAATAAATCACTATCTCTGTCACTTAAAGGCTTTTGAACATGCTTAATGTTTTTATGCAGGCTTACTTTATTTAACTGCATATGATGTATAGGCTACTGTGATCTTAGTTGTATTACTTTGAAGTTTTTTCCTGCATTACTGTTTTTTCTTTGATAATATTGAGAATTTTATTGGTTGTATTTTTTTTTATAGATACTGATAGAGGGATTGTATACTTGTATATGTATACTTGCCTATTTCCACTGAAGGATAAAGATGAAGAGACCACATCTGTAACAGAAATGGACAATGCTGGTAGATCCACTGAGGGATGATGCATACCATTATAATGCAGCACCCCCTTTTTACATTAGAGTAATAAATTGTCATTGTTCTTTCACAGTACATACCTGGGGATTTCCCCACGGATGAAGGTCCTTCAACCTCAATGCACGATCTAAGCAGTGTAAGAATTTGTGTGCAGTTGTCCATATTTAAATGTTATTGTCTGACAGAATCTCATTTATTAATTTTTGCCTTCCTAGTTGCCAGCAAAGGAGCTGTATAAGGTTCTTCAAAAACAAATAAGAAAAAGTGAAATGGAGATGGACCGTATACAGCTTCAAATGGAAAAGAAAAGGCTATCCATTAAAAAAAGCAACACTAGAAATTGAATTACTGGAGCATCACCTTAAGATGAGAACTTGTGCATATATTAATCTGTTGCATGTTAAAAGTGTTGTGTATATAAAGCAAAGCAATTTAAAAAACACATTTTATTTCATTTTACTTTCATTGTTTTTCAAGAAATGAACTGCACAGCAGACCAGTACGAACAATTTAATATGGTCTATGGTCTATGGTCATCTCCACCTTTGCCTGCGTTCGGCTGTGAGCCAGGTTAAAGTGTGTCTGTGGTTCAGGATCAGGTTCGGGGTAGGCTGTCTTTAAATAGGGTAGACTGTCTTTAAATAGGGTAGACAAGGGTATCCTCTGTCCCCCAGCAAGTAACCATTGTACTGTCCTGTAATGATTCAAGTGTACAATACAAATATAGTAAAAAGAAGAAAAAAAAACATTGTATAAAGCAAAACATACCCGGCTGATATGTCTGGCATTATGATGACTCCTGGAAAATTCTGTCATCATGCACAGATCCTGGCCATTTTGCCTCAACATTATTAATGATGTGAGTTGCCTCACATATACAGTGGTGTGAAAAACTATTTGCCCCCCTCCTGATTTCTTATTCTTTTGCATGTTTGTCACACAAAATGTTTCTGATCATCAAACACATTTAACTATTAGTCAAAGATAACACAAGTAAACACAAAATGCAGTTTTTAAATGAGGGGTTTTATTATTTAGTGAGAAAAAAAATCCAAACCTACATGGCTCTGTGTGAAAAAGTAATTGCCCCCTGAACCTAATAACTGGTTGGGCCACCCTTAGCAGCAATAACTGCAATCAAGCGTTTGCGATAACTTGCAACGAGTCTTTTACAGCACTCTGGAGGAATTTTGGCCCACTCATCTTTGCAGAATTGTTGTAATTTGAGGGTTTTCTAGCATGAACCGCCTTTTTAAGGTCATGCCACAACATCTCAATAGGATTCAGGTCAGGACTTTGACTAGGCCACTCCATAGTCTTCATTTTGTTTTTCTTCAGCCATTCAGAGGTGGATTTGCTGGTGTGTTTTGGGTCATTGTCCTGCTGCAGCACCCAAGATCGCTTCAGCTTGAGTTGACGAACAGATGGCCGGACATTCTCCTTCAGGATTTTTTGGTAGACAGTAGAATTCATGGTTCCATCTATCACAGCAAGCCTTCCAGGTCCTGAAGCAGCAAAACAACCCCAGACCATCACACTACCACCACCATATTTTACTGTTTGTATGATGTTCTTTTTCTGAAATGCTGTGTTACTTTTACGCCAGATGTAACGGGACACGCACCTTCCAAAAAGTTCAACTTTTGTCTCGTCGGTCCACAAGGTATTTTCCCAAAAGTCTTGGCAATCATTGAGATGTTTTTTAGCAAAATTGAGACGAGCCTTAATGTTCTTTTTGCTTAAAAGTGGTTTGCGCCTTGGAAATCTTCCATGCAGGCCGTTTTTGCCCAGTCTCTTTCTCATGGTGGAGTCGTGAACACTGACCTTAATTGAGGCAAGTGAGGCCTGCAGTTCTTTAGATGTTGTCCTGGGGTCTTTTGTTGCCTCTCGGATGAGTTGTCTCTGCGCTCTTGGGGTAATTTTGGTCGGCCGGCCACTCCTGGGAAGGTTCACCACTGTTCCATGTTTTTGCTATTTGTGGATAATGGCTCTCACTGTGGTTCGCTGGAGTCCCAAAGCTTTAGAAATGGCTTTATAACCTTTACCAGACTGATAGATCTCAATTACTTTTGTTCTCATTTGTTCCTGAATTTCTTTGGATCATGGCATGATGTGTAGCTTTTGAGGTGCTTTTGGTCTACTTCTCTGTGTCAGGTAGCTCCTATTTAAGTGATTTCTTGATTGAAACAGGGGTGGCAGTAATCAGGCCTGGGGGTGACTACAGAAATTGAACTCAGGTGTGATAAACCACAGTTAAGTTATTTTTTAACAAGGGGGGCAATCACTTTTTCACACAGGGCCATGTAGATTTGGAGTTTTTTTTCTCCCTTAATAACGTAAACCTTCATTTAAAAACTGCATTTTGTGTTCAATTATGTTATCTTTGACTAATAGTTAACGGTTTTTGATGAGCAGAAACATTTAAGTGTGAAAAACATGCAAAAGAATAAGAAATCAGGAAGGGGCAAATAGTTTTTCACACCACTGTACTCAGCAAAAAAAGAAACGTCCCTTTTTCAGGACTGTGTATTTCAACAATAATGTTGTACAAATCCAAATAACTTTACAGATCATTGTAAAAGGGTTTAAACAATGTTTTCCATGCATGTTCAATTAACCATAATCAATTAATTAACATGCACCTGTGGAATGGTCATTAAGACCTTAACAGCTTACAGAAAGTAGGCATTTAAGGTCACAGTTCTAAAAACGCAGGACACTAAAGAGACTTGTCTACCGACTGTGAAAAACACACAAAGAAACATGCCTGTACATTGATATTATGAATCGATTTCCTATTAACATAGTCTCTCTCATTTATTGAAGGAGCTTTAAAAGTAATGTGGGTGCCATCACCATGCTCGCCATGCTCAGTAACCTTCTGAAACAAACTTACCCTGGAACCTGCTATCAAGCTGGTTATCTTCAGAGAGTAAGTTGCTATGGTTACATACATACCCAGAAAGTTAAGTCCGTTTTTGGAACCGGAAGTTGAGGTTATCCACTAACTTGCCCTCAAACTTATCCGGGTATGTCGCATAACCTGCTTTCTGGAATACCCCCCAGATGTATTCCTGTCTTGCAATTGCATGAATGTGCATTTTTTTTCACTGCCCGACCATATTGTTACAGGATCTGGAGACAGTAATGGGACTGAAAAAAATATTAATTATTGCTGAATTTATTGAAGCAAATTGTTTTGTTTTCAAGGCTCAATCATGATTATTATTATTAGAATGTTTCCTAAGACCCGCCATTGGTGACACTGCAATGTGCGTTTTCAAGAGATGTGTTAAATAATTTAATTCCATTGAAAACCAATAACGCTCTTTTCAAATCATTAGGAAATAAAAAAAACATCTTATATCTTATATCCCTCTCCCGGCGAAAAAAAAACCTCGTATAATCTGTGCCTCCGCGTCCATGGGATCCTCATTAAAAGGGCGGCGCCATGCTGAATAACCTCCTGAAACAAACTTACCCTGGAACCTGCTACCGAGCAGGTTATCTTCAGAGAGTAAGTTGCTATGGTTGCATACATACCCAGAAAGTTAAGTCCGTTTTTGGAACCGAAAGTTGAGGTTATCCACTAACTTACTCTTAAACTTGTGTATGTCACATAACCTGCTTTCTGGAATACCCCCCTGGGGGACTCATGGACGTAGAGTATTATGATGAACTGGTATGTTTAGATGCTGTCTTGCACACTCTCAATGATCAGTCAGGTTTGTTGACTGTGGGGTGATTGGTTGTTGGTGATTAGATATGAGGGCTCTCAAGGAGCCCTCATATCTGTGTTTTCTTCTGGCTCTTCATTTTAGTAATGCTGTCATAGTTCGTCCTGCCGGAGTCCCTGCTTGCACGCTACACTAAATATACATTCACATTATACATTATGTGACTGCGACCATACCCAACTGTTATCTCCCCTCTTCTACTCTCCCCTCTCCTGTTCTCTCTCTCACTCTCCCTTTCTCTCTCCCTGTCAAGCTACACATGTCGTTCCTGAGTCATCTTGGTGCCACGCTTCTGGTTGGAGCTCTAGTCACATGGATGCCCTGTGTGATCCCTGTGGGATGCGTCTAGGGTCTGCGGACAGGTTCATTCTAACATGAAGACGGTTCTGGCCTCAGCTGATGTTGACAGCAGTTTCTCTGAGGACTTGGCTGCAGTCGCTCGACAGTTCAGCCTCCAATAACTAACTGGACCCCATATTAACATCAATTAACATCAACTGTAATACTGAATTGCCTGCCACCTAACACACAGTATGAATGCAGATCAATTCCTGCTTTCTGTTTCACCCAAATGAGGATGTTGAGTCCGGATCCTCTTAAGGTTTCTTCCTACTGCCATTTCAGGGAGTTATTCCTTGCCCTTGTCGCCCTCTGCTTGCTCATCAGGGACTATCTGACCATTTTTTATTCATACACATTTCATACAAACTTAAATAATTATTTTGATTGTGTAGAGCTGCTTTGCAACAATGACAGTTGTTAGAAGCCCTATACAAATGAAAAGGAATCTAATTGAATTGAATTAACCAGTATGTTGGAGTCATTCATCTGTGTGGTTAAGGAAAAGGGCAGAACAAGTAGTTTTTAATTTAACAGCCTGTCAGAAATCGTATCCTGTGGTATACGTCTGTGAATTCATCCCTAAACAAGAACATGTAATATAATTCTAAATGGATTCGACTGATGTTGCTTTTGTTTGTTTCTCATCACCACCAAGGGCTGATGCAGATTATTAATAATGAACAAGACCGGTAATTGATATTGTTGTGGCGAGTTCATGGACGATTGCCCAAAAATGCAAAGATCACTCCGGAGACCAGAGATGTTGAGGCCAATGGACTTTATTCTGTGCAGAATACAGCCGAGCTTCTCTTCTATACATACAGCGTCTCTTCTACGATGCACGCTTATATACATTTACATGACACTTGAACATCCTGTTTCCACCAACACAGTACTCCCATACATATAGGTTTACTTATTCCCACAAGACACAATGCTCTCATACACGTTCATCATATGGCTAAAGGAAACATCACCCACTTAGTTGGACAGTTTGTCCATGTGCTCCCATCCTACAGCAGAACGCATCTGCTCTATAGAGTCATACTGAGGCCTTGGTGGCCCAGCACACAGTTTTAAAGTCATTAGTCTCTTTACTGTGTACAATGATACATTTTTCACTATATTGTTCCCTACATATATAATATAGCAGATTAAATAATATCTGTTTAGGTACACAATTCCTGATTAATATTTTGTCATTAGATCGCTACAATATTTGAAACCAATAAGTATTTGCAGCATTTTTTAAAATAAAAGTACATTAAAAAAAACATTTTAATCTTTTATAATCATTTTAACTTTGTTGAAATGCACTTAAGCATTCCATTAAAAGTAGAATTATTAGAATGTTTTACTCAACCCTACCTTGAAACCTCTTCTTCTACTACCCACATATCCTCCCAATTAACAATTGCAAGATACGGTAATTTCAAGGTAACTTAACTCAGTTCAAGAAATTAAAAACCTCTTTTATTATTTCTTTGCTCAATGAAGTTCATGAATTGACTCTTCTGATGTTGATTTTATAATTTTGTTTGTCTAGGCAGTGAAGTGCCAGCAATACGTTACCATGTTGTAATGGTGTTACGGCTGCTCATGTGTGAGTGCGCTTATGTCTTCGAAGACGATCAGAAGAAGCAAAACTCTTCCCACACTGTGAGCAGAGATACGGCTTCTCTCCAGTGTGAATGCGCTGGTGTGTTTGGAAGTAACTAGCAGTGGCAAAGCTCTTTCCACACTGTGTACAGAAATAGGGCTTCTCTCCAGTGTGAGTGCGCTGGTGTCTTTGGAGGGGACCAGCAGAGGTAAAGCTTTTTCCGCACTCTAAACATGGATACGGCTTCTCTCCAGTGTGAATGCGCTGGTGTATTTGTAAGTAACTAGCAGTGGTAAAGCTCTTTCCACACTGTGAACATAAATAGGGCTTCTCTCCAGTGTGAATGCGCTGGTGTATTTGGAGACTATCAGCAAAGGTAAAACTTTTCCCACACTGTGAACAAGGAAACGGCTTCTCTCCAGTGTGAATGCGCTGGTGTGATTGGAGGTTACTAGATTTGGTAAAACACTTCCCACACTGTGAGCAGGAATACGGCTTCTCTCCAGTGTGAATGCGCTGGTGTATTTGGAGGTTACTAGATTTGGTAAAACACTTCCCACACTGTGAGCAGGGATACGGCTTCTCTCCAGAGTGAATGCGCTGGTGTGTTTGGAAGTAACTAGCATCGGTAAAGCTCTTTCCACATTGTGAACAGAAATAGAGCTTCTCTCCAGTGTGAATATGCTGATGTCTATGAAGATTATTAGGAGTAGCAAAAATCTTCCCGCACTGTAAACATGGACACGGCTTCTCTTCTGTGTGAATGTGCTGGTGTCTTCGTAGGTTACAAACAGTAGTAAAACACTTCCCGCACTGTGAGCAGGGATACGGCTTTTCTCCAGTGTGAATGCGCTGGTGTTTTCGTAGGTTACAAAGAGTGGTAAAACACTTCCCGCACTGTGAGCAGGGATACAGCTTCTCTCCAGTGTGAGTGCGCTCATGCCTCCCAAGATGATAAGGAGTAGCAAAATACTTTCCACACTGTGAGCAGGGATACAGCTTCTCTCCAGTGTGAGTGCGCTCATGTCTCCCAAGACGATAAGGAGTAGCAAAACACTTTCCACACTGTGAGCAGGCATACCGCTTCTCTCTCATCTGAACTTGATGATCTTTTTTCAGATTACTTTGGGAACTAAATATCCCCGCATAACCTGAACACTGGTCATTTTGCTTCTTCATTTCATCATAATATGTGTTCGGAACAGATAATGCCTCATTAGTACTTCTCATATTTAACCTTCATTTGAAGGAGAAGACTTGATAAATGATGATAGTCTCTGAGGGGAAAAAGAGAAGAAGAAAAAAAAAAGACACGACTTTAATGACATCCTTAGGCATTGTCCAGATGAAAAGAATCCCCCCCCACCACCAATTTAAATAAAACATAATAGATCATTATTAGGAATATACTGAAATATCATAGGTTGTAGATGGGCAATAAGTTTTGATACGCTGCATAAAATCCTGTCATCCTCTGATGACCAATTGACAAAAGTATCACTTTTGGGTCTGCGGATCAATCAAAGCGGCTATGGCCTAATGTATGCAACGTTGAGTAAACATTACATTATAACAGCAAAAATAATACCAGAAGGTGCTTTCTATTTGGCTTTAGCTTAAAATTTAGCCTCTTTTTTGAATCTGTGCACAATCTGCGGTGAGAACGGAACTTGATTATTTATTTCCGACAATGTCTGAAAATGTACTGTTTCAGTCACATGTAGAGACAGCACATGACATGTTCAATAATGAACCAGTTGCATACCGCATGTGATTTAGAAAATAAATGAATAAATAATTAAATTCTTGCTCAAACATATATTTTGTGAGCCTTGCAACTACTGTGCTTGAGAATGCATGAATCGCTCCCAGGAGCAACTCTGCAATCGGTCCAGGGATTGGTTCCTGCGAATGACTGCATTCTCACAGACAAAAATCAAGCAGTTTTCATCTGAACTTACCTCAGACACAACAGGCTTGTAGTTTTAAATCCCTCTCATCAAAGAGTCTCTGTAGAAATCTGCCAGTAATACCTCAGTATAGACCTTCATCTTCCACAACCACGGCTTCTTCTTCTTTATTATTTTTGGTGAATGGCAACTCACCTATAGGTGCATTACTGCCACCTGCTGGACTGCAGGGTAAAATATAACCTTAACTTAGATTCTATCTATTAATCTAGTTTTTTTTATATAATCAATCAAGGTATTATATTTTTCCAGATAATTTTCCCTAGAATGTTTTCTATTTTCAGCCTCTTTCATGGTTTCTCTGAGATTTTATTTTTCCTTGTCATATCTTTTGCAGTTTGTCAGTACTGTTTATGTGTTAATGTCTCAATTTGTCCACAAACTTATATAGCCTATGTATATTTTATATACCTAAAAATTGCAAATTTCTTTGTTTTTGTTTAGTGATTTATTTTCTACATTCTACAACAATACTGGGAATTTCAAAATTATAAAATAACACATATGGAATTAGGAAATTACGTAACAACAACAAAAACAACAGTCACATGTTATTTTAAGACACAGAGGTCAGCCTTTCTGTAATAGTTCTTGCAAGAACAGTATTGTCAAGTGCATTTGCAAAATCCGTCAAGCACCATAATGAAACTGGCTCTCATGAAGGCCGTCCCAGGAGGGCGAGACCAAAACCTACCTCTGCTGCAGACGAGAAGTTCATGTAGAGTTATCAACCTGAAAAATGACCAATTAACAGCAGCTCAGATTAGAGGCGTTATGAAGTCTTTACAGAGCAGAAGTAGCAGACACATCTCAATATCAACTGTTCAAAGGATATTAATGCATTTTTGGATGGCTTCGTCATTCCACAGTGTATCTCCAGAGCCGTTGTTCAGTTATGGTAATGGGCATTTCGTTTTCCGACACACGCTGTAGCGGTAGACCAACCATAAAGGACCGCGCCATCTGACTAATCACAGCAGTGAGGGCTCACATAAAGGAGGGGTTTAGACAGACTGAATCTTCGAACTGCTTCACACAGCTCGTTTACGAATCATTTAGAAATGGGGTAAATTAAATCTATTTTTTGGAGAAAACTAAAGTGTTTTTTGACCTTGCAGACATGTAAACCTGTTTTAAGAGACTCATTAAGCAATATTAGCAACCTTTAAAATGGCATAATAGGGGCACATTAAATCAGGGGAATGGTGGCCATTCCAAAACCTTCAGCTTACATCTCTTGAGGTATTCCGTAGTGGATTTCGGAGCATTTGTATTCCGTAGTGTTTCGGATCATTGTCCTGTTGTATAAGCCATCCTCTTTTCAGCTTCAGCTTTTTTACAGATGGTGTAATGTTTGCTTCCAGAATTTGCTGGTATTTAGTGGAATCCATTTTTTGCTCCACCCGTGCAATGTTTCCTGTGCCACTGGCTGCAACACAACACCAAAGCATGATAGATCCACCCCCATGCTTAATCGTTGGCAAGGTGTTCTGTTCCTGAAATGCTGCAGCTTCTTTTCTCCAAACATGCATTTGCTGATTGTGGCCAGAGTTCTATTTTAACTTCATCAGTCCACAGCACTTGTTTCGAAAACACATCAGGCTTCTGTAGATGTTCTGTTGCATACTTCTGACGTTGGATTTTATGATGGGGATGCAGGTAAAGTTTTCTTCTGCTGACTCTTCCATGAAGGTCTTGTCTGTGCAAGCATTGCTGCACAGTGAAACGGTGCACCACCACTCCCGAGTCTGCTAAATCTTCCTGCAGGTTTTTTGCAGTCAAATGTAGGTTTTGATTTGTCTTTCTGACCAACATACGAGCAGTTCTCTTTGAGAGTTTTCTTGGTCTTCCAGATCTCATCTTGACCTCCACAGTTCCCTTGAACTGCCATCTCTTAATTACATTTCTCACTGTGGAAACTGCAAGCTGACAAGGCTTTGCTGTCTTCTTGTAGCCTTCTCCTGCATTATGGGCATCAATAACGTTCATTTTCAGAGTCTTTCAGCTGCTTAGATGAACATTAATGAGTGTCCACAAGTGTGTGCACAAGGTTTTGTAAATTGACATTTACTGATGACAGCTGTTGCCATGCATCAGACCTGAGGAGGTACAGTAATTAAGTTCTGAAGACTTGTAAAAAGAATCTGAAACTCTGGAACTCTTAACGTTCCCAAACTTTTGCACAGTGCCATGATAATGTTTTGATTTAAATTTTTGTTCAATTTATGGCATAACAAGTAACGATGCATCAATGTTTGATGAAAATATTGTGCATTTTTTACATTTCGGGCAAAATAAAACAGTAGTGATGGGTCATTCATGAATAATTCTTTATTTTTAAACAAATCTTTAACATGACTCAGAAGAACGAGTAGTGTCGGAGAGTGATTCGTTCATTTTCTAACACGCGCACATGCTCAAATCATCGCAAAACCTCCATAGGTTATTTACAGGAAAAGTAATTGAACGGTTCTCAATGACTCTTCTAGTCTGAGTTGTTCGTTCTTTTGTCACGTGACTCCCATAGACACTATGCAGTGCAATAGATTCAAAAGAACGAATGACTCAGACTAGAAGATAGAAGAGGTGAGTTGCTTATTGTTTATAATTAATATGTCCTTAGCTGGCGGCACGGTGGTGTAGTGGTTAGCACTGTCGCCTTGCACCTCCAGGGTCTGGGTTCGATTCCCGGCCAGGCTCGATTCCCGTCTCTGTGTGCATGGAGTTTGCATGTTCTCCCCGTGCTTGGTGGGTTTCCTCCGGGTACTCCGGTTTCCTCCCACAGTCCAAAGACATGCAGGTTAGGCTAATTGGTGTTCCCAAAATTGACCATAGTGTGTGTGTGCTCTGCGATGGATTGGCATGCTGTCCAGGGTGTACCCTGCACATGCCCAGAGTCTCCTAGGATAGGCTCCAGGTCCCCGCGACCCTAAATACAGGATAAAGCGGTATAGAAGATGAATGAATGAATGAATATAAACACATTGTTGGGTTGCTAATACTGGGTCAAATGTGATGTAGTGAGTCATTTACAAATGAACACCTGGTTGGGATATTTTGACCCAACAAATGGTTTATTCTTTGCTCTCTGCTTTCTCCAAGTGGCAGATTCAGGAAATCCTGCGGCGCTCTGTGCTCATGTACCGGCCCAATGCAGCCTCATATTAGGAAGAACTTCTATAAACTACTGCCTGCTATGTCTCTGTAGTGGTTAAAACCAGATAAAAAAGATATTTTATTTTGGCTATTTCTAACTGGTATTCTTTGGTATAATGCGGTTATAGTACAGTATAATATATCGCAGCTGTACTTCTGTATTCCAGACTCTTTGGTGGAGGTTGTTGTTTGTTTTGAAGGTTTTCTTGTCTTTGAACTACACAAAGCAGTGTCTTCCCACCTGGGAGTTTCTCCAGCATATTGTATATTCGAATTGATGGACATGAGTCCTCATCTGTTACATTTTTGAGGAAAACAATTTTTCAGCATACATTTAATCACTCACTTACCATCTATACCACTTTATCTTGTATTTAGGGTTGGGGGGGGACCTGGAGCCTATCCCTGGAGGCTTAGGGCACAAGGCGGGGTACACCCTGGACAGTGTGCCAATTCATCGCAGGGCACATACATGAGGTGCATTCCAATCGGCCTGATTATACTTCACAGGGTGTTCAGCCATGTTAAGTGTGATTCCAAACCGCAGAGATTGAAAATGTTCAGTTCAATATTCAATATTTAATGTCCATAGTGTGAAAGGTATCCGAAAGTAGCGACAGGTATCCGAGGTGCTTATGTTACTATGGTAACACATGGAGAAAGTGATGTCTGCGCTGGTGACTGTGCAGGGTGTTCCAACTGGTTTTGTCGAGGAAAGTTGCATTCACTGCAAATGGAGCAGGGAGCACCATGTGAAGTACACTACAGAATGGAACGCAGCCATACACTCACTGACACACCACAGGCAATTTGAAAACGCCAATTAGCCTAACCTGCATGTATTTGGACTGTGGGAAGAAACGCACCAAACACGGGGAGCACATGCAAACTCCATACACACAGAGACGGGAATCGAATTCAGATCCTGGAGGTGCAAGATGACAGTACTAACCACTATACCACCATGCCGCCCATATTGAATCAATAATATTTAAAAAAAAACTTTTATTGTTCTGGATGTTATTTTAAAGTAAATGAATTTGTAATAGTTAAAATAGGGAAATACATAGTTTAATGATTTAAATAGTTAAATATTAAGATGAAGAACATTTAATGTCATGTGGGCATAAGATTTTTACTGAAAACTTAGAAATAAAAAGTGGCAGCTGGCACACCTAAAAATAAATGCAGGATTATTATTTATAGTCTAAATAAAAATGCTTTTCTAAACATGGTTATTGTGGTTTACTTCAATCTGTGAGGTTTGTTCTCTTAATTTTTTTGCAATAGAATGAAATTTTTATTTTCTTGTATTGCAGGTCTTCAGAAAGGCCTCAGATCCCAGAGGGTTAAAAGTAATCCTCATCCCAGGAGCTGACTTGAGCTAGCTTAAAATGGGGAAGGCTGAATTTAGGGCTGTGGCTATCGAATATTTTTGTAATCGAGTATTCTACAAAAAATGTGATTAATTAATCTGTAACGCTTGGATTTATTATTAAGCCGTTTGTTACAAAAAATATGGATTCGGGAACCTAAATAGGGGCTTGAAAACCACACTTCCGGTATTGTATAATATATATACAAAAAATATATTCCGGTTTTTGTAGCGAGTTGGATCAAGGCCTTTTAGACAGAGGCCTTCTGGGTATTTGGCACCTTACACTTGACTACAATTATAATTCAATAAAATTTTTCCACAGTCCCCCCTGAAAGCCATAAATATGGCTTTACTCAAATTTCCACAGTCCCGCCTATCTTATGCTTAAGGAGGAGCAAGTATGGATTATACACACATTTGCGAACAGTCATATAAAACATTAAATGACATATTTCTTGAACCTTTTAACAATTGCTATTTTCTATCCCTTTCTCGGATTGACCTTGTGGTCACTACCTTGTAATCAGGAGAGATTATAGCTAATCTTAGGTTCTCTGCTCAGGGGTAGGCGAAAAACCCTCATGGTCAAATTTTGAGGGAAAATTCCTACCCTGCCAGTGTTTTATCACTCGACAATGCATTAGCATCTGGTCAGAGGACTTGACAGCAATAAGGCAGTAATGTATGATCTATGGATCATAAAAATGAACACAAAAATCATAAACAAAACATTAAGACAAAAATCAAAAACATAACTATAAATTGAAATCATTAATACAATATATCAAACTTAATTAAAGTATTAACATAGAAATTACAATGAATCACGTTTTTTTCTATTTGTTTATGGACCAGGAGTTCAAGGTTTTCGAAGTTGTCGGTAACGATAGTGTCTATGTATCCATGTTGGTAATGATATTGACAAATTGCTTACGTTCGTTGACCAAATGTTTCTTATGCATCCATAGTCCGTTTTGTTTTTATTGGTATAGTACAGATTTGAATTATTTTGTGAGAATGTCCTATTTGGGGAGGTTGTTGGCAGACTCACTAACCAGGCTTGTTGCTTTGGATTAGAGTTCCATAGCTCAAAATCGTTGATTGAGAAAGAGACAACGTTAAAAGTTCGGCATTGAAGAATGTCTTCTGAGATTAAGTATCCTTGATAATTTTCTGTCTCATAACATTCAGAGACAGACAATGTTCGCAAGCAGTACCACTGAGTTGTAGTAATACACAGTTCAGGAGTGGTATCTGCAAAGTATTTTGTTTCAGTTTTGTCTTGTATCCACGTGTCTCGATTCAATATTAGATTTGAAAAGTCAAGTAGGAGTTTAGCAGGACGAAGAAGCTCATGTACAGTAGTCCACTGTTTCAGATCTGTAAGGCTAAGATTCGGAATGTACTGTCCTACCCATGGTGCAAGGCTTGTGTCAGAGTGGTGAAGACTTGCTTGCTGACAGACGTAGCATATTGTGCCACCTCCCTCTTTTTGGCATTCTTTATGGATCAGTTCATGTATGAACATGTCAACAGTGAGATGGTGGTCTCTGCCTCCTGTCGCCATAGTAATGTCTTCATCCTGAACACACTAAACTACATACATACTGATACATAATAATACAGTAAATCAAAGTTTTATAGCAATTATTATCATTATATATAGTCTATATTTTGTTAGTCTTGATTTTATAATATTCATAATGTTAGATCTGTTATATACTTTGCATATATGAATTCTGGATTGCATTTACATATTTACATGCCTGCATTTGTTTTAACATTTATACAGTACTGTCTTCTTCAATTTCCATGACTAAGCTAGATCTCATTGTTTCATAGCTATGTTCATCAGTTGGAGTTGGTTCAGGTGCTTCAGTTTCACGTATTAGCATTACATATTGTCCTAGTAAATTATTTCCGATTTTACTGATTATTCCTCTTATTAGGGGTATAACACAACAGATTATTAGTAAAGTGGCTAACAGGACTGCTCCTATCATGGTGCCTATTCTAGTTAAGTATGCCTTCCAGTCGGCTGAGAAGAACCATGGTGTCCATGTCTGATGGGTGGCAATTGTATTTTGTACGTGTTCATCTCGTAGGGTTTTCATTCTTTCAATGACTAGAGTTAATGCTCCATGTGGACCAGTGTGAAGAGGGATTTGGGTACAACATGAGGTTCCTATTAATTCACATACCCCTTCATCTGGGGCTCTCATCATGTCGATGGCAAATCGATTTTGCACTGCCATGAGTGTTGTCGCATGCAATTGTCCTTTAACTAAATCTAAAGCGGATATTGTGTAATTGATGAATCGTTGTTGATTGTACCATACATAATTAATCCATTTAGTATTACGCACAATTTGGAACCAGGGAAATATGCCAGTTGTGAGTCCTGTTCCTGTCATATCCATAATAAGATGTTGCTCTGGAATCCCTACTGGAGTTCCAGACCAATCGATTTTAACATTTGGGTCGGGTGCCCATTCTTGAATTTGCAAAACACTAGTATTATCTGTAAGTAGATATTGTGTCCAATCATCTGTGTCACGTTTGTGTCGAGATAGTCGGGACCAATCAAATTGTATTACTTGTACTTTACCTTCTAGCAATACAGGTGCACAACAACCATTCCATTTATCTGGTAATGTTTGGTGCACCTGATTTTCTCCACAATACCAAAAGATGTCAGCTAGTGGTCGGGTACCTTTGTGTAGACTTGGTATTACTAGGAATGCTTTATCTGTTTCAGTGCACGAGTAATCTAATTTCTTTTTACATAAGATGTGAGTTGCAATTAATGTGTTTTGGGTGTCCATTACAGATTCACATTGCTTAGAGGCATTTCCTACAGGAATTTGTCCATTGGAACATAGGCATAATGGTAACTTAGTTATGGCTTTTATGTATACATTAGGGTGTGTCTCTTCTGAGGTGTCTATGGGTGAGTAAGTGCAGCTAGTACTTAAATTACGCATCCATTCTGCACCAGAGGGTTTGGCCGCTGCTCCAAGCAGACAGGCCATTGGGCATAGAAATTTAGTGCTATATGGAGGTTGAGAGCACTCGTCTAGCCCTCTGGTGGGTCTAATTAGTAAAGGACGACTATTTCTTTCATGACAGACAATGCATGTTTCATTAGTTACGCTAAGGGCACTGTATGTTAGCCATTGTTTGTACATGCTTTCATGTTGGTACGTGTGTGTATTCTGAGTTTTCGGTGATGTGATGATTCCGGCAACTAGCTTATATGCTGCTAACCTGAATTCTCTAGAAGCATAGTGTATCTGTGGAAAGTTTTTAGAATTGTTGGTGGTTTCAGAGAATGGCCAGCATCCGACTTTAGTACATCGGACGTTGAATTTAATCATTATTGAGTCTTTAACTCCTTTTACTATAGTTAAGGTATTGGAATTTGCTAGGGTATACACTTGGCCATCCATATCTTTTTCCCAGACGGTACAGCGTTCGTCTCTGGGTTTACCAGTCATGATAAAGAAATCAGTTTCTAATGATAATGTTATATGGTGGTTGTACTTTTGGGCCTGGTATGTGGCAACGAGTGTTTTGTACGGTGACACCATGGTTTTTCCATTTCCTAAGACTAACATGGCCATTCTACATCCTACTGTACATGTTGATGGAGTATTTCTTTAAGGTGGATCATGTTGTTAGAATTCAAATCAATGACTATGTTGTGAGTATTTCCGTTCTTTTTTATGATATATGGGATGGTAATGCGATTGCGAGTCATGTTAATGGCTCGCTTGTATCGATAACTTATGTTGGGCATGTAGTCATTTAGAGTAGGGTCAAGGGGTTCAGGATTTGTCATTCTATTTTGTACTATACACAACATTCTTATCATGATGACAGTTCCGATCATAAAACCCATTGCTAATGTTAATGTATGTAGGTTAGCATAATTTAGTCTGTGTTGCTGTCGCATGGTGATAGTTTTGTGTTGTGAGTGGTTATTTAATGTCAAATAAAAATGTTCTGCTAGTATCTGATTAGTTCTCAATTAAACAAAGTAATACTATTTCTAATACAGGCTTAGGTTATTATCATTGCTTTTTTCATAACAAATCTTTCCCTTTTTTTTTTTTTTTTTTTTATAAAGCTGCTGGTTGTATAGCTTTTACTCGTGCTCGGGTACGGTGTGCTGGACCATGTTCTTCATTTTCACTATCATCATTGTTGAAATGATTACTGTCGAAATGTTGTTCTGTCGAAGAGAGTTCTATGTCCTTTGGTGGTGTCTCAATGTCTTTCGGAACTTTAGCCTTGCAACAGTGATTTAAGTGATACCAGTGTTCTTTACCTTCTACCTTGATGGCTGTTGGAGTGGCAAGCACCACCTTGTATGGTCCTTCTCTGCGGCCTTGTGCCCAGTGTTTTCATCTAAATACTTTGATATACACCCAGTCCCCTATATTTGCTGATTGCAGTCCTTTCTTGTTAATTGTTCCTCCATGGGTTGCTTCGTTAGTTATGTGAAGTCTTCTCCCTCAGCAACCAGGCATCCAAGTTGATCAACCAGACCGCTCCTTTGCTCGCCACAGGAGATTTCTTTTCCTCACTGTTCGTGGTGCATGTTAGTCAGTCATGTGCGCTGCTGTTTTCCTGATTCACCCACAGCCACGTCTGCTTCAACTCACTCAAACACAATGTAATAACAATAACGGTTATCATTTTGATTAGATTCTACATATATATATATATATATACATATTTTATTTCTTTTATATTAATTAAATATAAATGTACTTTATTATTAATCTCATTTTTGCTTCCTCATTTCTTACTCTGTATTTTAACTTAAACAGTTCTACCACCAACATTTAATATGTACGTCTTCTTTTGAAGCCTTCTTTCTCTTCCCAAATAATATCGCCTTACAAACATATGCCCACCCCGAGCATGCGGGATTGAAAATATTATTTGCATCGGCAAGCATAACAAGTCCACGTTCATTGCAGTTAATGCAAGAGCTATTACATGTTCTGGAAACGGCGCATTCCTAAATAACTGCTCTTCCATCATCCGCTCTGTACCCCGTGTAACTCTAAGCATGTGCTGTTCGGACATGGGTGCTTGTGTGGGAACCATTTGATAATAATATGGAATCCAAAAATTGGCATGTGTGTGTGCAGGGTTGATGCTTGGTGACTGTACTCTTCGTCCTCTTCTTCTCAGATTACTTGGGTCTCTGTTTTCTCTCATTACTCTAATTGTCTCTGGATTATTTCTCCAGAGCTCATTCAATATACTAATGTCTTTTTCTATGTCTCTGGATTATCTCTCCAGAGCTCATGCAGCTTCTGCCCTCGTGCGCAAATACCTCTATTCAACTCTGCCAGATCTCACTTAAGAGATGTTCCAGGAGTGATATAGCTGTATTTGTCACCACAGGCGAGAAGCTATTCTATCTACTACGTCTCCGGATTATTTCTCCGGAGCTCATGTAACTTCCGCCCTCGTGTGCAAGCACGTCTATCCAACTCTGCCAGATTCCATTTAAGGAATGTTCCAGGAGTGGTATAGCCACACTTGCCACCACAGGCAGGAAGTTATTCTACTTATGATAATATTTAAATTTTAATTAATTATATTAATCATTAATTATATATATATTAATTATATATATGTATATATGTATGTTTATGTATGTCTAAATAACACCATACAGTGTGGGATACAGTATCTAAACTAAATATATTTAATTATTTATATCCAATTATATGTATATACAATATTTAACAGTATTTATAATTTATGTTACATTTCTCTTTCTGGTTTTTCATTCACTTTCTAGCCGTACACGTTTCACAATTCAACAACACACTTACGCTTATACATCATACATTATACAAACCACGACTCACAAAATTGCAATCACAAATCAACACTATCTATTCTAATTTTCTAACCATGCATTTCCCCACCAGCCACCTGATCAGGAATTTCCACCTGTCACCCTAGCCCTGCTAAAGGAATTTTCCAGTCCCTAGAGCAGCGGTTCTACAGGAATTTTCCGCTGGAATTTTCTCACTCGCCCCGTTCAGACCTACCTATCACGCCAATCATTATACCTGGACGTACTATGGTATCATGATGGTAGCGGTATCCACGAGATTTCCTTTCACACCGTAGTTGTATACTACATATTACCACGGTACCTAGGTATATTGTAGTACACGGTTACTTGTACCATGCCAACGCATGCACGCACACCTACACAATCACACACCTACCTACCGGCATTGCTTATATCGACTCTTTCAATCAACACTATTTGTTAATTGAAGGCAACCCTACTTGTAAAATGTTACACTCTTACATAATACAAATAACAACAACAAGCTCAAGCTCAGCAAGCACAAAAGCACATCAATTCACAAGCGCATACTTTTTTGCTATTTCATCAAAATAATAAAAATTGCATCATAACATTGCATCAAACATTAAATTACTCAATTATCAATTACTCAATTTGGTTCCCGGGGCCAGCAGTACGTCCCCCAAGAATCATTCGACCCCCACAGACAGCAGAAAAACTACAGCAGAATTTGAATAACAGGTTTCTGCTTACCTTGTTCCTATTGCCGCGCGGCGGTTCTGCTGACCGTGTAGGGCCGCCGACCCCAAGGGGCAGCAACGACCAGCCGTGGGTATCCTATGCCGACAACGCCAATTATGTCGTGGCAAATTTGTTGTGAACTATGTAAATTTTCCAAACAAAATCAATAACTACTCAAGTACTGAAATAGCAAAAGAGTTTATTGCAATCAAAAGTAAATGGACGGCACTGGACTAGCCAGACAAAAGACGAACAGATAAAAACTGCAAGATTTCTCTCCTTTCCTCCCCCACTTCCCTAATTTTACAGGGTTTATATACCTTCACTTAACAATTACATCATTGTTTGCTCCTTCTTAAGTCACGAAACCTTTTTAATATTCATGAGATGTGAGCTAATTCTATTCTGATCAGATTGATGTGGCACCTCCCAATTGCATAATTTTTCCTCTCATCTCATATTTATTCATGTCTGGGCAGGCCTAAGACGTTAGACGGTCTTACGTTCTCCTTTTTTGGAGAAAGTTTGGTTTATTCCTTTTTTTTCTTGACCAGACTACTGACCACTGTTGGTAACTTGGGTTTTTGTGGAAGCCGCAATCTTTCAAAATCTTCCTCATCAAGATGTGTAAGTATTATAATTTTGGTTGTTCTTATCATAGTTAATTTTATCTAATTTGTCTTTAACTGTCCATTATGTATTTACTTGTATAGAGATTATTTATCTATTAGTACTTTAATACATTCTGGTTATTCATTTTGATCACACATTAAATCTCTTTATATAACTAAATGATTATTTTAATGATTTTGAACATATATATCAATTAGTATACTTTTGTTTAATTTACTTAATTACCATAGGATAGACACCAAGATTAATGATCAATTAAATCAGCTTAAATCAGTTCATTGACCAGGTTTGTTAATATTTATTTTTCATTTACCCACTACTATTGCTATACTATGGCTAGTTTAAGACAATCACATTAATCCGACCATTGGTATGATTATTTATACTGCTAGTTCTTAGATCCTATACTACCAAAATCAATAATGTAAATAATGTAATGTTTCTTTTAATATGTGCAGAGTGCATTTTTTTTTCCCAGACTTACTAAACCCATGTTCACTAAATTCTCTTTAACTTTGTTCAATTCTAGCTCGCAGGCAGCGTTCTTCTCGCTCATCCTCTCATCTGAGATTCCTTCTGGGAGCAGGTGGTTACACCTTCCCCTACTCACACCGAACCACCACAATTTGCATCTGGTTAGAACTCTGAGGGGCCTACCTCTGAGGATGATATTGCTGAAAATTACTGATTAATTAGATTTTTTCTTTATAACAAATATGATTTATGCTGTTTTTCTGCTTCTTAAAAGCAGAAGTCTGGCTTTTTCACTTTGTGTCCCAATTAAAGCAGAACCGAAAGTTTATTTTTATAATTTTTATCGATGCTTGCATTTTCTGTATTTTTTCCTCCAATAAAGTTCCTTAATTTCTTGCACTCTGTGTGTACGGGTTGTTCTTGGGTCACACTTTGCATACTTTTTCTTTAATTATCATTAAAACAAACATTATCATAAACCACGTAGATATTACGAGTAGATATTATTAGTACATAATGATAAAATGTTAGTAAATATTATTGATATTATTTTTTCTTTAGTTTTCTTGTCTGTTACCTATCCCATGCCTCCTGCCTGCGTGTTTTCTCACTTCCTCAATTTGTCGTGCAGGCGCCTTTTCTGTTTTTGTAGCGAGTTGGATCAAGGCCTTTTAGACAGAGGCCTTCTGGGTATTTGGCACCTTACACTTGACTACAATTATAATTCAATAAAATTTTTCCACACGCAACCGCAGCTGGACAAAACACGACGCGACACAAAACAACTGTAATAATTTAAACCAAGTGTATTATACAAGATAAATAAATAAATAAATAAACAAACAAGGTGCACCACAAACCAATATATACAAATATAATACAAATAGAAACAGTGTGTGTGCGATGTATGCGGGTGTGTGTATGATTGTCCAGTGTCTGAAAAATGGCAAAAGGTATGAAGATGGTGAGTTGGAGAGATGGTTCGATCTCACCAGTAGAAGATGGAAAGTCTGGGAGATCGAGAAACGGAAGGAGCTGGGTACTGGATGAAATTATTGAACAATAATCCACAAGCAGTCTCTCAGCCTGAAAGAACTCACAGAACTCACAACTCATGAGCTGTCCTCATCTCTCCGTGCCGGCTTCTACGCCAGTTCCGGCTTTATGCCGGCTCATGTGACCCACGTCACTTCCGGGTTCCCTAGCGTTGCGATCGCGCATGCGCGGGAACTTGCCCGGTGACCAAACCACTGTCAATGGGGGAAGAGAAACCGCTAGGGCACACCTTCGGCCACAGGTGAGCAGCATTAGCTCCACGACCATTTTCCTGTTGTTGAAGGAGTCCATTTTGTGTGGCTGCGCTACAAATCGAGTAATTGGATAAAATGTATTTTTGTTTAATTAAACAGCAATGAAAAATATATAACTGAAAGAAAGATTAATTGGTTTTCTTTTTAGAAAAATCTATTTAAATTTTTTAAATGCATACAGCATTTTACCAAAAACTAAAGAGCGAAAATGTCTGGAGAAATTTTAAGTGGGCCTCTGCGACGGCCGGGTCAGTCCCAATGAGCGTGGACACCATCCAGTGCGTGGTGGAGCCTTTGATTGCATCACACTCACGGCCGTGATATCACAGCCGAGGCTGGTCCCAATGTTAAGTCTATGGGACTTTTTGGGGCGGTTTTTTGGGGGATTTTGGGAGGACCATCACCAAAAGTTATAGCACTCCATTCCCGAGCCGCACGGAACGGTGTAACATATGTGTGGGCCGTCTCGAAACTGCGGGATGAGAAACGCTGCAAAATTTTAGGTATATAATAAAATAATAAACTGAATTCGCAATGTTTTCTAGGGGAGAAGAGTAATAAGTGTGCACCGGCACACTTAATAAACATTGTCATTATTCACAATACAAGGAATAACTTAAAGTTGACTGAAATGAATTAAGTGCATTACAGTGCCATCCATTCTTATTTTAAAGCCTTTTCTCAGATGCAAAAATAAAAAAAGGAATTTCAAATGACTTTAAGTAACAAAAAAACTAAAACTTGTAAAAATTATTAAAGGAAGAAAGTTTTTGCCTTTTTTTGTAATTCGAATTACTGGAGGAATTACTTCAGCCCTAGCTGAATTATTTGCATTTGAATGTTGTCTGACATTGTAAATCAGACACAGTAACACTAAAACAACAACAACAACAACAACAACAACAACAACAGAGAACGAATAGCAAATTAGGAGTCCTATGAAATGTTTCACAACCTATGAAACATTTACACAAATGTAATTTTCTATTCTGAAAGTTATTCTATTTCTCCAGTTATTTCTATATTTAAAGTTGGATGTCTTTAAATTTAACTTTTTTTATTATAATAAACAGATTTATTTATTTAGGCTATATAACAGTTCATTCTTTGTACAAATAAAATTGTCAGCTTGATCTCTCTCTAAACAACATAAAAAAAATCTTATTTTTCATTATTCATTATTGTACAGTAAATGTCAGTAGCTGTGGTACTGGTTTTTCATGTTTGTTGTACAAATTATTCGGATGTAAAAATTACTATAAGCGTAGTATTTCATCTATACAACACATTATAACTTTTTATGGCTTAAGCTCTACTTAATTGCAGCTGTTTTGCACACTGTCCATTTGCGCCACCTGGTGGTCATTTCACAAATGACTTTAAAATGCGACTGATTTATTTTGCCGGCAGTAATGGGCATTCTGGTTCACTATCTCCTGTAAGCCAATTTTGTTTAGATAATTAATCAGGGTAGTATATATTTTTCCAGGTCATTTTCCCTAGAATGCTTTCTATTTTCAGCCTCTTGCAAGGTTTCTCCGAAATTTTATCTTTACTCATTGTATCTTTCGCAGTTTGTCAGTATTTGCGTTATTGTCTCCATTTGTCCACAGAATTCACATTGATTTAGTTTATACTAATATACTATTATACAGACACTGGTGTTAGCCATGCTAAATGATTTCCTCTCTTCTGTTTCTGTTCCATACTTCCCTCATTTTTATTTGCTGTTACATTTTATGCTAATGTTTGCCTGTTTCTTTGTCATCCAATCTTTCTTTGCCATCTTTTATTCACATGTTCTTTAATTATTTTCTTGAATTCTGCTTTATTGACTGGGATTTTTTATTTGAAAATATGACCTTGCTGCAAATTTGCCACACATATGTTTGCCAAATGTTTACCATTTTTGTAAAGTTGAAAATCCAAGCAACTTTCATTCTGTTTATTGCCTGCCAAGTGGTCACTTACATCTTCTTCTTTGTCTTTCGGCTGTTCCCTTTCAGGGGTTGCCACAGCGAATCATCTGCCTCCATATAACCCTATCCTTTGCATCCTCTTCTCTCACACCAACTACCTTCATGTCCTCTTTCACTTTCCATAAATCTCCTCTTTGGTCTTCTTTTAGACCTCCTGCCTGGCAGCATCCTTCTACCGATATATTCACATTCTCTCCTCTGAACATGTCCAAACCACCTCAATCTGGCCTCTGACTTTATCTCCAAAACATCTAACATGGGATGTCCCTCTGATGAACTCATTCTTGATCCTATCCATCCTTGTCACTTCCAAAGAGAACCTCAAAATCTTCATCTCTGCTACCTCTTGCTCTGCCTCCTGTCGTAGAGCATCGCTGGTCTCATCACTGTCCTGTACACCTTTCCTTTCATTCTCGCTGATATTCTTTTATCGCATAACACACCTGACACTTTTCTCCACCCATTCCAACCTGCTTGTACCCGCCTCTTCACTTCCTTTGAACACTCTCCGTTGCTCTGGACCGTTGACCCTAAGTACTTAAAATCCTGCACTTTCTTTACCTCTGCTCCCTGTAGCCTCACCATTCCTCTTGGGTCCCTCTCATTCACACACATGTATTCCGTCTTGCTGCGGCTAACCTTCATTCCTCTGCTTTCCAGAGCGTACCTCCACCTCTCCAAATTTTCCTCCTGCAAACATCATAGTCCATGGAGACTCCTGTCTTACCTCATCTGTCATCCTGTCCATCACCAGAGCAAACAAAAAGGGGCTTAGAGCCGATCCTTGATGCAGACCCACCTCCACCTTGATCTCTTCTGTCACACCTACAGCACATCTTTCCACTGTCTTAGCGCTCTCATACATGTCCTGCACCAATCTAACATACTTCTCTGCCACTCCAGACTTCCTCATACAACACCACAGCTCCTCTCTCGGCACCGTGTCATACGCTTTCTCAAAATCTACAAAGACACAATGCAACTCTTTATTACCTTCTCTGTACTTCTCCACCAGCTGTCATGCGCACTTAGCTGCGACCGGCACTAGGACCCGGAAGTAAGACGGTCGCGAACCTGAAAGCATAAAAGGAAACAAGATGGCGCCGCACATCGCTCTGTCATTGAGTTTTGCCCATGCTATTTCGGAATCGTTCCCGTTCACGTGAGTACTCACTTTCTTGGGTTTGCTTTCAGACTGAGTGTGTGTTTATAGGACGAGGGTTAGATTGTGTCTTTCCTTTACTCATTCACTTTGAGAGTCCTTAGAGCAAATCGCGTGATTATCCTGCCCACTCGTGTCCATCCGCGTTTGGGTTTACCATTCACGCTACAGGGCTAACTGCTAAGCTACGTCTTTCTGGTCGTCATCGGGTTAGTTCTGACACCAGCATCCTCAAAGTAAATGCTGCATCTGATGTACTCTTTCTAGGCATAAAACAATATTGCTGCTCACAAATGCTCACCTCTGCCCTTAACCTAGCTTCCACTACTCTTTCCCACAGCTTCATTGTATGGCTCATTAGCTTTATACCTCTGTAATTGCCACAGCTTTGCGCATCTCCCTTCTTAAAAATTTTCTTAAAAATTGGCACCAATACACTTCTCCCCCATTCCTCTGGAATCCTCTCACTCTCCAAAATCTTGTTAAACAAACTAGTCAGAAACTCTACTGCCACCTCTCCTAAGCACTTCCATACCTCCACAGGAATGTCATCAGGACCAACAGCCTTACCACTCTTCATCCTCTTCAACGCCCTTCTCACTTCACTTTTACTAATATTTGCTACTCCCTGTTCTCTTTCCTTTTCCTCATTCAACTCCTCAAAGTACTCCTTCCATCTTCCCATCACCCTCCTGGCATCTGTCAGTACATTTCCATCTCTATCTTTAATCACTCTAACCTGCTGCACATCCTTCCCATTTCTATCTCTCTGCCTCGCCAACCCGTACAGATCCACCTCTCCCTCCTTACTGTCCAGCTTAGCATACAAGTCCTCATATGCTCTTTGTTACCTCGACCTTCACCTTACGCTGCATCTCCCTGTACTCCTGTGTACTCTCTTCAGTCCTCTCAGTGTCCCACTTCTTCTTAGCTAGCCTCTTTCCCTGTATACACTCCTGTATACACATTCCACCACCAAGTCTCCTTGTCCACCCTCCTACCTGTCTCCCTGATCACGTTGGCTGTAGTTGTCCAGTCAAATGAAAGCACCTCTTGACCACCCATACCAATGTAGCCTGTCTCCTCCCTAAAGACTACACAACATTCTTCCTTTCTCAGCTTCCACCACTTTGTCCTCTGCTCTGCCTTTGTCCTCTTCACCTTCCTCACCACCAGGGTTATTTTACACACCACCATTCTGTGTTATCTGGCTACACTCTCCCCTACAGTACCTACACTTTGCAGTCACTGATCTCTTTCAGATTACAACATCGACACAAGATGTAGTCCACCTTCATGTAGTCCACCTTCCAGTACTCCAGTGTAGAGTGCCTCCACTCTTACCCTATGTTCCTGCCTCTTATGGAAGAAAGTATTTAACTTTTTTACTACTGCCATTTCCATCCTCTTTGCAAAGTCACCACCATCTGTCCTTCTACATTCCTGTCCTGAAGACCAAACCTGCCCATCACATTTTCATCAACTCTGTTCCCTTCCCCAACATGTCCATTGAAGTCTGCACCAATCACCACTTTCTCACCTCTGGGGATGCTCTGCATCACTTCATCTAACTCGCTCCAGAATTTCTCCTTCTCTTCTATCTCACATCCTACCTGTGGACCATAACCACTAACAACATTGAACATCACACCATCAATTTCAAATTCAAATTTTATTTGTCACATACACAGTACGATATGCAGTGAAATGCTTAGACAACTGTTCGTGACCTTAAAATAAAAGACTATGAATAGGAAATAAATATCAAAAATAAAATAGGGGGGTAAATTTAACTAGGAAAGAATAAAATAAAATATAAAAATTGAAGTTAAAATAAAATAATTGTACAACAAGACACAATATAGAAAATATATGAAGAATGTCATGCACACTCGGTCCGTGGCCGGCACTAGGACCCGGAAGTGATGCGGTCATGAACCAGGAAGTATAAAAGGAGTAAGCAAACGATAGTACAACGCTCAGTCATTGAGTTTTTCTGATGCCCTGTCGGAATCGTTCACCAAACCGTGAGTACTCACCCTTTTTGGTCTGCTTCCTGATTGAGTGTGTATTTCTAGGACGCGGGTTAGATTGTGTCTTTCCCTTACTCCTCTATCGTGAGAGTCCTTAGATTAAAGAGCGTGATTATCCTGCCTATTCGTGTTTTATCCGCGTTTGGGTTTACCATTCACGCAACAAAGGGCTAACCGCTAAAGCTACGTCTTCTGGTCATCCGAGGTTAGTTCTGACAGAATGACTGAGCCCAAGGCGGTAAACCCAGCGGATCATGCGCGCCTATGCGACGTGGTAGACCAGCATGCCGTGCTTATTGACCAGCTAACCGCGGAGCTCGCTACTCTGCGTCAGAGCGTCCAAGACGTCGCGGCCTTGCGCCGCGAGGTGGCGGAGCTCAGGCGGGAGAACGCGGATCTGCGGGCGGCTGTTGATGGCGCGGCTAGCCGGCCCCCCGTCGCGGCGGCCGCGGCGCCGCACCAACCCCCCCCCCCCCCTTCTTCTGATGTTTTTCTTGCTCTTCCAGAGAAATGGGATGGCACGGACGGGAAGTGTAGTGTGTTTTTGACAGCGCTGAATCTTGTGTTTGAGTTCAACTCCACCAAATACTCCACTGATCGGCTACGCATCGCTCTCCTGGTCTCGTTGCTATCCGGGCAGGCAGCTGAGTGGGCCACGGCAGTCATTAGATCGGATTCTGACACCGCCCATTCTTACCACGAATTCACCCGCCAACTCCAGCTCACTTTCGAACACCCAGCGGGCGAGGTGGAGACCGACACTAAACTATATCACCTGCGGCAGGGAGGATCGTCCGTGAGCCGGTACACTGCAGAATTCCGAACCCTCGCAGTACAGACCAACTGGGGAGAAGCTGCGCTCCGGACATCCTTCTACGAGGGACTGGCTGCACGCATTAAAGATGAGCTCGCCGGGCGAGAACTCCCAGCTACACTCGAAGGGCTGATCCAACTGGCTCTTCGTATTGATCAGCGCCTCCTTTCTCGACCGAAGCCAGCCCCGAGGACCCTACCGCACCAGCCTTCTCCTACACCAACCCACGACCACCTACAGCCTTCACCAACACTAGTACTGGACCAGTCGGATCTCCACCTCCTGCCGCGGTTGACACGGGAGCTGGGGAACCCATGCAATTAGGACGCGCCTCCCTGACCGTGGCAGAACGCGAACGCCGGTTCCGAGAAGGGCTGTGTGCCTATTGTGGGTCAGCAGCCCACCATCGGGCGATCTGCCCACTGCGTCCGGGAAACGCACAACCCCGGTGAACAGGAGGAGAGACTCACCGGGCCCTCTCCAGATCTCCTCTACCACCAATACCACCATCTCACGACTCACGGTTCAGGTAACCCTCCAGATTGGCCACAAACGGGTCCGAAGTACTGCGTTTATCGATTCCGGTGCCGCAGGTAACTTCATTGACTCCACTTATGCCAAAGAAATGGGGGTAAAGATCGAGGCGTTATCCCAGCCGGTTCGTATTACATCTGTCGACGGCCGCCCACTGTCATCCAGCCCCATCACTCATCAGACCCAGCCTATCACCCTCAAAATAGACCAACATCAAGAACAGCTCCAGTTGCACCTCACCCCCATCGCCTCACCTCCCATCATCCTCGGTTATCCATGGCTACTCAGGCACGACCCCCTCGTCTCATGGACACAGAACCGGATCCTCCAGTGGGGCCCGACTTGCAACGAACTTTGCCTACGGGCACCGGCTGGGACGTGTTCCAAGGAGTCCGAGGCCCCCGACGTCGACACCAACGCCATCCCCGTCGACTATCGGGATCTGGCTGAAGTTTTTTGCAAGAGACGGGCCACCCACCTTCCACCTCATCGCCCATATGACCTGGCCATTGAACTTCAGCCGGGCTCCGTCCCTCCCCGCGGCCATCTCTACTCATTATCCCCTTCGGAGACGCAGGCGATGGAAGAATACGTCACTAATGCCCTGCGTCATGGAACCATCCGGCCTTCCACATCGCCTGCCGCCGCGGGGTTTTTCTTCGTTAAGAAAAAAGGGGGTGTCGACTATCGGGGGCTAAATAACATCACCATTAAAAACCGACACCCATTACCACTCACCAACTCAGCCTTGGACGCCCTCTCTGGTGCCACCGTGTTCACGAAGTTGGACCTCCGGAGCGCCTACAACTTGGTGCGCATCAGAGAGGGTGATGAGTGGAAGACGGCCTTTATCACACCCACGGGACACTATGAGAGCCTGGTCATTCCATTTGGACTCTGCAATGCACCCTCGGCCTTCCAGCAATTTATAAACGACATCCTCAGGGACATGCTGGGCCGTTGGGTGTTCGTCTACCTGGACGACATCTTAATCTACTCACACAACGTCGAAGAACACACCCAACATGTACGTGCTGTTTTAAAGAGATTGCTCGCTCACCAACTGTACTGCAAGCTGGAAAAATGTGCTTTTCACAAGCACTCCACCACGTTCCTGGGTTTTGTCATCTCGCCCCAGGGTGTGGCCATGGACCCGCAGAAGCTCGAGGTTGTATGTCACTGGCCCCTACCCAGGACACTCAAACAGCTTCAACGGTTTCTCGGGTTTGCGTCGATTTATCCGGGGCTACAGTACAGTTGCAGCTCCATTAACCACATTGACCAGGCCCTCACCTCACCAATTTCGACTCACCCCAGCTGCCATTTCTGCATTCGAAGAACTCTGCCACCGATTCACCACCGCCCCCATCCTTCTACACCCTGATGCCAACAAACCCTTCGTTGTGGAGGTGGACGCGTCGGATGTGGGCGCCGGCGCTGTTCTCTCTCAGCGAGGTCCAGACCAGAAACTGCACCCCTGCAGTTTCTTCTCCAAAAAATTTGATCCCACTCAGCAGCGATACGGGGTAGGGGACCGCGAGCTGTTGGGCATAAAGTGGGCTTTGGAGGAATGGCGTCACTGGCTCCAGGGCGCCAGTAAGCCATTCATCGTCTGGACCGATCACCAGAATCTGATCACCATCAAGACTCTCAAGCAACTTAACCCACGACAGGCACGGTGGGCTCTCTTTTTTGAACAATATAACTTCCATCTGTCGTATCGCCCGGGGTCAAAGAACACCAAGGCCGACGCCCTATCACGACAACATGAGGACGACCTCCCCCGGGCGGACCCCGTGCCTGTCATTTCTCCATCCCGCATCATCGCACCCATCCACTGGGACTTAGAAACTAGGGTCCGCCAGGCACAGGCTACCGAGACCGAACCGGCAGGCGTGCCACCTGGACGACTCTATGTGCCTCAACGCCTAAGAACGGAGGTTCTCCAGTGGGGTCATTCATCCACCATCGCCGGACATCCCGGAGCCCGACGGACCCTCACGTTCATCGGACGGGCGTTCTGGTGGCCCTCCATGCGGAAAGACACCGTCGAGTTCGTCCAGGCGTGCCCGGTGTGCGCCAGGGCCAAGGACACCAACCAACCTACACCCGGAGAACTCCAACCACTCCCAGTTCCCCGTCGGCCCTGGACACACATCGCCCTGGACTTCATCACGGGCCTGCCGGCATCAGAGGGGAAAAACACCATCTTAACCATCGTTGATCGGTTCTCCAAGGCCGTGCACCTGGTGGCCCTGACCGGTCTCCCATCAGCAAAAAACACCGTGGAGCTGATATTGGAACACGTAGTCCGACTGCATGGGTTCCCAAAGGACATCGTCTCGGACAGAGGGCCCCAGTTCACCGCCCGGTTCTGGAAGGCCTTCTGCCGTCTGATCAATTCCACCTGTAGTCTCTCATCAGGGTACCATCCCCAGACTAATGGTCAGACGGAACGGACCAACCAACAACTGGAGCGCTACCTGAGGTGCTTTGTTTCGGATCGTCAGCACTCCTGGGCCCGCTACCTCAAATGGGCCGAACTCTCCCACAACCTCCACGTCTCCTCAGCCACCAACCTAAGCCCATTTGAGGTTTGTCATGGCTTCCAACCCCTGATGTTCAATCATCAAGAACCAGAGGTTGATGTGCCATCGGCCCAACAGTTGGTCCGTAGGTGTCGACGGCTGTGGCACCAGGCCAACCTCGCCATCCAACGTGCCAACATCAGCTACGCCACCCAACATCGCCGTCGACACCCCCCGGGACGATTGTACCATGTAGGTGACAAGGTATGGCTATCTACTAAAAACCTTCATCTGCACACCGAGTCAAAGAAGTTATCCCCAAGATTCATCGGACCATACCGCATCACTTTACGGATTAACCCTGTCACCTACCGGCTCCAGCTGCCTGCGGCGCTCCGGATCCACCCAGTTTTCCATACATCACAGCTAAAACCCTTCATCACTTCACCTATGGTTCCACCCACCCCCCCTGCTCCTCCCCCCCGAATCATTGACGGCGGTCCCGCCTACACCGTGCGAAGGATTCTCGATTCACGTCCTCGGGGCCGAGGTACCCAGTACCTCGTCGATTGGGAGGGCTACGGCCCCGAGGAGCGGTCTTGGGTCCCAGCACGTTTCATCCTCGACCCCGAGCTCATTCGGGACTACCATCACAGGGTATCCTCCGTCCCAGGACCGTCTGAAGCCGGTCCTGGACAGGGGGGTACTGTCATGCACACTCGGTCCGTGGCCGGCACTAGGACCCGGAAGTGATGCGGTCATGAACCAGGAAGTATAAAAGGAGTAAACAAACGATAGTACAACGCTCAGTCATTGAGTTTTTCTGATGCCCTGTCGGAATCGTTCACCAAACCGTGAGTACTCACCCTTTTTGGTCTGCTTCCTGATTGAGTGTGTATTTCTAGGACGCGGGTTAGATTGTGTCTTTCCCTTACTCCTCTATCGTGAGAGTCCTTAGATTAAAGAGCGTGATTATCCTGCCTATTCGTGTTTTATCCGCGTTTGGGTTTACCATTCACGCAACAAAGGGCTAACCGCTAAAGCTACGTCTTCTGGTCATCCGAGGTTAGTTCTGACAAAGAATATGTGAACAATAAGAGCAGCTGTACGAGTAGGAAAAGAATGGTAATGTCCAGGGTTGTGCAATCCACATATTTAAAGTGTCTTGTGCAGTGCGAATATGCTTAAAGTGATTTGTTTATAGTGACTTGTGATAGTAATTTGAGTGATTTGATGACCACGAAGTGTAGTTGTGCAGTGGTCACTAGTGTAAACGAATGTCCAGAGTGTGTGTAAATGTAAACACATGTCCAGAGTGTGTGTAAAAACCATATGTGTGGGTCAGTACTGTGTGGTGGTGTGATTGCGAGACCGTATCGCCTGCGGGAAGAAGCTCCTCCTCAGTCTCTCTGTGTTGGCCTTCAGGGAGCGGAATCACTTTCCTGACCTCAACAGAGAGAACAGTCCATTGTTGGGATGGCTGAGGTCCTTCACGATCTTCCTGGCCTTGGTCCAGCACCGCCTGCTGTAGATTGAGTGCAGGCCAGAGAGCTCGGTGCGGATGATGCGCTCAGCTGATCGCACCACCCTCTGTAGAGCTCGTCTGTTCTGCATGGTGCTGTTCCCGACAGCTTCAGACTCATCACCCTATCTGATACTCTCTTCACCTCAAGAACATTCCTTACAAACTCCTCTTTCAGAATAACTCCTACTCCATTTCTTTTCCTATCCACACCATGGTAAAACAATTTACATACCGTACATAATCACTTACATAATAAACTGCTATATTTACTCACATACACTGAATATGAACTTACCTCAGATATAACAAGCTGATCGTTTTAATTCAGCACCAAATGAGGGGAGGAAAATACTTTCTTCCTTTGGTGTTTTTTTTTTTTGTTTTGCCGGTTGAGAAACAACGTAAATGTGCATTACCGCAGCCTAGTGGAATAGAATGTGGCTCAGGATCCTAGAAGCGAGAAGAAAAATGAATAAATAAATAAATAAATAAATACACAAACAAACACATGCACACACAGTCAAGGCCAATTATTCATTATTCAATCACTAATACCCCAAGCAAATTCTGACTTAAATTAATTTTATTTAACCAGCAAGTTTTTTCTTGCTTGGAAATGACACGGCCTCTCCCAGGAGATAATAAGACAATGTACAAGAGGCATTATTGAAAAAAATATATATATATTACTCATCTTTTATTTACATTTGAATAAAAAGTGGCATGTCCAAAAGTATTCATATCCTTCTCAATAAGCAAAAAAGACGCCTTTATTGGCTAGTACAGCAATCAAACACTTCGTATAATTGCTGACCAGCTTTTCACATGTCTCCACTGGTATTTTTGGCCATTTATCTTTATTGATGACCTTCAAATCTTTCAGTTTGGAGGATCTCCTTGCCATTACCCTGATCTTTAGCCACTGCACAGATTCTCAATTGGATTTAAGTCAGGACTCTGGCTGGGCCAATGCCAAACATTAATGTTTTTGTTTGCTAACCATGAATCCACCACTTTTGCATTGTGTTTTGGATTGTTGTCATGCTGAAATGTCCACTGGTGCCCAAGGGCAAGTTTCTCTGCAGACTGCCTGATGTTGTTGTTGAGAATTTTAATGTGTTGCTCCTTTTTCATGGTGCTGTTTACTGCAAGTAGGTTCCCTAGTCCACTGGCTGAAAAACACCCCCAAAACATCAGGTTCCCACCACAATGTTTGACAGAGGGGATGGTGTTCTTAGGGTTGAAGGCTTCTTTTTCACGCAAAACGTGGCCAAACAATGAAATTTTGGTTTCATCTGACCATAATATAGAAGACGCAAAGTCTTCTTCTTTGTCTAGATGAGCATTTGCGAAGGCCAAGCGTGCTTTTGTGTGCCTTATCTGGAGAACGGGTGTCCTCCTTGGTCTGCGTCCATAGAACCCAGTGGTGTGCAGTGTCCGTTGGACTGTCTGCCTTAAGTTATTGCCACCAGCAGAGCCCAGATTCATCAGGATGGCCCTGGTGGTGATCCTTGGATTACTTTGTACCTGTCTCACTATCCTGCTGACCAGTACAGGTGTCCCTTTTGGCTTCCCAAAAGGGACACCTGTGTCTGAGATTTTTAAAAGTACAGAATTAGTTTTTTAATAATACTATGCACTGTAGCCACTGGAACTTCAAAACATTTAGATATGGTCTTGTAACGATCAGATTTGCTATTAATCAAGTTTATCTGCTTATAACTGTCTATATAAAAAAATATACAAAACTTTGTGGCCCTCTATAGACATTTCCTTGTGACATATGAGCAGCCACAATGCGCAGCGGCAGGTCCTCTGTGAAGTCCTTTGTCTTAGCCATGACTTTCCACAACCCAACAGCAGAAAGCTTCTGTTTTTTTACCTGTTGAGGTGATTAAAACATCTGTTTCCAGTGAATCAGGGTAATTAGGATGCTTTGAACAGCTTGGACTATTTGGAATGGTTTAGAACCTTGTATTTTCCCATAGACTGTGACAGTTTGCAAAGGGTATGAATGATTTTGAACATGCCACCTTCTGTTCAAATTTCAATAAAAGGTAAGAAATATTTTGTCCACTATAATGTCTCTTGTACATTGTCTTATTATCTTTTGGGAGAAGCTGGTGTAATTTCCGGTCAAAAAAAGACTTACTGGTTGAATAAAAGTACACCATAAAAAATGGGTAAATATTGCTGGGTAAATATTGGACTAACTACATGCTGGGTTAATTTAACCCAGCAAAATGGGTTATTTGTTTAACCCAGCAAGATGGGTTAAATATTCAACCCAAATGCTAGGTCATATTTAACTATAATGCTGGGTTAATTCTACCACATAAATTGGTCAAATGTTCTACCCATATGTTGGTTAATTTTAACTGGAATGTTGGGTTAATAAGTGACTTAGGTGAGTGAACATGTGTATACAGACCTTGTATTTAACGTCATTTTCCCTTAAATGCACGAAGAGGATGAACCGTCATCAGCGGTGTGGGAGCTCAAGAGAGACACGAAGCTGACTGACAGCCGCTGAATACACCGGTGAACTTTGGGTGAGGGGCCAAGCAAACTTCAACCCAGCAGCTGGGTTACACGAAAACAGCCCAACTCTCTGTAAATAACCCAGAAAAATGACCCAACAGCGGCAACCCAGCGTTTGTGTAGAAAAAACAACCCAGAATTTTTAGAGTGTAGCTTTAAGTCAGAATTTGCCTGGGGTATGAATAATTTCAGGCTTTACTGTGTGTGTGTTACTTTTTCATTTAGATTGTTTCAATCAAGATTGCTTTTCTTGAGGTATTGGGATCTTCTTGAGATCAAGATCGTGTAAATTTTTATCTCCTCTATGCTTTTGTAACAGTGGACTTTTATGTATTCTAGTTATCGTACCTGATCTTGCCTTTCACCATCATATTTTGAACAATTTTGAAAGTCTATTGACCTATTCAAATTTTTATAGTCTGCTGTTTAATCCAGTGTACAAATCTTAGTCTGGGAATTACTGTTTTTCTTTCACTGTTGTTGTTTGTTCTCTCACTCAATAAAACACTCTTCCTACACTCCTGCTAACACACCAAGTCAGGATGTACAGCAACACAATACTCTTCATGTTGCACATTGCTAATTTTTCACACAAATGAGGACTGACTGCACTCAGCTGTAATTTATCCTGTATAATTTATACACTTAACACATCATACACTTCTATTTCAATTCTATTTCATTAGCAACCTTGTACAAAGTACAGTACAGGCCAAAAGTTTGGACATACCTCATCTATCTGTCAATGTGTTTTCTTTATTTTCATGACCATTTACATTGGTAGATTCTCACTGAAGGCTTCAAAACTATGAATTAACACATGTGGAGTTATGTACTTAACAAAAAAAATGTCTCGACAATCACCGGACCTGAACCCAATTGAGATGGTTTGGGGTGAGCTGGACTGCAGAATGAAGGCAAAGGGGCCAACAAGTGCTAAACACCTCTGGGAACTCCTTCAAGACTGTTGGAAAACCATTTCAGGTGACGACCTCTTGAAGCTAATCGAGAGAATGCCAAGAGTGTGCAAAGCAGTAATCAGAGCAAAGGGTGGCTATTTTGAAGAAACTAGAATATAAAACAAGTTTTCAGTTATTTCACCTTTTTTTGTTAAGTACTTAACTCCACATGTGTTCATTCATAGTTTTGATGCCTTCAGTAAGAATCTACCAATGTACATGGTCATGAAAATAAAGAAAACACATTGAATGAGTGAAGGTGTGTCCAAACCTTTGGCCTGTACTGTATATTTTTCAGCTTAAAATAATATTTTTCCCCACTATTTGAATATTAAATGTTTTTTAATTGATTATACTCACTAGTGCAATTAATTCTCGCAGAAAAAAATCCCTGAGATGGCAGTAGGAATTGTAGCAGGAATAGTTTGCAGTCATAGTGTCCGATAGACAGTTGGAAGTTAAATAGAACAGGAGATATAAGTTAATATGGTATTCATATTTGTGGCGGATGAAAAGACACTAGCTGTTCACTCTGTAAAATCAGTGCGCAATTTCATGGAGCGTGGATAAGATACAGTAGGGGTGATGGGCTCATATCTTCTGGTTCTCGCTGCTGCATTCTGAACTAAATGGCGCTTGTTTATGCACCTAGTTTTGCTCTTGTATTTTTTTCCCAGCACCTTTTTGTGGTATACTGTCCAAGATTAAGAAATAACATTTGGAGTAAAATTGTAAATTTTGCAATGTAAATATGCATTGTTGATGTGCTTTTCAGTATGTTATTTATGGATAAACTTTTAGAATGTTAGAAACTTTTGAAAGCGCTCCTGACAATCTAAAACAAGGACTGTAATACTTGCAATTATAAATAAAAACCTCTGACAAGTAAAAGGGAAAGGCCTAGATAAAACTAAAACACAACATTCAGCTGCTCTTTTTCCGCACCCTTGGTCATAAGGTACTGTAGCAGTGGGGCACCGGTGTTTCGCTTGCCATGCGGAAGGCCAGGGTTCGATTCCAGCCAGTGCCCACATCCCAGTCACTGGATGCAGTGCCGGTCCCAAGCCCGGATACAATGGGAGGGTTGCATCAGGAAGGGCATCCGGCGTAAAAAACCTGTGCCAAGTTGTACTGCGGACTGGATAGTCCACTGTGGCGACCCCTTGTCGGGAGCAGCCGAAAGACCAACAACAACAAGGTCATAAGGTACAGTAGCAGTGGACAAAGATGAAGCAAAATCTCGTGAGTGGGAGTGCTGTTGTGCTGAATATCAGCACGACTTTGACACATATCCCAATGGACCTATTAAACTATTTATGGAATATTGCTAAATTCTCACCTCTGTAGGCATGTAAGAGAAATAAAATAAGATATTTGGTTTAAATGTGGCGTACAATAAAAAAATAATAAAAAAGCTTTAGATGTGGTGTCCTTTATATCTGAAAGCCAAGTGTGTTCTGAGTAATATTTTGTAAAATAATAGGATTATATAATAATTCACTCATTTATACTGATTATAAAATGAGGATGGATATTTTAAATGAATTATAAAATCATATAGAATCAAGTATAGGTGATACAATGTTTATGTTATTGTTCTCATTTGTGTGAGCTGGATGAGGAAGAACATATGTATGGGGAAATTACATTCCTTTATGATACCCCCAAAATGTGTGTATGAAGATGTCTGCAATTGCTGAACTGTTAATGTCACACTTTTGTCAAACCCATTGAATTAAAGCTGAAAGTCTCTACTTTGCTCCCATCTTGTTTCATTACAAAATTCAGTGCAGAGGTCCAAATGCCAAGCAAATTCTCATTATTGCAAAATTTATGGATCTAACCATACATCACAACTTATAATGCATGTAGAAGTCTTAAATCTGATTTTTAAAAATTATTATTATTATTTGGTTCATCTTTTCTGCATCTTCATATTGTCAATACAAATGGTGGTGTATAATAAAGCCATAATTCTATGTGATTCACAGTCATCCAGGTAAGGTTATCCGACTACTGGACTGGAAGTTACTCAGACTGAAGAAGTAGCTACTTGGATAAGTAATGAAACGAGTCTACCTGACAAGAAATAAATTCATCATTCATTAACCACCGGAGCACACCTCCTCCGCGTTGTGTCCAACAGTGATGCATGCTCTCCTCAGTGATGCACCCTCTGAGAAACCTGAAAGAGCTCTGGTTATAGGAGACTCTACAGTATACTGATGCACTTTAGGGGTGGCAGCGATTAGGTTTATCCCGGGAGCCAGAGCACCGGACATTGCAGGTAATCTCAGGGCTTTAGGACAGCATAGGTTTTCAAAGATAGGGGTACATTCTGGAGCTAATGATATACTGTACGCCTTCGCCAGTCAGAGGTTAGTAAGCATAACTTTACAGAGGTGTTTAAACTAGCGAAGGCGTTGTCCAAAGAAGTAGTATGCGATGACCCCATCCCAATGAGACGTGGTGACATACTGTAGCTCACAGCAGGTTTTGGTTGCTAAATCAAAGTATATCCGCAGTATGTCCAGGTGGTGCTCGGAAAATAATGTTGGCTTTATAGATAAATAGAAGACCTTTGAGGGCAAAGCCGGCCTGCTAGGGCGGATCGGTGTCCATCCCACTCAGGAAGGTGCTGCTCTCATTTCTTGTAGTATAGTGCATAGTCTCAGAAGAGGCCTAGTTAATCTGTGACTATCCAGAGCACAGGCCAGGGAGCAGACAAACAGGCTAATCCAACAGTCTGCTAGCTGCATAGAGTCATCAATCATATTGAGACTGTGTCTGGTCCCCGAGCTAAACACAAATTTAGATAGACCCAAAAAGTCTGTTTTAGCAACGTAAAAAACATACAGTTGTCAAAATAATAGCAGTCCAACATCAGTAACCAGATAAATAATTGTTTTTGGGAGAAATTATATTTCTTCATGATAAATATTTTACTTGTAGGTATAGTGGAGTAATAGAAAACCAAGAGACCCAACAGTCATGATTGGATGCACCTGATTCTGTGTAACTTAATCATTAATGTATAGTAGAGATGGCGGCTCACACTGATGCAGTGGATCCTCAAGCTCGCAGAACAAAGCCTCTAGATAGTACACCAGATACAAAAGATATAGCTTGGTCAGCACTGAAAACGCGAGTGAAATATAGTGTAACTGAACTGTTGCACATCAGAGACAGTTCGATTATTTCTATTCCACCAAGACTGAAATCCAAACTCGGAGGACAGCGGCTCCTGAGAACAACTGAGTGGCATAGCAGAGCATGGGGGACAGCAGGCAATATAAATTATGTGCTTTGCAGACAGAAGAGAGGAAAGCGTGCAGGTGCGTCTGCACCGTTAAAGGCTAGCCGACCTCCGATTCCAACTCTCTTCTTGGCCAACACCCACTCTCTGGATAATAAAATGGACCTGCTACATTTTAGAATTAATGCTCACATGAGGAATTGAGCTGTTCTCTGCCTAACGGAATCCTGGCTAAACCAAAACATTCTGGACTCAGTCTTTTAAATTGATGGCTTTCGGTGTTTCCGTGCCGGACCGCGACCACTGGTTGGGAGATGGACTCTGTGTGTATGTAAATGAAGGTTGAAGTACAAGCAGTTATTTGGTTAAAACCCGCTGCTCCGAGTCGATAGAGTTCATGACAACAAAGTGTCGGCCATTCTATCTTCCTCTGGAGTTTACTGTTGTGTACGTCACCATTGTTTACATCCCGTCGGGTGCTAATACTAATGTACCGTTGCAGGAGCCTCATGATACTATCAGCTCGCTGCAGACTAAACACCCGGAATCGAGATCCAAGATGGCGCCGGTGAGGTCGGCTGCCGTCACGACTGCTCCAACCACCTTTTCTTTGTTTTAGTTTTTTAAGTTAGTTTTCAGCGTTTTTAAAATCGAAAAAATCACCACCATTGAGTCCATTAGGTAAGACAGAGACACTCTTGTTTCTATTGGTGTACAATGTACTCATAATTCAACATTTTTAACTCCGGATCCGAGCTGACCGAGTGAGATCCTGAGGGAGAACAATGGACGCGACGCGAAGCGGCGGCCCCGAGGGAAACGAGCCGGCGTCAGGAACAGGCTGAGAGCCCGTGCACACCGCACACTTCTGCCTAGCTTCCTGCTCGCCAAGTCCAGTCACTGGAAAACAAGCTCGATGACCTCAGGGCCAGGATAAAGTTCCAGAGAGACATTCGGGACTGCAATCTCCTCTGCTTCACCGAGACATGGCTGAACCCAGCGGTGCCGGACCACGCCATGCAGCCGGCCGAGTTCTTCTCGGTTCACTGCAGGGACTTGGGAAAGTCAAGGGGAGGCAGCGTGTGTTTAATGGTGAACAGCAGCTGGTGCAACAGCGTGAGCGTTGTTCCTCTTACACGCTCCTGCACACCAAATCTGGAACTACTGTCCATCATGTGCCGTCCTTTTTATCTTCCCCGGGAGTTCACATCGGTCATCATCAGTGCCATTTATATTCCATTACAAGCAGACACGGACATTGCCTTATGCGAGCTGCATGAGGCACTCACACAGCACCAAACACAACACCGGGACGCTGCGCTTATTGTGGCGGGGGACTTTAATAGCACAGTTTTTAGTTTAGATCTCATGTTTACATTTTATTGTATGTTGATGGCTTCAGATGACGTCGACAGAATAAAGTAAAGTTTTATTTCTGGAATTGATGCACGGGCTTCATCTTAGGTTTTTTTTTTCTTTCGGTTCTTACGTTTCTCAGCGCCGGACTGTTGATGTCTCTTTCCAGGACCAGGCATATCGTTCAATTATTATAATTCTTTTGGCCAAATACTGTAGGCAGCCGTAACAGAGGTGAGGGCGCATGCGTCATCACGTCTGCTTAGCCGACTCTGCATTCACCGTAGACTTCAATATAGACGTTTATATTTTTGTTTATTTGTATATGTATGTTATTAATATAATTTTTTTAGAGATTGTGTGTGCGTGCACGGAGAGTTTGTGTTGATAAGTTTATGTGGATAAGTTGATAAGTGTATGTTGTCAAAGTATTTGTGGACATATAATTAGGGAAATTTTTTTAAAATTAAGGATGTCTTGAAACATAATGCAGTAACTCTACAGTATTTATTTGAACACGGTAAAGATGTTAATGTTTCGTACATTCCTTAATTTGTCCTTTCGGTTTGTGTTTTATGTTTCACTGTTTTCAATATACTGTACATACTGTAAAACGTATGGACAACAATGTTCCGGAAGCATTATTAAATATTCAATAAGGCTCACACACACAATTTAGTTGCAATAAAGTTTTATTAAATATATAATAAAGCAGGCCGTACTGTATATGGCAAATGGTCACTCAAAATCTTTACAAAAGCAAGAGTATTCATTAATTTTTTTTTATTTTTAGAAAAGAGAAAACTCAATCTTTTCTTTCTAAGAAGTTCGTTAATTATGTCTCTTATTTGCTTGTTGTTGTGGGCTGTGGGGTGGAATTTCCTAGCAACAGCATCGGAAAGTGCTTGAAGCAGAATTACCCCATCAGCGAAACCGGTTTGATAACTTCACACCAAGGATAGATGAGAAGGGGGATTACAGTAACGGTTTCTGTGGGTCTTCACCAAGAGGTGATGTGGGTCGCGTTGTATTCAGCGAATAGACTAAAACAAAATCATGTTTGCTTCAGCATTGCAAACAATATTGTATTAGGCCAACTTTATTTAAGATTAAAATAATAGTGGGTTAGGAACGTTATTCTTCATATAACTTAAATGGCTGAATGAAGTTAAATATACACAATAAATTAATTATTGCGTTTGTTTTACATTTGAGCACTTGTGTAAATAGCTTTTTCATTGTATATACTACCAAATCGTATATCTGTGTCTAATACTGGTTTATTCATATTTTACATTACATTCAGTTTGTAATTTACTTGTGATTGTACTTTTAAAATGTAACCTGTACGTATCTACAGTATAAAGCATATTTAACTACTTCAGCAGTGAATTAGAATCTTGGTCAGTCTGGCCTTTAGATAAAGTCCTTCAGAGCAAGCATTGTGTAAATATAATATATAAAAAAAATTTAATATAAAATTAAATAATATAAAATAAATAAATATATAACATAAATGGTTAATGATAGCAATAAAATCAGACTTAATAGTTGGATTTGATACTTTTCTTTTTATTTACTGTATAGACATATTATGCTTTCTCTGTTATTAATCTCTCTATATTCTCTAATTATGACTTGAATAAATCGGCTCACATCGGAGCGCGCTAGCGTGTTGGAAAAGCGAGTACTATAGTCTATATATTTGTGTTTGTTGTTTTCCTGGGGGGTGGCGTGTTTATGTCTGCATTTTATCTATAAATCGTGTGTGTGTGTGTGCACGGAGAGTTTATGTGTGTGCACGGAGAGTTTATGTGTGTGCACACGGAGAGTTTATGAGTGTGCCCCTTTGATCTGCTGGGTATGGCGGGGCGTCGATTGCTGATCAGTGTAAAGTAGCGTACTTTACACACACTGATCAGCAGTCGATGCCCCGCCGTACCCAGCAGATCAAAGGGGCAGTTATCGGCTATGACATGTTGAAGGAGAACTTAATAGTTCTCAAAAATAGTGTAAATGTCTGCAACAATCACTAACCATTAAAATGTTTTTTTTTTGTAATTAAACATGAAAATATTAATTATATTTTCTTTATACATATTTCCATTATATATATATATATAATTTAAAACTATTTATTCATTTGTCTTTTATTTACTTACTTACTAGCGAATGCTTTTTTAGGGCTCTAAAAACTACGACAGTATGAGTGACAATGGCCCTTGCACCAGTCACACACAATAAATGTTGGTCTTTCGGCTGCTCCCGACAAGGGGTCGCCACAGCAGAATATCCAGTCCGCACTACAACTTGGCACAGGTTTTACACCGGATGCCCTTCCTGACGCAACCCTCCCATTTTATCCGGGCTTGGGACCGGCACTGTATCCAGTGGCTGGGGTGTGGGCACTGGCTGGAATCGAACCCGGGCCTTCCGCATGGCAGGCGAAACACCTACCACTGAGCCACCAGTGCCCCACAATATATATATATATATATATATATATATATATATATATATATTCGTGTTTAATTAAATTCTTAAATCATCGTGTTCACCATGCACTGAAAAAAAGAACTTGTAAGATTTACTTGATAAAATCCTCGTAACAATTTGGACACACAGATTTTAAGTAAATTTTATTGCTCCAATATTAAGGCTGAATCCCAATTCTACCCCTTCCCCCTTCCACTTGGCGCGTTCACGTGAAGGGGTAGGGGTGTCTCATTTCTCTTTTGGTTGGAGGTGTAGGGGTAGGGGGGGAAGGGCCAGATAGCCCTCCAAACGAAGATTTTTCGGGACCTCACTTCAAACAAAGGGCTAAGCGAAATTTTCAACATGGCTGCTCACTTGAGCAATAAAATATAATTTAATTATGTTTAAAATATAATTAAACAGTTTATTCACCAACATTACCAAAAATTAGTGACATTCACTGTCTAGATACAGGTTGTCTTTTTAATAAAAGTGCATTCAGCTAAATTTTGCATCCATAGAAACAACTGCACGGCACCACGGCCTAAAATACTCGTTTTAAACAAAATTGTGTAAAATAATAATAATAAATAAATAAAATACAGCATTCATTTAGAAATAAAATACAGCAGAAAATACATTAAACAAACTGTAGAATAAACGTTAAAACTTAATAGCCCTCTGAAGCAGTGAAGTTGCAACATTCAAATTAGCACTCTGGACTAGTGCACTTAAAAGTATGCCATTGAAACCATAACGCATTAAAACATTTTAAGCTGAACATGTAAACACAACATGTAAAGACTTGTAGTCAAGCCAAATCAAATGTTTTAAGATGATAACTTCATCTTTAAAGCTTGCACTTTTGGTGATAGCTTAATCCCATCAAGTTCTAGAAGCACTTTCTGAAAATAGCTCAAATGTGTAGCGCAGTGCTCGGAGCTATTGCCACATTCTTGCAAAATTTCCTCTCCTTCAAGGTTTATGGATACACCAACTGGTCCTTCCCCTTCAACAGCACGGACGACAAGGATTTTAAGAAGGTGCATACTGGCATCACTTCGTCTGTCCCCCTGCATAAAATTTACAAGAAAATAAATAATTTATTTTGAGAAACAACAAAAAAATCTGAATTGCTTCAACTTGTGCTGACTTCATTTCACAGAGAAAAAGATTATAATAAAAATAATTGATAATAAAAAATGACCATCACTTCATATACTTCAGATACTTCATAAACTTGGGTTAAATTGCTTTAGCAATAATTTTGCATCAATAAAACATTGTAAAACATGGCATGAGATGGCTACACTCCATAGATTACTCTGCACCTTTACAGTGTCAGGAAATCCTATGATGAATGCTGAGTTTGTATTTAAAAGGGTTAGTCCAAACATGAAAATTCGTTCAATAATTACTCAGATTTATATATTCATTTGCATTTATATGCTTCTGTCCAATGCAACAAACACTATATTCAAGGTATTAATACATTGTATAATTAATAAGAAAACAATGCTTTACCAGGAAATCATCAAAGAGATCCTCTTCAGATTCATGTCTCATCTTTACGCTTTGTTTCTGTGAAAATATTTACATTGTATCATTACATAATCTTTTATTCGTACAACTACATTTAGGCATTTCTTCATCTTTTGTAAGTTTTGCCTTTATCCAAAGCAAATTACAAAAGAGGAAGGCATCAAGCATGTCAAGCAGTGCTACTAACACAAAGTTTCTGACACCGTTAGAAAAATACAAGATAGATAGAACAGTGAGGGATTAAGGAAAAAGTGAGAAGCAAGAATCATGTGTGGAAAGATTAAGCATGCAAGGTCACAGGATGACTCCACTTATTTTTATTGTCTGCAATGCGATTTAGACAAATTAGAGCTGCTGTCAATACTGTATGAACATATGTACAGGTTCTTTACAGTTGAAATTTAACTTGTAACTTATTAATAAAAAAAAACGTTTATTGCTAGTGCTCTTTTACCATTTAATGCTTTAACTCAGTTTGTTCAGAAATGGCATCTCACTGGCGAGCCTTTATCTGAACACGCCGTTTTCACGAGGTGTGGGAGTAAGAAACACACATCTCGGTGTATTAATCCGCGTGCTCGGTTCGTTATTTATTTATTTATTTACCACAGGACCCCTGGGGGGCTCCGTAGGTTCAGGTTTTTACACGAAAATGGTGTTTTGTGAATCTCCACACTATTAAAAACTGAAATATTGCTAATTGTAAGTCCTGAGATTAAGATGAACATTAATTGGGAGTCATGAAAGCGAGAATCACATCCAAAACAGAAAGCTAAACTTACCTCGAACACGACAAACTCCAGCTCCAGCCATGCCGTGTAGTAACTCCGTGATCATTCCCAACCGACTGATACACAGCGCGGGCACAGCGTCTCCAAACACGCATGCGCGGTTTAATTTGGACACATTTTCGGCTTCAGTAGACAAACAATACTTCAGACTGAAATCTGTTTAGTTTTTTTTTTTGCCGGCTTTGCGCGGCAGCGTGCGGGAAGCTGTGAAAATGCCCTTCATTACCTGTAGGGTAACAAATAAGAAAATTGACTAACAGGCTAACAAACCTAAGAGTTAACGTTATACCACTAATTAATACGATGACATGAATACCTTAATCATACAGAGAGAACATTGTTATATACCTTTATTTTTTGCCTGTTTCTCCTTATCTTCTTTTCTTTTTTTTTCTAAATTGGGCACCTGATAGCTTTGGCCTTTTTCTCTCCATCGCTGTTTACTTTATAATCGACGATTGGACAATCAACAGATTTCCCCCAACGCTGTCACTCACGACCAGAAGTCAAGACTAAACCAATTCACCTCCACATCATAATCGTTTTTATCATCTATTCTTATTAGCCATTTCACACAATTAAATAAATGAAAAAAGTCCAAATTATTGGTGTGTTTATAATATTTTGAATGAAATGTGCGTTAATTGTAAGAAATTCAGGTAGACATAATTTAGCCCCCTTCTTGTCCACTTCATTTGGGAGTGGTGAACTGTACTCTGCGACCCCCCGCCCCCTGTCATCCCCTCTCCTCTCCGCTCAACCCCCAGCTTCTGTGCGGCTCATTCAGGGGCGGCTCAGGTGCAGGTATCATAGATAATAGAAAACCGCTTAGTGGCACAGATTCACTGATTATTATTTTTTACTCCAGGTTCGTGTGCCGCCCCCCACGTGACATAAAAAAATGCCACCCTGGGCGGCTGCCCAGTTCGCCCATGCCTAAAACCGCCACTGCTCGCACCCAAGGTTCTCCTGCTTAAGTCAGCCCATGTACAGGCCTGTCTGAAGTTTGCCAGGGACCATCTGGATGATCCAGAGGAGTCATGGGAGAAAGTAATGTGGTCAGATGAGACCAACGTAGAACTTTTTGGTCTTAACTCCATTCGCCCGTACTTGGAGGAAGAAGAATGATGAGTATCATCCCAATATTACCATACCTAAAGTGAAGCATGGGGCTGGAAGCATCATGCTCTGGGGGTGTTTTTCTGCACAGTGGACAGGATGACTGCACTCTATTAAGGAGAGGATGAATGGGGCCATGAATTGTGACATATTGGGCAAAAACTTCCTTCACTGTCTTCTCACGATGTTTGCTTTGATATGTCCGGTTTTCATAGTGAATGAACCAAAGATCTCTTTGGTTTATCTCAACATGATTGAATCTAATACATGTTAAGTTGTTGAATTTCATGCAAATACAACATAATTTATTCATATTCATCTTGGAAAAATGAAATTATTATGTACAAAACACATATTACATTTTAGTACATGTAACAGGTAGTCAGCTTCCTTTTTTGAGTGAGATCACACAGCAAGGAAAACCAAGAAGAAGCATATCAAGGTTCTGGAGTAGCCTAGCCAGCCTCCATACCTAAATCCAATAGAACATTTTTGGAGGGAGCTGAAACTCTGTGTTGCTCAGTGACAGCCCCGAAACCTGCTGACAGATCTAGAGAAGATCTGTATGGGAGTGGGCCAAAATCCCTCCTGCAGTGTGTACAAACCTGGTGAAGAACTACAGGAACCGTTTGACCTCTGTAATTGTTAACAAAGGCTTCTGTACCAAATATTAAAAATTTTGACTCAAGTGATTAAATACTTATTTGACACAGTAATTCACAAATAAATTGTTAAAAAATCATACAATGTGATTTCCGGATTTTTCATTTTAGATTCTGTCTCTCACAGTGGAAATGCACCTATGCTGAAAATTATAGACCCCTCCATGATTTCTAAGTAAGAGACCTTGCAAAATCACAGGTTGATCAAATATTTCTTGACCTCACTGTATATGGTATATGTGTGTGTGTGTTATTTTTTCCTTTAGATTCTCTAAATCAGATTGGTTCTCTTGATGTTTTGTATAAAGATTTTATAACTTTAATCTCCTCTATGGTTTTGTAATAGCTCCTGTAAGTTAAATTGGACTTTTATAATCACTAGTTCTTGTACCTTGCCATTCACCAGCTCTAATGTTTTCTCTCCTGTCCACAGTAGTCACATTTTCCCATCTTGTGCTTTCCCATTTTAAATAGCATACTGTTAAATTGAGTGTATCCAAACATTTGTGTGGATATTACTATTTTTACTGTTGTTGTTTGTTCTCTCACTGAATAAAACACTCATCCTACACTCCTGCTAACACATTAAGTCAGGATGTAACACACGACTTATCATGTTGCACAATTCAGATTTTTCACATGGGTGTGACAGATGCATAGAATATCTCACTTACTGTTTGTTACAGTCCAGATCGAACTAATGAGTTGAAAAGTGTGGTAACGCCAACACTAGCTCCATCACGTAGAACCAATCTAGTAATATTGTCTGTAAAGCTGGAGGGGATGGGTTGGACCAATCACAAGTACAGATTATATAACCATGATCTGCACAGCCAGTACTTAGAGATCAGTGAGAAATCCAGGTTAGAGGAAATGGATCTCTTGATGATATTAAAACCTGATATTTAGATAGTAGTCAATCAAAGTTGTGACTTAACGTTTTGCTAGATAAAAGTAACAGGTGTGTTTTTGCTGGAGCTATCCTCAAAACATGCATATTTACACTTTAAATCATTATCTTATCATTATTAAAGAACTCAATACTAAAATCATGCATGGTGTCTTTCAATCTCTGCATTGCTCCACAGTACAGTATATCTCAAGTCACAGTTTCTACAGGAAAAACCAATGGACATAACATAATTTCAAATGCTGATGGATCAATTAAAACTTACTCATTCAGTCAGACAGACTAAGCAAAAATGTAGAAAGATTCAGAAAGTCTGTTTTAATAATGTAATTAACATAAAGACCACAAACTCCGATCACACTGAATGCGCAGCCGGCACCTCTGACCTGAAGCTAGGATTGTTAAATATTAGATCTCTCGCATCAAAAGCAGTGATTGTTAATGAAATTATCACAGATCAAGCGTTTGATATACTCTGTTTAACTGAAACATGGGTTAAACAGGACGAGTATGTAGCTCTAAATGAAGCTAGTCCTCCTGGATACAGCTACATACACCAGCCTCAGTTAACTGGTAGAGGAGGAGGCGTCGCAGTTATTTGCAATGATAATCTGTCTATCATACAAAAACACGGACACAAATTTAACTCATTTGAAATTCTTTATAGTAACATAAGTGTATTTAAGTATATTAAGTCAGCTCAGTCGATTCCACTAGTTATAATTTACAGACCTCCAGGGCCGTATTCTGAATTTCTTAGTGAATTTGCAGAATTCATCTCAAATCTAGTCGTTTTTGTAGACAAAGTGTTAATTGCTGGAGATTTTAACAATCATTTTGAGAATACAGAAGACCATCTGAGAACAGCATTTATTAATGTTTATTTAATATTTAAGTGAGATATTCATACTGGACTCCGTAGGCGTAAATCAGTGTGTAGTAGGACTCACTCATAAAGCAGGTCACACTTTAGATTTAATAATATTCTTCGGATTAAGTATAAGAAATGTATTCACAATTCCACTTTCTGAAATTATCTCAGATCACTATCTTGTCTCCATTTAAGTGTGTCACAGTGATAATGTACGCACAGCACCGCACTACCATATTAAACGTACATTCACATCAACTACCACACAGAGTTTTATCAGTAATCTCCCAGAGTTACCAACTTCGATTAGGTCACCATCTGACCCCACAGAACTCAATCAGGCGACTGAATATTTAGAGTCGACATTTCGTTGTACCTTAGATAATGTAGCTCCAGCTAAAAGATAAATTATTAGAGATAAGAAACTCGCTCCCTGGTATAACGATCACACGCGCACTTTAAAACAGACCGCTCGGAAATTAAATCGTAAATGGCGTCAAACCAAATTGTTAGTATTTCAAATAGCATGGAAAGAGAGCATCCTGAACTATAGGAAAGCTCTTAGTGTAGCTAGATCAACGTATCTCTCCACTCTTATAGAAGAAAATGAAAATAATCCTAGATTTTTATTTAATACCATAGCCAAATTAACCAGAAATAGACCACTACAGAAATATCCACAACAACATCATGCAACAGTGAGGACATCATGAACTCTATCAGTCAGGATTTAGGCCTCATCACAGCACAGAAACAGCACTCGTTAGAGTAGTAAATGACCTCCTATTGGCCTCTGATCAGGGTTGTGTAACTATGCTTGTATTAGTCGACCTCAGTGCAGCTTTTGACACCATTGATCATGCTATTCTTCTTCACAGATTAGAAAATGTAGCAGGAATTAAGGGTACAGCCCTCTCCTGGCTCAGATCCTATTTGACCGATCGTTATCAGTATGTAGACTTAAATGGTGATTATTCTGCATGTTCTCTAGTGGAGTTTGGCGTTCCGCAGGGTTCAGTTTTAGGCCCACTGCTTTTTTCCCTTTACATGCTTCCTCTGGGCAACATAATCCGTAAGCATGGAATTAGTTTTCATTGTTATGCTGACAACACACAGCTATACGTCTCAACAAAACCTGATGAGAAAAACCATCTTACTAAAGTTGAGCAATGTGTGCAGGACATAAGAAATTGGATGCTAATTAACTTACTTCTGCTTAATCCGGATAAGACAGAAGTTCTAGTCATAGGACCGCATACAGCTAGAAGTAAAATCTTAGATCACACCGTAACTTTAGATGGCCTTTCTGTTCCATCAAGTGCAACAGTAAAAGACCTCGGTGTGATTATAGATTTCAGCCTTTCATTTGAAGCTCATGTAGATAATATCACCAGGATAGCATTCTTTCACCTCAGAAATATTGCCAAGATAAGAAATATATTGTCGGTAAACGATGCAGAAAAACTAGTTCATGCTTTTATCACTTCTAGGTTGGACTATTGTAATGCTTTACTGTCTGGTTGTCTCGCGCCGCAGTATCTGAGCGAACTGCTAGTGTCTTACGATCCGCCACGCCTACTTCGGTCAAAGGATGCAGGCTGCTTGTCAGTACCGCGTATTATGAAAACTACAGCTGGGGGCAGAGCTTTTTCTTACAACGCCCCAAAATTATGGAATAGTCTTCCAAATAGTGTTCGGGACTCAGACACAGTCTCAGTGTTTAAGTCTAGGCTCAAAACCTATTTATTTAGCCAAGCATTTTTATAAATAGATTTGCCATAAGGTAAAGGAGCAGATCTGGGGGACTCATGGACGTAGAGTATTATGGTGAACTGGTATGTTTAGATGCTGTCTTTCTCAGTCTCATTTGATCACTCAGGTTTGTTGACGGTGAGGTGATTGTTTGCTTTACATCTCAGGGAGCCCTCATGTTTGTGTTTCCTTCTGGCTCTCCCTTTTAGTTATGCTGTCATAGTTAGTCCTGCCGGAGTCCCTGCTTGCACTCTACAGTAAATATACATTCACATTAGACATTGTGACTGTGACCATACCTAATTGCAATCTCTCCTCCTCTTCTCTTCCTCCCCCTCTTTCTCTTTCCTCTCTCCCCCTGTCTCCCCCTTTCAGTCTTTCTCTCTCTCTCTCTGTCGAGCTACACATGTGGTTCCTGAGCTTCCAGTGATCCAGACTCCCTCTGCCCTCCGGACCTGTCTGATCCATCCTGGTGCCCCGTTTCTGGTTGGAGGTCTCGTCGCATGGATGCCCCGTGTGTCTCTTTAGGATGCGTCTGGTGTCTGGGGATGATTCTATCTACTTAGAAGATGGTTCTGGCCTCGACTGGTGTTGTCAGCTGTTTCTCTGAGGACTTGACAATTTGATAGTTCAGGACTGGAACTTTCTACAAGTCTATCTGAGTCTCCAATAACTACTGGACTCCATTTTACATCAATAAGATTTTAACATCAATTAACATAAACTGTTATAGCTGAACCTAACACTTAACACTGTATACATGCAGATCATTTCCTGCTATCTGTTTCACCCAGATGAGGATGGGTTCCCTGTTGAGTCTGGTTCCTCTCAAGGTTTCTTCCTATTACCATCTCAGGGAGTTTTTCCTTGCCACGGTCGCCCTCGGCTTGCTCACCAGGGACTATCTGACCATTTTGATTCATACACATTCACATTCCATACAAACTCAAATAATTCTTTTGATTGTGTAAAGCTGTTTTGAGATAGGCGGCACGGTGGTGTAGTGGTTAGCACTGTCGCCTTGCACCTCCAGGGTCTGGGTTCGATTCCCCGGCCAGGCTCGATTCCCGTCTCTGTGTGCATGGAGTTTGCATGTTCTCCCCGTGCTTGGTGGGTTTCCTCCGGGTACTCCGGTTTCCTCCCACAGTCCAAAGATATGCAGGTTAGGCTAATTGGCGTTCCTAAATTGCCCGTAGTGTGTGATTGGGTGTGTGAGTGTGTGTATGTGTGTGTGCCCTGCGATGGATTGGCACCCTGTCCAGGGTGTACCCCGCCTAGTGCCCGAAGTCTCCTGGGATAGGCTCCAGGTCCCCCGCGACCCTGAACACAGGATTAAGCGGTATAGAAAATGAATGAATGAATGAATGAATGTTTTGAGATAATGTCAATTGTTAAAAGCGCTATACAAATAAAATTGAATTGAATTGAAATCGGACAATGCAATTTATGCAAAACCAGATGGTAAATTAACTATGTCAGATCAGAACCTAGAATACTTTACTCCCCTTGAAGAGAATAAACTAATTTCACTCAGCTCTTCTGCAAATTCATCAACCTGTATATTAGATCCTGTACCGACACATTTTCTTAAACAGATAGTACCAGCAATAACAGAACCCCTGTTGAGAATAATTAATTCCTCACTCAGCATTGGGTATGTTCCAAAATCTTTTAAATTAGCAGTCATTAAACCCATTATTAAGAAACCTGACCTCGACACCTGTCAGCTGTCCAATTACAGGCCAATATCAAACCTCCCCTTCATCTCTAAGATTGAAGGGATAGATAATGTAGCAGAGCAGCTATGGTCATATATACATAGAAATAGCATACATAAACTGTATCAGTCAGGATTTAGGCCTCATCACAGCACAGAAACAGCATTCGTTAAAGTAGTAAATGACCTCCTATTGGCCTCTCATCAGGGTTTTGTAACCATGCTTATATTACTTGACCTCAGTGCAGATTTTGACACCATTGATCATGCTATTCTTCTTCACAGATTAGAAAATGTAGTAGGAATTAAGGGTACAGCCCTCTCCTGGCTCAGATCGTATTTGACCGATCGTTATCAGTATGAAGACTTAAATGGTGATTATTTGGTATTGGCTCTAGTGGAGTTTGGTGTTCCACAAGGTTCAGTTTTAGGCCCACTGCTTTTTTCCCTGAATATGCTTCCTTAAGCATATAAATGCTTAATACATGCTACATACATGCTTAATAAACATGTTATTAGTTTTCATTGTTATGCTGACGACACACAGTTATACTGTACTTCTCAGCAAAACCAGATGAGAAAAACCAGGATATGTGTGCAGGATATAAGAGATTGGATGCTAATTAACTTCCTTCTGCTTAATCTTGATGAGACAGAAGTTTTAGTCATATGACCGCATTCAGCTAGAAGTAAGATTTTAGATCACACTGTAACTTTAGATGGCTTTTCTGTTTCATCAAGCTGCAAAGATTCCAGCCTTTCATTTGAAGCTTATGTAGATAATATTACCAGGATAGCATTCTTTCACCTCAGAAATCTTGCCAAGATAAGAAATATACTGTCGGTAAACGATGCAGAAAAACTAGTCCATGCTTTTATCACCTCTAGGTTGGACTATTGTAATGCCTTACCGTTTGGTTGTTCAACTAGATGCATAAGCAAGCTTCAGCTAGTCCAGAATGCAGCAGCGAGTGTCCTCACTAGAACCAGAAGATATGAGCACATCACACCTATCTTATCTTCACTTCATTGGCTCCCCATGAAATTGCGCATTGATTTTAAAATACTACTCTTGACATAAAAATCATTAAAGGGTCTCGTACCACACACCACAGTACCTGAGTGAATTGATAGTGTCTTATTATCTGCCACGCCTACTTCGATCAAAGCATGCAGGCTGCTTGTCAGTACCACGTATTTGTCACGAGTCACGGTCTGCCGGCCGGCTTTTTTCCCACGCTGTCACTCCCCCACGCGCTCATGTTTTTGTTTAGCCGTCACGTGCGCTCTCACGCCCCCGTTTCCGCCCCGTCTGCTCACCTGTTTCCCATTCCCTGACTGATTACTCAGTCAGATGCGCGGCGCGCTGCTCAGATCGCTGGATTATTGTGTGTGTTTACCTCGATTCTCTCGCGTTTCTTTTCTCTAGCTTTCACGTTACGACCTCGCTTTGTTTTTTCTCGTTTTTGATCTTCTGCTTGCCGATTTGGATTGTTCGCCTGCCCTTTTGATCTCCCGGTTTTGACCTCACGCTTTCCCTTTTTTGATTATGGCTCTAGTCTAGTGTTTTTTGCTTTGGACGCTTCGCTGACGGACTCACGGCTTTCGACCCTTGCTCACGCCCCCCGACCACGCCCCCACATCTCTATACAGTCAGTAACCGCGCTTGGATTCATACCGTTCTGCCTGCGTTCGTGACAGAATAATCCAGCCAGTTATGGATCCAGCGGTTTCTGACCATTTGAGAGCGGCATTGGAGAGTCAAGGTGCCCTGCTTGGAAATCACCAACAGGAACTGCTTAGTACAAAGCAGTCTCTCGCCGACGTCACGTCTCAGCTCCAGAGACTCCAACTCTCTCTACCGCAAGGAGCAAGCTCCCACGCGCAACAGGAGCCACGCCTCCCCGCCCCCCCCCACCTACGAGGGAGATCCAGGCACATGTCGCTCCTTCCTATCTCAGTGTTCCCTGATCTTCGAGCTCCAAGCCTCCGCCTTTTCCACTGAACGATCCAAGGTGGCCTACCTCATCACGCTCCTGTCTGGACGCGCCCGGGAATGGAGCACCGCGCTTTGGGATGCCCACGACCCCTGCTGTTCCAATTATGAGGACTTCTCCAGGGAGATGAAGAGGGTGTTCGACCGCTCATGCCATGGCAGAGAGGTGGGCCGAAGGCTGCTGAATCTCCGCCAGGGCTCGCGCTCGGCCTATGACTATGCCATTGAGTTCCAGACCCTGGCCCTTCCCAGTGGTTGGAACAACCGAGCACTATGCGACGTCTTTTTGGAGGGCCTGACAGAGAAGCTCCAAGATGAGCTAATCTCACGAGAGCTCCCCTCGTCTCTCCAAGAGCTTGTGGGCCTGGCCGGTCGAGTAGATGCCCGTCTCCGTCTTCGTAGGTCAGCCCGGTTTTCTCCACCCAGAGCTCTACCGCGACTCCCACCTCCACGAGTTGAACCCCAGGAGGAACCCATGCAACTGGGCAGAACCCGCATCACCCCAGAGGAGCGTCACCGCCGCCGAGTGGAGGGGGCCTGCTTCTACTGTGGGAAACCAGGTCACCTGCTCAAGAACTGTCCAGCAAAAGGGAGCGCCCTCTAGTTCAGCTGGGAGCACTAGAGGGCGAGACTCCAAGAAGGCTCCCAGACCAACGTCATCTGCTTCCCATCCTCCTCATCCATGAGCAACAGACCCACCTAGTGCAGGCACTGGTCGATTCGGGTTCAGATCGCAACCTGCTGAATGCGGCTTCAGCCCAAATCCTGGGTATTCCTGCGCTGCCCTTGGAGAACCACCTCAAGGTCCAGGCCCTCGACGGGAGTCCGTTCCCACCTATCACCCACAGAACCCCTCTCATTGGTCTAAAAGTCTCCGGCAATCATTCAGAACAGACGTCGCTGTTCATCATGGAGGGGTCACATGCCACGGTCGTCCTAGGCCTCCCCTGGTTAATCCAACACAACCCGCACATCGATTGGGTCAGGAACTCGATCGTAGCCTGGAGCCCGTCATGTTCTACGTCATGCTTATGCGCCGCCACTACGCCCTGCCTCGACCCTACCCCCACAAAGGAGCCATCGGACCTCACCTGTGTTCCCCCAGAATACCATGACCTCAGGACTGTGTTTAGCAAATCAGTCTCTCTTCCCCCCCACCGACCATACGACTGCGCCATTGACCTCCTTCCAGGCACCACCCCCCCCAAGGGTCGTCTTTATTCTCTGTCACCCAAGGAACGCCAAGCTATGGACCAGTACATCACGGAATCCCTTGCCGCAGGAATCATCCGCCCCTCTTCTTCTCCGGCAGGGGCTGGATTCTTCTTCGTAGGCAAAAAAGATGGTTCCCTTCGCCCATGCATTGATTATAGATCAGATCAGATCAGAGATCAGAAAGAGTTTTATTGCCAAGTACGCTTGCACGTACAAGGAATTTGTTTTAGTGACGGAGCTTCCAGAACAAAAAATACAAATGACAAGACAAAAACAGCATGACGCAAAAAAAAAAAAGAAAAATTTTTTTTAAATGGTTGACATCAAATGGAGTACGATGTGAGATACTTTTAAATAAGTTACATCAATATCTGAAGTCTGTGGTATTATACAGTATATTACACAGTGGTGTTGTACACAATATTGCACATATATTTATTGACCGTTTGAATGATGTTTATCTGTTAAGGAGGTAGATTGCCTGGGGGAAAAAACTGTTCTTATGCCTGACTGTCCTGGTGTTCGGTGCTCTGTAGCGTCGACCCGATGGCAAAAGTTCAAAAAGAAGGTGGCTTGGGTGTGAGGGGTCCAAAGTGATATTCCGTGCCCTTTTCTTCACTCTGGATATATACAGTTCTTGCAGCGTGGGCAGGGGAGTGCCAATAATTCTTTCAGCAGTCCGAACCGTCCTTTGTAGTCTTCTGATGTCTGCTTTCGTAGCTGAGCCAAACCAGACAGTTATTGAAGTGCACAGGACGGATTCAATGACGGCTGAGTAGAACTGTGTGAGCAGCTCCTGTGGCAGGTTGAATTTCTTCAGCTGGCGAAGGAAATACAACCTCAGGAAAACAAACCTTTTTAACAATGGAGTCAATGTGAATGTCCCACTTCAGGTCCTGAGAGATGGTCGTGCCCAGGAACCGGAATGACTCCACTGCCGTCACAGTGCTGTTCATGATGGTGAGTGGGGGAAGTGCAGGTGGGTTTCTCCTGAAGTCCACGATCATCTCCACTGTTTTGAGCGTGTTTAGCTCCAGGTTGTTGTGACTGCACCAGACAGCCAACTGCTTGACCTCCCTTCTGTATGCAGACTCGTCACCGTCCTGGATGAGGCCGATGATTGTAGTGTCATCTGCAAATTTCAGGAGCTTGACAGTGGGGTCTGTGGAGGTGCAGTCGTTGGTGTAGATGGAGAAGAGCAGTGGGGAGAGAACGCATCCCTGAGGGGCTCCAGTATTGGTGGTGTGACTGTTGGATATGAATTTTCCCAGTTTCACTAGCTGCTGCCTGTCTGTCAGAAAGCTGGTGATCCAGTGACAGATAGAAGCTAGGAACAGAGAGCTGGTTTAATTTGGTCTGAAGCAGTGCTGGGATGATCGTATTAAAAGCTGATGAAAAGTCTATGAACAAGACCCTTGCATAAGCCCCTGGTTTGTCCAGATGTTGAAGGATGAAGTGCAGTCCCATATTAACTGCATCATCAACAGACCTGTTTGCTCTATAAGCAAACTGCAGGGGGTCCAGTAAGGGTCCTGTGATGTCCCTCAGATAGGCCAACACCAGTCTTTCAAATGACTTCATGACCACAGATGTTAGGGCGACTGGTCTGTAGTCATTAAGTCCTGTGATTTTAGTTTTTTTTTGGAATGGGGATGATTGTGGAACGTTTAAAGCACAAAGGCACTTCACATTGTTCCAGTGATCTGTTGAAGATCTGTGTGAAAATGGGCGCCAGCTGGTCAGCACAGGATTTCAGACAGGCTGGTGTCACGCCGTCTGGGCCTGGAGCTTTCCTTCTCTTTTGTTTCAGAAAGATCTGGCGAACATCCTTTTCACAGACCTGGAGTGCAGGGGGGGAAGAGAGGGTGGTTGTCAGAGGTGATAATGGTGGTGTAGAAAGAGGGTTAGGACAGGAGTGTGGTGTGAGACTGGGAGTTTCAAATCTACAATAGAACTCATTCAGGTCATCAACCAGTTGTTGATTCCCTACAGAGTTGGGGGATGGCGTCTTGTAGTTAGTGATGGTTTTCAGGCCTTTCCACACTGAAGCAGGGTCGTTTGCCGAAAACTGGTTTTCCAGTTTTTTAGAGTAGCTCCTCTTAGCTGCTCTGATCGCCCTTGTTAGTGTGTTCCTGGCCTGGTTGTACAAGATCATGTCCCCACTCCTGTAGGCATCCTCTTTGGCCTGACGAAGCTGTCTGAGCTTTGCTGTAAACCATGGTTTGTCATTGTTATATGTTAAAAGTGTCCTGGTAGGGATGCACATGTCCTCACAGAAACTGATGTAGGATGTTACAGAATCTGTGAGCTCGTCCAGATTGGTGGCAGCAGCTTCAAAAACACTCCAATCAGTGCAGTCAAAACAGGCCTGTAATTCCTGTTCTGCTTCACTGGTCCATCTCTTTACTGTCCTTACTACAGGCTTAGCAGATTTAAGTTTTTGCCTATAGGTTGGGAGAAGATGAACCAGGCAGTGGTCAGAAAGTCCTAAAGGTGCTCTGGGGACGGCGCGATATGCATCCTTTATTGTGGTGTAGCAGTGATCCAAAGTATTTTTGTCTCTGGTGGGGCATGTGATGTGCTGTTTGTATTTAGGCAGTTCACTAATCTTATAGGGGCCTTAACGACATCACCATAAAGAACCGATACCCCCTTCCCCTAATGTCTACTGCCTTCGAACTCCTTCAGGGGGCCAGCACCTTCACCAAGCTCGATCTGCGCAACGCCTATCACCTTGTCCGCATCCGGGAAGGGGATGAATGGAAAACGGCCTTCAATACGCCAACTGGACATTATGAATATCTGGTGGTCCCCTTTGGACTTACTAATGCCCCCGGAGTGTTTCAGGCCTTAATTAACGACGTTCTCAGAGACTTCCTCAATTCTTCCGTATTCGTCTATCTAGACGATATCCTGATCTTCTCTCACAACCCAGAAGAACACCAACATCACGTCAGGCAGGTGCTGCAGAGGCTGCTGGAGAACAACTTGTTCATCAAGGCTGAGAAGTGCGAGTTCCACACCACATCTACCACGTTCCTCGGATTCACCATCAGCCCCAAGGGCATCGAGATGGAACCTGCTAAGCTCCAAGCGGTCACTAGGTGGCCCACCCCCACCTCTCGGCATGAACTCCAGAGATTCCTAGGCTTTGCTAATTTTTATTGTCGGTTTATCCGAGGCTACAGCTCCATCGCCGCCCCTCTAACAGCCCTGACCTCTACCAAGACCCATTTCTGCTGGAACCAGGAATCTGAGAAAGCCTTCAGCGAGCTGAAGAAACGGTTCACCTCCGCCCCTATCCTCACCATCCCAGATCCGTCACAGCAGTTCATCGTGGAGGTCGACGCCTCCAGCACCGGAGTAGGAGGCATCCTCTCACAAAGATCCAACCGGGATAATAAGCTGCACCCCTGTTCTTTCTTCTCCCACCGCCTAACTCCTGCTGAAAGCAATTACGGCATCGGAGACCGTGAACTCTTAGCCATCAAGTTAGCACTGGAGGAATGGAGACACTGGCTAGAGGGAACGGAGGTCCCATTCCTAGTTTGGACCGATCACAAGAACCTCGAGTACCTACGAAGCGCCAAGAGGCTCAATTCTCGTCAGGCCCGGTGGTCCCTGTTCTTCGCGAGGTTCAACTTCACCCTCTCCTACCGACCAGGCTCTAAGAACACCAAGCCGGACGCCCTCTCAAGACTATTTACAACCACCCAAGACCCTGCCTCATGTGAGACGATTCTGCCACCCCCCTGCCTGCTCGCCGTGGCCGAGCTCGACATCGAAACTAGTGTCAAGCAAGCCCTATCCCATGGACCAAGCCCAAGCAATGTGCCTCCGAACCGCCTCTTCGTTCCCCTCGATCTGCGTTCCCAAGTCCTGGAGTGGGCCCACAGTTCTAAACTCTCTTGCCACCCAGGCTCCGCCAGAACTCTGGCACTAGCCCAGCAGCGGTTTTGGTGGCCCACTCTCAAGAAGGACGCCTCTCACTTTGTTGCAGCGTGCAATGTCTGCATAAGATCTAAGCATGTCAACACGGCCCCGGCTGGCCTCCTCAGACCCCTGCCCATCCCTCATCGCCCCTTGTCCAACATCGCCCTGGACTTCGTCACCGGACTACCCCCCTCCACCGGCCACACCTGCATCATGACCGTGGTTGATCGGTTCTCTAAAGCGGCTCACTTCATCCCCCTACCAAAACTCCCGTCCGCCAAGGAGACTGCAGAACTAATCATGTATTTAAGCTCCACGGCCTGCCTAAGGACATCGTGTCTGATCGGGGCCCACAGTTCACCTCTCAGTTCTGGAAGGCATTTTGTAAGCTCATCGGAGCCACCCCAAGCCTGTCATCAGGTTTCCATCCTCAATCCAATGGGCAGACGGAGAGGAAGAACCAGGCTCTCGAGGTCGCCCTGAGATGCATGACCTACCGGGATGTCACCTCGTGGAGCAGATTCCTGCCCTGGGTCGAATACGCCCACAACTCTCTAGTCTCTTCGTCTACTGGGCTGTCCCCCTTCCAGTGCTGCCTGGGTTACCAACCACCCTTGTTCCCCTCTCAGGAAGAGGAGGTCAGCGTCCCCTCTGCCCAAGCCTTCATTCGCCGCTGCAGGAGGACCTGGACTCAGGCCAGAAGGACGCTGCTACGACAAGGCAGAACTTATAAGGAGCAAGCAGACCGCAGACGCTCTCAGGCCCCCAAGTACAGGATAGGGCAGAGAGTCATGCTCTCCACCAGAGACCTCCCTCTTAAGACCCTGTCCCGCAAACTCTCACCCCGTTACATCGGCCCTTTCACCATAACCAAGATTGTCAATCCCTGCGCGGTCAAACTTTTGCTTCCCTCTACGATGCGACGAATAAATCCCACATTCCACGTGTCCCAGCTACGTCGCCTCATCTCATGCCCATTAAGTCCCCCCACCCACCCTCTGCCTCCTCCCTGTATCATTGACGGCGGTGAAGCCTACACTGTCCGCCGCCTCCTGAAAGCTCGCCGCCGAGGTAGAGGCATTCAGTACCTGGTGGACTGGGAGGGCTATGGCCCTGAGGAGAGAAGCTGGATCCCCGCCAAGTTCATCCTAGACCCCAAGCTAATCTCAGACTTTCACAAACGTTTCCCTGAAGCTCCCCGTCCTAACGCCCAGAGGCGTTCGTAAGGGGGGGGGGGTACTGTCACGAGTCACGGTCTGCCGGCCGGCTTTTTTCCCACGCTGTCACTCCCCCACGCGCTCATGTTTTTGTTTAGCCGTCACGTGCGCTCTCACGCCCCCATTTCCGCCCCGTCTGCTCACCTGTTTCCCATTCCCTGACTGATTACTCCAGCGATTTAAGCATGCGCGGCGCGCTGCTCAGATCGCTGGATTATTGTGTGTGTTTACCTCGATTCTCTCGCGTTTCTTTTCTCTAGCTTTCACGTTACGACCTCGCTTTGTTTTTTCTCGTTTTTGATCTTCTGCTTGCCGATTTGGATTGTTCGCCTGCCCTTTTGATCTCCCGGTTTTGACCTCACGCTTTCCCTTTTTTGATTACGGCTCTAGTCTAGTGTTTTTTGCTTTGGACGCTTCGCTGACGGACTCACGGCTTTCGACCCTTGCTCACGCCCCCCGACCACGCCCCCACATCTCTATACAGTCAGTAACCGCGCTTGGATTCATACCGTTCTGCCTGTGTTCGTGACAGTATTATGAAAACTACAGCTACGGGCAGAGCTTTTTCTTACAAAGCCCCAAAATTATGGAATAGTCTTCCAATTAATGTTCGGGACACAGTTTCAGTGTTTAAGTCTGGGCTAAAAACCTACAGTATTTGGTTAGCCAAGCATTTTTATAAATAGATTTGCCTTAGGTAAAGGAGCAGAACTGGGGGACTCATGGACGTTGAGTATTACGGTGAACTGGTATGTTTAGATGCTGTCTTCCCCACTCTCATTGATCACTCAGGTTTGTTGACAGTGAGGTGATTGTTTGCTTTACATCTCAGGGACCCCTCATGTTTATGTTTCCTTCTGGCTCTCCCTTTTAGTTATACTGTCATAATTAGTCTCTGCTTGCACTCTACAATAAATATACAGATGCATTCGCCCTTAAAACCCTGCGTGTTTTCCCACGGTATGCCGCAATTTAGCGCGCGGCTTGCCGCGACTTGCCGGAGGCAACATTCGGGAATTTAAAATAAATGTGTTGTGCTTCACTGAATATCCGCCAGATGGCGCATAGAAGGACTTTATCTAAAAGCCGGTGGTCCGGGAAAGTCAGTTTCCCTATGTTTCCCCGGTGGCGCGCAGATTCAAATCATGACGTCACTCGCTACCTAACGCTGAGAAGGCGAACAAGGATTTTAACAGTTTTTCTCTCGTTTTAAAGTGTTTTTATGAACTTTTTGAATTAAACAAATAACCTATGCATAATAATCGAGTGTCTTTTCGCTTTTTTTTTGTATATTTGAAGATAATTCATACGTTTTAAGCCGCTGCAAAAGGCTGGTTTGCTGGGCGAGTACTGACATCACGACTACTTTTATTACACCTACATTTGTTTATTTGTATATGTATGTTATTAATATAAATTTTTTAGAGATTGTGTGTGCGTGCACAGAGAGTTTGTGTTGATAAGTGTATGTGGATAAGTTGATAAGTGTATCAGAAAGCATTAAAATGTTCATTTGAATTAAAATGACACACACACGTCTGTATATACAGTATATCAATTACATATATATCAATTTCATTAGTTCGTTCATTCTATTTGAAGCTTCGGATGTTTTTTTTTTTTTTTTGGTTTGGTTAGATTAGTTCTGAACTCGCTTCCGTGAAACTATCGCTAAAACAATGTACTGAGCCCTCCTGAGGATATAAAGCTTTATTATTGTGTTTGAATAAATATTCAGATCTACCACAGCAGGTAATAAACTATGGTGTGTCATAACCGAAGCAAACACCACGATTATGCCTCGTTTCGTTCGACGGGAACGTGGTTCACTTGGCCGCGGTGTATTATAAACCTGTGGAATGTTTCACTGTTTATGTTCACATAAGAGGAATAAAAGCTCAATGAGGACTAAACCAATGATTTCGGTAACTCCACTGAGTGTAACATCTGCATAATGACACTGAACATCTTCACTTTTCCGTTTACCTCTGAAAAAAAAGCTGTATTTTGTTTGTTTATATTTAGAGTTTTTATAACAGTAGAACAAGTACCCGCGCGCACACACACACATAGACACACACACAGACACACACACTCCCCTGAGCACTCGGGAAACATCCAATCACCGTCGGTATACAAATGAGTCAAGACGCAGCCTAACGTGGTGTCGTGTCGGATTTCAGTGGTCACGGAGTGGGAAGACTTTGAAGAAGCTGCAGTGACAGGAAACAGCTGAACAACTTCACTTTTCCGTTTACCTCTGAGGGAAAAAAGCTGTATTTTGTTTGTTTATATTTAGAATTTTTATAGTAGTATAAGAGAAAGTTATAGTTTGGTCTGTACTGTTGTTCGCACCCTTGTAGAGAATAAATAAATGAATAACACCTTCATATCCCCTCTCAAGAGTGTCATAGTCCATTGTTAGTTTTAATGATCTGGCTGAAACTAATTATCACTACATAAGTACCCTAACACCATTGATCATGAGTCTCAGCTGAACCTAATTCTATACTTGTAACAGAAAATGTAGATGCAGATTCCAAATGTGTATTTATATAATAGATAGATAGATAGATAGATAGATAGATAGATAGATAGATAGATAGATGTGTGTGTGTGTGTGTAGGCTCTACGCAGGGGCAAGAGAGGGCAGCCCATCCTTAAATGTCTGCACATGTTAATATATTCCTAAAATGTATATATTACAAGTTGATAAACTGATCTGCGGTAGCGGAAAAATCAGCTGAAATAGGACAGGCTGCAGCGCACGCGCACACACACACATACACACACGCGCGCACACACACTCCCTTGAGCCCTGCGTCTGTCGGATTTCAGCGGTCACGGAAAGACTTTGAAGCAGTTTATATATGAATCTAAGCTTGAACTTATCAGCATTGTAAATATATAATACTTTTCAAATAAAATCGCTATTACTTTGACCCTGAAGTTTAGTTTAGCACACACAAAAAACAGAAAAGTCATTTCTGGTAAATCAACGGAATGTGTAGTTTATTTACAGTAATTCATTAAAAAATGAATATACATTGTACAGTACACGGTAAACACGGGAAAGATTACAAAATGAAAAAACAAACAGTGTCTACTTTATAAACAGCTTAGTATGTGCGTCGAGATGCTGAAATCCCTTGCATGTTTTTGCTTCCAAGTGGAGAGATATTTGACCGATAGCCTAGAACAAAAGATCTATAGGTGTGATCACAACCCCCTCCGACCGACCGTGCCATCAATCACTGACCACCTCAGAAGTTCCCTCCAATGTATGGCTGCAATACTTGTTTTGCAAGTATTTTTAACACCATTCAAAGGCTTCAAAGGGGCAGTTATCGGCTATGACACGTTGAAGGAGAACTTAATAGTTCTCAAAAATAGTGTAAATGTCAAGGGCGTAGGTTTGCTCCCTATGACTCCAACTAATACCCCATCCCCCAATCCCCTTTTTTCCCCAATATCTTATTTTGTATTCAACAAAATAAAGAAAATCATTAAAGTTTGGAACCACTTAAGGAGTAAATAGTGAGTAAAGTTTTTTTGGGTGTGAACAATGGCTTTGACCCTAACTCTTCCCCTCTGACTGCACTAGGACCGGACAGCATTGCCACCTGATGAAATAGCGTGACAAAAAAGTGAAATGTCAGTTCAAGACTTTTGCCAAAAACACTAATGAATCACTTACATCCTCAGCCTATCACTCCTCATAATGCTAAATATTAGTATAATCAACATGTATAATACACGCACACATATTATATGTTATATACTGTATAATCAACATTCAGATTGACCTCCTGTGAACTCGCCTCTTCACCTGAACTACAACATGGCTGATCTGCTTCTGTCCCCTAATTGAAAAACATTGAGGGATTCCTTATGAGCATGGACAGAGAATGCCTCAGCCTATTATTGGTAACAATGTTAAATCTCAGGACAACTACAGTGGCTTGCAAAAGTATTCGCCCCCCGTGAACTTTTCCACATTTTGTCACATTACAGCCACAAACATGAATCAATTTTATTGGAATTCCACGTGAAAGACCAATACAAAGTGGTGTACACGCGAGAAGTGGAACGAAAATCATACATGATTTCAAACATTTTTTTTTTACAAATAAATAACTGAAAAGTGGGGTGTGTGTAATTATTCAGCCCCCTTTGGTCTGAGTGCAGTCAGTTGGCCATAGACATTGCCTGATGAGTGCTAATGACTAGAGAGCACCTGTGTGTAATCTACACTCTCTCCATCGCTGTCTGATATACAGCACAGGTGTTTAGGTTCTGTTACCTGACAAAACAGGATAAACACATGCCATTTAAACAGCAATCATTTTATTTCACTTTTTCTGAGTCTTAGTGTGCAAACCTCGAATCAAATCATTAATGTTCGCCAAGTAAGTGAATGCATTTTAAAAACTATTTTTCTGAAGTGGATTGTCTATTGGTGTCAACAAAATTCTAGCCATATGGCAATATTAGTATATTAGTTTATCAATTTCTTTCACAATACCGATTTCTGACAAACAGTCACTAGATTAGGAGACTGACAGGGATCATATTTATACTTTTACATTTAGCTGTTTAATCTGCTGTTAGTTTTACGTCCGTATTCACAGACTATATCCTGGCCTGCTGTACTGAATGTGAGTCCACTGCATTTGGCGATGCTTGTGTCTGAACGCAGCCAATCGTCTATCACATGATGGCAGGGAAAGGCACAGACAAATGTTCATATGTGTTTTGGGGGCGGGAGGACTCAAGGAGAGAACGTGATTTATCCCTTTCTGCTAGGTCTAGGTTAATGTTGACAGAACGATTTAAAAAAAAGTGGATTAAATTATTGGTGGGGACATTTCAATGGTCGGAGGATATTGGTGGGGACACATCCCCTCCGTCCACCCTAAATCTACGCCCCTGTATATATATAATTTAAAACTATTTATTCATTTGTCTTTTATTTACTTACTTACTAGCGAATGCTTTTTTAGGGCTCTAAAAACTACGGCAGTATGAATGACAATGGAATAGGACGTGTGAGTTGCACCGGTCACACACACACACACACACAATAAATATATATATATATATATATATATATATATATATATATATATATATATATATATATAATTAAATTCTTAAAACATCGTGTTCACCCATGCACTGAAAAAAAGAACTTGTAAGATTTACTTGATAAAATCCTCATAACAATTTGGACACAGATTTTAAGTAAATTTTATTGTTCCAATATTAAGGCTGAATCCCAACCCTTCCCCCTACCCTTCCATTTGACGCGTTCACGTGCAGGGGTAGTGGTGTCTCATTTCTCTTTTGGTTGGAGGTGTAGGGGGAGGGGGGAAGGGCCAGATAGCCCTCCAAACGAAGATTTTTCAGGACCTCACTTCAAACGAAGGGCTAAGCGAAGTTTTCAACATGGCTGCTCACTCGAGCAAACAGACCCATAAATGTTAAGTCATTTTTGCCATTAATAAAGATTTTTATGACAAGTTTTCATTGTATGTATATTACCTTTAGTCTTGTGTCTGTGTTTATGGTGATGTTCTGTAAAGAAACGTTTGCAAAAAAATCGCTAAAGTTTGCTAGCGGATAGCACATATTGCACAATATTACAAATATATATTTTTATGTCACATACACTTTACTGCATGCTACAAACAAATATGAAAGTTCAGTAGCACGGCATTTTGCCGAGCATTTGATAACGCATTGTTTGTTTTGCTTACGGCCATACACTATTGTTTTGCTTACACTATTCTTACTTATTGCAACGTGACCTCAGTTTTGTAATTTATATTCTGTATATGGACGGCTGAGGAAACCCGAAGACTCATCCGTGTTCGTGGTGAAAATGAGCAACTTTTTTAAAAATCGAAATACGGCGCAAAAAACCTTTGGGAGTGAGTAATCTCTCTTATTGGAATGTGTGATAAACATCGGCGCATGTCCTCTGACGTAACATGGACACACAGGAATGTAAATGAACACTGCATTTATGACACAAAAAATAAACGCTTTGAGATGATTTATTTGCCGTATGGTGTGTTTATTTGAATATGTTCAGTAAATTTATTAATTACACTCAAAGTGTCAGCGAAACCGGTTTGCAAATAATTTGTGTGTGTGTTAGGTGATGTGAGAGTGGGTTTTTCAAACTTGCAGTAAAACATTTTTGGGGGAATCAAAAACTGCCCCCAAAAATGTTTTACTGCAAGTTTGAAAAACCCACTCTCACATCACCTAACACATATATCTAAGTACTGTAAAAACTTATATAGTCTTGGGTTAAAAAGTCTGCATTTCAACATGCATCCCCCACCTCCAAAGACTAAGCTCCTGTTGGTATAGCTCTTAAGGTCACTGTGGCACGCAAACCCCCTGACCACAATAAGGTGGCAATCCCTCAGGGGGGGGGGGGGTGAAAAATACAAATTAAATAAAATAAATTATCCTTAATCCAGATTTTATCAATCAACGACATAATATTTATCTTAGCTCGATGGTCTAATTCTCAAAACCGTTTAACCTAAAGAAAAACATAACACACTATAACTAGAATATTTACAAAACTGAAAGGTTTTCTTATGAATAATTAAAAAAAACATTATAACTCAAAAAGATCATATGTTTATATATATATATTTTATAGTAACTGAACAGCTCTCTTCTCTCCAATCCACTCATACACCACAGTCTCCTATTTCTCTGTGCGCGCGCTGCAGCCTGTGAATGAATACACGCAGCGGAGGTTTTACATATTTAAAACGTAAAAAGGTGTCTCCATCATAAATAGCCCTGAATTAACTATATATATATATATATATATATAGAGAGAGAGAGAGAGAGAGAGAGAGAGAGAGAGGAGAAAGGTGTTTTGCTGGCGAAAAACATTTTAGGCAGAGACGCCTGCTCGTTTGTTTTAAAACCCCCCAATTCTACCCCATTCCCGGAAACCGGTTTGATAACTTCACACCTTATGTGAATGAAAGGTGAGATGGGGGAATTACAGTGGGGGTTCTGTGGGTCTCCAAACTCAGAAGGCTACGTGTCAGCCGATAACTGCTCCTTTGATCTGCTGGTTACAGCGGGGCACCGACTGCTGATGAGCGTATAGTAGCCTGTACAAGCTAGGCCATTTTTAGATTACATTTGAAATTTTAAGGGGTTGAATAGAGAACCTACTGTCTTATTTATGTAGCGAAAACACGAAATTAAACTAGATAACATGATCAGAGTTTTAATATTTATATTTAACTAGATGGAAGGCTTTTCAAGTCACATGGAAAAAAAAATTCTGTTCAGTTCTACAGTTTATCCCACAGTTTATTCCATTGTCCAGCCTCAGGCCAATGTAATCAATGTAATATGCTGTTTTCTGGTTAAATTTTTCTGATTGGACCCGTACATAGAAAGTTTATACTGTAAACATACTTTATATTATATAAAAAATAAAAGAATCGCTCAAGTTTGCTAGCGGATAGCAGAGATTGCACGATATTACAAATATATATTTTTGTGTCACATACACTTTACTGCATGCTACAAACAAACTCACCCGTAATTGTCAGGTAAAATCTACTTAATTAAAATAACAATAAAATAAATCAAGTAAAAGTTACATAATTATACTTAATGCACAAATTACTTGATTATTTTAAATAAATCTAAAGTTAATGCATTGTTGTATCAGCAGGAACCTTGATTTTATGAAATTACTATCATTTTGTTTTGTGAGATTTTCCCTTACTTGGTTTTATCAATTTATATTACTCCCTATAATAATGTAAACATTGCTAATTTATGTTTTGGAAAGAAACTTAAGTAATTATTTCATCTATATCTTTCATAAATCACACAACTAAAATATAATTAAACAGTTTATTCACCAACATTACCAAATATTTGTGACATTCACAGTCTAGATCCAAGTTGTCTTTTTAATAAAAGTGCATTCAGCTAAATTTTGCATCCATAGAAAAAAACTGTCATGGCACCAGGGCCTGAAATACTTGTTTTAAACAAAATTGTGTAAAATAATAAATAAATAAAATACAGCATTCATTTAGAAATAAAATGCAGCAGAAAATACTTTAAACAAACTGTAGAATAAACGTTAAAACGTAATAGCCCTCTGAAGCAGTGAAGTTGCAACTTTCAAATCAGCACTCTGGACTAGTGCACTTAAAAGTATGCCATTGAAACCTTAATGCATGAAAACATTTTAAGCTGAAGATGTAAACACAACATGTAAACACTTGTAGTCAAGCCAAATCAAATGTTTTAAGATGATAACTTCATCTTTAAAGCTTGCACTTTTGGTGATAGCTTAATCCCATCAAGTTCTAGAAGAACTTTCTGAAAATAGCCTCTCCTTCAAGGATTATGGATACACCAACCGGTTCTTCCCCTTCAACAGCACGGACGACAAGGATTTTAAGAAGGTGTCACTTCGTCTGTCCCCCTGCATAAAATTTACAAGAAAATAAATCATTTATTTTGAGAAACAAAAAAAATCTGAATTGCTTCAACCTGTCCTGACTTCATTGAGAAAAAAATAATAAAAATAAATGATAATAAAAAAATGACCATCACTTCATATACTTCATATTGTTAAACTTGGGTTAAATTGCTTTAGCACTAATCTTGCATCAGTAAAACATGGCATGAGATGGCTTTACAGTGTCAGGAAATCCTATGATGAATGCTGAGTTTGTATTTAAAGGGTTAGTCCAAACATGAAAATTCGTTCAATAATCATATTTTCAATCACATATCAATCAATAATTCATTTGCATTTATATGCTTCTGTCCAATACAACAAACACTATATTCAAGGTATTAATAAATTGTATAATTAATAAGAAAACAATGCTTTACCAGGCAATCATCAAAGAGATCCTCTTCAGATTCACGTCTCATCTTTACGCTTTGTTTCTGTGAAAATATTTACATTGTATCATTACATAATCTTTTATTCGTACAACTACATTTAGGCCTTTATCCAAAGCAAATTACAAAAGAGGAAGGCATCAAGCATGTCAAGCAGTGCTACTAACACAAAGTTTCTGACACCGTTAGAAAATACAAGATAGAACAGTGAGGGATTAAGGAAAAAGTGAGAAGCAAGAATCATGTGTGCAAAGATTAAGCATGCAGGGTCACAGGATGACTCGACTTATTTTTATTGTCTGCAATGCGATTTAGACAAATTAGAACTGCGGTAAAGCCAGCCGCGGTTCAGAAAAACACGGTCAAGCCAGCCGCGATTGATTTTAGTGTGCGCACATACTACAGTGATTACGGTAGTTTCAGGACCGACACAGAGACAACGCGCTTTCAGAGCGCTTTTCATTTAGACGCCCAGGACTGAGAGATAATACAACATGCTCGTCAATTTTTACTTGCTTATTTATTTGCATTTCTGCTTTAATATCCGTGTTATTTATTGGTGACTTTGACGGTTGTCTGTTACAATATTTTTCTTAAATATTCACCATTCAAATAATTGTTTTATGTAGATAAGTTACAGCAGAATTCGTAGAAAACAGACAAAATAATGTATTTAGTGTTTCTAAATACCAGAATTAATTTTTATTTTGTTTTACTGTTCAAAAGTAGCAGTTATTCTGCAATGAATGTTTTCTATAATGAGGATTAACGTCTGCTTTGGAAGAGAGGTCAAATAAACAAATGTTCACAATGGGGAAAAAAAGTTAAATAAAATGCCTTTATTTCACTTCAGAGACCTATGAAAAAATAAATTCTAGTAAGTATAAAACACCATGGTCAGTTTTTATCCCATATAATGTACACACATTATATGATAAAAAAAAAAAAGTAGAAAAAAACAATGATCAGTTCTTATTCAGGACGTCCCATACTATATACACACCACATATGAAACTATTTTACTGCAGCATTTTTCAGATATGGGGCATTATTACATTTCAAAGGGGTATAAAGACCCCATTTCTAATAAGTGTAAAAGCTAAACTTACCTCGAACACGACAAACTCCAGCTGCAGCCACGCCGTGTTGTAACCTCCGTGATGATCCCCAACCGACTGATACACAGCGCGGGCACAGCGACTCCAAACACGCATGCGCAGTTTAATTTGCACACATTTTCGGCTTCAGTAGACACACAATACTTCAGACTGAAACACGACTGCCCCCTACAGGTAATGAAGGGCATGTTCACAGCTTCCCGCACGCAGCCGCGCAAAGCCGCGGCAAGTCACGGGATCCCTTTTCTCGAAACGCGGGTTTTTAATGGCGACATCTGTACATTCACATTATACATTATGTGACTGTGACCATACCTAATTGCCAGCTCTCCTCTTCTGCTCTCTCTCCCCCTCTTTCTCTTCCCTCTCTGTCGTGCTACATATGTCATTCCTGAGCTGCCAGTGATCCAGACTCCCTCTGCCCTCCGGACCTGTCTGACCCATCCTGGTGCCTCGCTTCTGGCTGGAGATCTCATTGCATGGATGCCGCGTGTGTCTCTTTGGGATGCGTCTGGTGTCTGAGGATGGTTTCACTCTACTATGAAGACGGTTCTGGCCTTGCTTGGTGTTGACAGCTGTTTCTCTGGGGACTTGACTTGGCTGCAGTTGCTTGATAGTTCAAGACTGGAATTTCCTACAAGTCCACCTGAGTCTTCAATAAACTACCTGGACTCCATATTAACATCAATTAACATCAACTGTTATATTATAAATGCAGATCAATTCCTACTTACTGTTTCACCCAAATGAGGATGGGTTCCCTGTTGAGTCCGGTTCCTCTCAAGATTTCTTCCTATTACCATCTCGGGGAGTTTTTCCTTGCCACTGTCACCCTCGGCTTGCTCACCAGGTACAAACTGATAATTCTGCTTCATACACATTCACTTTCCATACAAACTTAAATCATTCTTTTGATTATGTAAAGCTGCTTTGCGACAATGACAACTGTTAAAAGCGCTATACAAATAAAACTTAATTGAATTGAAGCCTCAAAAATAGAGCTCTGTATGACTGTCATTTGAATTTCTTTTTTTTTTTTTTAAATGCCGAAGCCGAAGATGTGTTATCGGCGCCCATTGACAGCAAGCGACAGAGCTCATAAACGTGTCGAGCTCAAACTGTAAATACTGATATGTATTTATTTTTCATTTTCTTCTCTCCTTCAGTGATGATACTTCCTTGACTGTGATTTCTCCAATCAGTATTTTTATTAGTAGTAGTAGTAGTAGTGCGCCAAATTTATTATTATTGTTATTAGTGTCATTATTATTGTAATGCACACGTACGTATGTGAAAAAAGACGGAGTACAACAAAGAATACAAAAATGTATGTTAGCCTCAAACAATATTGTTTTATTGTGTTTATGCGCTTTAAATATACACCAAACAATAAACACTGCATTGTGCAAAGTAAGAGTGAGTTGTGTGTGCGGCTTTTTGATCAAAACACCGATAAACACGTGCACAGATCTGAGTAGATTTATTGATGAAACTGGAGGCATGAAACGCAACAAACACAAAAATATATTCAGCAAAAAAAGAAACGTCCTCTGACTTTCAACTGTTTTTACTTTCAGTAAACTTAATGTGTAAATATTTGTATGAACACGAAAAGAGTCAACACCATAAGACAAACTAAAAATGTTTCACAATGTGTCCCTGAATGAAGGGAGGCTCAAAATCAAAAGTACCAGTCAGTATCTGGTGTGGCCACCAGCTGCTTGAAGTACTGCAGTGCATCTCCTCCTCATGGACTGGACCAGATTTGGGATTGTGTGTTCTTGGTGTGACTCGGGCAGTTGTTATGGCCATCCTGTACCTGTCACGCAGGTGTGATATTCGGATGTACCCATCCTGTGCAGGTGTTGTTACACGTGGTCTTCCATTACGAGGATTATTAGCTGTCCTTCCTGTCTCCCTGTAGCGCTGTCTTAGGCGTCTCACAGTCCGGACACTGCAATTTATTGCCCTAGCCACATCATCAGTCCTCATGCCTCCCTGCAGCATGCCTAATGCACGCTCACACAGATGAGCAGGGACCCTGGGCATCTTTCTTTGGGTGTTTTTCACAGTCGGTAGACAAGTCTCTTTAGTGTCCTGCGTTTTTAGAACTGTGACCTTAAATGCCTAATTTCTGTAAGCTGTTAAGGTCTTAACGACCATTCCACAGGTGCATGTTAATTAATTGATTATGGTTAATTGAACATGCATGGAAAACATTGTTTAAACCCTTTACAATGAAGATCTGTAAAGTTATTTGGATTTTTACAACATTATTGTTGAATTACACAGTCCTGAAAAAGGGGCGTTTCTTTTTTTTGCTGAGTATACATGCTACTCGCTTAATACAACGCGACAGCACACAGAATCACTATCACAGACGTTGACTGTGCTTTCTTCATTCCTTAGTAGTAGTACACTAAAAAATGCTGGGTTTATGTAAACACATCATTGGGTTGTTTATGCTGGGTCAAAAATCTGTGTTATTTTGGGTACTTTAATCACACTATTAGGTTGCTTTTGCTATGAATACTAAAAGTGCTGCATGATTAAACTCAATGCAAGCTATAACCCTAGCATGAGTATATATATATATATATATATATATATATATATATATATACAGTGGTGTGAAAAACTATTTGCCCCCCTCCTGATTTCTTACTCTCTTGCATGTTTGTCACACAAAATGTTTCTGATCATCAAACACCATTAACTATTAGTCAAAGATAACACAAGTAAACACAAAATGCAGTTTTTAAATGAGGGGTTTTATTATTTAGGGAGAAAAAAAATCCAAACCTACATGGCCCTGTGTGAAAAAGTAATTGCCCCCTGAAGCTAATAACTGGTTGGGCCACCCTTAGCAGCAATAACTGCAATCAAGCGTTTGCGATAACTTGCAACGAGTCTTTTACAGCGCTCTGGAGGAATTTTGGCCCACTCATCTTTGCAGAATTGTTGCAATTCAGCTTTATTTGAGGGTTTTCTAGCATGAACCGCCTTTTTAAGGTCATGCCACAACATCTCAATAGGATTCAGGTCAGAACTTTGACTAGGCCACTCCGAAGTCTTCATTTTGTTTTCCTTCAGCCATTCAGAGGTGGATTTGCTGGTGTGTTTTGGGTCATTGTCCTGCTGCAGCACCCAAGATCACTTCAGCTTGAGTTGACGAACAGAAGGCCGGACATTCTCCTTCAGGATTTTTTGGTAGACAGTAGAATTCATGGTTCCATCTATCACAGCAAGCCTTCCAGGTCCTGAAGCAGCAAAACAACCCCAGACCATCACACTACCAGCACCATATTTTACTGTTGGTATGATGTTCTTTTTCTGAAATGCTGTGTTACTTTTACGCCAGATGTAACGGGACACGCACCTTCCAAAAAGTTCAACTTTTGTCTCGTCGGTCCACAAGGTATTTTCCCAACAGTCTTGGCAATCATTGAGATGTTTTTTAGCAAAATTGAGACGAGCCTTAATGTTCTTTTTGCTTAAAAGTGGTTTGCGCCTTGGAAATCTGCTATGCAGGCCGTTTTTGCCCAGTCTCTTTCTTATGGTGGAGTCGTGAACACTGACCTTAATTGAGGCAAGTGAGGCCTGCAGTTCTTTAGATGTTGTCCTGGGGTCTTTTGTGGCCTCTCGGATGAGTTGTCTCTGCGCTCTTGGGGTAATTTTGGTCAGCCGGCCACTCCTGGGAAGGTTCACCACTGTTCCATGTTTTTGCCATTTGTGGATAATGGCTCTCACTGTGGTTCGCTGGAGTCCCAAAGCTTTAGAAATGGCTTTATAACCTTTACCAGACTGATAGATCTCAATTACTTTTGTTCTCATTTGTTCCTGAATTTCTTTGGATCTTGGCATGATGTCTAGCTTTTGAGGTGCTTTTGGTCTACTTCTCTGTGTCAGGTAGCTCCTATTTAAGTGATTTCTTGATTGAAACAGGTGTGGCAGTAATCAGGCCTGGGGGTGACTACAGAAATTGAACTCAGGTGTGATAAACCACAGTTAAGTTATTTTTTAACAAGGGGGGCAATCACTTTTTCACACAGGGCCATGTAGATTTGGAGTTTTTTTTCTCCCTTAATAACGTAAACCTTCATTTAAAAACTGCATTTTGTGTTCAATTATGTTATCTTTGACTAATAGTTAACGGTTTTTGATGAGCAGAAACATTTAAGTGTGACAAACATGCAAAAGAATAAGAAATCAGGAAGGGGCAAATAGTTTTTCACACCACTGTATATATATATATATATATATATATATATATATATATATATATATAAACAGCAAAAAACATGATTATTATTATAAAAAGCCCGATGCACTTCATGAAAAGTCGTAGATTATTGAGTGAAACAAAGGCTGTGCTGAAAAAAGCTAGGCACATTAATCCTTTACCCCATATAATTTTGTCGTTTTTTTCCTTTGGGAACACACCCAAGACTTGAACTTCAGTCATGAACTCAGGTCTGTGTTCAAAACAATCTGTGAGGTTTGTTGAACTTCTTGCTCACACATGCCTTTTCAGTGCTGCCCACAAGTTTTTTATGGGATTGGGATCAGGGTTTTGTGATGGCCACTCCCATAGCTGGACTTTGTTATCCTTAAGCCACTTTGTAACTAATCTGGAAGTATGCTTGGGGTCATTGTCCATTTGGAAGAACCATTTGTGCCCAAGCTTTAACTTCCTGACTGATGTCCTCAGATGTTGCTTCTATATATATTTATCGACATAATTTTCTTACCTCATGGTGCCATCTATTTGTGAAGTGCACCAGTACCTTCTGCAGCAAAGCAGCCCCACAACATTATACTATCACCCCAATACTTCATAGTATGGTGTTCTAAGGCTTCAAAGCTTCCCATTTTTTTCCCAGATATACCATTTATCATTATGGCCAAACAATTAATTGTTTGTTTTGTCAGACCACAGGACATGTCTCCATATTTTTGTCCCCATATGCAGTTGCAAGGTGTAGTTTGCATGGTTTAATGGCTTTCCCTTCCCAGAGTAATTTTCAGCTCATGGTTGTACAGGACTGGTCTTACCACTTTCAGCAGCATCTTCACGAGGTCTTTTGCTGTTGTCCTGAGGTTGATTCACACATTTCCAAAACCTTCCTTTCTGGGACTGAGAATCTATCTTCTTCCTGAGAGGTATGATTCTTGTACATTCCCTTGTTTTTTATACTTGCCTATAATTGACTGAACGGATGATTGTCGGACCTTCAGGCATCTGGAAATTACACTTAGGGATAAGCCACACTTGTGTAGGCCCATAATTCTTTTCCTGATGTCTTGGTTGAGATTTCTTGATTTTCCGATGATGTCAAAGAAAGAGGTTGTGTGTTTTGGGGGTGCCTTTATATGCATTCACAGGTGTGCCACCAATTAACACAAATGGAATCAATTAACATAATTAATCAGAAGTCTCCTAAGCTCAGAATAGAATCATCAGTTTTCTTTTTGTTTAAAGACACAATAAACTTAGCGTATGTATATTTCTGACTTTGATGAAAGTGGTAAAAGAAACACAAAAATTCTGTCATTCGATTCTGAATTAAATATTTACACAAACATAAGACATTATTTTTCATTTATTCTTTACTATTCCTTGATTAAATACATAAATAAGTGGAAAAATAGACTTGCAGTATAGAAAATTAAAGTTTCATATCTTTAAATGTGACTTTCTTTTAAAAAAAGTCAGATACAAATAAAAAAACAGATACAAATAGAGATGGGCTATATAACAGTTCATTCACTAATAAAATTGTCAGCTATTGTTGTCTGTCTAAACAACATTTAACTAATGTTTGTCTTTTTAACTTACTAATGTACAGTGAATGTCAATAGGCACCGATTTTTCATGTTTGTTGTATAAAGTAAAAACCTGCTAGTAATATCTCTGTGTAGAGGCGATTAGCGACACAGCAAAACAGGGAAAAATAGGAATGTAAGTGCAGTATTTCTTTGACAAAGCATATTATGACTATGACTTAAGCTCCACTTAATTGCAGCTGTTTTGCAATAACCTGGTCATTCAGTACATTCAGGTCACCAGCTGATAGTGTGATTATTTTCACCCACAACGTTGCTGAGCCTAGTCCTGAGGAACTGAAGCAAACCCAGAAGATGCACCCATTGCTCTGGGATAGATTCAATCTGGACTCAGACCACATGACCTTTTTTCACTGCCCCAAAATCCAATCTTTATGCTTTCTACCAGATTCAAGCCCTTTTTCTGCTGAGTCTCACCAAGTGGTTTTCTTATAGACACAGCTGTTTAGTCCCAATCCCGAGAGTTCTCAGCATGTGTATAGAAATGCTCTTACTTTCACTATTAAAAGCATACCTAAAGTTTTACCAGTTGGCTTTTTGCCATGCAAATTCTTCCAGTGTTCAAGTGGTCTCCATTCATATGATAATTTGAAGGTTACTTAACCCAACACAGTTCCAGGAATTTCAAACCTCTTTGATTGTTTTCTTTGATTAATGTAGTCCAATAAATTGACCCTCATGATGTTAATTAAATTTTTTTGGACATGCAGTCTATTTAGACTTGACCGCAATAAGTAGAGCGATTCCCACATTGTAATGGTGTTACGGCTTCCCTTCTGTGTGAATGCACTGGTGTGTTCGCATTTCACTACCAGATTCACAGCTCTTGCCGCACTGTAAACATGGATACAGCTTCTCTCTAGTGTGAATGCGCTGGTGTCTCTGAAGATGATTAGATCTAGCAAAACTCTTCCCGCACTGTAAACATGGATATGGCTTCTCTCCTGTGTGAATCCGTTGGTGTATTTGAAGGGCACCAGCAGAGGTACAACTTTTCCCACATTGTGAACAGAAATAGGGCTTCTCTCCAGTGTGAATGCGCTGGTGTATCAGAAGATTACTAGAATGAGCAAAACTCTTTCCACACTGTAAACATGGATACGGCTTTTCTCCAGTGTGAATGCGCTGGTGTCTTCGTATATCACTAGCAGTCTTAAAGCTCTTCCCACACTGTGAGCAGTGATACGGCTTCTCTCCTGTGTGAATACGCTTGTGTGTTTGAAGGACACCAGCAGAGGTAAATCTCTTCCCACACTGTGAACAAAAATAAGGCTTCACTCCTGTGTGAATGCGCTGGTGTATCTGAAGATTACTAGAACGAGCAAAACTCTTTCCACACTGTAAACATGGATACGGCTTCTCTCCAGTGTGTATGCGCTGGTGTGTTCGTCTATCACCAGCAGTTTTAAAGCTCTTCCCACACTGTGAGCAGTTATACGGCTTCTCTCCTGTGTGAATGCGCTGGTGTATTTGAAGGCCACCAGCAGAGGTACAACTCTTCCCACATTGTGAACAGAAATAGGGCTTCTCTCCAGTGTGAATACGCTGGTGTATCCGAAGATTACTAGAATGAGCAAAACTCTTTCCACACTGTAAACATGGATACGGCTTCTCTCCAGTGTGAGTGCGCTGGTGTATTTGAAGGTCACTAGCAGATGTAAAACTCTTCCCACACTGTGAACAGAAATAGGGCTTCTCTCCTGTGTGAATGCGCTGGTGTCTCTGAAGATTTCTAGAAGAAGCAAAACACTTTCCACACTGAGAGCAGAGATACGGCTTCTCGTCCGTGTGAACTTGCTGAGCTTTTTTCTGATTACTTTGGTAACTAAATATCTTTCCATAACTTGAACACTGGTAATCTTCCTCCTTCATTTCTTCATGAGATGTGTTCAGATGAGATAATGCTTTCTTAGTACTTCTCATATTTAATCTTCATTTAAGGAGAAGACTTGGTAAATGATGATAGTCTCTGGGAGAAAAAAAGACAAAAAAAAAAAAAAAGAGACAGGACTTTAATGACATTCTTAGGCATTGTCCAGATAAAAATAACTTTTTTCCCCCCACAATTTAAATAAAACATATTAGATTATTAGAAATGATTACAGGTTGTAGATGGGCAATAAGTTTTGATACGCTGCATAAAATACTGTCCTCTCATTGACATAAGTATCACCTGTGGGTCTGAGGGCAAATCAAAGGGGGTGTGGCCTAATGTATGTACAGTAACATTGAGTAAACATTATGTCATATCAGCAAAATTAAATACCAGAAGCTGGTTTCTGGTTGGTTCTAGCTGCAATTGCTTCCCTTAAAATTTAGCAAATTTTTTCATTTAGTCCTAAATTAACAGGCTCAAATACCTCATTTCCACTACACTGGTGCTGGTGCCAGGTGCCGGTTCTGGTCTAGTGTAAACACGGGCCGGTTCTCGGTGGTTCCCAGTTCAGCACCGGCCGAGCATCAGAACCGGCCCGCGTTTACACTAGACAGGAGCTTAGCGGGAGCTGCATGAATACGTCACAGGCCACGCCCACTAAACGGAAATGAACTTGCCCGAAGTCAGTTTACTGGTTATTCTCCAAACTATGAAAATATATTTCAGTATCCAAACGCAGCTTATTTGATGTGTTATAACCGCTGAAAGAGATCGACATGGACAACTATAGCTTATACACTATTTTGGTCGGTTGTTCATGTGAAGCCTGCGACTATTAGTTCTTCTCTTATTTCCTCATACACTTTTAATGCATTCTTAAAACAATTTCCAATTTCTGCTGAATCTCGGCGGATGTCCAAATTGTTAATAGCGCTTTTGTTTCATCCGCGCTCCACATTAACGGACTTTGCGTCTCCGCCATTTTTTTTTTACAGGCCTGAAAAGGTCTAAAAATACTGAATGAGATGTTGAAGAGAATGAACAGCACATGATGGCTGGCAACTTGGGAAAAACATAAACCTTCCCCTTCAGCAGCCACGTCTTCTTCTTCTTTATTGTTTTTGCCGGCTGGCAACCAATTTATAGGTGCATTACCGCCACTTGCTGGATTAAAGTCTGAACATCAGATTAGCAGGAACACAAAAACAGAAAAAGCAAAATAAAACCCAAAATAGTGGGAAACCCCTTAAATTAGATTACAGCTATTACAGATGGTAGTCAACCAGAATAACAATTATACCACCGTGTCCTGTGGCAACAGCATTACGGGTGTGTGTTTGCTGGCTTTACCGCTAAGTGGTGCTATAATTCAATTCAATTCAATTTTATTTATATAGCGCTTTTAACAATGGTCATTGTCTCAAAGCAGCTTCACAAAAATGAAAAACATAACTATAACTATAGACTAAGTTCATTCAGTCAAGGGTTAATGAGCCACAGCTCACATAGTAGAAGATAAATTCAAGTGAAACATTGCAATTAAAAAATTTATAAATCACAGTAGTAAAAGTACAAACCGGATTCCAAAAAAGTTGGGACACTAAACAAATTGTGAATAAAAACTGAATGCAATGATGTGGAGATGGCAAATGTCAATATTTTATTCAGAATAGAACATAGATGACAGATCAAAAGTTTAATCCGAGAAAATGTATAATTTTAAAGGAAAAATATGTTGATTCCAAATTTCACGGTGAATGATCATTTGAAACTCAAGCGTTTCGTGCGTATAAGAGTATATACATAAAAATAACTTTTAAATATTTTCATTGCTTTATTCAAGCTGTTCCTGTTCTGTTGGACATGGACATGCATCAGCACATCACTTCCCCCTAAACAACACAACAATTAGCATTTACTTACACGTGAATAGACATTTACATAAATCTTGCATGTGAATGGAGCGCTGGGTGCGGAGATGGGTCTCCAACACATATGGAGACGAGAATCTGACATACGTCTGTATTTTATTTTTAACATTAATTTAGTAAGAAACATTTATTTGACAGTAAACTTTTTGAAAGGAAAACCGTCTACTGTTTGTGCACTGCAAAAACTGATATCTAAAAGTAAAAAAAAAGCTTATTTCTAGAAAATGTGTCTTGTCATTAAAGATAAATAACCTTATAAAATACATTGGGCATTAGACTATAAATCTTAATTAAGAAAATGTATCTTCGTCTGCCTAGGCAAGTAAATGTGACCTCATTTTAAGCAAGATTTTACTAGAAACAAGTGACAGATATAAAGCCCAAATATTAGTGCATGTTCAATTAGATTTCTTATTTCAAGAATCTTAAGAAAATAGTATTTCAGATATTTTTTTTGTTTTTATGTGTGTGTGTCTGTCTTTGTCAGTTTTTGAAAATTCAATTTAGGAAAATTTGTGAACATAAACACTTAGCTAAAATGTGTTTTAATTCTAAAATTAAAATTATGCATCAACAACAAACTCAACAAATATTTGTATCAAAAACTGGAATCTAAGTAAGATGAAATATCTTAAATCAAGGCAATATATATTTGTGTTCTGTCTGAAAAGATATACTTGTTTTCTGTACAGAACAAGTTTGCAATTACATTCATTTGACAGACACCCACAGTGCAAATATGTGGTAATAATTTGGTGAAGTTTGGTGAAATTAATAAATTTTATGTAATAAAAAAAACTTTCATACAGCATATTTTACAAAGACTTGGACAAAGAACCACACAGTGCAAAATCCATGGGTGTGGAAAGAACTGACATTTACTGGTAATGAATAAACTGACGTGGTTCAGTCCATTTTCAGGCTCCTATAGGGGGGTGGTAATATTTTTTTATATGCTATAATTTCTATGTGAGTAACCTGATGAACTGAAGTACATTTAAAAACTTTTTTTTAAAGCATTACATAAATTGTAAATCATTATTCTCGTCAGTTAAACTTTTTATTTTGTAATTTTTTTTACAACGTTTATAACAATTAAACCACCCCTCTTGGTGTAATGGTATCTTCCAATGGAAATCCACATCCGTCATGCTCGAGCTTTTTGGAAGCGCGCAAAGTCAAATGTGGTTGTCTCACAGTTTTCACCTGCAGACAGAAGTCTCTCAGACTCTCTCACACGCTATCTGACTTATTCTGACGCCATGGATAAAGATGGAATTGGCGAAAAATATCCGGATTTGGATCACGTATCAACCGCAGTTTTAAAAGGATAGGTTTGTTCGTTTATACTCGTCTACGTTTCTATTTAGAAATCTAACTAGCAAATGTTAGCTAAAATTAACTTGAATTGGGAAGTTGGTATGCTAGCTAATTTGACCTAACATTAGTTAGCAAGATGCAGACTGATGGCAGTTAATACCGGTATGTTAATTTGTTGAAAAGTATCCAATTGCTTTTGATAAATTGCCCCCCCTCCTTTTTTTATTATTTATTTTGGCCAGAAGTAGTCTTAATGTGTGAATATGCCTTTATGATGGAGATCATTCATTAACAGCTTTGCTGTTTTTGGTGCTAAATTAATGTTATATAACTAACATTTGCAAAAATTTTGTATAGCAAAACAAAAGATGTACCAAAAACCAAACAACAGAATAACATTTCTCAGGTAACGAGTTGTTTTACAATAGTTTACACTTAAAAATGTGTTTAATTTCATGTATCACAATAACTAACTCATAAATTAAGTTAAGGTTAAGTGACGGTCATGATTAAGTGTTAAGCCAAGGTCAATCCAATTTTAAAAATATTAATATTTTATTAATTATATCAGTGGGTAGTCAGGTGATGATGGACGGAGAAAGGAAAGTCTGACAACATCTCCTGAGCAATTGGTTTAAGAAAGGTAGGTTTATGAATTTGAAGTTGAAAACATGTCCTGGGAGAAGTGATCAGGGGCAGAGGGGAACCGAGGTGTGCTTTAGTTTTCTATATTGGATTCTTCTCCACTGGTAAGGTAGGTTTTTAACTTTTGTACTGTATACTGTACCTAGTTTTTGCTGTTTGGTAGTGTTGATTACGGTGTGATTGAAGTAGGTTTAAAGCAATTTGTTCTCAGGTAATTAATCAACAGTAGTTTCAGGCTTCCTTAAGGTGTGAATTGTGGGCAGGGCTTAGCTACTTATATTGAAGGTGGATCTAGCTCAAACTTTAGTGTGCTTTAGTTTTCTATATTGGATTCTTCTCCACTGGTAAGATAGGTTTTTAACTTTTGTACTGTTTTTGAAACACAATTGGTTCTTACTGTATACTGTACCTAGTTTTTGCTGTTTGGTAGTGTTGATTACAGTGTGATTGAAGTAGGTCTAAAGCAATTTGTTCTCAGGTAATTAATCAACAGTAATTTCAGGCTTCCTTAAGGTGTGAATTGTGGGCAGGGCTTAGCTACTTATATTGAAGGTGTCTCAATTAAGTGGTTAATAAGCATATACTACAACAAAGTTAGTCAACAATCTAGATAGCAAGTGCAGAGAATTGACTCAAACTCTTGTTCACCAAGTTTTATAGACAATTACTTCAGTCTACAGTAGCATGTGTCTTCAACCTATCTCTGTCAGTGCTCACAGACCAAAATGCTTTTACTCACACAGCAGAGGCAGATCCTCCAGAAACCTCATCTACCCTCCAATCCTGTCTCATTGGCCTGCACTGGTGGCAGGTGGGCTCTGGAACTGCCAATCTGCTGTAAAGAAAGCAGATTTTATCTCTGCAATAGCTACCCATTACTCTTTTGACTTTCTGGCACTAACTGAGACCTGGATATCTCCTCAGAACTCTGCTACACCGGCTGCCCTATCCTCTGCCTATGGATTCTCTCACACTCCACGAGAAACTGGTAGAGGTGGTGGTACGGGTCTCCTGTTGTCCAAGAGATGGTCCTTCTCGCCAATCCCCCTGTCTCATCTCAGTTTTTCATCATTTGAATTTCATGTAGTTAAGGTAACCTCTCCAATTAACCTCCACATCTTAGTTATTTACCATCCTCCTGGCTCTCTAGGAAACTTTCTAGATGAAATGGACATTCTTCTTAGTCTTTTTCCTTCTGTTAACACTCCTCTCACTGTTCTAGGAGATTTCAACCTTCCATCTGACAAACTCCAATCCTCTTTCCTTCTCCCTCTACTTAACTCCTTCTCTTTAACTCTAAACAGCTGCCCTCCCACACACAAGGCAGGGAATTCTCTCGATCTCGTTTTCTGCCGTCCTTGCCCAGTCACGGATGTCACTACTGTTCCTCTTCATAAATCTGATCATTACCTGGTATCCTTCACCATAACCCTTCCTATTCTATGTAAACCTAATGACCAAAATTTCTCTTTTTCTCGCAGAAACCTTCACTCTGTCTCCCCCGCCTCTGTGTCTTCATGCACCCTATCATCCCTCCCAGACCCAACCTCCTTCTCCTCTCTACCACTAGAGACTGCGACTGAAACTTTCCTCTCCTCTCTCTCCTCATCCATAGATCTCCTTTGCCCGCTGTCATCTAAACCAAGGAAGACGTCTTGTCCTGCTCCTTGGCTATCAGATGTACTACGCAACAACAGGAGAGAATTAAGAACTGCAGAGAGAAGATGGAAGAAATCGCAACTTGATGCAGATCTCATCTCTTACCAGACTCTTCTCTCCAAGTTCTCATGTGCTGTGACTTCTGCCAAAACTACCTTCTTCAGAGAAAAGCTGGAAGCCGCTGCACATGATCCTGGCAAACTCCACATCATCTTCTCACTACTCAACCCACCAACTCCTCCTGCCCCTTCCTCTCTGACTGCTGACGATTTTGCCATTCTACGACGGGAAAATTGCAGCAATCCGCCAGTCCTTCGCTCCCAACCAAACTCCTACAGCAGAACCTCAGGACCTTCCCTTCCCTCCTTTAGCAGAATTCTCCAACTTGTCATCTGATGAGATTCAGCAGATCATCTCGTCATCTAACCCCACCACCTGTTCATTAGACCCAATCCCCTCCACAATGCTCCAGGCAATCTCACAAGACCTCCTTCCCTTCACCACAACCATCATCAACCATTCCATATCATCTGGTCATGTTCCTGCTGCTTTTAAGAAGGCAAGGGTTATTCCCATCCTCAAGAAACCCTGCCTGGACCCATCAGAAGTTAACAACTATCGCCCGGTATCACTTCTCTCTTTTATTTCCAAAATTCTTGAAAGAACTGTTTATAACCAAATGTCTCTTTATCTCTCACAGAACAACCTTAATGATCCCAACCAATCTGGATTCAAAGTGGCACATTCCACAGAGACTGCCCTTCTGTCAGTCACTGAGAAGCTCCATGCTGCTAGATCTGCTAAACTGTCATCTGTTCTCATCCTCCTGGACCTGTCAGCTGCATTTGACACGGTGAACCACAAGATTCTATTATCTATTCTTACAAGCCTTGGAATTTGTGGAACAGCGTGGCAATGGTTTGCTTCTTACCTAGAAGATAGGTCATATGAGGTAACATGGAGGGGATCTACATCTGCTCCACGTAGACTCTCTACTGGTGTCCCACAGGGCTCAGTACTTGGTCCTCTTCTGTTCTCCCTCTATACCCAGTCTCTTGGTAAAGTCATATCATCGCATGGATTTTCATACCATTGTTATGCAGATGACAACTTACTCTCTCCTTTCCTCCCTCTGACACTCAGGTTTCCACCCAGATCTCATCATGTCTGGCAGTCATCTCATCCTGGATGACTGCACATCAACTAAAGCTCAATCTGAGTAAAACTGAACTGTTGTTCATCCCTTGTGACTCATCCCCAGGTCAAGACCTTGTGATATCCCTGGACAACAACCAAATCACTCCTTCAGCCACTGCCCGCAATCTTGGGGTAACCGTGGACAATCATCTGTCATTTTCCCCACACATCGCTAACCTTACTCGCTCTTGTAGATTTCTTCTTTACAATATCAGAAGAATTTGCCCATTTCTTTCTTCACAGGCTACTCAGGTGCTTGTTCAGTCCCTTGTTATTTCAAGACTGGACTACTGCAACTCACTCCTGGCAGGTCTGCCTCTGTCCACGATTCGTCCTCTGCAACTGATCCAGAATGCAGCAGCACGTCTCGTTTTTAACCTCCCCAAGTTCTCCCACACCACCCCACTCCTCCGCTCCCTGCACTGGCTTCCTGTAGCTGCCCGCATCAAATTCAAAACGCTGATGCTTGCCTAGAAAAGCTAAAAATGGCCCTGCACCCACTTACCTCTCTGCTCTAATCACACCACTCACTACACCACGTTCCCTCCGATCCTCCAGCACTGCTCGCCTCATCCCACCATCTCTCAGGGATCGAGGGCGACATTCATCCAGGCTCTTTTCTGTTCTGGCACCTAGGTGGTGGAACGAACTTCCTCTAGATGTCCGTACAGCAGAGACTTTGACTATCTTTAAACGACAACTAAAGACGCATCTGTTTCTCCAGTACTTGGACTAACCCCCCGTGAAAAAAAAAAAAAAAAAAACTCTCTTCCCAGTTGTGTTCGACTAATGGCACTTAGTTATAAACCTAGTTAACCCAGTGTAAGTATGTATCCAGTGATGTTAACTTTAAAGCACTTTTTGTAAGTCGCTCTGGATAAGAGCGTCTGCCAAATGCCTAAATGTAAATGAGGAGCAGACTGTGTTAATATCAACATAACAATCTGTGCCTATTATCTGTGTCAAATTAAAATTTTATTTGTCACATACACAGTCATACACAGTATAATATGCAGTGAAATGCTTACACGACCGCCAGTGACCTTAAAAAGAAAATAAAAGCTTGTACATAAAATAAATAATCAATAAAAAGGAAATACTAAAGAAATAAATTTAACTAGTAAAATTAACTGTACAATAAGGGCATAATAAAATATTGCAAAATATAGAAATATAGGGTATATGTATATAGAATTTAAAGTGTCAGTGGTTGTGCAAATATGCATGAAAGGTGACTAATGAAAGTGACATGTGCAATTGTCCAGATGTATAAATATTTAGTGCAAGTGTGTATGAATGTGTCCATGATTGTCCAGTCAGTGTTGAGCTTAAAAAGATGTTATTAGTCCTGTGTGGAGGTGTGATTGAGAGACCTTATCGCCTGCTAGAAGAAGCTCCTCCTCAGCCTCTCTGTGTTGGCCTTTAGGGAGCAGAATCGCTTCCCAGACCGCAACAAAGAACAGTCCATTACTGGGGTGACTGAGGTCCTTCATGATCTTCCTGGCCTTAGTCCAGCACCGCTTGCTGTAGATCAAGTGCAGGTCAGGGAGCTCAGTGCGGATGATGCGTTCGGCTGATCGCACCACCCTCTGTAGAGCTCGTCTGTCCTGCATGGTGCTGTTCCCGAACCAGGTCGTGATGTTTCCCGTCATGATGCTCTCTATGGTGCAGGAGTAGAAGTTCCTGAGCACCCTGGAGGGCAGTCTAAAGTCTCTCAAGCGTCTGAGGTGGTAGAGACGCTGCCGGGCTTTTTTCACCACGGTGTTGATGTGACAGGACCATGACAGGTCCTGCGTGATGTGAACACCGAGGTATCTGAAGCTGTCCACTCTCTCCACTGGGCTCCTGTTGATGACGGGGGTCTGGTAGTTCCTCTCCTGCTTTGTACTAAAGTCCACTATCAGCCCCTTTGTCTTACTGACGTTCAGGAGGAGATTGTTCCTCTGGCACCAGTTCTCCAGATTTCCAATCTCCTCTAGGTAGTCCGACTCATCATTGTTGGTGATCAGTCCGACCACGACGGTGTCGTCAGCAAACTTGATGGTGGAGTTGGTAGTGGCCACGCAGTCGTGGGTGTACAAAGAGTACAGCAGGGGGCTCAGAACACAACCCTGGGGGGCTCCAGTGCTGAGAGTGAGTGTAGCTGAGACATGTCCAACCATCCTTACTGCCTGTGGTCTGCCAGTCAGAAAATTGGAGATCCACTGACATATAGATTAGCTCAGTCCCAGGTGCTCCAGCTTGGTGGTGAGTGTGGAGGGAATTATGGTATTAAAAGCAGAGCTGTAGTCGATGAAGAGCATTTTAACATAATTCCCTTTCCTAGTGTCCAGGTGAGTGAGTGATGTGTGGAGGAGATGAGAGATTGCATCGTCTGTGGAGCGGTTCTGACGGTATGCAAACTGTAGTGGGTCCAGTGTGTCGGGTAGTGAAGAAATGATGAAGTCTCTGATAAGGCGTTCAAAGCACTTCATCACTACTGAGGTGAGGGCTACACAGGGATTAAAGTGAAAAAAAATCTTCTGACTGAACTTTTTTCAGGCCAAGCTATACAGGCCAAGATATAAGCGGGTATAAACATAGTAAGGGCCCATCTGATTGGTCAAATTTGGACACACAAATGCTTGGCAAATAAAGTATTTATCGCAACTCCTTGCGATATGGTTATCGCGCATGCCATTATCGCGATAACGATATTTTTTCGATATATCGTGCAGCCCTAAATGACATCATATGAGATATGCTCCCCTATTGCATGATTTATGCTTATGACAGCGAGGCCAGTGAGACGTTCCTGAGACATGGTTGACCTCAGGTATGTCTTGATTAACCTGAGTTTGGAAAAGCTCCTCTCTGCTTGAGCTACAGTCACTGGCAATGTAAGTGCAATCCTGAGAGCAGTCCAAAAGTTGGGGTAGATCAGATAGATAAAAGTGATAAGCTCAAAGAGGCTCATGGTTTTTGATGGCAGTCATTAGACACTTTATTAATCTAATATAATCTAATCTAAGGGAGGAACAATTAGCTCCTTGGTTAATTTACTGCCTCAAATGATATGCTTTGTTATGTAACAGAGTTATAGCAAATGGAAAATGTCTTTTAAACTATCTACACATATGTAAATTAAACTGGCTATTTACAGTATACTGTAAATATATCATAAATATATTGGCTATAGCCAACATTAACATAATAAACAATGGAAATAAATAACTGTACTTGCTGCAGTCTTGCTGCAAAGCATCATTTTGTGGTTACATTTTGTGGTATTTAATAGAAACCATTAGAATTTCTGTGATGGTTTGTAAATTAGGCTTTTATTGTGTGTGTGTGTGTGTGTGTGTGTGTGTGTGTGTGTGTGTTTTTTTTAGCAAGGTAAGCATAGCAAGCATCATAAGCAAGAAGGCTAACAAACCTAAGAGTTAATGTTATACCACTAATTAACATGATGACATGAATAACTTAATCATACAGAGAGAACATTGTTATATTCCTTTATCTTTTATACGTTTCTCCTCATCTTCTTTTCTTTTTTTTCTAAATTGGACCCCTGACAGTTTTGGCCTTTTTCTCTCCATCACTGTGTTTATACTTTATAATCGACGATTCGACAATCAGCAGATTTCCCCCAACGCTGTCACTCACGACCAGAAGTCAAGACTAAACCAATTCACCTCCACATCATCATCGCTTTTATCATCTATTTTTATTTGCCATTTCACACAATTAAATACATGAAAAAAGGGCAAATTACTGGTGTGTGTTTATAATATTTTGAATGAAATGTGTGTTATTTGTAAGAAAGTCAGGTAGACATCATTTAGCCCCCTACTTGTCCACTTCATTTGGGAGAGGTGAACTGTACTCTGCGCCCCCCCCAGTACATCCGCTTTCCTCTCTGCTCAAACACCCCCCCCCCTCCCCCCATCTCCGCTTCTCAGTCTTCTGTGCGGCTCATTCAGGGGCGGCGCGAGCGCGGTTATCACAGATAATAGAAAACCGCTTAGCGGCACAGATTATTATTTTTTACTCCAGGTTCGTGTGCAGCCCCCCACGTGACATAAAAAAAAATGCCGCCCTGGCGGCTGCCCACTTCGCCCTACCCTAAAACCGCCACTGACTGTGCCCGACAGGTCATGCTCCGCTATGAAAGAACATAGGCGCACTTTTACATCGCGCACACGGTCGGCCACAGATGTGTGAATCTCCGTTGTGGTTCTTGTCGCAGCAGACAGGGAGCATGTGTACTGTTAGAGCACGAACCGCAGCATTGTGACGAGCTGCTGACTGATGGCGAACTCGCACTTTGTTTTGCCATTATTGCCATATTGAAGTTTCCTGTGGCATACTGTGCAGAGACACCTACCTGGATGTTTGATTTTTTTAGTCCACGAACTAAAAGGCTTGCCATTCTCCCCAATTTCGCTAAGCCAAGCCCATCTCCATTTATGTTTTTACACTTTTATCAATCTCCGAAACATCGGAGCCTTCCTGCATTAAGTGTGTCCATGCTATCTTAAATATAGTTATACCTCAGCCTGACACGTAGTTCTTCAAAACTAAACCAAAACCTGGAGTGGATTCATACCGGAGTGATAACAAAACGCTTAGAGTGGAGAGAGGAACGTGCAGTCGCTCCACTCCAGGCTTTGATCACATCCTCCTCAGCAGACTGAATACACTTTGTCTTTCCTTAATTTAACACCCATGTAAGCCTATATATACACAGCATTAAAATTATGAAAAGTGAATTTTAAACATTAAGGACAGGCGGAAGTGTGATTGACGGAAATCCGTCGTAACGACGGAGAACTTTAATCCCTGGTTACAGGGCGATAGTCATTGAGTTGTTACTTGTTATTTACCATATTGTTTAATGTGTTTTTCAGCTGCTAATATAAGCACAGAGATGCTGTCCAGCCTCATTAAGGAGGATTTGTGAGATCTCTTTCCAGAACCTGAACACTTCTTCAGAAGGCGAACCATTTGGAGGCTTACTCATTAAGAAAATGAGGTAATGTAGGTTTGACATTTGGTCTAACAATGCAGTGTTTTCTTTTATCCAAGTATATCCTGGCCATCATACATGTATGTCAACTTCTGTAGATATCCTTTTCTTAAAAATGCATTTTTTTATTATATTTTGGAAAGATATTTACACAAATTCAGTGAAAGTCACATGAAATTCACAAAATTTATATTAAAAAAAAATTATATATATATATATATATATATATATATATATATATATATATATATATAGATAGATAGATAGATAGATAGATATTTTTATATATATATATATATATATATATATATATATATATATATATATATATATATATATATATATCTATGTCCTTCTGTATACAATTATTAATAGTAAGACTCATCTGATAACAAATAGGTGTTAGAAGTAGGGTTGTGTACCGAACACTGGTGCCAAGACGGCACCGGTACCTATAGAACCGGTATGTACCGGACCGAAACAGAACGCGAATTGCGGTGCCTCATTTCGGTGCCACTTAAATGCCTGAACTGTCGATTAAAATATTTGTTCTCTAGATTCATATATTTTTGTAGATTAATAGTTTATTATATTAAATGAAAGAAATTAAAAGCACAAATCATCTGGAAATGAGAGACCATCTGAGATGCGCGTGAATGCAGCAACTAACGTTACACTCGCTCTGACGTCAGCAGGCGGTCTACCGATAGCTTAGCATGCTAAATTAAACAACTTTCGTTAAAATGCCTAAAACTAAACGGTCGAAAGTGTGGCTGTATTTCACAAGAAAGGATTCCGACACCGCGACGTGCAGCGAATGTTTTACAGCAGTTGCGTGTAAAGGCGGAAACATGTCAAATCTAATGAAACATTCGAGGGCAGACGGAATAAAGTTTAAAGAATACGGAGGCACCGTGTTTTCTTGCGGACAAAAGCTGGCACTATCGGTGTGGACGACCCTCAGTCCCAGTCACACCAACTGTAGCAAAAAGGAGTCACCGATTATGATGCCGACAGCAGACTTTCCGCAGGTTAGTAGTAGGATAATGTAACGTTAATAGCAAAATGCAAATCTTGCATTCATGCTAACAAATAGTCAAACGATTTGTAAAAAACTAATGTAACATGGATTCTGTTTATAATTATGGCTTTCCAGCTAGTACTAGTAGTACTACAACAGTGACCCCATTTACCATTGCAAAGAAGGCTATGCATGTCCTGTGCAGGGCAATAAGTCAGGAAAGGAGTCGTATTTTGACAGAAAAGGAAAATATGGTGAGATTTCTGCAAAAGAATTGCTAAAATTTGAAGCTTACATATTCATATATACTTTAAATTTTTAATATATTGTTCAATTTTAAGCATAACATTTTTTGTTCAATAAAAATAAATTCTTGAGTCATCCGTTTTCAAAGTATCGATTTGGCACCGGTATCGAAAAAAAAAAAAAACGATACCCAACCCTAGTTAGAAGCCATAGCAGGGACAAAGTTAAACTGCTATGGACAAATGTAAAACAGTTAATTTGTGAGAATTAACCAGGCTAATGCTTCCTAGGTCTCCAGCTAGATTGTGTAAGATTTACATGCTTTAACAAACTCCATAATTGATGTAGCTTTTCTGCAACCCCAACGCTCTCTTTCATTTCTTGCTCTACTCTCTGGATATTGGTCTGTCTATTTTAGATCATGGATGAATTGCATCGGATTCTCGATCTCCATCGGAAAGCACCACAGCAGGACAAAGGTAATTACTGGCTGTGTTCCCATGAACATATTAATGTTGGTTTATATACCTCACTGCAGTAAGTCAAATGACATCAATTTTGTTTTTAAGAGTGAAGCACTCACTTGCCATGCTCAAGGCTTTACCAGACATGTTCCCATCACCTGTGGCTCCACCCAAGACGTTAGGACATGTAAATGAAGCTATGTTTCACATTCTTGAGGTAAAAGCATTTGAGAATGAAAAATGTCATATTACTTGTGTTACTATATGATACAACAAGTGTGAATTGTCTTTTCTCCGTTTGTGTCAGTCTAAAGAAGATCCAACCACTTTTCTTCAAACGAGACCACTCTTCAATCCTGTCCTGATTGTCTGCGAAACCAGTTGTGTACTGGCCATTGGAACCATGCCTGTGGTGACCTTCCGAAAAGAGGACATCTATGCTAGTGTGATGTATCTTATGGCATGTTGTTATGCCTTTCACCTCACATACAGTATCCTAAGTGTGTTGCCTCACTGCTCTCTGTGCTGCAGACAGAAGTCCTCTTGGATGCCATCCATGACAAGGATATGACTTTGTCATATAAAAAGGCTATGGTTGAGTGGAAAAAGTACAGCTGCACAGCACTATTTTTTCATTTCTGGTCCCCTAACAGAACTTTGTGTATTGGCCAATTTGATAGTCTGTAATACATAGCAAAGCATTTGTCTATTATAAAGGTTTTTACATTTGTTATTTTGTCATACCTGTAGATCTTAATTGTTTCATTTATTTGCCCACTAATGTCTGTTATGCTGGTTATGTTATGTTTGGCATGAGTTATTATTAACATATTATTAACTTATTATTATTATTATTATTATTATTAGTTATTGTTAGTTAACTGTAGCACGGGAGATGGGTGGTCTCATAGGGTGTCTTGCATTGAAATCTGCTGCAATGACCCGGTTACTGCGTTCATCAGACATCAACACAATTTCTATCCGCTCCTCACGTGTTAACCTCTGATACATGTCAATGGCTGTAAACAAAGAAACTTGTAAATAACCCATAAAAGAATAAAGTTACGTTAAAACCATTGTTTTTTGTTTTACATTGTTTTTCTTGTGAAATTCCCAATAAGCTTGATGTGTCACATGGCCCTCTTCCTATTGAAAAAACAAAAGTTGGATCCAAAATGGCCGACTTCAAAATGGCCACCACCCATCTTGAAAAGTTTTCCCCACCACATATACTAATTTGCCACAAACAGGAACTTTATCACCAACCTTTCCCATTTTATTAAGGTGTATCAATATAAACGGCCCACCCTGTACACAATAGGCCTTATCTACCAGTAAAGGTGTCATTTTATGGTGGTACATGTAAGATACATGTATCAATGTCAAACAGTATCCTGTAACTGAACCATTCAGGTTCATATTGATCAGAAAGTTGAATTATCTCCAACCAACTCCATGAGTCCAGGGGTAGCTCAGTGATTAAGGCATTGGACTACGGTTCGGAAGATCCCAGATTCAAACCCCACAACCACCAAGTTGCCACTGTTGGGCCCTTGAGCAAGGCCCATGTATAATGAGATAAAAAATGTAAGTCGCTCTAGATAAGAGCATCTGCCAAATGCTAAATGTAAATGAGTGACCTCACACTCAAGGAACTTGGTGATTGCATCATCTTTTTCTTGGTACTAATTAAGTGCAGAAAAACAAAAGCAGGTGTGTTTCAACATAAATGAAACACACAAAAGAGTGTGTTTCATTCATGTTAATTTATTTACTGAATCTTTCCAATGTAGTTTGTTGTCTTAATCACAATCTGATTACAAAGACTTGATGGTAAAGCTTGTCTGTTCTTTGGATTCTCGTGACTTTATGTTGCACAAGTGTGAGCAGTGCCCCTCTAAATTAAAACTCTGATCATCTTAATGGTATATTTGAAAATGCTGATTTGGACCCAGATGACACTGTTCAGTTCAAGCAGTGGAATCATGAAAGCCATGGCAAAATGTCTGACATGTCTTTGTCAGTGTCTGATTTCATTATGAGACTTTGTGAAAAATGTGACTCCTGCACAGCTCATCAGTATACAGCCAAGGCCCAGGCTGCTTATTTAAAAGAACTGAAAGAGAAACTTCCCATTGGAGAGGAGGCTGTTATCCTCATGGATTTTGCCAAAAACTATTATTTCATTTGTCAGGATGCTGTTCAAGGTTTTCATTGGGATACATCCCAGGTGATTCTGCATCCCTTCGTGGTTTACTATAGGGATGGTAGTGAAAACGATGGTTCACTAAGTTACAATAGTTTTTGTGTTGTCAGTAATGAAAGGGAACACAATGCTATTGTTGTTCACATGTTTATTAAGATTCTCATGAACCCACTGAAAGTTCTTCTACCAAATTTAAATCATGTGCATTACTTCTCAGATGGTGCAGCCAGCCAGTACAAGAATTATAAAAACTGTACAAGTTTGTGGAGGCATTTCCTAGCAAAATGACTTTGGTAGCTACAAAGTGCATGCCTTTCCTAGTTGATATTATTTGTGTCACCGCAACTTGACAGGTCTCCTACATGTGTACCCTTTTGGTCTTATTCCATGAACTCATTTTGTGGGCTTTGTTCTTCCAGAATCAGATACCCAGGGTGATGAAACAAAAACTGTGATTGGTGATTTTTGCTACCAGACCCTTTAGTCTAAAATGTACTTTCAGTGTTGAGAGATGAATAACTTCATTATCAGTCTTTGACTAGATATGCATTACAGAAGATTTATTTTATTTATTTATTTATTTATTTTAATTTTATTTATTTATTGTCATTTTAATGAATTATTGGTACATTAATCAATTAAACAGCAAATCCATTCCACTTTTCCCCATCATTCCTCTCGTGATACGTCTCTCCCTATCCCAGCTGCATGTCACAAGAGCTTCTTCCCCAGTTAAACCACTCCATTTACAGTTATTTTCATTTATTGTCATTTTAATCAATTAAACAGCAAATCTGTTGCACTTTTTCTCATAAGTCCTCTTGAGTTATATAAATGGATATAAATCTAAATGGAGGGGTTTAATTGGGGGAAACAATCTTGTGACATGCAGCTGGGATAGAATTATGCATATCACAAGGGGACTTATGGGAAATAGACAAACAGATTTGTTGTTTAATTGATTATTGTGCCAATAATTGATTAAAATGACAAATTAATATAACTGTACATATGGGGTTAAACTGGGGGAAAAGCTTGTGTGACTAGCAGCTGGGATAGGGAGAGACATATCACAAGAGGAATGATGAGGAAAAGTGGAATGGAATTCTTATTTAATTGATTATATTGTAAAATAAATAAATAAATAAATAAATAAATAAATTTATCCATACATTTCAGCTGCAGCACATCTGTGTTAGTGGCATCTGCCAATATCCCTTAATGATTGTCTGTACTTTCAGTTTTCTACGTTTTCACAGAGTGCATGTACTTTTTACACGGTCCCTAGGGCGCACACAGCGCAGCTCCGCCGTTAACGGGGTTATGCGCTGCCCCGAATACACATTTTTGTGTATATCGACTTCAAACATATCGAACCATGACAGTTCCTCTTTGAAGCACATTTAAGGCAAATAGGTGAACACATCACAAGACTCAATATTCGTTCCAAACATTCCTGTTGGATATCAAACGAACATCTAACATCAAACGGACTTTACCGCAGTAAACATGCCTAGCTCTCAAGCACTTTTCGGCGAGACTTACCTCAGACACAACAAGCTGATCGTTTTAATTCAGACTCTTCAAACAGTCTCCGTAAAAACCTGTCAGTAATGTCTCCGTGTAGAGACGATTAGCGACACAGCAAAACCTAAGGGAAAATATTAAACCCGAGGAACAACAGTAATGTTGAATCAAATGACTGCAGGTAACCCGAGGAATAAATAAAATATTCTTCTTTCTTCCTTTGGTGTTTTTTTTTTGGCGGTTGCCACACAACGTAACGGTGCTTTACCGCCACCTACTGGACTGCATCATAATCTGTTTATCTATCTATCTACCTATATACTGTAGTGTATATATATTCATATTTTTCTGTCTTGTGTTTTCACTAGGGATGTAACGGTATCAAAACTTCACGGTACGATAATACCTCGGTATGAATGGCACAGTACGGTATTTAATGAATCATTTACATGAAAAACAAAGCTAATGAAGAGACTCGAAAAAAGTGCCAGAAGTGTTTATTAAACAGTATACACTCACCTAAAGGATTATTAGGAACACCTGTTCAATTTCTCATTAATGCAATTATCTAATCAACCAATCACATGGCAGTTGCTTCAATGCATTTAGGGGTGTGGTCCTGGTAAAGACAATCTCTTGAACTCTAAACTGAATGTCAGAATGGGAAGAAAGGTGATTTAAGCAATTTTGAGCATGGCATGGTTGTTGGTGCCAGACGGGCCGGTCTGAGTATTTCACAATCTGCTAAGTTACTGGGATTTTCACGCACAACCATTTCTAGGGTTTACAAAGAATGGTGTGAAAAGGGAAAAACATCCAGTACGCGGCAGTCCTGAGGGAGAAAGTGCCTTGTTGATGCTAGAGGTCAGAGGAGAATGGGCCGACTGATTCAAGCTGATAGAAGAGCAACTTTGACTGAAATAAACACTCGTTACAACCGAGGTATGCAGCAAAGCATTTGTGAAGCCACCCCTTCAGGCAGATCTTGGATCGATTGATTGGCGTGTTCAGATCATGCGCCGGGGGTTGCGTGCATTCAGATCATGCAATGGGGGGTGCGCGCGTGGAAGCGCTGCAGCCTGTGAAATCTACTGTAATACCGTGTAGTGTCCCTTTTTAGGTGGATTTTTCCGCTACCGCAGATCATTCTATCAACTTGTTATTAATTCATTTTGTGAGTATATAAACATGTGCTTTCTCACCATTTAAAAATTTTTATACTCTTGCCCCCCCGTAGAACCAGCCCTGGTCCACTTTATGGAACTCACTGGGATGGACCTCAAAGAGACATTCACACGAAATTTGGGTTTGAAAGGAAAAAGGCTTCTCGACTACATGACCACAGTTTGGCTCAACAAGAGGAAGAAATTCCTTCAGAATTATGCAAAGCTTCAGGGGATGTGGGGACTGCAGAGTGGCTGTTCAGATGATGTGATAGAGATGATCCTGCTTCTGCTCAGCTACTTTGATGAGAAGGAGGAGTCCATGTTCTTCCATGTAGAAGATACTGTGATATCCGGCAGAAGAGGTCCAACTGGAGCAAGTGCCTCCAACACCCATTGTGCCAAAGGAGCTGATAGTGGACTTTAGTACAAAGCAGGAGAGGAACTACCAGACCCCCATCATCAACAGGAGCCCAGTGGAGAGAGTGGACAGCTTCCAATGCATCATGGTCCTGTCACATAAACACTGTGGTGAAAAAGGCCCGGCAGCGTCTGTACCACCTCAGACGCTTGAGAGACTTCAGACTGCCCTCTAAGGTGCTCAGGAATTTCTACTCCTGTACCATACAGAGCATCCTGACGGGAAACATCACAACCTGGTTTGGAAACAGCACCATATAAGCATATAAGTCGTATAAGCATTTCACTGCATGTCGTACTGTGTATGACTGTGTATGTGACAAATAAAATTTGAATTTGCATTTTAAAATATAGTGAAATAGAAAGTTATTTTAAATTGTGGAAATATTTCACAATAATACTGTTTTTGCTGTATTTTGGATGAAATAAATGCAGCCTTGTTGAGCAGAAGAGACTTCTTTCAAAAACAATCAAAATAGTACACTTTCCAAACTTTTGACCTGTAGTGTGTATATTGTTTCTTGTAGTCTTTTTTTATTTATATATTTTTTTTATAACTGATCAATTAAAATGCTTAATATGCTTTTGTTCTACAGGTGTTTTTTCTCTATAAACACAGAAAAAGGAACCAAAGTAGAAAATAAAAACTCCAAGCGTCATCTGAACGTGAACACTCGAGTCCTCACCCTGATACAGGAACTCTCCGATCACGAGTGGCGTTAAGCCTAAATATGGACTCTTTCTGTGGACTCTTTGAGAGGTACTGTTATTTTTCATTCTAAATCTACAACGTGTATTATGTTTATTAAGGAATTATAAAAAAAAATCTTAGTCATAAAGGTGCACTAACTTTCTCTGTTTATTTGAGAAGAGGTACTGTTAGTTTTCACTTTTTTAAATCCACAATGTGTATTATGTTTATTAAGGCACTATATATTTTTTTTAAAGTCTTATAGGTGCACTTACTTTTTCTGGTAGCGAGTACGCCATCTAGTTGTTTCATGAAGATGTTCTTACTTTGCAGGAATGTTTCACAATATGGTAAAAAAAAATATCTACAGTATCTTGCATTTATTCAATTAGAAATGTTTTTAGTGCAAAAATACCATACAAACATGAAGGGGGGGGGGGGGGGGGGGGCTCCCTTTGGATCCGTAGACCCGACCTGTAACTTGGCCTCTTGGCATCACCTGATTGTCTCCATGAAGTTTTATGCCATACTGTGGAACATTCCAGACAGGGAGAGTGTGGGTTGTTGTTGTGTTGCTGGTGTTGAAACTTTGTTTCAAACTTTGAAAACTTTGTTTGAATAAAATTCATCCAGTTTTCCATCCATATTGACGATGGCTGTTAAATAAATTTCTCGTTATATTTTGCTCTCTTGTCTTTTCTCAAGATGTTTTTGAGATTTACCACAATAACTTCATTATTTAAATACATAAAAATACAGCATATTATGAATAGATTTTATGTATAATATACAGAACATCTCCATTTAAAATGCAACGTTTTACTGTTGTTTTACTGGTTAAAAGGACTTTTATTTGATATTTCCCTGTTAATTGTATCATTTATTGATTCACAATAAGCAATTATTACATGTAGAAAAAACAGGATATAGTCAATTTTGCATAACTGTGTTGTATATAAATAAACAAACTACTGTGCTGCTGTATATTTTACAGGAATTCTCACAGCTGCCAGGGTTTTCCTGTAAAAACAACAGGGTGGTTGTTGTTTTTCTTTCCAGTGTAAGACAAAGACGGGAAGGCAAGGATAAAGATAAGAGGTAAACATTTGAATTATTATTAAAATATTATTATTAATATTATTACTATTATTCATTATTAGTATTCTTAGGTATTTGTGTCACTTCATTGACCTGTCATGGATTTTCTTACTTTAGTGAAACAGCATAGAAGACAGAGGCTAATCGTCAACTATTAATCTGCTGATTGTGTTGAAATACAATGGTATCTGTATCAGATATGTAAACTGACAGTTACATTCTAATTGTAGAAATTTTTTGTGCATTAGTTAACCCCATAATGTTTTGTTGTTGATTTTTTGTTTTCTACAGGGCTGTTCTAGACACCTGGATAAGATTGCTGTGGGATGACGAGTGAATTGAAGTTTAAGGTAAGGCTTTTAAAAAAGCAATGAATGCAGAGGGCCCCATATCCATGTTCGCCTTGAGACCCCAAATTTCTAAATCGGCCACCGTTTCCGATCAAAAGTACAAAATTAATTAAATGACTCAAAAAAAAAAAAGATTTGTTCGTTCTGATGAACGAGATTCAAAGAACCAAGTCACTAAAATGATTCAAACGATCATATCACTAATGCGTGCAGGCAGTCGAGCGCGCACCCTAAAAGGATGCATATATATTCAATTCAATTCAATTCAGTTTTATTTGTATAGCGCTTTTAACAATTGACATTGTCTCAAAACAGCTTTACACAATCAAAAGAATTATTTAAGTTTGTATGGAATGTGAATGTGTATGAATCAAAAATGTTCAGATAGTCCCTGGTGAGCAAGCCTGAGGGCGACAGTGGCAAGGAAAAACTCCCTGAGATGGTAATAGGAAGAAACCTTGTGAGGAACTAGACTCAACAGGGAACCCATCCTCATCTGGGTGAAACAGATAGCAGGAAATGATCTGCATTTATACGATGTTAAGTTCAGCTATAATAGTTGATGTTAATTGATGTTAAAATGGAGTCCAGTAGTTATTGGCGACTCAGATAGACTTGTAGAAAGTTCCAGTCCTGAACAATCGAATTGTCAAGTCCTTAGAGAAACAGATGACAACACCAGTCGAGGCCAGAACCATCTTCTCAGTAGAGAGAATCATCCCCAGACACCAGACGCATCCCAAAGAGACACACAGGGCATCCATGCGATGAGACCTCCAACCAGAAACCGGGCACCAGGATGGATCAGACAGGTCCGGAGGGCAGAGGGAGTCTGGATCACTGGCAGCTCAGGAATGACATGTGTAGCTCGACAGAGAGAGAGAGAGTGAAAGGGGGAGACAGGAAAGAGAAAGAGGGGGAGGAAGAGAGGAGGAGGAGAGATTGAAATTAGGTATGGTCACAGTCACAATGTCTAATGTGAATGTATATTTACTGTAGAGTGCAAGCAGGGACTCCGGCAGGACTAACTATGACAGCATAACTAAAAGGGAGAGCCAGAAGGAAACACAAACATGAGGGCTCCCTGAGATGTAAAGCAAACAATCACCTCACTATCAACAAACCTGAGTGATCAAATGAGAGTGAGGAAGACAGCATCTAAACATACCAGTTCACCATAATACTCTACGTCCATGAGTCCCCCAGATCTGCTCCTTTACCTTATGGCAAATCTATTTATAAAAATGCTTGCCTAAATAAATAGGTTTTTAGCCTAGACTTAAACACTGAGACTGTGTCTGAGTCCCGAACACTATTTGGAGGACTATTCCATAATTTGGGGGCTTTGTGAGAAAATATATGATTTTCAGTATGTGATTTCTAGCTAAACTGTTAGAATGTTTCAAAATCACTCCTGACAATCGAAAACAAGGACTGTAATACTGGCAATTTTAAATACAAACCTTTGCTCTTTTTTCCGCCCTTGGTCATAAGGTACTGTAGCAGCGGACAAAGATGAAGCAATATCTCGTGAGAGGGAGTGCTGTTGTGCTGAATATCAGCACGGCTGTGACACAGGCGCAGATTTCACAATAAACGTATTAAACTGTTTATGGCTAATTGCTAAATTCTCACTCTGTAGGTATGTAGAGGAATAAAATAAGTGTTTTACAATAAAATAAAAAGCTTTAGATGTGGTGTCTCTTTATCCGTGCACCAGAGTTACTGTGGACAGATGTCAATTGTTTGCCAAACAGCGGACTCAGCCCCAGCATGACCCACTGAAAGCCAAGTCTGTTCTAACACTGTAAATTCCAATTGCTTTGCTGACTCGCATATAAATAGTAAACTTTACTCAAAAAATTCAAACTATACTTCTTACAAGGTTTTGTTGAATAACACTTAATTGCAGGGTGAGTAAAACAATTTACTTAATAGTTTTAGTGATGTCTACTTGCAACACATAAGTAGCAACAAATAAAGCAATGACGTTATTGTACCAGTGAGAGGCAGCAGCGAGCCCAAGAATAATGAAGAAGTAAAAAAAAGGGGGGAAGGAGAAGCAAGAGAGCATGCGTAGTAGAATTTGTGCGTGCTCAGCTCCTGAACGGGTGAATTGGCGCCAATTTTCTGATGTTGAAAGAAGCAGCAGGATGTTTTTAACATCTGAGGCTTTATTACGGTTTTAAGTTACATGTTAGGTTAAGAATAGTGATGATTTGGGTCAGATTTCAATTGTCCCTGACAGTGGATATATATTCTCAGTGTTTTATACTGTAGCGTCGGCGGGGCGGCGGCTGACGACCATCATGCTTTGCGGGGTTTTTGCTGTCCGTTCACCCTTTTCAGGACAGTTGTTTGGGTTAGTGGCTTCGGCCAAGTTGAGTGTTTTAAGATATATGTGTGTGACCTGTTGAATGTGCCCCGGTTCATGCTAAGGCTGAATTGGATGTAGTTCCCATGCTATCCAATCACTGTGTGGTGAATAGACTTCTCCCAGCCATTGCATTGAGCAGCAATTAAGCTTACTTAGTCTCTCTAAGTTCTGTTTTCAATGCTAGAATGGATCTTGGAGATGAGTGAGCTTGGTTGCTGTCCAATGCAATGGCTGGGAGTATCTTATTAGATCTCAGCACTGTATGGCATGAGCAGCACCTTCACTAAGATAGCACACACAAACACGGCTGAATCCATTAACCCAAACACCTTTCTCCAACAGGGTGGACACATAGAGAACCCCCGCAAGGCATGATGGTCGTCAGCCACTGCCCCGCCCATGCCACAATGTAATAAACAATTGACGCACTTAAGTTATTGGAGTAATGTTTACTTGGTTTTTTTAAGGCAATCGGTTTCCTAATATTTTCTTAGTAATGTGAGCACTAATAGAAAGTTAACTCAAATAATTATTTTAAGTCAACAGTACTTAAGTATACTTGATTAACAAGTTGTCCTTACAAGTTGTGTTAAGTTATGCCAACTAAACAGTAATACTCTACTTTACTTGGAAATTTTAAGGCAATCGGTTTCCTCACTTTTTCTAAGTAAAGTCAACTTATTACATTTTACAGTGAAGTAACATATTGTAAAATGATAGGATTATAATATATGTTATTGTTCGCATTTGTGTAGCTGAATGGGGAAGAACATATTCATGGGGAAGTTACATTCCTTTATGATATCCCCAAAATGTGTGTATGAAAATGTCTGGAATTCCTGAATTGTTAATGTCATTCTTTTTCCAAACCCATTGAATTAAAGCTGCAAGTCTACATTGGCCCCATCTTGTTCATTACAAAATTCTGTGCAGAGTTCCAAATACCAAACAATGTCTAATGTTCAAAAAAATGTTACAAAATTCATGGATCTAACTGTACATCAGGATTTATAATGCCTGTAGTACAGGCTAAAAATGCATATAAATAAGTCATAAATCAGATTTTTTTTTCTTATTTGGTTCACCTTTTCTGCATCTTCATACTATCAATACAAATGGTGGTGTATAATAAAGCCATAATTCTATGTGATATACAATCATCCAGGTGAGGTTATCTGACTTCTGGACTGGAAGTTCCTCAGACTGAAGAAGTAGCTACTTAGATGAGTAATGAAACATGTCTACCAACCAAGAAATAAATCCATTATTCAATAACCACGGCCCGGTTTCTCGATAACGCACACTATTCGCGCGCTAAGAAGACTCTTAAGATATATCTTACGTTAAGTGATAACTTTTCTAAGTGTATTTCTCGAACTGTCTCTTAGGAGTCTTCTTAAGTCGCTGCCCTTTACGTCCGACGTTACGCGGCGCTGTCTACAGTGAAGGTCCTGAATTAGCGGACATCGGTGGCTCTGGAATCGATTTTTGACTCCTTTTGCATGACAGTGTTAAGAAAGACGGCACTTTCTATGCAAATTAAACATTGCACTAAATTCTTTTAATAGCGTTTATTTCGACATGTGTTAACTTAACAATAACATGCCATAATAGACAAATATATAAATTAATATTAATTAATATAATAATATAATATATATATTTTCATGTAACATGTGGCCGTGAAACGAACCGGGTATCCAATCATAGTTGATAGACAAACAGCTGATAACACTCTTCACCAGCTTCAGAAACAATGTGAAGTGTCAGTTGTTGGGGTTGTATAGTGCACTTATGGAATGAATACGATGAGATGACAGGGTGGAGGTTTAATACCTCTATCTCACACGCGGGGCCGTAAGTGCGGTTCATTATGATTCGGCGCGAGTTTTGGTGCTGTTATTACGTTTCCATCTTACCATGCAAAAAAAATAAACATGTTTAACATGTGGAAGCTCGCGGACCTTGTAGTTCTTCGCGGACCGTCGGGCGCCGGTCACTCGAGGCGGATCACGGTGTCTAATACCCCTCTCTCACCTGTGTGGTGCCTAATACCCCTCTCTCACCTGTGTGGTGCCTAATACCCCTCTCTCACCTGTGTGGTGCCTAATACCCCTCTCTCACCTGTGTGGTGCCTAATACCCCTCTCTCACCTGTGTGGTGCCTAATACCCCTCTCTCACCTGTGTGGCCGGACTCATCTCCGTGAGCTGCCGCGATTGCCCACGACGTTCCTTTAACGTTCCGCGAAGTTCTACAAAGTCTGCAAGCTTCCGCGAGGACCAGCAAAAAATTAAACGTTGAATTTTTCACGCGGAAAGATGGAAACGTAACCACAGCGCAAAAACTCGGGGTGAATCATGATCAAGCCTGCGGCCACAGCGCGAGACCGTGCAGGTGAGATAGGGGTATACAGTAACACCGCATCTCACAGCGAGTCAAACCGCATGAGTGAATACTGTAGGGGTATTAAACATTACAATCACCCAGAAAAAAATGAATGGATGCGGGGTTTGAATCTCCCAAGGTTATTTTCTCATGTAACTAAATCAAATTTCATAAAAATAAAACGTGTCAAAAGAAAAACTCAAAGTCATGGATAATGGCTAATGAGCAATGAAACATATTTTAAACAAAAAGCAGCGAGCAGCTGGACATCGGGACGGGGAGTGTACAGTAAGTACAGTAAGTACGCGTTGGTCTGGCACGCGCAGGTCTGAGCAGCTCAAGAAGCTCCATAATCTGTTGCCTTGGAAGGCAAAACTTTTATTTATATATATGTTTTTAATAACGACCACGGGGAAAATATGAAAAGGGCTGAAGTTTTGTCTAAAGGAAACATGTACATGACTCACACAACACCACGCTCGCTGCCTAATTGTTCGCCACCTGTTTAATATTAATTGTGATTGGCAATTTTAATGCGTTAGTCACATTATGAAATAGGCTAATTAAAAGGCACTCTATTAGTTCTGATATCAAATAAAATAAAATTCTTAAACAGGTCTACAGTATATTCCATCATTAATACGACTTTGATAACGTGCCATAATGTGTTTGTATACACCGCTGGTTTATAAAGACTGCTGCTCAGTGGCGGCGACTAGCGTCTAGAGCTGAAACTACGCTAAGTATGAGTTAAGGTTGGTCCAGACCAACCTTACGAACGTCTGACGTAGCTAAGAGATACTTAGCGTAAGAACGTTTCGGGAAATGCGCCATTAAGTTAAGAGAGAGGTTAAGGTACGACTTAAGAACTACTTAGCGATAAGAAGCTTTCGAGAAACCGGGCCCAGAATGTTAGAGAAATCCATTCGGTGTATTTAAGGAGAAGGGTCTCTTTAATAAAGGCAGAAAAAAGTAGTTTCTAATTTGACAAGCTATCAGAAGACTTGTCCTGTGGTATACTGTACGTCTGTGAATTCTTCACTAAACAAGATGTAATACAATCCTAAATGGAGTCGACTGATATGTTGTTTTTGTTTGTTTCCCACCAAGGACTGATGCAGATTATTAATAATGAAAAAGACCGGTAATTGATATTTGAAACCAATATGTATTTTATTACATTTTTCTTCTGCAAAGTAATTTTTAAAACATTTTAATCTTAATCTTCAAGTTTTTAATTTTCTAAATTTAGAATGACAATCTCCTACATCAAACTTTGCTGAAATGCACTTTAACAGTAGAATTACTGGAATGTTGTTACTCAAACCTGCCATCCTTCCCATGAGTTGTATGGCAGGTTTGTGTCCAGTTCCTGCTAGCGAAATTTTAACAGTTTTAGCAGAATTAGGGTTTATATTATTAACATATTTATATTATTAACAACCTTATATTATTAAGGTTGTTTGAAGTAGTTGTGTAAAAAGTGGAGGAATATTACAGTCAAAGAAAGTTCCTGTGTAGGAACCATGCAGTTTTAAACCTACTGGACGACAAATCTAATTCCTAAAACCTATTCCTGTCGAATACTGTAGATGATACAAAAAGTTGACTAAAAATTCCAATCAGTAGAAGTAACAGACTGTTTGGAACGACCATTTCCCATTTTGTTAGTAAGTTATACAGTTAGTAAACAAATAATAAGGCATTCAGAAAAACAATATACTTTCTGCCTTGTTTCTGAGAACACTCTTAGAAAAACGAGCCTCAAGTGCGCCGGACCGATCTCGCTCGTCTCTACATCAAGGAGAGAATCAACAAAATCATTCACATCACATAGCGGCAACTGCACGCCGCTTCCTGTTTCAAAGAACACTCTAAGGAATATAGTTATTATAAATCAATGAATTAATTTATTTATTAACCATGCAACTCTATGCCAGGGCCAGCTTATACACAAAGTGCCACACTAAATTACAAATATTGTAATGCATGAGTTACGTAAACAACAGAAGTTTTTATGTAGGTAATCTGTGACGACAGCACTGTATGCGTTTTTAGCTTATTGCTAACAAGACTGTTTTTTTTTTTTTTTTAAACTTAGTTTTATCTATATATTTCAATTAATCACAATCACTACAGTCACTCTAATTCAATAAATTGAATCAATAAATTTACTATGTAACTAAAATATAGGTTCAAAAACTTTTCTGACCAAGGAAGGAAGTACAATGGCAAGAATAATGCTTAACTTACCTTCCTGGAGAGGAAAGATTAGACGAGCCCCCATTTTGCAAAGTTTTTTAATGTTTCGTCGTAGAAGAAGCGAGTTGCTCGATTTGTCTGCTGTGATTCGGTAGGCTTTTCTGGTGCCAGGAGAGACTCAGTCAAACACACACACACATGCCTGTCAAAACGTTCTATGTTTATTAACAATAACAAAAGATGGGGTTTTTATATGTTTGACCAAACGCCTGTCATTGACATATGTTACTACAAAGAATAAATGTAACTGTAAATGTCCTGGTGAGATCCTGAAGAATCAAAGGAGAGGAAGACAGAGAGGTGTCCATCCAGAGAAGATGTTGGCTCGAGTTAGGGGGAGAGGGGGAAGGAGACAGAGGGAGATACTGTAGCGAGAGAGGGAGAGAGAGACATAAAGAGAATATGGGAAGGTGAGCGTGGGAGCGTTCACACCTTTAAGAACAGATTTAAGAGAAGACAGGATAGCAGCAGGAAAGATTTAACATGTTAATATCAGATCTATGAGGAAGAGACCAAGAAAGTAGAAATAACTCCTTTATATAAGAAATAATTCTAACAGGTCATCAGCTGACTTCATTTTATTCATTCAATTTATTAACATTGCTGAGCCTAGACCTGAGCAAACTGAAACAAACACAGATTCACCACTGCCGCCTGAGGCTTGTACAGTGACCACTATAAACGATGGATGAATTGCTTCATGCGCATCCATTCTTACCCTGATGCACCCATTGCTCTGGGATAGGCTCAATATGGACCACATGACCTTTTATCAATACAAAATCTTTATGCTCCCTACAAAGGTCAAGCCCTTATTCGGATAAGTCTCACAAAGTGTTTTTTTTAATAGAGACACAGCTGTTTAGTCCGAAACCTGAAAGTTCTCATCACAGATGCATAGAAATGATCTTACTTTCACTATTAAAAACATACCTACAGTTTAAATTTGAGATTTTGCCATGCAAGTTCTCCCAGTGTTCAAGTGATCTCCATTCATGATTTTTTCCCCCTAGAACACAATTCTTCCACAAAGTTGATGATTCAGTACTCTCCTTCCAAGATATGATAATTTGAAGGTAACTTAACCCAGTTCAAGAAATTTAAAACCTCTTTGATTTTTTCTTTGTTTAATGAAGTCCAATGCATTGACCCTTCTGATGTCGATTTCTATACATTTTTTTGGTCTAGGCAGTGTATTTAGACATGATATCAATACGTTACCATGTTGTAATGGTGTTACGGCTTCTCTCGTGTATGAATGCGTTTGTGTCTTCGAAGACGATCAGAAGAAGCAAAACTCTTCCCGCACTGTGAGCAGATATATGGCTTCTCTCCAGTGTGAATGCGCTGGTGTGTTTGGAAGTAACTAGCAGAGGTAAAGCTCTTTCCACACTGTGTACAGAAATAAGGCTTGTCTCCAGTGTGAGTGCGCTGGTGTCTTTGAAGAGGACCAGCAGTGGTAAAGCTCTTCCCGCACTGTGAACATGAATACGGCTTCTCTCCAGTGTGAATGCGCTGGTGTCTTTGGAGACCATTAGAAGAAGTAAAACTCTTCCCGCACTGTAAACATGGATACGGCTTCTCTCCAGTGTGAATGCGCTGGTGTGTTCGAAGATGATTAGAAGAAGCAAAACTCTTCCCGCACTGTAAACATGGATACGGCTTTTCTCCTGTGTGAATGCGCTGGTGTGTTTTGAGATTACCAGCAGAGGTAAAACACTTCCCACACTGTGAGCAGGGATACGGCTTCTCCCCAGTGTGAGTGCGCTGGTGTCTCCCTAAATGATTAAAAGGAAAACACTTTCCACATTGTGAGCAGGGATACGGTTTCTCTCCTGTGTGAATGCGCTGGTGTCTTCGAAGACGACTAGAAGAAGGAAAACACTTTCCACACTGTAAACATGGATACGGCTTCTCTCCTGTGTGAATGCGCTGGTGTGTTTGGAGGTTGCTAGAAGTGGTAAAACATTTTCCACACTGTGAGCAGGGATACGGCTTCTCTCCAGTGTGAACTTGGTCTTTTTTCAGATTACTTTGGTAACTGAATATCTTCCCATAACCTGAGCACTGGTCATTTTCCTCCTTCACTTCTTCATGAGATGTGTTCGGAACAGACAATGCCTTCTTAGTACTTCTCATATTCAACCTTCAGTTTGAGGAAAATACTTGGTAAATGATGGTCTCTGAGGGGGGAAAAAGGAAAGAAAAAAAGAACCAACTTTGATGACATTCTTAGGCATTGTCCAGGTGAAAATAACCTCCCCCCCCCCCCCCAGTTTGACTAAAACATAATAGATCATTTTTAGGTATATATTAAAAGATCAGTGGTTGTAGATGGGCAATAAGTTTTAATATGCAGCATAAAATCCTGTCGTCCTCTCATGCCCAATTGACAAAAAGTATCACCTGTGGGTCTGCGGGCCAATCAAAAGTGGCTATGGCCTAATTTTTGTAACATTGAGTAAACATTACATTATAACAGCAAAAAGAAATACCAGAAGCTGCTTTCTAGTTGACTCTAGTTTAAAATGTAGCCTTTTTCTTCTTTTTTTTATCTGTGCAGGATCTGCGGTGAGAGCAAAACTTGATTATTTATTTCGTATGTACAGAATGTACAGATTCAGTCATATGTGGAGACGGCACATGACATTTAATAACGAATCAGTTGCATACCGGACGTGATTTTAAAAATAAATGAAAATTTTTATTCTTGTCCAAATGTATCCAAATGAGCCTTGCACCTACTTTGCTTGGGAATGCATGAATCGTTCCCAAGTCCAACTCTGCAATCGGTCCAGGGAAAAATTTTAATATCGTGCAAAAGTTCATTTATTTCAGTAATGCAACTTAAAAGGTGAAACTAATAAGTGAGATAGACTCATTACATGCAAAGCAAGATAGTTCAAGCCGTGATTTGTGATAATTGAGATGACTTACATGGCTTACAGCTCATGAAAACCCACAATCTCAGAAAATTTTAATATTGTGAAAAGGTTAAAATATTCTAGGCACAAAGTGTCCCACTCTAATCATCTAATTAAGTCATAACACTGGCAAAGGGTTCCTGAGCCTTTAAATGGTGTCTCAGTCTGGTTCAGTAGGAAGCACAATCATGGGAAATACTGCTGACCTAACAGTTGTGCAGAAAACCATCAGTGACATCCTCTATCAGGTGGCAAAGACTCAAAAGGTAATTGCAAAAGAAATTGGATGTTCTCAAAGTGCTGTATCAAAGCACATTAATAGAAAGTTATGTGGACAGGAAAAGTGTGGAAGAAAAAGGTGCACAAGCTGCAGGGATGACCGCAGCCTAGAGAGGATTGTCAGGAAAAGGCCATACAAAAGTGTTGGAGACTTTCACAAGGAGTGGACCGAGGCTGGAGTCAGTGCATCAAGGGCCACCACACACAGACGGATCCTGGACATTGGCTTCAAATGTCATATTGCTCTTGTCAAGTCGCTCCTGAACAACAAACATCATCAGAAGCGTCTTACCTGGGCTAAAGAAAAAAAAAAAAAAAGAACTGGTCTGTTGCTCAGTGGTCCAAAGTCTTGTTTTCTGATGAGAGCAACTTTTGCATCTCATTTGGAAACCAAGGACGCAGAGTCTGGAGGAAGAATGGAGAGGCACAGTCTGCTTGATGCTTGAAGTCCAGTGTGAAGTTTCCACAGTCTGTTTTGATTTGGGGAACTATGTCGGCTGCTGGTGTTGGTCCACTGTGCTTCATTAAGTCCAGGGTCAACGCAGCCATCCACCAGGAGATTTTGGAGGACTTCATGCTTCCTTCCGCATTTTCCAACAGGACTTGGCACCTGCACACACTGCCAAAAGCACCAAAACCTGTTTCAATGACAGTGGGATTACTGTGCCTGATTGGCCAGCAAACTCGCTTTACCTAAATCCCATAGAGAATCTATGGGGGCATTGACAAGAGAAAGATGAGAGACATGAAACCGAACAATGCAAAAGAGCTGAAGGCCACTGATGAAGCATCCTGGTCTTCCATAACACCTCAGCAGTGCCACAGGCTGATAGCTTCCATGCCACGCCGCATCGAAGCAGTAATTGCTGCAAAAGGGGCCCAAACAAAGTACTGAGTACATATGCATACTTATACTTTTCAGAGGTCCGATATCGTTCTATGTACAATCCTTATTTTATTGATTGCATCTAATATTAAAATTTTCTGCGACTGTGGATTTGGGGTTTTCAAGAGCTGTATGCCATAAGTCATATTTATATAGTTGGTTAAAATAAATAAAATTACACACACACAGTGGACGTGAAAGCCCTCCATGTACGAATAAATCAGTTCACAGAAAAAAAAAATCATCTGATTAAATGTGTGGCGAACAGAGTGCTACACAGACACGATAACATCGTGTCTTCCATTGAAAACTAACTCTCAATAGATTTTTAGTGAAAACGGCTGCCACATATGAACCAGAGGTCAAGAAACAAAACAGAAAGAAAACCCCTGAAGGAGAATGTTATTATGGAAGGGGACTCTCACTAACACTAACCTTCTCCCCACCCATCTTCCTCTACTGCACTCCTACACATCAGCGAGTCTCCCTAAGAAGGGGCGTGAACAATAAATGAAAATTTGAAGTGTTGGTTCGCTCCTGTGCAGTTTTTTTTAAGCGCTGTATTTTGTATAACTACTATTAAAGTAGCAACTAACAAATTATGAAAAGGCCTTAATTTGTTATCTAAAGGAATCAAAAGTCAAATATAGTTTACAGTGATGGGGTATCGATTAATTATATTTAAGTAATCCATAAAATTTTTTTTTATCGTTGTATGACCAAATTGGGCCATGAACAGAATTTGTTTATTCATGTTTATAAATGTAAAATGATTTTGTAGTGAACCACCAATTTAAAACGAAATCAAACCGAGCTCTAAAACTATGGCGCTATATTCATGCGAGCGTGCACAGAAAATGTGCTGCATGCCCGTGCTAGTGATGCGTCGTTCATAAACAATTCTTTCTATTTGAACGTGTCTTTAATGTGACTCAGAAGAACGAGTAGTCTATGAGAATTATGTCACAAAAGAACGAACGGCTTGGAAGACTCATTGAGGTGAATCGTTCAATTCTCTTTCCTGTACATTACCTACGGAGGTTTTGCGATGCGCGCCCAGCAGAAAATGAACGAATCACTCTCCCAGACTACTAGTTCATCTGAGTCACTTTAAAAATTCGTTCAAAAAGAATTAATCGTTCATGAACGACCCATCACTAGAACCGAGCGATCCTCTTCTGTCAGGACTGTGGCATGAATATAATGCCATATGAAACACCTCAAGCAGTTTTTCATCTGAACTTACCTCAGACACAACAGGCTTATAGTTTTAAATCCTTCTCATCAAACAGTCTCTGTAGAAATCTGCCAATAATACCTCAGTGTAGACCTTCACCTTCCACAACCACGTCTTCTACTTCTTTATTATTTTTGGCGAATGGCAAACATAGGTGCATTACTGCCACCTGCTGGACTCTCAGGGGGAACATCAGATAAGCAGGAACACAAAGACAGATAAAAAAAAAAAAATATCAGGGTAAAAAAAACATAAATTATATTCTATCTATTAAACTAGTTTGCTTATATAATCAATCAAGGTATTATATTTTTCCAAGTAATTTTTTCCATAGAATGTTTTCTATTTTCAGACTCTTTCATGGTTTCTCTGAGATTTTATTTTTCCTCGTCATATCTTTAGCAGTTTGCCAGTATGCATGTTAATATCTCCATTTGTCCAAATGTATTCACATTACACATCACTGTGTTTTAGCCTTTTATACTAAGACTTTAAAATATAATTAGCGCTTGAGTCATAAAAAAAAGTCATAATGTGTTATATCGAAGAAATACTACAGTGATAGTAATTTCCACATCTGAGTACTTTATACAACAAACATGAAAAATCTGAACCAGAGCTATTAATATTTACTGTACAATAATGACTTAATAAATAAACATTGGTTAAATGTTGTTTAGACAGACGATCAAATTCATTAGGTGACAATTTTATTTATACAAAAAATTAACTGTTATATAGCCTATCTCTGTTTTTGTTTATTGCTATTTTACAAAACAATTATGGTTAATGACATCAAATTTTAAGTATAGAAATATAGAAACTTCTCCCAGCGCTTTTTTTTTTGCGGTGACAAGTACTGTCCAAGATTAAGAAATAATATTTGGAGTAAAGTTGTAAATTTTGCAGTGCAAGTATGTTAATATGCATCATTTATATGGTTTTCAGTATGTGATTTCTAGCTAAACTTTTGGAATGTTTGAAACTTTGATAAAGCACTCCTGACAAGGTAAAACAAGGACTATAATACGTGCAATTTTAAATAAAAAACTCTGGCAGTTAAAAGGGTAAAGCCTAGATAAAGTTAAAAAACAACATTCCACTGCTTTTTTTCCCACCGTTAGTCATAAGGTACAGCAGCAGTGGAGAAAAATGAAGCATTATCTCATGAGAGGAAGTGCTGTTGTATGGCTGTGACGCAGGCATAGATATCACAATGAATCTATTAAACTATTTATGGCTAATAGCTAAATTCTCACCTCTGTAGGTATGTAAGAGAAATAAAATAAGATATTTGGTTTAAATGTGGTTTACAATAATTTAAAAAAAAAAAGCTTTAGATGTGGTGTCTCTTCATCCCTGCAACAGAGTTGCTGTGGACAGATGTGAATTGTTTGCCAAACAGGAGTATGAAGGTAAAACAGTAGCAAAACCCGAGAGCTTGCAAATTTGAATGTGAGAACTTGTAAAATGAATAGTTGTATTTTTAAGTTGAAATTTATACTCACAGCTCTGATGTGTACATCTGTGTTTTGAATTCGAAGTTGCAGATTAATAGTGACAAATGTCACTATTGTCACTATTAATATAAATGCTACTCATTTTGCGATATTCCTGTAGCAAAACTCACTTGTGCACTTGAATGAAGTAATTTTTTGGTCGATGCCTCACCAATGAACAACGCCAGCCAATGAAGTGGAACGTTTTGTGCGTGATGACGTCACAGACTACGCAGAGCAGCTCGCGCCGTTTCGGTGGCGTAGTCTGTGACGTCATCGCGCACAAAACGTCCCACTTCATTGCCTAGCTCCAACCAATTAAACGACATTACTGCGCTTTCGACCCATAAAATGACTTCATTCCCGCCCCAGCCCCGCCCGTGACTCTGCTCTCTCAAGTTCGCGTTTACAAATGCACAAGTGAGTTTTGCTACAGGAATATCGCAAAATGAGTAGCAAAAGTCAGAGCGCTGGGATTTGAGTACATACTGCCCCATCTCAGAGGTTGTGAGCGCCGACTTGTGGTTGTACAGCGAAACTGAAGTAAAGCGCAAAGATAAATGTGTAGTACACAATTGTGCCTGTCATTTTGTTTATGTGAATGACACTTTACACATTTGTCACTATTAATCTGCAACTTCGAATTCAAAACACAGATGTACACATCAGAGCTGTGAGTATAAATTTCAACTTACAAATACAACTATTAATTTTACAAGTTCTCACATTCAAATTTGCAAGCTCTCGGGTTTTGCTACTGTTTACCTTCATAGATATGAACCTAGAAATGGTTTACGGTACAAGTTCTCTCATGTTTTAGTACAGAATGGAACATGGAATAAATGGACCTGATTCTGTGTAATTGAATGATTAATTGAAATGGGGCATGTTCAAAATAATAGCATTGTGGAGTTCAATTAGAGAGGTAAATTATTCTGTGAAAAACAGGTGTCAAACAAGTTCCCCTTATTTAAGGATGAATGCAAAAAAGGTTGTCCTGTGCATTTCTCTCTGAAAATCAGAGTAAAATGGGTCATTTCAGACATTGTTCAGAAGAACAGCGTACTTTGATTAAAAGGTTGATTAGGGATGGGGAAAACATACAAAGAAGTGCAGAAAATGATAGGCTGTTCTGCTAAAATGATATCAAATGCTTTGATCTGGAGATCAAAATCAGAAAGACGTGGAAGAAAACGGAAAACTACCATTTGAATGGATCAAAGAATAACAAAATTGGCAAAGACTCAGCCAATGATCATTTCCACCATCATCAAAAAACATCTAAAGTTACCTGTTAATGCTGTTACTATTAGAAGACGGCTATGTGAAGCCAAGCTATCAGCAAGAAGTCCCATTGTTGAAAAAAAGACGTGTGCTGAAGAGATTACACTATGCCAAAGTACACATTGACTGGCCTAAAGAAATGACGCAATTTTTTGTGGACTGACGAAAGCAAGATTGTTCTTTTTGGGACTAGAGGCCGCAGACAGTTTGTCAGGCGACCCACAAACAGTGAATTCAAGCCACAGTACACTGTGAAGACAGTGAAGCACGGAGGCACAAGCATCATGATATGGGGATGCTTCTCGTACTATGGTGTTGGGCCTATTTATTACATTTCAGGGATCATGGATCAATTTGAGTACATCAGAACACTTAAAGAGGTCATGTTGCCATATGCCGAAGAGGAAATGCCCTTGAAATGGATGTTTCAACAAGACAACGACCCCAAACACACCAGTAAGCGAACAGCAACTTGGTTCCAGACCAACAAGATTAACGTTATGGAGTGGCCAGGCCAATCCCCAGACCCTAGTCCAATAGAAGACTTGTAGCCTGACATTAAAAGGAATTGTGGCGTGTAGTACACTTGTCACAGATGTGAAGCAGTTCTCAGAAAGCATGGTTATGCAACAAAATATTAGTTCAGAGATGCACAAGAAAGATTAAACATCAAGCATTTTTGTTTACATGGTAAATTCATCACTTTGTAAAGATGATGACACTGCTATTTTTTTGAACAGACTAATATTTGTTTTTCTTCACTTTCTGTAAACTAATAATATATTTAGCACATTTTTCTTCATGTTGTGATTCAGAATACTGCTATTATTTTGAACACAACTGTAAGTTATGCTTATTTTTATTGTATTGTCATTAATTAAATGTTTCTCATGAAAACAGCTACATGTACTTTCGTTTTTGTCTTATTACTCTTGGCCACCACTGTATATATTTGTTATAATGGTAGACAATGATGGTGAGCTTGTGTGTATATAATACATCAGGACAACTTGATTTCATCCCTGATCTTTTTGTTTTTGCTTTCAATATAGGTTGTTCTCTAGCATATGTTTTGGCCTCACAATAGAGATCTACCTTCACAGAAACAAATTCTAATTGCACCTAACTATACACCAGGCTTTTTAGGCTTTATAATACATGTAGTACAGGCTGAAAATGCATATAAATAAGTCATATATTTCCTTTATAGATTATTTTTTCTTATTCAATTCACCTTTTATGCATATTCATACTGTCCATAACAATGGTGGTGTATAATAAAGCCATCTTTGTCCGTGAAGATTCTCAATCATGAGGTTATTGGACTTCTGACCTGGAAGTTCCTGAGACTAAAGAAGTAGCCACTTAGAAGAGTAGTGAAATGAATCAACCTAACAGGAAATAAATTCTTCATACTAACTTCGGGACAAAATTTTCATAGCCTTTAAATAACTTTTTTAATAGTATCTTAAAATAAAAAGTGAAGGGAGCTCTCAGTAGCATTTCGTATGAAGTTAACTCAATTTTGTTAAAAAATAAACATACAAATAAGAAAATAAGTGAACACACTTCTGAGGCTGCTTCAGTGAGCAAAGCTGTTACAATCTGTACATCTGTGTCAGTCTTCAGGGTTGATGGTTAGTTAGTGGCGACATCGAACTAATCAAACTGTGCTGTGAGTGGGACATTACTTGAGACCATGAACTGGCTGCATCAGAGCCAATGTAGCACATTGTGAATGAATATATTAGATCAGAAATAAAAAAATTTTAAATACAGTTTGTTTTTAACTGCTACAAATATTAAAGCACATAATCATCATACATCTTGGTAAGATCTAAAACAAGTAATGTTTAGTTAACTGAGAGAACTAATGACTACAGACTAAGAGACATGTTTTTAGAATAAAAAATACTAGATCCAAGACTAGAGACCAATCAAGTAGCTCTTTCAGCCATTTAGCGCGAATTAGAAAATTTTACTTTGTAATTTTATTTCTGGATAACTTGCTTTTTGAAGAAGTTAATTTGGGAAATATGGGGTAAAACACAGTTCATCGTAACCCAACACCCATCCACATCTTGATGTACCCTGCCTCGCCAAAAAAATACAGCAAACATTTACTGCAAACACAACGTTTCAAGTTCATGTGCGAAAATTATTCCTCATGTTCCCAGAACCACTCTTTCACAGGTCCTGGAATACAGTATGGGTGCAACATCAGTGGAGGAAAAACTCCATCCTTGATAGGAATAACCAGATCATTCAGGTCATCAGCTGACTTCATTTTATTCACACATAACGTTGCTGAGTCTAGACCTGAGCAACTGAAGCAAACCCAGATTCACCTCCAGGGTTTGTACAGTGACCACTATAAACGATTGGTGAATTGCTACATGCATTTCCCCTTTTAACCTGATGCACAGTTGCTTTGGATAAGATCAATTTGGACTTAGACCACATGACTTTTTCCTTTGCCCAAAAATCCTATCTTTATGAAAGTTGATGGTTCAGTACTATCCTTCCAAAAGGTGGTAATTTAAATGTTACTTAACCCAGTTCAATGAATTTCAAGCCTTTCAATTTTGTCCACTGTCTAATGGTGTTACGGCTTCTGATCTGTGTGAATGCGCTGGTGTCTCCGAAGCTCACTAGAAATAGCAAAGCTCTTCTCACACTGTAAACATGGATACAGCTTCTGTCCAGTGTGAATGCGCTGGTGTTTTCGGAGTTGACCAGCAGTGGTAAAGCTCTTCCCGCACTGTAAACATGGATACGGCTTCTCTCCAGTGTGAATGCGCTGGTGTGTTTGGAGTTGACCAGCAGAGGTAAAGCTCTTCCCACACTGTAAACATGGATATGGCTTCTCTCCAGTGTGAATGCGCTGGTGTGTTTGGAGGCTACTAGAAGTGGTAAAACACTTCCTACACTGTGAGCAGTTATACGGCTTCTCTCCAGTGTGAATGCGCTGGTGTGTTTTAAGATTGCTAGGAGTGGTAAAACACTTCCCACACTGTGAGCAGTGATATGGTTTCTCTCCAGTGTGAATGCGCTGGTGTGTTTGGAGGCTACTAGGAGTGGTAAAACAATTCCCACACTGTGAACAGAAATACGGCTTCTCTCCTGTGTGAATGCGCTGATGTCGCCGAAGATTACTAGAACTAACAAAACTCTTCCCGCACTGTAAACATGGATACGGTTTCTCTCCTGTGTGAATGCGCTGGTGTATTTGGAGGTGACTAGGACTGGTAAAACGCTTCCCACACTGTGAGCAGGGATACGACTTCTTTTTCGTGTGATTGCGCTGGTGTTTTCGTAGCTTACCAAGAGTGGTAAAAAACTTCCCACACTGTGAGCAGGGATATGGCTTCTTTCTCGTGTGAATGTGCTGGTGTATCTTCCCATAACCTGAACACTGGCAATTTTGCTTCTTCATTTCTTCATGAGATGTGTTCGGAACAGATAATGCTTTCTTAGTACTTCTCAGATTTAACCTTCATTTGAGGAGAAGACTTGGTAAATGATGATAGTCTCTGAGAGAGGAAAAAAAAAGTTACTGACATGATATTAGTTGACATTCTTGGACATTGTGCCGATAAAAATCCCCCCCCCCATTTTAAATAAAAAATGTAAGTAAAATATATTAGATCATTATTAGGTACATAATGAAAGATCACAGGTTGTAGATGGGAAATAAGTTTTGATATGCTGCATAAAATAATGTTGTCTCATGTCCAATTGACCAAAGTATCACCTGTGGGTCTGAAGGGCAATCAAAGGTGGGGGTGGCCTAATATATGTATCATTGAGTAAACATGACATTATAACAGCAAAAAATAATACTGGAAGCTGCTTTCTAGTTGGCCTTAGCTACAATTGATTTTTTTTAGCTGCAAAATATATTTTTTAATTAATTAAAAACCTCAGGAACGCTGCAAAAATGTGACTCACAAATCTGGGCCATATTAACTAAAGGTCTCAAAATCACTCATAGGAATCTGGCTCAAAGTTCATTTATGAAGGAAAATCTTCCTACCTCAGAGTAGGGCACAAAAGGGTAGGGCATACTTTTTTTCTGCCAGACGTAGGGGCTGCACAAAGGAAAGTGTGTGATGTTACTTTTGACGACACTGAGAGCCGTAAAGTAGGCTGACATTATAACGTGCAGCCAACTTCACTAGTGGGTCATTTAATTTTATGAGTTTGTTTTGTAGTTTTAAATTGTGGAAAAGTGAAATTGTGAAATCAGCACCAGTTGTGTGAAAGCTTTATGCACACGGACAAAATGTATAGATGCACGACTCGCTGCATGACATTATCCAAATCAGATTGCTCCAGTCAAAACTGTTTAAAGCCTTAATAATAGAGCTATGTATTATGGGCCAGGGGTAGCTCAGTGGTTAAGGCATTGGACTACGGTTCGGAAGATCCCAGGTTCAAACCCCACAACTACCAAGTTGCCACTGTTGGGCCCTTGAGCAAGGCCCTTAACCCTCAACTGCTCAGATGTGTAATGAGATAAAAATGTAAGTCGCTCTGGATGCCTAAATGTGAATGTATGACTGTCATTGTAATTTGTAATGGTTATTTGTGAAAGCATCAATGCCACCTGTCAGTTACCTTGAGGAGTGTGAAATACGGGGATACGCTGTATTAATGACGTGATGAAGTGCTGCTTATAACAGAAAATTAACAGTTGTGTACACTCAAATAATTTAGCGTAGACATGTAAAATGATTTTGTAGTGAACCACAGAGGAATAATACCTCAGTACAGGCGATTAGCGTAAAACCAGAATTAAAATATGAGGTAAAATATAAAAGGTGAGGTAAAATATAAAACCTAAAGGTAAAATACTACAGCTAAGGTGAAATATTAAACCTGAGGTAAAATACTACAGCTAAGTTGAAATTTTAAACCTGAAGTAAAATACTACAGCCAAAGAAAAATATTAAACCTGAAATACTACAGCTAAGGTGAAATATTCAACCTGGCGCAAAATACTAAACAAAACGTTTAAATAAATGAACAGCACGTAAGAACAGGTAATTTTGGGGGAAAACAAACCTTCCACTTATTTTTAACAGCCACGTCTTCTTCTTCTTTGTTGTTCTTGGAGGATGGCAAACTAACGTATATAATCGTTGCTGCCACCTGCTGGACTGAAGGGGTAACATCAGATTAGCAGGAACACAAAAACAGAACAAACTAAAATTTTATTAGATTCTATCAATTAAGCCAGTTTTTTATTATATATTTTCCAGGTTATTTTCCCTATAAAGTTTTGTATTTTCAGCCCCTTACATGGCTTCTAAGATTTGATCTTTCCACGTCATATCTTTTGCAGTTTGCCAGTATGTGTGTTAATCAGTGCCGGCCTGTATGGTTTTGAGGGCTTAGGCAAAATCATGAAAACTGGGCCCACAGGTGTAATAGTGCATGTCATTTCAGCATCTGCAGTTAAGAATGTGTATAAAAAGTCTGTTTTTTGCTTGAATTAAATGCTAAAAGGAATCTCAGATATAAACTGTTTTTCTCAACATATTATGTTTCATATTTAATTCTAAAAACAAATTGAAATATTAAAATATCACACACGCATACACACAAATCATCTGTATGGGCAAACTGTCACTCACTCACTCATCGTCTATACCGTTTTATCCTGTATTCAGGTTGCGGGGAACCGGAGCCTATCCCAGGAGACTTAGGGCACGAGGCGGGGTACACCCTGGACAGGGTGCCTTTCCATCACAGGGCACACACACACACACACACACACACACACACACACACATGCTCATTCACACACTGCAGGCAATTTGGGCACACCAGTCTGCAGGTCTTTGGACTGTGGGAGGAAACCTGAGTACCCTGCATGGGGAGAACATGCAAACTCCATGCACACAGAGACGGGAATCGAACCTGGACCCTGGAGATTCAATGCGACAGTGCTAACCACTACACCACTGTGCAATATGCTCTGTTAAGCCGTAGGCTCTCGATTTTCAAATCTGATTTATATTTCTGTAGACGTTTTACGTTTACATGATGGAATAGTTGCCATCCTGAGCTGCTCACTGTAAAGTTAAATCTCCTTCCGCTGTCAGCTAGCATCCAGGTAACGTAGCACTTAACCCCACCACCACCGTGAAAACGGCGCAGGGAATGCTCATTTACTATACTATACAAATACTATAAAATGTGCCAGTAGAATTGTATACCTAATTGTATACCTAATTTTCTCCAGTTTAAGACAGTACATCACTTCCCTTTTCCAGTGGTTAAATGTTGGTGGATCAGGGTCTTTCCATTTAGTCAGCATTAGTCTCCTAGCTAAAAGGGAGCATAAGGCCAATATTTTATTTTTCCTTTGGTTAAGACTAGTGTCTTCTGAAGGCACACCAAACAATGCAGTAAATGGGGTTGGCTCTACTATCTCTCCAAATATTCCAGAAAAAGTCTAAAAAATATTGGTCCAGAACATGTAGAGTCTTGGACAAGTCCAGAACATATGCCGCAGAGTTGCAGGAGCCTGTCTGCATCTGTCACATGTGGTGTCTATTTCAGTTTTAATCTTAGAAACCCTGACTTTTATTCCTGATTAAGTCTAAGGGTGTTGAATCATACATATTGAGTATTTCATAAATCCTGCGTATAGTTTGTTTTTGGACTGATTTACATTCAAATATTGAATCTAATAAAGAAAGTGGAGGGCATGATGGGAAATTATTAGAATTCAGTGCCACAAAGTTCCGAAGCTGCAAGTACCTATAAAAATGTGATTTAGGAATGTCGTATTTCTGTACCAACTGTTCAAAGGATGCAAAATTTCCATCAATATAAAGTTCAGACAATGAGGCCAAACCCTTTCTAGCCCATGCTTTAAAAGCATCATCCATCATAGATGGAACAAACATGTCATTTTTAGCAATTGGGGCAGCCTGTGGTAATTCTTTAAGGGAAAACGATATTCTGAATTGATTCCAGGTTTTAACTGAATGTATAACAACTGAATTAGAGGTCAAACTAGAGATTGGTTGAATAAATGGTATTTTAGAATCATTTTTATTGTATTAATTCTTCCACCCAATGAAAGATGAAGGTGGTCCCAACACTCAAGATCTAGTTTTAGATTGGATACGGTCCAAAACGGGGGAGAGTACACAATTCGTGTCGCCACCAAGAATAAGGTGGTGTGATGATATATCTGGTAACCGAGAGAAAAGGTTTGAAAAGAATGCAGAATTATCCCAATTTGGTGCATAAATATTGGCCAGGATTACTGGGAGGGAATAAAGCTGGCCCACCACAATAACATATCGCCCCAAGGAATCAGCCTCTTAACTAGTCATAGTGAATGGCGTATTTTTCTTGATGAGTATGGCCACACCTCTAGCCTTTGAATGGAAATTGGAGTGATATATCTAGCGCTGCAACAACTAATCGATAATTATCGATAATGAAATTCGTTGTCAACGAATGCCGTTATCGATTAGTTGGGCTGCTCACGTTATTGAGGAGTGCAAGCACAAGATGCAGAAATACACACAGATACACAGTCGCTCGCGCAATGGAGGTTACAGAAGCATTTGCAGGAAAAAGCGCGCGCCCCAAGCCCTCCAAGGTATGGGAGCAATTTACATTAAACACCTCTTAGGTTTTCTGCCGTTCGTAGTGTCCGGTGAGCGCGGATGAAGCACCGAGGGTTTTCTACACATGTGGGAGCCCCTAGCGACGGGGAGGAATTGGCCACGACTAAAAAAAAAAAAAAAAAGGAGCCAGTGAGAGAGTTCACACGGGTTTTGGTGACATGCGTTTGTCCGGCTGCGCGGTTATACGGCGTAAAAAGAAAAAAACGTTGCATGCAGCTTTTTCTTGGCGTTCAAACCCCAACGAACAAAAGGAAAACACTTCTAGTTCGTTTTCTTCACGTTCATTTTATGCTTCGGAGGACCGGATATGTGCCGTGATTCTACTCGCTATACACTGGGAAATGCGGAAAAGGGCAAAATAAAGAGAGTGAACCCAGTAGCCGTCTTTTTTTCTCTCCCTACGTCGCCGTATTACGAGAATGTTTAAAAGAATAAGATTAATGTCTAGTGTAGCAAAATGGTCTATCTATCTATCTATCTATATATATACATATATATACTGTATATACTGTATATATATATATATATATATATTTAGACAACAAAAAAGGGATAAAATACACGAGAGGATCGAAATAATGTATAAACCGAAGTCTAGAAGTGTATTATTCTTCATAAGATGTATTAATTTAAAATTGAGGTCATTCTTAATAACTGAATGTTGGTGTATTTTTTAAACTAATATATATATATATTATATATATATATATATATTTATATATATATATATATAATAGTATATATATATATATATATACTATTATATATATAATAGTATATATATATATAGCCAAACCCACCATACTAAAGTAACTCAATTAATGCATTATGATATGTCGTAAAATCTGCGGAATAACATAGTAATAACAGTAAGAATAATAATGAAATTACAATAGGAAAAAAAAATAAATTAAAGTAAGCCTATTAACACAGGCAAAGGCAGTAATATTAAACGCTTCTCTTAAAATGCAACTAAGCAACACAAGCTCAGAATTGAGGAAGAGTCACACCATTAATTAAAAGATATAATAAGAATAATAATAACAACAGTAAAATAAATAAACCACAAAAAAAGTAGAGAAGGAAACCTTAACGGTATATTAATTATAAAGTCAGTGAAGTTTCCATCAACAGCGAGACTATTAAATAAATATTGTCCTGTCAGAATTATCCGTGGAAAGTCTCCTGCTCATGACTGAATAGTACCTTGTACGCCCTCTGGGAGGAGCTAAAAACAATGCAAACAAAAGGTCACTGCTCCACTGAAGCGTGGTCTAGGCTGGAAAACGGTATAGATGGATAAAAGTTAAGTGTATAATTTTCAAGCATCTGCTTGATATACTTCATGGCTTCCTCTGCATCTGTAAACACCTTTTCTCTCCCGTCGTGTGAGACACGTAAACGGGCTGGGTATAGGATGCTAAACCGGACGCCCTGACGATTACGCAGTAATTTCCGAGCCTCCGTGAACACAGCTCTGGCCTTGGCAATGCTCGCAGTGTAATTCGGGAAAATGGCAACCGATTCTCCGTTAAATCTCAGCAGAGCCTGAGCACGCGAACGGCTCAAAACCTCGACACAGTCATGATGACTCGCGGTTTTCCATCCGATCTTCTTGGAGCCTGAATTCTATGCGAATGGTCCACAAGCACTTCCTTCTCCATTTGTAGTGTTTCTTTCAGCAGCCTCGAAACAAACACAGAGTTTGATCCCTCCGTCTCAGCTACCCCCGCTATACTGATATTACACCTTCTCATACTTCCCTCCATGTCCTCGCATTTCCCTCTTAGCTCAGCTACCTCTGTTTTTAAACAAGTGACCACAGATTTTAAAGTCGTCACCTCATCTGACCACGTTGATAGGCAGCCTTCCACCTCATGTCATCAGCAAGCTAATTTTTTAGTTCAGCCTTAATTACTGCCGAGATGTCTTCTTTTAACAAACGAACAACCTCGGATTTCAAGGCCTCAGCATCCATTTTCTCTGGACTGGCCGGAGGGGATGTTGTTGCTCGAGACCGGGTGACGGTGGAGCATGAAGACGAGGCAACATTGGGCCTAGTGTTGGATGATGCGTCATATTTATATTTGCGTAGTTTTTCCGCCATTGACCCGCATATTAATTTTCCCCTTATTTCAAAGTGACAATCATATCAAATTTGTTGTACGGTTTTGTAAAATAAAGCGCTTATTTATATACAAAAAACAAGAGTTCGGCGAGAGCACGAGCCAAACATGTTCTACTCCATTGCCATGCAAGAGCGCCCCCACCCCCCTGTTCTTTCTAAGGCGTTTAAGTAATGCAGCCAACATAATCCTCTATATTAAAATTCCATTCTTTTCCTGTAAAATGTCAATATTACAAATATTCCTTTGTAAACATTCTACTGCGTTGCCACGGGTTACTGACGTCATCCTCGCGCGTTTGAGTCATGGTCGTGGCTAGACGTGATATATAGCTCCCACCGGAAACTAACAATGAAATGAATTGTTATACCTATTGGATTATTTTTCACATCTAAACCTAATCCTTTCTGTAATACAAAAAGTGTTATTGTTGTACAGTGAGAGAAAAATAACGTTAGATTGATGTGTGCATTCCCAATAACCAGAGCTGTATTCCTTCTAGCCTTAACCGTATTGGCTATAATGTCTTATTATTACTATTTCATCTTCTTAGGAAAATTGCCCGAGTTGTAAAACATCACTGTCCCTCTCTCTCATATGATAGAAATGATGAAATATCAACATCAATGATGATATTTTTGATCAAATATCAATGTGCTACTACCATGGAACATTGATCAAAATGTAACAGGCATGGAAATCTTATACAGTACTAGCACTAGCATGTTAGTAGGAGGAAACAACAACAGATGGTTTAAATGGGCTATTATCTTGTCTTCACAGTAGAAAAATGCATAGTTTAATCAAAATCATGTATAATTCCCATGCCCAACCTACAGTAGGCAAGTGTGAGGATCACATACAGTACTGGTAAAATGACTATGAACACATCTGCTCATCTTACATTCTTTGACCAGTAGGGGGGGTTTGTGTGCAAATGAAGCCTCAAGGAATAAACCCTTTTGTGAACCAATTGGCTGGAAGGCTTCAGAGCTTCATGAAGCTTCATCTTGCCATCACTACTTTCTTCTTCTTTCCTCCTTTGGTGCTTTTTTTTGCGCTTGGCAAACAATGTAAAGGTGCATTACTATGAAGGTAAAACAGTAGCAAAACCCGAAAGCTTGCAAATTTGAATGTGAGAACTTGTAAAATTAATATTTGTATTTGTAAGTTGAAATTTATACTCTTACGCATCTATCGATTTGCACACATAGACAATACTCAGAACACCTGTGTTTTGAATTCGAAGTTGCAGATTAATAGTGACAAATGTGTAAAGTGTCATTCACATAAACAAAATGACAGGCACAATTGTGTACTACACATTTATCTTTGCACTTTACTTCAGTTTCGCTGTACAACCACAAGTCGATGCTCACAACCTCTCAGATCTGGCAGTACAACCTCAAATCCCAGCACTCTGACTTTTGCTACTCATTTTGCGATATTCCTGTAGCAAAACTCACTTGTGCACTTGTAAACGCGAACTTGAGAGAGCAGAGTCGGGGGCGGAGCTGGGGTGGGAATGGTCTGAGTGCAGTCAGTTGCCCATAGACATTGCCTGAGGAGTGCTAATGACTAAATAGAGTGCACCTGTGTGTAATCTAGTGTCAGGACAAATACAGCTCCTCTGTGACGGCCTCAAAGGTTGTCTAAGAGAATATTGGGAGCAACAACACCATGAAGTCGAAAGAACACACCAGACAGGTCAGGGATAAAGTTATTGAGAAATTTAAAGCAGGCTTAGGCTACAAAAAGATTTCCAAAGCCTTGAACATCCCACGGAGCACTGTTCAAGCGATCATTCAGAAATGGAAGGAGTATGGCACAACTGTAAACCTACCAAGACAAGGCCGTCCACCTAAACTCACAGGCCGAACAAGGAGAGCGCTGATCAGAAATGCAGCCAAGAGGCCCATGGTGACTCTGGACGAGCTGCAGAGATCTACAGCTCAGGTGGGGGAATCTGTCCATAGGACAACTATTAGTCGTGCACTGCACAAAGTTGGCCTTAATGGAAATGTGGCAAGAAGAAAGCCATTGTTAACAGAAAACCACAAGAAGTCCGAACAAGAAGGTGCTCTGGTCAGATGAGAAACGCTAAACGAGAAAATGCAAAACGCTATGTGTGGCGGAAAACTAACACTGCACATCACTCTGAACACACCATCTCCACTGTCAAATATGGTGGTGGCAGCATCATGCTCTGGGGGTGCTTCTCTTCAGCAGGGACAGGGAAGCTGGTCAGGGTTGATGGGAAGATGGATGGAGCCAAATACAGGACAATCTTGGAAGAAAACCTCTTGGAGTCTGCAAAAGACTTGAGACTGGGCCGGAGGTTCACCTTCCAGCAGGACAACAACCCTAAACAAAAAGCCAGGGCAACAATGGAATGGTTTAAAACAAAACATATCCATGTGTTAGAATGGCCCAGTCAAAGTCCAGATCTAAATCCAATCGAGAATCTGTGGCAAGATCTGAAAGCTGCTGTTCACAAACGCTGTCCATCTAATCTGACTGAGCTGGAGCTGTTTTGCAAAGAAGAATGGGCAATGCTTTCAGTCTCTAGATGTGCAAAGCTGGTAGAGACATACGCTAAAAGACTGGCAGCTGTAATTACAGCAAAAGGTGGTTCTACAAAAAATTGACTCAGGGGGCTGAATAATTTCGCACAGCCCACTTTTCAGTTATTTATTTGTAAAAAATGTTTGGAATCATGTATGGTTTTCGTTCCACTTCTCCACTTGCAATCATTAATGCAACTTTGACACTGAAATCCCCAAATGTGAGCTACCAAATACTTACATTTTGTGATGTGGGATTCATTCCTCCAAGGGCCTCCACTGCCAGCAGCACTTTTGTAGCAACTCTTTCGTTGCCCATTATCAATGCAAACTCAAACAATAACTATATGTAAAACAGACGAATGATTACACCACCAAAATATGTTTTATATTAACTAATGTTACAATTACATATGTATGGTTTTAAGCATAAATAATACACAATTCTTAATAGCTAATGATTTAAGCTTAAATACTGCATATCAATTTACATAAATACTCACATATTGACCATCTGTCAGACAAGGGTACTTTTTTGTGATGGCTGAGATGCCCCCCTCTGGACTTTTGACCAGCATCTCCATTCTATCCTGCCTAGTGCTTTTCAGCAGTGCCTTTATATGGAAGGGGCACTGTCCACTCTTCTGCTTCTCACACTCTTTCCCCAGTTCAACATGTCTCGCCACATCCTCTGCGGAAACGACCTCTGGCTGTTGATTCGCAAAGTCAAGCGGCCTGAAACATCTTTCTTGGTTGAGCAAAGTTGAGCAATGTGTGCAGGACATAATTAATTGGATGCTAATTAACTTCCTTCTGCTTAATCCGGATAAGACAGAAGTTCTAGTCATAGGACCGCATACAGCTAGAAGTAAAATCTTAGATCACACCGTAACTTTAGATGGCCTTTCTGTTCCATCAAGTGCAAGAGTAAAAGACCTCGGCGTGATTATAGATTCCAGCCTTTCATTTGAAGCTCATGTAGATAATATCACCAGGATAGCTTTCTTTCACCTCAGAAATATTGCCAAGATAAGAAATATATTGTCGCTAAACGATGCAGAAAAACTAGTTCATGCTTTTATCACTTCTAGGTTGGACTATTGTAATGTCTTACTGTCTGGTTGTTCAGCTAGGTGCATAAACAAGCTTCAGCTAGTCCAGAATGCAGCAGCGAGAGTCCTCACTAGAACCAGAAGATATGAGCACATCACCCCTATCCTATCTTCACTGCATTGGCTCCCTGTGAAATTTCGCATTGATTTAAAAATACTACTCTTGACATAAAAAGCATTAAATGGACTCGCGCCGCAGTATCTGAGCGAACTGCTAGTGTCTTACGATCCGCCACGCCTACTTCGATCAAAGGATGCAGGCTGCTTGTCAGTACCGCGTATTATGAAAACTACAGCTGGGGGCAGAGCTTTTTCTTCTTCTTCTGGGGGCAGACACAGTTTCAGTGCTTAAGTCTAGGCTAAAAACCTATTTATTTAGCCAAGCATTTTTATAAATAGATTTGCCTTAGGTAAAGGAGCAGATCTGGGGGACTCATGGACGTAGAGTATTACGGTGAACTGATATGTTTAGATGCTGTCTTCCTCACTGTCATTTGATCACTCAGGTTTGTTGACGGTGAGGTTGTAACGCTTGGATTAATATTAAACCGTTTGTTACAAGATTACGGATTCGGGAATCTAAATATGGGCTGGTAAACCACACTTCCGGTATTGCGCAGCCGCGGCGGGACAATATACGACGCGACACAAAAGCTTGTAGTGAAATAAACCAAAGTGTATTATACAAAATCAAACCAACAAACAAACAAACAAGGTTCACCAAAAACCAATATATACAAATATAATACAAATATAAACAATGCGTGTGGTGTATGCAGGGGTGTGTGTGTGTATGAATGGAAGTCCAGGGTGTGTGGTATTGCACCCTGTAATGATGAGTTGGAGAGATTATTCTCGGTCTCACCAGGATAGATGGCAACTCTGGGAGCTCGAGTAACGGAACAAGAGGTGAATTGTGAGTGTCGAATAGATTAATCCAAGCAATGATGATAATCCGTTTGGAAACAACAAACAAACTCTCTCTCAAATAATCAGCACGCTGTAGTAATCTCTCCGTGCCGGCTATCTCGCCGGTTCCGGCTTCATGCCGGCACACGTGATCAGATTCAAATCCGGGTTCCCTCGCGTTGCGATCGCGCATGCGCGTGGGAGCTTGCCCGGTGACCAACACTGTCCAAAGGGGAAAATAGCAACTGCTAGGGCACATCTTCAGACACAGGTGAGCAGCATTAGCTCTTCAATCCTTTTCCTGTTAGTGAAAATGTCCCTTTATATGGCCGCGCTACAAGGTGATTGCTTGTTTTACATCTCATGGAGCCCTCATGTTTGTGTTTCCTTCTGGCTCTCCCTTTTAGTTATGATGTCATAGTTAGTCCTGCCGGAGTCCCTGCTTGCACTCTACAGTAAATATACATTCACATTATACATTATGTGACTGTGACCATACCTAACTGCCATCTCTCCTCTTCTTCTCTTTCTCTCCCTCTTTCTCTTTCCTCTCTCCCCCTGTCTCCCCCTTTCACTCTTTCTCTCTCTTTCTGTCGAGCTACACATGTCATCCCTGAGCTGCCAGTGATCCAGACTCCCTCTGCCCTCCGGACCTGTCTGATCCATCCTGGTGCCCCGCATGGTCTCGCCGCATGGATGCCCCGTGTGTCTCTTTGGGATGCGTCTGGTGTCTGGGGATGATTCTCTCTACTTAGAAGACGGTTCTGGCCTCGACTGGTGTTAGCAGCTGTTTCTCTGAGGACTTGACAATTCGATAGTTCAGGACTGGAACTTTCTACAAGTCTATCTGAGTCTCCAATAACTACCTGGACTCCATTTTAACATCAATTAACATCAACTATTATAGCTGAACTGCCTGCCACCTAACATGCTGTATAAATGCAGATCATTTCCTGTTATCTGTTTCACCCAGATGAGGATGGGTTCCCTGTTGAGTCTGGTTCCTCTCAAGGTTTCTTCCTATTAATAATAATAATAATAGTTTTTATTTATATAGCGCCTTTCCAGAGCTCAAGGACACTGTACAGTGAGGGGGGGGGACATGCAGAGGACAGGTTGATTCAAGTGTAACATTCAGAAAACAAATGAGTTTTTAGTAAAGATTTACAGTAAATATGGTGATGTTGTTAACAGAACAGAGAGAGTGTGGTAGAGAGTTCCAGAGTTTGGGAGCAATAACACTGAATGATCTGCCGCCCACTGAAGAGAGGCGGTACCGAGGGACAACAAAAAAAACAGAATCGGAGGAACGTAGTGAATGAGTCGGAATGTAGGGGGCAAGCAGATTAAAAAGGTAAGTGGGAGCTAAGCCATTTATAGATTTTAAGACAAGGAGAAGAATTTTTAATTTGATACAGTCGACAACTGGGAGCCAATGGAGCTCAGACAAGATTGGAGTTATATGAGCAGAGCGTTTGGTATGAGTGAGTAGGGCTGAGCCGATAAACGATATCATATCGAATCACGATTTATTTGATTTTAAAAACGATGAAAAGCTCTAGACATTTTTTGCTCGATATGGATTAATCTAAGAGCCAATCACACAGCAGAACAACACGACAACAACCAATCAGCATGCAGCTTGCGCGTGCCGTGCAGGTCAAAGTTAATTTCCTGCCGCACTTTTCAAAGCAAACTTGACACCAGGACAAAAAAAAAAAAAAAGAGTGGAAGCAGCGACGAAAGTGAATCTAACCTCAAGTTATTATCTAAAGATGTTGAAATTGTCGACAAAAAAGGTAGCACGAACTCCGTTATATGAACGCATCACCCACACGACCACACTGAGAGCATGAAAATGCGGCCCGATGCTACTCCGTCAACTAGCAGGGCTAGCAGTGGGGCTGTACCAAAGCAGATATCGCTCGTGTCGTCTTTCGTGGCCATTACACCTTATGAAAGGTGTCCAAAAGGAGCAAGGATATAACCAGGGCCGTTTCTAACTTTCTAGCGAAAGATATGATGCCCCTAAGCACACGAGGCTGAAGTTAGCTCCTTATCCACAGCTTCCGGTTTGTTTGGCTCCTTATTGCGCAGCGTCTCATTCTGTTGCTGAAGTTTGGCTCCTTATTCGCCTCGTTATAACGGGAATGTTCACGCTGGCGAAAGCTGCGCAGTTTATCAATAAAAGCAGCTTCCGATTCGTTTGGCTCCTTATTGTGCAGCGTCTCTTTCTGCGGCTGAAGTTTAGCTCCTTATTCGCCTCGTTACTAACGGGAGTGTTCACGTTGGCGAAACCATTCTGGCCAAGCAAATATGAACTATACAACACCTAGCAGGTACCCAACTATATAGTAAAAGTGAAATCGTCCTGGTCCAGATTGATAGCTGCATAATTCATTCCATTTTTGTTGTCATTGCATGCTTAAGCCATTATGTCAGTTTATTGGGGCCGTGTGAAATAGTCTTCATTTAACTCTGAATTGTGGGATAAAAAGACAGCCCTAGTGTGTGTGGTCTAAATGTTGTTTCTCATTATTGTTCTAAAATCTCAAAACATTAATGTATCATCACAAGATACTTTTATTTTATTAAAAAAAATTTTTTTTTTACATTTACATTTAGGCATTTAGCAGACGCTCTTATCCAGAGCGACTTACATTTTTTATTTTTTTTATCTGATTACACATCTGAGCAGTTGAGGGTGAAGGGCCTTGCTCAAGGGCCCAACAGTGGCAACTTGGTGGTTGTGGGGTTTGAACCTGGGATCTTCCGAACCGTAGTCCAATGCCTTAACCACTGAGCTACCCCTGGCCCAGGGGATTTTTAAATAAAAATCTTTGTCTTGTAAAGATTCTGAGCATGTGCCTATAGTATCTTAATTTTTAAGGCCAAATCGGTCATCTGTTTTTGTTAATAAACTATACTTTAAAATGTAATTTAATGAACCCTTTAATTTTTGTGGCTTCAGTTTAATTTAAGTTGTTCAACATTGATGTTCAATAAATAATCATAGATAGTAGATAGTGTGTGTTGCCTTCAATTAATCAATCAAGTAATGCACCCTTCATTCAAAAATCTCTCACTTGTGAGCATATTTACTGTACAAAACTTGTCAGTGAACTATGAGGGCAAAAAAAAAAAATCGTTTATTAATCGAAATCGAGTTAAAATGTTCAATTAATCGAGATTTTGATTTTAGGCCAAATCGCCCAGCCCTATGTGTGAGTATTCTAGCCGCAGAGTTTTGAATATATTGTAGTCTGGAGATGGAGCTGGCATGTAGACCAATGAAAAGGGCATTACAGAAATAAATGCGTGATGAGTAGGGTTGGGTATCGTTTGGGTTTTTTTCGATACCGGTGCCAAATCGATACTTTGAAAACGGTACCGGTGCCAAAACGGTGCCTGAACCGATACTTTTAAGCCACAAAATTATAGTGGATGACTCAAGAATGAATTTTTATTGAACAAAAAATTTTATGCTTAAAATTTAACAATATATTAAAAGTTTAAAGTATATATGAATATGTAAGCTTCAAATTTTAGCAATTCTTTTGCAGAAATTTCACCATATTTGCCTTTTCTGTCAAAATACGACTCCTTTCCTGACTTATTGCCCTGCACAGGACATGCATAGTCTTCTTTACAATGGTAAATGGGGTCACTGTTGTAGTGCTACTAGTACTAGCTGGAAAGCCATAATTATAAACAGAATCCATGTTACATTAGTTTTTTAAAAATCGTTTGACTATTTGTTAGCATGAATGCAAGATTTGCATTTTGCTATTAACATTACATTATCCTACTACTAACCTGCGGAAAGGCTGCTGACGTCATCATAATCGGTGACTCGTTTTTGCTACAGTTGGTATGACTGGGACTGAGGGTCGTCCACACTGATAGCGCCAGCTGTTGTCCACAAGCTGTTAAACACGGTGCCTCCCTCTGCTTTAAACTTTATTCCGTGTATTTATTCTGCTTTAAACTTTATTCCGTCTGCCCTCGAATGTTTCATTAGATTTGACGTGTTTCCGCCTTTACACGCAACTGCTGTAAAACATTTGCTGCACGTTGCGGTGCCGGAATCCTATCTTGTGAAATACAGCCACACTTTCGACTGTTTAGTTTTAGGCATTTTAACGAGAGCTGTTTACTTTAGCATGCTAAGCTATCGGTAGACCGCCTGCTGCCGTCAGAGCGAGTGTAACGTTAGCTGCTGCATTCACGCGCATGTCGGATGGTCTCTCATTTCCGGATGATTTATGCTTTTAATTTTTTTATTTAATCTAATAAACGATTAATCTACAAAAATATATGAATATAGAGAACAAATATTTCAATCGACAGTTCAGGCGTTTAAGTGGCACCGAAATGAGGCACCGAAATTCGCGTTCTGTTTCGGTCCGGTACATACCGGTTCTATAGGTACCGGTGCCGTATTGGCACCCGGGTTTCGGTACCCAACCCTAGTGATGAGATGAATGCATGGATGAGAGTTTCGGCATCTTTGGTACTGATGAAGGGTACTGACTGTTGGGCAATGCGGCGTAAATGAAAGAATGCAGATTTAGTGATAGATTTAATGTGAGGCTGAAAGGAGAGTGTGGAGTCAAAGATTACTCCTAAATTTTGACAGAAGTAGATGTTTTGATGTGAGAGCCAGCAATCTCACAGGTGAAATTGGTGGAGATGTTGCTGGTGAGTGCTGGGGTTCCGATGAAAATTATTTCAGTTTTGTTCATGTTAAGTTTGAGAAAGTTTAAGTTAAGCCAATCTCTAATGTCCTTCACGCAAGCAGAGATTTTGTCAATTTGAGCAGGTGGAGTAGGTGTACAGATAGAGTAAAGTTGAATGTCATCGGCATAAAAGTGATAGTTAAGACCATGACATTGAAGGATCAGATCAAGTTGGATTATTTAAATTGTGAATAATAGTGGGCCAAGAACAGATCCCTGGGGAACACCTCGCTTCAGGGGGACAGTGGGCGATCGAAAGTCCTTAACAGAAATATAAAATTGTCTATCTGAGAGACAGGAAGAAAACCAAGAAAGAGCAGTACCAGAGATACCCAGACCAGAGACACGAGAAATGAGCAAATCATGGGAGACAGTATCGAAGGCAGAGCTGAGATCAAGTAGCAGCAGTATAGACAAGGAACCAGAGTCACAAGAAAGCAGTAGATCATTCACTACAGTACCTTTACAAGTGCAGTTTCGGTACTATGGAGGGGGCGAAAACCAGACTGAAAATGGTCGAAGGGATTATTATCAAATAGATAAGACTGGAGTTGGGCAGCAACAGTACTTTCCAGTAATTTGGATATGAAAGGTAAATTAGAAATGGGACGATAGTTAGATAGAACTGAGGAGTCAAGGTTGGGTTTCTTGAGCACAGGTGTAACTGCAGCAGTTTTTAGTGGCAGAGGAAAAGAAGCAGAGGTAAGAGATGCGTTAATGAAATGAGAAACAGGTGCAGAAATGGCAGAGTGACAAAGTTTCAGGAGAGAAGTGGGAGCAGGATGAAGGTGACAGGATGAAGAGTTGGATTTCAGGATTAGTTTGGAGACAGAATCTGGGGTCGTCAGAGAAAAATAAGACAGAGACTGACAGGATAGATTTGTTGGATGGCTGAGCTCCGTATTAGTAGGGAAACATTGGTGGACAGCATTAGTCTTCTCAAGCAAATAATCCAAAAAAGAGCAGCAAAACTCATTAGATACTAGAGCATCCTGAGGTGGGCAGTTGGTAAGTTTATTTATCGTATTAAATAATGCTTTTGGCCTATTGCTCGATTTATTAATTGTGGCAGAGATAAAGTTAGAGCGGGCTGAGAAGAGATTACCATCTCAAGGAGTTTTTCCTGTCCACTGTCGCCCGCGGCTTGCTCACCAGGGACTATCTGACCATTTTGATTCATACACATTCACATTCCATACAAACTTAAATAATTCTTTTGATTGTGTAAAGCTGTTTTGAGACAATGTCAATTGTTAAAAGTGCTATACAAATAAAAAAATTGAACTGAATTGAATTGGTAGGTGGATTTCGTTGGAGCTGCCAGGCTGAGGCTGTGACTTTTTTTTTGAGCGCACAGCGAATGTGCCTTATTTTTTGAGATAAGCTCTTGTTGGAGGCAAACTGAAATCAGGAGAATTTTATAAGTGGGCAGATAATTACTTTATGATTAAGTAAGCAAATGCTTATTTAATGCTAACCTTAGATTTTTCATAATGTAAATCACTTGGAGAGCCTGCATCACTTGGTGTCTTTGGTGTTCTTGGTGTATTGGGGCATTCTTGTCTAGCTATGGCTGTGCTAGTGGTAGGCAGTGATTCTGGCAGTATCTGTAGTGGACTCTCGGTAGGCGTGAATGGCATCTTTGGTGCTGCTGTCCAAGTCTAGTAGGAGAAGCAGGGTGGAACCACTCAGCTCAGGTGAGAGAAGAATTTCATCTTCGTCAATCACAGTCCCATCTTCTTCCAACACTACTGTCAGATCGATGATGTGGGTGCATGGTAGGAGGACAAGCTTTTGGGCACCTAAAATCAAGTACAGCAATAACATTAATTACAATTAATATTAATATATCAAAATTGTAAGTAAAAAATTTATTGAAATGCATAAATAATAAATAATATTGGACTCACCTTTCTCCTTCAAATCATTTAATGATGCTGCTTCAACGGCTTTCTTTAAAGAAAGTATGTAATTGAAAAAAGAGAGCGGCATACTTCACAGAGGTTTTAATGCGCGCATGTGAGGAATTTAAGTCAATAATAATGAAAAAAAAAAAGCAATACGGCTGCATCGGTTCAAGAAAGAGAGTTGACTTGGCAAAAAATAAAAGACAGAGTAAATGTGTGAGTGTATTAAATTGCAAATTTGACATTGCCTCCCCTTTTATTATAATGCAAAAATAATTAAACACCCCTTCCGTATCCTTTTGGCTGTTAAATGAAAGCATTTACTTTTCCTGCCATTAATTTCTTGAGGTTAAAATACCAGTGTATACTGACTAGGAATGTATGGTTTCTTATTTAATAAGGTTTAATCCTTCTGGAGGCAGAAGCCAAGTGAAAATGAAACACAAAAACGTTCTGCAAAAAGGTAATATTTGATTACACGTACACTGAACTATTTATTAAACACGGTTTATATTCTTTCTGTCACGTAGCTAATAGAAAGAAGGCTGAAGCCCGTCTAACTGGCGGGGGCCCACCACCACCTCCCCTCACCCCATCTGAGGAGCTCTGGCTCTGTCCCTTAATAAAGGGCGACCAGTGACACTAACATGGTGAAATCTAAGTTTACCACAGTGATTTGTTTTCATTATACGACTTAATAAAATACTATCCTTGTCACTTAAAGGCTTTTGAACATGCTTTATGTTTTTATGCATCCTTACTTTATTTAACTGCATATGATGTATACTGTAGGCTACTGTGATCTTATTACTTTGACATGTTTTTTCCTGCATTATTGGTTTTTTCTTTGATAATATTGAGAATTCTATAGGTTGTATTTTCTAAAAGATACTAATAGAGGGATTGTATCATTGGACGCTACAGAAAGAACACAGTCTGTCACAGTTGTAAGTGTTTTGTTGTACTTTAGTTACTTTTATTTAATTTTTTTGCCAGAAAACGTATACTTGCATATTTTCACTGAAGAATGAAGATGAAGAGACCACATCTGCTATGACAGTCAGAACTGCTATGCTGGTCGATCCACTGAGGTAGGATGCATACTATTATAATGCATGCCCCCTTTTTACATTAGAGTAATAAACTGTCATTGTTCTTTCACAGTAGATACCTGGAGATTTCTCCACGAATGAAGGTCCTTCAGCCTCAATGCACAATCTAATCAATGTAAGAATACAGTATTTGTGCAGATGTCCATATTTTAATTTTATTGTCTGACAATCTTATTTATTTTATTTTTAATAATAAATCCTAGTTTCCTTCCTAGTTGCAAGCAAATGAGCTGTATAAGGTCCATCTTCAAAAACAAACATGAAAAAGTGACATGGAGATTTAGGACCTTAAATGGAAGAGAAAAGGCTATCCATTAAAAAAGCAACACTAGAAATTGAATTACTGGAGCATCACCTTAAGGTGAGAATTTGTGCGTATATTAATCTGTTGCATGTTAAAAGTGTTGTGTATATAAAGCAATGTCATTAAAATAACACATTTTATTTCATTTTACTTTCATTGTTTTTCAGGAAATAAAGAAATGAACTGTGCAGCAGACCAGTGCAAACTATTTAATAAAAGTAATTTTGACAAATACTGTCTTCCATCTCTGTTGTGTGAAAAAATCTGTAGAGGTTCCTCTGGGCCATCTTCTTCAATACAAGGAAGGTGGCTCTCTCCTCTATTGGCAATGTTGTCAAGCACAACACAAGCCATTATGATGTCGCATGCCCTCTCTGGACTGACCCGGAGCCCACGCAGACACTGAATCCTAGACTTGAGGATCCCTATGGTCATCTCCACCTTGGCCTGTGTTCGGCTGAGAGCCAGGTTATAGCATGTCTATGGTCCAGGATCAGGTTCAGGGTAGGGTGTCATTAAATAGGGCAGACAAGGGTATCCTCTGTCCCCCAGCAAGTAACTACTGTACTGTCCTGTAATGATTCAAGTTTACAATATATATTTTTAAAAAAGAATGAAAAAACCATTGTATAGAGCAAAACATACCCAACTGAAATGTCTGGCATAATGATGACTTGTGGAAAATTCTGGCATCATGCACAGATCCTGGCCATTTTGCTTCACCATTAGTAATGATGTGAGTTGCCTCACATTAAACAGTAATGAGTTTAATGATTTTAACAAGGCAAAAAATTAAGCACACAAAATTAAGTTGTTACCTGTACATTGATACTATGAATAGATTTCCTATTAACATAGTCTCCCTCATTTATTGAAGGAGCTTTAATAGGAATGTGGGTGCCATCAATGCACCCAATTACATTTGGAAACCCTGAAATAGAAAGTCACATATTGAAGGATCAAGTGTGTGTGTGTGCAGAATGAATAAACGTATACAGTAGATCTAAATAGTATGACTACATATTAAATATGCGTCATCGATTTTACTACAAAGGACAAACCTGTCACTCTGTGGAATTCCTCTTTAATACCACCCAGAGGTTTATGTCCAGGGAACTGTACACATGTGTGTAAGAAGTGTTTAAGTGCCAGACATACGTACAGTTGCCTTTCCCACATGCTCTGCATCGCCCACGTTGTACAAAACATGCCCTGACGCAAAAAAAAAAAAACGAAGTGCTATGCACGGAATGTTTCTAAGCGCAGACCCGCCGTTTGTGACATTTGCAATATGCAGTTTCAGGAGATGTGTTAAGTAAATTAACGATTCCATTGAAAACCAATAAAACTCTTTCTAATAATCATTCATTCATTTTCTATACCGCTTAATCCTGTGTTCAGGGTCGCGGGGGACCTGGAGCCTATCCCAGGAGACTTCGGGCACTAGGCGGGGTACACCCTGGACAGGGTGCCAATCCATCGCAGGGCACACACACACACACCCAATCACACACACTACGGGCAATTTAGGAACGCCAATTAGCCTAACCTGCATATCTTTGGACTGTGGGAGGAAACCGGAGTACCCGGAGGAAACCCACCAAGCACGGGGAGAACATGCAAACTCCATGCACACAGAGACGGGAATCGAGCCTGGCCGGGGAATCGAACCCAGACCCTGGAGGTGCAAGGGGACAGTGCTAACCACTACACCACCGCGCCGCCGGGCTAATAATCATTAGGAAATGAAAAAACATCAATATGCGGTCTTATAACTCTCTCCCCGCGAAAAAACCTTGTATAATTTGTGCCTCCGCGTCCACGGGATCCTCATCAAAGGGGCGCGGCATGCTGAATAACCTTCTGAAACAAACTTACCCTGGAACATAACCTGCTACCGAGCAGGTTATCTTCAGAGAGTAAGTTGCTATGGTTACATAGATAACCAGAAAGTTACCTCCGTTTTTGGAACTGAAAGTTGAGGTTATCCACTAACTTACCCTCAAACTTATCCGGGTATGTCACATAACCTGCTTTCTGGAATACCCCCCTGATCGTATTATGTATTTATTTATTCAATAGTAAATTAACAGCTCTCTTCTCTCCAATCCACTCTTGCTACGTCTTGACTCATTTGCATTACCGACGGTGATTGGATGTTTACCGAGGGCTCAGGGTAAGAGTGTGTGTGTGTGTGTGTGTGTGCGTGCGTGCGTGTTGCAGCCTGTGTGCGGAGGGACTATGAAGGTAAAACAGTAGCAAAACCCGAGAGCTTGCAAATTTGAATGTGAGAACTTGTAAAACTAAGAGTTGTATTTGTAAGTTGAAATTTATACTCACAGCTCTGATGTGTACACCTGTGTTTTGAAGTCGAAGTTGCAGATTAATAGTGACAAATGTGTAAAGTGTCACTCACATGAACAAAATGACAGACACAATTATGTACTACACATTTATCTTTGTGCTTTAATTCAGTTTCGCTGTACAACCACAAGTCGGTGCTCACAACCTCTCAGATCTGGCAGTACAACCTCAAATCCCAGCGCTCTGACTTTTGCTATTCATTTTGCGATATTCCTGTAGCAAAACTCACTTGTGCACTTGTAAACGCCAACTTGGGCAGGGGCGGGAATGAAGTAATTTTATTGGTCGATGCCTCACCAATGAACAACGCCAGCCAATGAAGTGGGACGTTTTGTGCGCGATGACGTCACAGACTACGCAGAGCAGCTCGCGCCGTTTCGGTGGTGTTGTTCATTGGTGAGGCATCGACCAATAAAATGACTTCATTCCCACCCCAGCCCCGCCCCCCGACTCTGCTCTCTCAAGTTCGCGTTTACAAGTGCACAAGTGAGTTTTGCTACAGGAATATCGCAAAATGAGTAGCAAAAGTCAGAGCGCTGGGATTTGAGGTTGTACTGCCAGATCTGAGAGGTTGTGAGCACCGACTTGTGGTTGTACAGCGAAACTGAATTAAAGCACAAAGATAAATGTGTAGTACATAATTGTGTCTGTCATTTTGTTCATGTGAGTGACACTTTACACATTTGTCACTATTAATCTGCAACTTCGAATTCAAAACACAGGTGTACACATCAGAGCTGTGAGTATAAATTTCAACTTACAAATACAACTCTTAATTTTACAAGTTCTCACATTCAAATTTGCAAGCTCTCGGGTTTTGCTACTGTTTTACCTTCATAAGGGACAGAGGCTTGAAATCTAATACCGTATTATGTAGTGTCCCTTTTTCGGTGGATTTTTTTTTTTTTTATGGGAAACGCTATTGCAAATGCAATTCCTTTTGAATATTGTCCGGGATATCACACCATAGGAGATAATGTTTAGAAATGTAAAATGATTTTGTAGTGAACCACCAATTTAAAACTCCCAAATATCTAACCTAGCTATGAAACACCACAAGCACTTTTCATCTGAACTTCTGAACTTACCTCAGACACAACAAGTTGATTGTTTTAATTCGGTCTCTTCAAACTGACAGTAAGTCTCCGTGTAGAGACTATTAGCGACACAACAAAACCTGAGGCAAAATAGTAATGTTGAAGCAAATAAGAGCAGGTAACTTTCTTCTTCTTTGGTAGATTTTCTTTTGGCGGTTGGCAAACAACGAAAATGTGCCGCCACCTAGTGGAATGGAGTGTGGAGCGGGACAACCATTCTCCTATAGGTTATATTGGACTTTTATGTGTTCTAGTTCTTGTACTAGATCTTGCCTTTTCATCTTCGTATTCTGTACAATACAGCATGGCGTGCTCTACTGTTTTCTCTCCTGTCCACAGTATTCACATTTTAAATAGCATGCTCTTAAACCCAGTGTGTCCATACATTAGTCTGGATAATACTGTTTTCTTTCATTGTTGTTGTTTGTTCTCTCACTCAATAAAACACTGTTCCTACACTCCTGCTAACACACCAAGTCAGGATGTAACACACTACTCATCATGTTGCACATCTGCATTTTTGCACATGCCTTCAGATTCTTTACTTGGATAATGACACATGCATAGAATATCTCACTTACTGGTTGTCACAGTCCAGATCACACTAATGAGATGAAAAGTGAGGCAACACCAACACTAGCTCCATCACCAGAACAAATCAAATAATATTGTCTGTGCATGGTTATGGTGCCACCTGCTGTCATCCAGCTGTAAAGCTGGAGTGAATGGGTTGGACCAATCACACGTACAGATTATACAGTACAACCACAATCTGCACAGACACCAGTTCAGGTTAAAGTGAATGGATGTCTTGATGTTATTTAAAACCTTTAAAATCTTTCAAAGTAATGGATAGCAAGCATTCAAATTTGGGACTTAAGGTTTTGCTAGAGGAAAGTAACAGGTGTGTTTTTGCTGGAGCTATAATCAAAACATGTATATTTACACTTTAAATCATCTTATAAATATTGAATAACTAAATTCTAAAATCAGGCACAGTGTCTTTCAATCTCCACATTGCAGCACAAACCATTTGTTTATAGGTCTTTGTAAAGGCACATTGTGAAATGACGAGGTTGAATATCCATCTTTATTTAATAATCAATTATAGAATAATTCTAAGTATGGGTTCATATGATGTATATGTTTATGTTCTTCTTTACATTTGTGTAGCTGGATGGGGAGTAACATATTTTAATTGTGTTTTGGTCATTGTCATTTGTTACATTATTTATGAGCCCCCTCTAAAAATGTGTAGGAAAATGTCTGTAATTCCTGAATTGTTAATGTCACACTTTTGTCAAACCCATCGAATTAAAGCTGCAAGTCTCTACTTTGCTCCCATCTTGTTTCAATACAAAATTCAATGCAGTGGTCCAAATGGCAAAAAAAAATTCTCATTGATCCAAAGTTTATGAACCTAACTAAACATCAGGCTTTATAATGCATGCAGTACAGGCTGAATATAAATAAGTTATATCTGGTTCCTTTATAGATTTTTTTTTCTTATTTAGCTCACCTTTCCTGCATCTTCTACATTTAAGTTGTGAAAGATATCTCCCTAACAAAAAATATATCCATCATTCATTAGCCAGTGTATTGGAGTCATCCATCTGTGTAGTTAAGGAAAAGGGTCTCTTTAATGTGTGGCAAAAAGTAGTTTCTAATTTAACGGCCTGTCAGAAAATGTATCCTGTGGTATACATCTGTGAATTCTTTACTAAACAAGAACATGTAATACAAATCCAGAATCATCTGTAGCAGACTTCAGGGTTACCAGAGTCAACTGATATGTCATGAAATAGAAATGAAACTCATAGTAATGAAAGAGACCGGTAATTGATATTTTAAACTGTAAAGATTTAAAGTTGCGTAGTTGAAAAAGCCAGTTGCTCAGTCTGACCACTGGGCTTCGATAAGCTTTTCTGGCGCCAGGAGAGACTCACACATACACACACAGTCTGCTAGAAAGGTCCCTGTTTATTAACAGCAAAAATAAGGTTATCATCATCTGTGCCATTTACATCTGTTACTACAAAGAACATAAACCCATATAAATGTCCTGGTGAAGAACAACAAAGCGGAAGTTGGATAGGTATCCACCCATAGACAAATCAAGAGGTGTTGGCTTAAGAAAGAGAGACGTAAATAGAGAATGAGAAGATGAGAGTGGGAGCACTAGCACCTTTGAGAACAGATGCATGAGGAGAAAGGAAAGGATAGCAGCAGGGAAGATATAACACATTAATATCAGATCTATGAGGAAGAGAGCAAGACAGTAGAAATAACTTCTTTTATATAAAATAATTTTTTTACATTAACCAATACGTATTTGCAGCAAAAAAAAAACAATTTAAAACATTAATCTTAACCTTCAATTTTTAACATTTAGAATGAAAATCACCCACATAAAACCTTGCTGAACTGCCTTTAAGCATGCTTTTAATAGTAGAATTACTGGAAATGTTTTATTTAAACCATCCTAGCACCTTCTTCTTCTACTCTCCACATACACTGGGCCCTCCCAATTAACATCTTTTTTGTTATGTAGATTTAGGTGATCACATCCAATCAAATGACCCCTAGCCAAAAATCACACTTTGAACTTGCTTCAGGAGTTGCAGAGTCTGCGATTTCAAATGCCCTGCATGGTTATAATGAAATAAGGATTATGTCTTCTAGCTGGGGTTTGAGTGAGTAACTGTGATAAACAGCCAATTCAATCACAAAAGCTGGTAACTGCTCTGTAGAGGGAGTGGAATAAAGGGGTACTAACCTTGTTTGGGACAAATTTTCATAGCCTTTAAAATACTTTGGTATCTTAAAATAAAAAGTGTAGGGAGCTCTCCGTAGTATTTCTTGTGAATTTTGTAAATAAAACCTGTTATACTCTGTACATCTGGAGTGGAATAATGGGGTACTAAATTTGTTATAATGATATTTTAAATTAAAAAGTGTAGGGAGCTCTCAGTTGCATTTCTTAAGTTAACTGCGTTTTGTAAAAGATTTGCGTGCAAATAAAAAAAGTGAACACATTTCTACGGCTGCTTCAGTGAGCAAAACTGTTATACTCTGTACATCTGTAGCAGACTCCAGGGTTACCAAAAAAGAAGCTTTGATTACAGCACACACAATGTGTCCAGTTCATGTGTGAAAATGATTCCTCATACTCCCAGAACCACTCTTTCACAATCTGAGTCCTATATGGCTGCAACATCAGGGAAGGAAATACTCCATAGATGGAATAACCAGGGGCCTCATGTATCAACGCTGCCTACACACAAAAACTTTGCTTACACCAGTTTTCACGCTCACGGTCGGATTTACTAACAGTGGAATTAACGTGAGAATGTGCGTTCCTTCCACGCCAACTTCATGTCTGGCGTACCTGTATTTCTTGTGTGTGTTTGTTTTATTTCCGTTGGCGACTCCTAGAGGCAATTATGTTAAATTGCACACTACAAAAGTATCGCACCAACACATGTGAAAAACATTGCTATTAATTTATAATTTGATATAATGGTTTAATTGACAATATTTTTCTACCAATTATGTGATTTAGAACATATAAAAGCATTTGCAAATGTATACAACCCTTAGTCTATGGCAATGGCAGTGTTGGCCTTATTAGATTCAAGATTCAAGATTCTTTATTTGTCACATGCATAGTTATACAAGTACAACACGCAGTGAAATGTATCCTGAAACGCTCCTACTTTGTGCAAATAACAAGAAAGAGGACATTGTCAATGGCCGAATCCGAAGGGAACGAATTTTTAGGGATCACAGTGATTTTCTGGCCCACGATGATGACTGGCTTATTAGCCGTTTCAGATTTCCAAGAGCTATTCTCTTGGAGCTCTGTGCTGAGTTGGGTCCAAATTTGGAAAGAGAGACAGCGAGGAGCCACGCATTACCCGTTTCCTTACAGGTGCTGACAACGCTTGGTTTCCTGGCAACTGGTTCTTCCCAAAGGGAACTGGCAGACCGCTCGGGGTTAAGCCAGTCGTCTTTGAGCCGTGCAATGCCAGCTGTATGGAACGGGATCACCCGCATGTCTAGCAGGTACAGTATATAAGGTTTCCATACCATGCAGTTGACCAGCCAAACATTACAGCGCAATTTGCAGCGATCGCCGGTTTTCCTAATGTAATTGGAGCCATCGACTGCACGCTCATTGCTATAAAGGCACCATCTGAAGACGAATTTGCATACGTGAATCGAAAACATTTCCATTCAATAAATGTGCAAATAATATGTGATGCTCAAATGCGCCTAACAAATATTGTGGCAAGGTGGCCTGGGTCAACCCATGATTCATTCATCCTCACAAACAGCATGGTTGGGATGAGGCTCCAAGGTGGCAGGGTGCGCGATGGGTGGCTTCTTGGTGAGTGATGTATTTAAAGATATTATTCCATAATTTTTGTTTTATTTTGTTATTAATTCCGGAGGACAAACTTGCAAATAACAAATTTTTTCTCCGGTCTACCTCCGATAGGAGCACCTCCAATTCACATTCTGTGAAGTTTCTCTTCTTGCTTGCTTTTGCCATTGCTTTTTCATTTGGTTTTGCCAAAGTGGAGTCATTACCATATTTATACGGGGGAGGAGGCAGGGAGGGGTTTTGCGCTCGTGCACGTGCGCTCAATTTCACGTTAATTCGGATGTACAAAGAGAATATGCGTGGGCTTCCGCGTACGCAGTGTTTCATACATCAGATTTTTTTACTGCGTATGCACATTTACAGCTTTGTCCGTACACAATGTTTTAGTATGAATTCAACACAAGTCTTTGTACATGAGGCCCCAGGTCATTCAGTACATTCAGATCATCAGCTGACTTCATTTTATTCACACACAACGTTGTTGAGCCTAGACCTAAGCAACTGAAATATACACAGATTCACCACTGCCGCCAGAGGCTTGTACAGTGGCCACTATAAATGATGGGTGAATTGCTTCATGCCCTTCCTTTCTTACCCTGATGCGCCCATTGCTCTGGGATGGGCTCAATATGGACCACATGACCTTTTTTATTGCCACAAAATTCATGCTTTATGCTCCCTACCAAAGTCAAGCCCTTATTCTGAGGAGTCTCACAAACAAAAAAAGTTCTCATCACGTGTGTGTATAGAAATGGTCTTACATTCACTATTAAAAACATACTTACAGTTTAAACTTTTGATATATTGCCATGCAAGTTCTCCCAGTGTTCAAGTGAAGTTCAAGTCAAGTTTTTTCCTCCTGAACAAAATTCTTCTACAAAGATCACGGTTCAGTACTCTTCTTCCAAGATAATTTGAAGGTTACTTAACCCAATTAACCTCTTTGATTATTCCTTACTTAAAGTCCAATAAATTTACCCTTCTGATGCCGATTTTATAATCTTTTTTGTCTAGGCAGTGTATTTAGACATGGCATCAGTACATTACCACGTTGTAATGGCGTTACGGCTTCTCTCGTGTGTGAATGCGCTTGTGTCTTCGAAGACGATCAGAAGAAGCAAAACTCTTCCCACACTGTGAGCAGATATACGGCTTCTCTCCAGTGTGAATGCGCTGATGTGTTTGGAAGTAACTAGCAGTGGCAAAGCTCTTTCCACACTGTGAACAGAAATAGGGCTTCTCTCCAGTGTGAGTGCGCTGGTGTATTTGGAGACTACCAGTAGTGGTAAAACTCTTCCCGCACTGTGAACATGAATACGGCTTCTCTCCTGTGTGAATGCGCTGGTGTATATGGAGACGATTAGAAGAAGCAAAACTCATTCCGCACTGTAAACATGGATACGGCTTCTCTCCAGTGTGAGTGCGCTGGTGTATTTGGAGGCCACCAGCAGAGGTAAAACTCATCACGCACTGTGAGCAAGGATACGGCTTTTCTCCCGTGTGAATGCGATGATGTACTTGGAGACGATTAGAAGAAGCAAAGCTCTTCCCGCACTGTAAACATGGATACGGCTTCTCTCCAGTGTGAATGCGCTGGTGTGTTTTGAGATTACCAGCAGAGGTAAAACGTTTCCCGCACTGTGAGCATGGATATGGCTTCCGTCCTGTGTGAATGCGCTGGTGTGTTTTGAGATTGCCAGCAGAGGTAAAACTCTTCCCACACTGTGAGCATGGATAGGGCTTCTCTCCGGTGTGAGTACGCTGGTGTGTTCGGAGGTTACTAGGAGTCGTAAACCACTTCCCACACTGTGAGCATGGATACGGCTTCTCTCCAGTGTGAGTACGCTGGTGTCTCCGAAGGAGATTAGAAGTAGCAAAACTCTTCCCGCACTGTGAGCAGGGATACGGCTTATCTCCCGTGTGAACTTGCTGATCTTTCTTTAGATTACTTTTGTAACTAAATATCTTCCCATAATCTGAACACTGGTAATTTAGCTTCTTCATTTCTTCACGAGATGTGTTTGGCACAGATAATGCCTTCTCAGTACTTCTCATATTTAACTTTCATTTTGAAGAAAAGACTTGGTGATGATAGTCTCTGAGAAGAAAAAGGGCAGAAAAAAAGAAGACTTTGATGACATTCTTAGGCAATTCTTGTCCAGAGGAAAATAATCCCCCACCACCTACCCACAATCTAAATAAAACATCATAGATCATTATTAGGTATATATTCAAAGATCACAGGTTGTAGGTGGGCAATAAGTTTTGATGCGCTGCATTAAATCCTGTCGTCCTTTCATGCCCAATTGACAAAAGTTCCTGTGGGTACCTCACCTGTGGGTCTGAGGGCCAATCAAAGCGGCTATGGCCTAATGTATGCAACATTCAGTAAACAATACACCATAACAGAAAAAAGAAATACCAGAAGCTGCTTTCTAGTTGGCTCTAGCTCTAGCCATTTTTTTTTTTTAATCTGTACATGATCTGCAGTGAGAGCATTGTTTCCGCCAATGTCTGAAAATGTCAGATTTAGTCACATGTGGAGACGGCACATGACGTGTTTAGTAATGAACCAGTTGCATACCACATGTGATTTAAAAAATAAATGAATAAATAAACAATTAAATTCTTGTCCAAACATATCTTTTATGAGCCTTGCACCTACCGTGCTTGGGAATGCATGAATCGTTCCCGAGACCAACTCCGCAATCGGGCCAGGGATTGGTTCCCGAGCTCAGAACGATTGCATTCTCACAGACAAAAATCAACTGATTCCAGTGCCAAGTGTTCTCGGCAACGGTTTCTGGACTGCAATGAGAAAGTGCCCATAAATGTTTCCTTTTATTTTCTTCATGGGAACTTCACTGCTCCTGCTGTTGTTAAACCAGAGAATATGGTCTCCAACTCTGTTAGTCTGTGTCATCTGTGTCAGAGATCTTGATTTGCAAGATCTCCTGTCCGAGTTCCCACAAACAAAGAATAATAGAACTCCGTTGATCCTAAAATGCAAAATACCTTTTTTAGGGCTGCAACAACTAATCGATAAAATCAATAATTATCGATAATGAAATTCGTTGTCAACGAATGCTGTTATCGATTAGCTGCTCACGTTACTGAGAAGCCCGACCACAAGACGCACAAATACACAAAGACACACACATTGAGGTTACAGAAGTGTTTGCAGGAAAAAGTGTGTGCACCAAGTCCTCCCAGGTATGGGAGCAATTTACATTAAACGCCTCTTATCGGGCGTTAAAATCGAGCGTTTTTTTAAATCGGGCGTTCGTAGTGTCCGGTGAGCGCGGATGAAGCACCGAGGGTTTTCTACACATAGGAGTCAATAAGAGTGTTCACACGGGCTTTGGTGACGTGTGTTTGTCCGGCAGTGCGGTTATATGGTGTCAAAAAAAAAAAAAAAAACGTCGGAATATATATATATATATATATACACACACACACAGTATATATCTCCAATCTTCCATCTCAAATGGAATACAAGATTCCATCTAAAAATCAACCAGTGGAAGAGAAATTTTCCACCATCACTTCTCAGATTCACCAATTGTTGGTATTGACATGAAAATAAAAAACCCCAATTTTTTTGTCCCAACTCCCGCTCGTTAAAAAATGGCAGCCATCTTGATTTTTGGCCTCGACACGCTTCGAGACGTGCCACACCCCTTTTGGAAATTCTCTTTTCCTTGATAACTCACTTGCTATATGTCATATGGAGATGAAACTGTGTATATTTATGTAACTTTTCATGTAGATTCAGCTATCTATTGTGGTTATGGAAATATTTATGAAAAAACGTTTTTTGGGGGTACCCCTTTTCGACCCCCCAGAACCCAAGGTCTGCATGTACTCAAAAAATAGGGGTTACTTCACATCACCTCATCTTGAAAATAAATAAAATCCCAGGGTGTATTATGCCCTGTGTCAGTAATGAAAGGGAACACAATGCTATTGTTGTTCACAAGTTTATTAAGATTCTCATGAATCCACTGAAAGTTCTTCTACCAAATTTAAATCATGTGCATTACTTCTCAGATGGTGCAGCCAGCCAGTACAAGAATTATAAAATTGTACAAATTTGTGGAGGCATTTCCTATCAAAATGACTTTGGTAGCTACAGTACAAAGTGCATGCCTTTCCTAGTTGATATTATTTGTGTCACTGCAACTTGACAGGTCTCCTACGTGTACATGTACCCTTTTGGTCTTATTCCATGAACTCATTTTGTGGGCTTTGTTCTTCCAGAATCAGATGCCCAGGGTGATGAAATAAAAACTGTGATTGGTCGTTTCAGTGTAGAGAGATGAATAACTTCATTATCAGTCTTTGACTAGATATGCATTACAGAAGAATTTGAGGTAACTTTCACTTTGAAAAGAGCAGATTTTATGAGTATGCATTAAGTATTCTACAGATATTGCTGTACATTTCTGTGTGTCAAATCATAAAATGTTGCAAAACCTGGACAATAAATTTTTGATGATTTCTATAAAACAGGGCATAACACACCTCTGGTTTTTATTTATTTTCAAGTAGGGTTGTTCCGATTCCGATACTGGTATCGGAAATGCTGCCGATACCACAAAAAAAGCTGGCATCGGAATCGGCGAGTATTTGAGTCCACGTACCGATCCGATACCATTTTCCTAAACACAACCTATTTATACCCGCTAGCTTAGCTTACTTACAGTGTCACGGCGTGCGCCTGTGATGGGCGTGCGTCCAAATTGATATCGCTCCTCGCTCACTAGTTAGGCGACCCCCCCCCCTTTAGGTATGTGAAGGAGCAAGGCCACAGAATCAGGCAACGGCCCATGAGCTATCGCCGCTAATGATCCCGGCGCTATAAAACACAGCGGGGAGTGTAGCTCGGGGTCTGACTGTTGGGAAGCTGGACTTTGTGACGCGGTGGATTTTATGAGAGACAGTGGCACAAGAGCAGGGCGATGTGATGCGCCCCAAAGACTTAAGGGGAACCTTAGAGCCCACCTCCGCAATGGAAAAGGCCACAGAGAGCCTTTAACCCTTTCCTTACCCATTTTTCTAAATAAATTACCCTTTTTCCTGTAAGGCCTCGCCTCGTGTCCGTGTTTTATGGTGTCGACCGTGCACTTAGGGTCGAACCCGTTACACAGGGCTAGTAGTATTTTACTAAAAAAAAAATAATAATAATAATATATATATAGTAATGGAAAAATCATATTTTAATTATGTATTAATTCTGATCCTTGAAGTAAGTGTGTCACATAGATGTTAGAAGTTTGAACTTGTTTGTCGAGGCTTAGAGACACAAGGCCGAGAACAGAATAGAAACAACCTGATTGTAGTTGTCCCTGAATAAATGATAAGGTATGGACATCTGGTCTGGGGCAGATAAAGAGTCATGAGTTTGAATGTAGGAACTTCACGTACGGGGCGTTGATTATGTTAACAGAGATGTTTGTGTATAAAATAGGTCAGCTAGAGAAAGAGATCACCTTTCTCTATGCTGCAACTGTTTGCTGTACGAGACTGGTCCTTCTGCAGAACTTTGAAATAAAACCTTTGTTACTTTGCTCTTACCCAGTGTATGGATTACTTGTCTTTATATTGTTTTCAGAATTTCCACCACATATACACACACACACACACAGTACAGCTACACAGCCAGGTATCGGATCGGTACTCGGTATCGGCCGATACCCTGAGCCCAAGTATCGGAATCGTTATCGGGAGGGAAAAAATGGTATCGGAACATCTCTATTTTCAAGAAGAGGTGATGTGAAGTAACCCCTATTTTTTTTTGAGTAACATATATACATGCAGACCTTGGGTTCTGGGGGGGTTGAAAAGGGGTACCCCCAAAAAAACGTTTTTTCATAAATATTTCCATAACCACAATAGATAGCTGAATCTACATGAAAAATTACATAAATACACCCAGTTTCATCTTCATATGACATATAGCAAGTGAATTATCAAGGAAAAGAGGATTTCAAAAAGGGGCGTGGCACATCTCGAAGCGCGTCGAGGTCAAAAATCAAGATGGCTGCCATTTTTTAACGAGCGGGAGTTGGGACAAAAAATTGGGGGGTTTTATTTTCATGCCAATACCAACAATTGGTGGGAAAAAAAAAATAAATCAGCAAAATCTGAGAAGTGATGGTGGAAAATTTCTCTTGCACTGGTTGATTTGAGATGGAATCACCCATGTACATTGTCTGTATATACAGGGTGGGCCATTTATATGGATACACCTTAATAAAATGGGAATGGTTGGTGATATTAACTTCCTGTTTGTGGCACATTAGTATATGTGAGGGGGAAAAACTTTTCAAGATGGGTGGTGACCATGGTGGCCATTTTGGATCCAACTTTTGTTTTTTCAATAGGGTCATGTGACACATCAAACGTATTGGGAATTTCACAAGAAAAACAATGGTGTGCTTGGTTTTAACGTAACTTTATTCTTTCATGAGTTATTTACAAGTTTCTCTTTGTTTACAGCCATTGACATGTATCAGAGGTTAACATGTGAGGAGCGGATAGAAATTGTGTTGATGTCTGGTGAACGCAGTAACCGGGTCATTGCAGCAGATTTCAATGCAAGACACCCTATGAGACCACCCATCTCCCGTGCTACAGTTAACTAACAATAACTAATAATAATAATAATAATAATAAAGTTACAATACCATGAAAGAATAAAGTTATGTTAAAACCAAGCACACCATTGTTTTTCTTGTGAAATTCCCAATAAGTTTGATGTGTCACATCATTAGAACGGAGCGATACTGTGCTGTCAGGACTAGGACTGTGGCATGAATATATCGCCATATGAAACACCTCAAGCAGTTTTCATCTGAACTTACCTCAGACACAACAGGCTTATAGTTTTAAATTCCTCTCATCAAACAGTCTCTGTAGAAATCTGCCAGTAATACCTCAGTGTAGCCCTTCACCTTCCACAGCCACGTCTTCTACTTCTTTATTATTTTTGGTGAATGGTAACCAAATAATAGGTGCATTACTGCCACCTGCTGTACTGCAGGGGGAAAATCAGATTAGCCGGAAAACAAAAACAAAACAAACAAAAATAAAACCCAAAATAGCAGGGTAAAATAAGCTTTAATTAGATTCTATATACTAGGCCAGTTTTGTTTATATAATCAATCAAGGTATTATATTTTCCAGGTACTTTTCCCTAGAATGATTTCAATTGTTTAGCCTCTTTCAAGAGTTCTCTGAGATTTTTTTTTAAATATGTATTCACATTTCACATCACAGTGTTTTAGCCTATTATACTAAGACTCAAGTTTATATATATATATATATATATATATATATATATATATATATATATATAGTATGTATATGATTTTCAGAATGCAATCTTTACTTAAAATGTTATTGAAATTATTGAAGCATTCAAAAGCACTCCTGCCAATCTAAAGCACAGTAATACTTGCAATTTTAAATAAAACGCTTTGCTCTTCCTCCCATCATAAGCTAGAAGTGGACAAAGATGAAGCAATATCTCAAAATATATTTAAATGTGGTTTACAATTAAAAAAAAAAAAAGCTTTAGATGTGGTGTCTCTTTATCCCTGCACCAGAGTTACTGTGGACAGATGTGATTTGTCAGCTCCAGCATGACCCACTGAAAGCCAAGTGTGTTCTGAGTAACATATTGTAAAATAATAGGATTGTAATATGTTATTGTTCACATTTGTGTAGCTGAATAGGGCAGAAAAAGTAATGGGGAAGTTACATTCCTTTATGATATCCCCAAAATGTATGTATGAAAATGTCTGTAATTCCTTAATTGTTAATGTCACACTTTTGTCAAACCCATTGAATTAAAGCTGTAAGTCTCTACTTTGGTGCCAACTTGTTTTATTACAAAATTCAGTGCAGAGTTCCAAATTAATGTTCAAACATTGTCCCAAAATGTACAGATCTAACTGTACATTGGGATTTATAATGCATGTAGTACAGGCTAAAAATCATTTTTTTTCTTTTCTTATTTGGTTCACCTTTCCTGCATCTTCATACTATCAATACAAATGGTGGTGTATAATAAAGCCAGACTGGAAAAGTAGCTACTTAGATGAGTAATGAAACGTTTTAGATAGCAGAACAACATTGATTCATCATTGAATCAACATCAAAGCATCAACCAACTTGTCATTGAATCAATGTTGAAATTTAAATGTTAAATGTTGATTTTTCATCAGGTTTGCACCTTGAAATAATGTTATTTCAATGATGAAAAATAGATCAAGATGGGCATAAAATCAATGTTTGTTCAACTTAAATTCAATCACTTATTTTACATTGAATCAACATTGAATCAACATTGAAGCAATTATAGTTTAGTCTTGCTTTATGTACAGCAAGATTCTATGACAGTAAATCATGTCCGTTTTGATTTATTTCTTTAAATCAGAGACCATGTAGGGCTGAAAAGCTTTTTTTTTTAAACAAAAAGTCAGTAACTCAACATCCTTCAGTTTACATGTAAACGTATTTATTTATTTATGCTCCATACCCATTTAAACAGGAAGTAACATCACAATTACAATAAAACAACTATATAATAAAACACACTACAACTTACATACAAATTATTATAAACTGGATGACAAAATGACTTTTTAGAAGAGAAATATTAGAAGAGATTGTTAATTCTGAATTCATAAAACAGAATCTAACTGCCAAGAGAAGAGACTGGAAAACCATAATATAAAAATGGCAGCAGCCTGCCTCAGCAAAATTCAGTCAAATGCAAATAGAAACAACCAAGTCTGAAACACAACAGATGACTGAAACATTATTCGTAAGTTGAAATGTATTTACTCAGCAAAACAGATAATAAGACATAAGTCTGAACTTATGGTTTTCCACCACGAGCAATTCCCCCCAGCCGTTCTGGGGCATAACGAAGCCATTTCTGAACTGTTGAAGCAAAGAAACTCTGTGGCTTCCTTTTTTTTCAGCTTTCAGCTATTGTTGTTGTAGTGCATCTAAAGAATGAAAAACAAAAAAAAGGTTAGAACTATACAATGCTCTAAAAACTTGGAGTGGTAGTTGTTTATGAATGACAGAAGGTGGGTCCTAAATTTTTGGGAATGTGACTTTTACACATGTACAGATATGCAACATATGTTTTGAAATTCAATTCAATTCAATTTTATTTATATAGCGCTTTTAACAATGGTCATTGTCTCAAAGCAGCTTCACAAAAATTAAAGAAATTTAACAAATCATAATAATAATAATAATAAATAAATAAAATAATAATAATAATAGAAAATAAATAAATAAAAACAAATAATAATAATAATTATAGAAAAGAAAATAATTGGAAGTGTGGATGTGTGTGAAAAATGTGCAGATAATAATGAGACGAATGAATGAAATTTCTCTGATGAGCAAGCCAAGGGCGACGGCGACGGTGGCAAGGAAAAACTCCCTGAGATGGCATTAGGAAGAAACCTTGAGAGGAACCAGACTCAACAGGGAACCCATCCTCATTTGGGCGACAACAGATAGAAATGATATAACATCTTGTGTGTTGTGCAGGTGAAAATTCAATATGACAGAAATTATTTAAATTGACATGAAGACCAGTTCAGCATAGGGATGAGTCAGTAGGTGCAGAGGGCAGATGTGGTCTGGATCAATGGAAGCACAGGAGCAGCATGTGTAGCTCCAACCATCATAAAGCTGAATCCAGCTGGAGCTGGTCCTTCTCTGGATGCCTCAGGAACCTCGCAGGGTCGGCCTTTGTCTACTGAAGCTGGCAAAATCTCCCGATGCCTCGGGATGGGTAGAGAAATACAGAACAGATGGGGAGAATTAGCGTAGTTGCCATTCGGTATAGGTGTACTGGAGTATGAGTACTGGGATGAGTTATGTGTATGCCAGATTAAAAAGATGCGTCTTGAGTCTACTTTTGAACTGAGAAACCGTGTCTGCTCCCCGAACACTGTCTGGAAGGCTATTCCAAAGCTTTGGAGCTAAATATGAAAAAGCCCTACCCCCTTTTGTAGATTTTGAAATTCTGGGAACTACCAGAAGTCCGGAGCTTTGTGATCTTAAGGCGCGTGGTGGATTGTAGTGCATCAGAAGACTGGTTAGGTATGTGGGAGCTAAACCATTTAAGGCCTTGTATGTAAGTAATACTATTTTGTAATTTATTCTAAACTGAACAGGTAGCCAGTGCAGGGATGATAATATTGGGGTTATATGATCATATTTTCTGGATCTAGTGAGAACCCTGGCAGCTGCATTTTGGATTAACTGAAGCTTGTGTATTGAGGATGCAGGACAACCACCTAGTAACCACCTAGAAATGTCCTACAATCTTCCATAGATACAAGGCACACATTAGATTTTTTTTTTTTATATACAGGTCCTTCTCAAAAAATTAGCATATTGTGATCAAGTTCATTATTTTCTGTAATGTACTTATAAACATTAGACTTTCATATATTTTAGATTCATTACACACAACTGAAGTAGTTCAAGCCTTTTATTGTTTTAATATTGATGATTGTGGCATACAGCTCATGAAAACCCAAAATCCCTATCTCAAAACATTAGCATATTTCATCCGACCAATAAAAGAAAAGTGTTTTTAATACAAAAAAAGTCAACCTTCAAATAATTATGTTCAGTTATGCACTCAATACTTGGTGGGGAATCCTTTTGCAGATTCTTGTGTCTTGCGTCTCTCAATTTTCTCTTCATAATATCCCACAGATTCTCTATGGGGTTCAGGTCAGGAGAGTTGGCAGGCCAATTGAGCACAGTAATACCATGGTCAGTAAACCATTTACCAGTGGTTTTGGCACTGTGAGCAGGTGCCAGGTCGTGCTGAAAAATGAAATCTTCATCTCCATAAAGCTTTTCCGCAGATGGAAGCATGAAGTGCTCCAAAATCTCCTGATAGCTAGCTGCATTGACCCTGCCCTTGATAAAACACAGTGGACCAACACCAGCAGCTGACATGGCACCCCAGACCATCACTGACTGTGAGTACTTGACACTGGACTTCAGGCATTTTGGCATTTCCCTCTCTCCAGTCTTCCTCCAGACTCTGGCACTTTGATTTCCGAATGACATGCAAAATTTGCAACCTGTAGCCCATTTCCTGCACACGCCTGTACACGGTGGCTCAGGATGTTTCTACTCCAGACTCAGTCCACTGCTTCCACAGGTCCCCCAAGGTCTGGAATCGGTCCTTCTCTACAATCTTCCTCAGGGCCCGGTCACCTCTTCTCGTTGTGCAGCGTTTTCTGCTACACTTTTTCCTTCCCACAGACTTCCCACTGAGGTGCCTTGATACAGCACTCTGGGAACAGCCTATTCGTTCAGAAATGTCTTTCTGTGTCTTACCCTCTTGCTTGAGGGTGTCAATGATGGCCTTCTGGACAGCAGTCAGGTCGGCAGTCTTACCCATGATTGCGGTTTTGAGTAATGAACCAGGCTGGGAGTTTTTAAAAGCCTCAGGAATCTTTTGCAGGTGTTTAGAGTTAATTAGTTGATTCAGATGATTAGGTTAATAGCTCGTTTAGAGAACCTTTTCATGATATGCTAATTTTTTGAGATAGGGATTTTGAGCTGTATGTCACAATCATCAATATTAAAACAATAAAAGGCTTGAACTACTTCAGTTGTGTGTAATGAATCTAAAATATATGAAAGTCTACTGTTTATCAGTACATTACAGAAAATAATTAACTTCATCACAATATGCTCATTTTTTGAGAAGGACCTGTATGTGTTATTTCACAATCTGCAAATGTTGTCCTACAATGTACATATTCAATGCTATGAAAACAAATATAATTAATGTAACAATGTAGTCTGTTATGTGCAAAAAAAAAAAAAAAAACCTGTAGGACCAAAAAAAAAATTTAATAAAAAATTAATCCGTGGCGACGGTTTTGCAATTTGTCCCCCGCACTCACAAATACTTAAACTGTTCCCTCAGTTTAACAAATCGTGGCCACGGATTAACAAACTGTATGCACAAATTTCCAATCCGTACGCTCAGATACCGTACTGTTTGCATATTTATTCTTAACATGAAGACTTATTTTGGTGATTTTATTATAAGCTTTTTACCCAGAGTTAGATGCATGCTGCACTGTTAATGTTATTATTAAATAACGCCTATTATTACATTGCATTTAGTTTGAGAGCAAAGTAATGACAACATAAACTGTATATTATTTGTTTTGTATTGCTTTTTACCTTCTCCTCAAACTCACACTGCATGATTTTCAAAGTCATCGGATCACCATTGTTTTCACACTGTAGTATCTGTGGTAGCATTTAGTTGCTGCTGTGTTCACACTGCACAATGAATTGGCGACAGGAGATTACACATTGCATGACTTTACAATAGGAAGAATCGCCAACAACTCTGTCTGGTGTGCAAGCTACAGCCAAACGCACACAAGAAGTGATAAGGAAACAACGCAAGATCATGCTGACATTGTGGTCTATAATTCCTCCCCGAACAAACAATAATTAAAAAAAGATGACGTCCTTGTTTAAGATCCCATATGGTCAAAACTGAAATTTCATGGCTTTTTTCATGGTAACTGAGGTCTAGGGGCTATGTAACTACCATATAAGTTTCAAAACAGTCAATCCACAGTAGAATGCACACAGCCTGCATAAAGTAGCTCTGCCTTTTCACGAGCTGCTGTGACGTCCAATCTACTCAGTCACCGCTTTCAGTCACCATCAACCACCATCCCACCTTTCTTTTGCCAAAACATCACGTCCATGTCATTGCTGAACAACAATAACATGAAAACAAGTCGAAAAAACGCTGTTCAGTCGATAGATGTCGAAACTACATCATTACACAGTTCTGTAAACGCCGGGCCAACCACCTGCCACCTCACCGTCCATATGACCTGGCCATTGAACTCCAGCCAGGTTCCAACGCCCCCCACGGCCATCTCTACTCCCTTTCCAGCAGCGAGACCCAGGCGATGGAGGAATATGTCGCCAGCTCCCTCCGCAATGGCACCATCCGGCCATCCTCTTCGCCGGCAGCCGTGGGGTTCTTCTTCCTGAAGAAGAAAGGGGGCGAACTTCGTCCGTGTGTCGACTATCGGGGGCTAAATAAGATTACCATCAGGAACCGTCACCCGCTGCCTCTTACCAATTCAGCCCTCGATGCCCTCTCTGGTGCCACCGTGTTCACGAAGTTGGACCTCCGGAGCGCCTACAACTTGGTGCGCATCAGAGAGGGTGATGAGTGGAAGACGGCTTTTATCACCCCCACCGGAGAGCCTGGTTATTCCTTTTGGACTCAGCAATGCACCCTCGGCCTTTCAACAGTTCATCAACGATGTTCTCCGGGACATGCTAGGCCGGTGGGTGTTCATTTATCTAGATGACATACTCATCTACTCACACACCACCGAAGAACACACCCGACACGTTAGAGCTGTTCTGAAGAGATTGCTCGCCCACCAGCTGTACTGTAAGCTGGAAAAGTGGGCTTTTTACGAGCACTCCACCACGTTCCTGGGTTTTGTCATCTCGCCCCAGGGTGTGGCCAGGGACCCGCAGAAGCTGGAGGTTGTACGTCACTGGCCCCTACCCAGGACACTAAAACAGCTCCAATTCTTTCTCGGGTTTGTGAACTTTTATCGTCGCTTTATCCGGGGCTACAGTACAGTTGCAGCACCACTCACTGCACTGACCAGGCTCTCAACCCATTCTTTCCGACTCAACCCAACCACCATTTAATTGAATTGAATTTCAGCCTTCCACAAACTCTGCCACCTCTTCACCACCGCACCTATTCTCCTCCATCCGGATGCCAGCCAACCATTCGTTGTGGAGGTGGACGCGTCGGAAGTGGGCGCCGGCGCTGTTCTCTCCCAACGAGGTCCAGAGCAGAAGCTACACCCCTGTGGCTTCTACTCCAAAAAATTTTACCCCACTCAGCAGTGATACGGAGTAGGGGACCGTGAACTGTTGGGCATAAAGTGGGCTTTGGAGGAATGGCGTCACTGGCTCCAGGGTGCCAGTGAGCCGTTCATCGTCTGGACGGATCATCAGAACCGACTCACCATCCGCAATCTCAAGAAGCTGAACCCACGACAGGCACGGTGGGCCCTGTTCTTCGAACAGTACGATTTCCATCTTTCGTACCGCCCGGGGTCAAAGAATACCAAGGCCGCCGCCCTTTCCCGTCAGTACGAGCGAGAGGCGCCCCGGGCGGAGCCTGTGCCTGTCCTTCCACCCACCCGGATCATCGCACCCCTGCACTGGGACATGGAAACGAGGGTCTGCCAGGCACTGACCAGCGAACCCGCACCGGCAGGTGTGCCGCCCGGACGGCTCTATGTTCCCACTCAGCTCCGGCCCGAAGTCCTCCAGTGGGGCCATTCTTCGCCCATCGCGGGACACCAGGGAACCCGAAGAACCCTCACCTTCGTGGGACGGGCCTTCTGGTGGCCTTCGGTAAGGAGGGAGGTCACCGAGTTCGTCTGGGCGTGCCCAGTGTGCGCCAGGGCAAAGGACTCCAATCAGCCAACACCGGGGGAGCTTCAACCACTCCCAGTTCCCCGTCGGCCCTGGTCGCACATTGCCGTCAACTTCATCACGGGCCTGCCGGCCTCGGGAGGAAAGGACGTCATCCTCACCATCGTTGACCGCTTCTCCAAGGCAGTGCACCTGGTGGCCCTCGCCGGACTCCCGTCAGCCAAAGACACAGCCGAGCCGATATTGGAGCATGTAGTCCGATTGCATGGGTTCCCAAAGGACATCGTCTCGGACAGAGGCCCCAGTTCACCGCCCGGTTCTGGAGGGCTTTCTGCCGTCTGATCAATTCCTCCTGCAGTCTGTCTTCCGGTTACCACCCCCAGATGAATGGTCAGACAGAGCGAACCAACCAACAGCTGGAGCGTTACCTGAGATGTTTCGTGTCGGATCGTCAACGCTCCTGGGCCCGCTACCTCAAGTGGGCGGAGTTGTCTCACAACCTCCATGTGTCCTCCACCACCAACCTGAGCCCATTTGAGGTGTGCTATGGTTTCCAACCTCCGATGTTCGCCCATCAAGAACCGGAGGTTGATGTCCCATCGGCCCAACAGTTGGTTCACCGGTGCCGGCAGCTATGGCACCAAGCCAAGCTTGCCATTTGACGCACCAACACCAAGTATGTGACCCAGCACCGCCGTCGGCACCCTCCAGGACGGTTGTACCACGTAGGTGACAAGGTATGGCTATCTACCAAGAAAGCTCCACCTGCACACAGAGTCAAGGAAACTGTCACCGAGATTCATTGGACCATACCGCATCACTCTCAGGATCAACCCTGTCACCTACCGGCTCCAGCTGCCTGCGGCGCTCCGGATCCACCCCGTCTTCCACACCTCCCAGCTGAAACCATTCATCACCTCACCCATGGTTCCACCCACCCCCCCTGCTCCTCCCCCCCGTATCATTGACGGTGGTCCCGCTTACACCGTGCGACGGATCCTCGACTCGCGCCCTCGGGGCAGGGGCACCCAGTATCTGGTCGACTGCGAGGAGCGGTCCTGGGTTCCAGCTCGCTTCATCCTCGACCCCGGGCTCATTAGGGACTACCGTCACCGGGTATCCTCCACCCCTGGACCGTCCGGAGTTGGTCTTGGACAGGGGGGTACTGTCATGCGCACTCAGCCGCGGCCGGCAGTAGGACCCGGAAGTAAGAACCTGAAAGCATAAAAGGATACAAGATGGCGCCACACATCGCTCTGTCATTGAGTTTTGCCCATGCTGCCTCGGTATCGTTCGAGTTCATGTGAGTACTCACTTTCTTGGGTTCGCTTTCAGACTGAGTGTGTGTTTATAGGACGCGGGTTAGATTGTGTCTTTCCTTTGCTCATTTGTTTTGAGAGTCCTTATAGCAAATCGCGTGATTATCCGGCCCGCTCGTGTTCATCCGCGTTTGGGTTTACCATTCACGCTACAGAGCTAACTGCTAAAGCTACTTCTTTCTGGTCGTCATTGGGTTAGTTCATGACAATGGGCTAAGGCAGATTATTAATAATAATAGAGACCGGTAATTGATATTTGAAACCAATATGTATTTTATTAAAAATATATTTTTCCTGCAAAGTAATTTTTAAAACATTTTAATCTTAACCTTTAATTTTCAAGATTTGAATGACAATCTCCTACATAAAACTTTGTTCAAATGCACTTAAGCATGCCTTTAACAGGAGAATTATTGGAGTGTTTTTACTCAAACCTACCTTGCAACCTCCTGTTCTACTACCCACATACACTGGGCCCTCCCAATTAACATCTTTTGTTATGTAGATTTAGGTGATCACATCCAATCAAATGACTCCCAGCCAAAAACCACACTTTGAACTCGTTTCCGGAGTTGCAGAGTCTGGGATTTCAAATGCCCTGCATGGTTATAATGAAATAAGAATGATGTCTTCTGGCTGGAGGGTTGTGAGTGAGTGAGGGGAGTGACTGTGATAAACAGCCATTTCAATCACAAAAGCTGTTAACTGCTCAGGAGAGGGAGTGGAATAAGGGGGTACTAATTTTGTTTGGGACAAATTTCATAACTTTTAAAGAACTTGATAATGATATTTTAAATTAAAAAGTATAGGGAGCTCTCAGTTGCATTTCTTAAGTTAACTGCGTTTTGTAAAAAATTAGCGCGCAAATAAAAAAGTGAACACATTTCTACGGCTGCTTCAGTGAGCAAAACTGTTATACACTGTACATCTGTGGCAGACTTCAGGGTTACCAAAAAAGAAGCTTTGATTACTGCACACACAATGTGTCCCGCTCATGTGTGAAAATGATGCCTCATGCTCTCAGAACCACTCTTTCACAATCTGAGTCCTGGAATATGGATGCGACAGCAGGGAAGGAATAACCAGGTCATTCAGTACATTCAGGTTGTCAGCTGACTTTATTTTATTCACACACAACGTTGCGAAGCCTAGACTTGAGCAACTGAAGCAAACCCAGATTCATCATTGTCTCCAGAAACTTGTACAATGGCCACTATAAACGATTGGTGAATTGCTTTTTAAGCTAATGCGTCCATTGCTCTGGGATAGGCTCAATCTGGACTCAGACCACATAACCTTTTTTCATTACCCCAAAATCCAATCTTTATGGTTTCTACCAAAGTTGAAGCCTTTTTCTGGTGAGTATCACAAAAAAGTGTTTTTTTTATAGACACACAGCTGTTTAGTCCCAAACCCGAGATTTCTCATCATGTGCGTGTATAGAAATGGACTTTACTTTCATTGTTAAAAACATACCAACGATTTAAATTGTTGACATTTTGCCATGCAAGTTGTCCCAGTGTTCAAGTGATCTCCATTCATGATTTATTCCCCCCTGAACACAATTCTTCCACAAAGTTGTCAGTTCAGGACTAGGGTTGGGTACCGAAAACCAGTGCCAATACGGCACCTATATAACCGGTATGTACCAGACAGAAACAGAATGCGAATTTCTGTGCCTCATTTCGGTGCCTCATTTCGGTGCCACTTAAATGCCTGAACTGTCGATTGAAATATTTGTTCTCTGGGGCACAGTTGTAATAGGCATCAGATTCGTCAACATACATGACGCTAGTCAAATTTAAATACTGCATTCATGGGGTGTCAGAAATGAACGGAAAAATTTATTATTTTCTTAATTAGAAAAATCTTGAGAACTTCGGAAAGCTTTGATAATACAAATCCAAAACATTGTTGCAGTAATGTTACTGTCTATTTAATTTTTGTAGATTAAAAGTTTATTAGATTAGATAAAAAAATTAAAAGCCCAAATCATCAGGAAATGAGAGACCATCCGAGATGTGCGTGAATGCAGCAACTAACGTTACACTTGCTCTGACAGCAGCAGGTGGTCTACCGTTATCTTAGCTTCATAAATTAAACAACTTTCGCTAAAATGCCTACAACTAAATGGTCGAAAGTGTGGCTATATTTCACAAGAAAGGATTCCAACACCACGACGTGCAGCAAATATTTCTCAGCAGTTGCGTGTAAAGGGGGAAACACGTCAAATCTAATGAAACATTAGAGTAAATGGAATAAACTTAAAAGCAGAGGGATGCACCGTCTTTGACAGCTTGCAGACAAAAACTGGCACTATCGGTGTGGACGACCCCAGCCCCAGTCATACCAACCGTAGCAAAAAGGAGTCCACCGATTATGATGACGAGAGCAGCCTTTCCGCAGGTTAGTAGTAGGCTAATGTAATGTTACTAATTAGCACTGTAAACATGGATAGGCTTCTCTCCAGTGTGAATACGCTGGTGTGTTTGGAAATAATAAGCGGTGGTAAAGCTCTTCAAACACTGTGAACAGAAAAAGGGCTTCTCTCCTGTACGAGCAGCTTTGTTTCAGTCATAAAATCAGACAAAATGTCAAATCAGGAGAGGTGGAAAGTAACGAATTACATTTACTTGCGTTACTGCAATTGAGTAGCTTTTTTGCTTATTTCTACTTTTTAAAATCTGTAATTTTACTTTTACTTAATTACGTTTTGTTTGAAGTATTGTAATTCGCTACATTTTAAATCATATTCGCTACTGAGTAAAAAATAAATGAATGAAAATGCTAAAATAATAAAAATATTATACTTTGTATAAATGCGCGTGTGTATCATGTCCTGGTCGCGCGCCGCTCCAGACTCCACTCCAGATTTTCTGACTGTCCCCACATCGGCATGGTCGCTTCCGCCCTGAGAGTGACGTCATCGATTAACGCGACCATATATAAACCTATGGAGCGATATCGCGGACAATATTCAAATGCAATTGCAAATTGCATTTGCAATTGCGTTTCCCATATGTGGACGCACAAAGTGTGCCATAATTCCAATGCAATTGCAAACTTTGCATTACCGTTTGCTGATTCACCTTTGCGAGCGCACACTGACTGCCAAATTTCAAATGAAAAAACAAAGTCCATTTGCATTTGTATTTCCCAGGTCTTACACGTCATGAACCTGTCATATTTAAATAGCAAAATCAATCACCACGTTTGCTTTTTCACTTTCTCTGCGCTGCGCGTCAAGCCGGCCAAAATTCAAACGCAATCGCTAATCCATTTGCAATTGCAGTTCCAACACGTTACACAGAAACCTGTCAATCAGCGTCAGGGGCGGGTCTATACTGTGGGGCGGGATTGTAAGGGGAGTGACGTCACTCGCACTCGCCGACCAAGAGGGGGATATTTGAGCAATGGAGGTGAACCGAGATTATCTCATTTGTTTATCAAGAAATAAACACACAAAAATGACAAATCGCATATTTTCTTGCTCCAGAGTGGACAGAGAACTTTTTACAAGAAAAAATATTTTTAGATCTTCTCCTGTTACAGCCTGCTGGAGCTAAATCTTTCAGAAACGCTGCGTACCGGTGTTATGCGCTAAAAAGCCTCCCTGCAACGGATTGCCCCCCCCCCCTCCCCAACATAACCTCTATCAAATATTATATTACAACATAAATTAATAGGTTTATGATTTACAAATTGCACCAAACGAATTTGATTATAAAATAATCTATATAAAAAAAAAACACATGTAGTATAGGGGGAAAATGTATTAATTATATATTATTTTCATATACAACCCCTGGCAAAAATTCTGGAATCACCCCTCTCAGAAGATGTTCATTCAAATGTTTAATTGTGTAGAAAAAAAACAAGCACATACATGCCACAAAACTATTTTCACTCAACAATCCAAACTTCTGGCTGTATAAAACACTTAAAAAAAAAAACAAAGAAAGATAACTATAGTCAACGACAACTGTTTTAACAACTCAAACAGAGGAAAAAAATATGGAATCACCAAATAAAAACACTACTTGTACTTTGTTGCACCACCTCTGGCTTTTATAACAGCTTGAATTATCTGAGGCATGGATTTAACTAATGTCAAACTGTATACTTCATCCGTCTGTCTCCAGCTTTGTCTTATTGCAGTTGCCAGATCAGCTTTGCAGGTTGGAGCCGTGTCGTGGACCATTTTCTTTAATTTCCACCACAGATTTTCAATTGGATTAAGGTCCGGACTATTTGCAGGCCATGCCATTGACATTATATGTATTTCCTGTAGGAATGTTTTCACAGATTTTGCCCTATGGCACGATGCATTATCATCCTGAAAAATGATGCTACCATCACCAAACATCCTTTCAATTGATGGAATAAGAAAAGTGTCCAAAATCTCAACATAAACTTGCATTTATAGAAGATGTAATGACTGTCTCCCATACCTTTACCTGACATACAACCCCATATCAATAATGATTGTGGAAATTTGCATGTTTTCTTCAGGCAGTTGTCTTTATAAATTTCATTGGAACGGCACCAAACAAATGTTCCAGCATCATCACCCTGCGCAATGCAGATTCGTGATTCATCACTGAATCTAACTCTCATCCAGTCATCCGCAGTCCAAGATTGTCTTTCTTTAGCCCACTGAACCCTTGTTTTTTTTCTGTTTAGATGTTAATGATGGTTTTCTTTTGGCTTTTCTGTATGTAAATCCCATTTCTTTTAGGCGATTTCTTACTGTCCGTTCACAGACATTGACTCCACTTTCTGCCCATTTGTTCCTCATTTGTTTTGTTGTGCATTTTCTGTTTTCAAGTCATATTGCTTTAAGTTTTCTGTCTTGGCGCTTTGATGTCTTTCTTGGTCTACCAGTACGCTTCCCTTTTACAACCTTTCCATTTGATTTGTACTTGGTCCAGATTTTAGACACAGCTGACTGGGAACAACCAACATCTTTTGCAACATTCCATGAAGATTTACCTTCTTCAAGAAGTTTGATAATTATCTCCTTTGTTTCAACTGACATCTCTCGTGTTGGAGCTATGAGTTATGTCAATCATCTTGGTTCAACACATTCCTAATGTGTGCAAGCACTCTTTTTTAACTGTAGACTAATTAGCAGTTGTAGAAATGCAAAGTGCATGGTGATTCCATATTTATTTCCTCTGTTTGAGTTGTTAAAACAGTTGTCGTTGACTATAGTTATCTTTCTTTGTTTTTTTTTTAAGTGTTTTATACAGCCAGAAGTTTGGATTGTTGAGTGAAAATAGTTTTGTGGCATGTATGTGCTTGTTTTTTTTTCTACACAATTAAACATTTGAATGAACATCTTCTGAGAGGGGTGATTCCAGAATTTTTGCCAGGGGTTGTACATGTATATTTTTATATTTCTTACTTATAATAAAAATCGCTTCGTGATAATACTCGTATATTATATTTGATAATAATAATATGAATATTTGATTGTGATGTCCTCATATATTTGACAGAGATTTTGTGGGGGTGCAATCAGTGGCAGGGAGGCATTTTAGCGCATAACACTGGTACGCAGCGTTTCTGAAAGATTTAGCTCCAGCAGGCTGTAACAGGAGAAGATCTAAAAATATTTTTTCTTGTAAAAAGTTCTCTGTCCACTCCGGAGCAAGAAAATATGCGATTTGTCATTTTTGTGGGTTTATTTCTTGATAAACAAATGAGATAATCTCGGTTCACCTCCAATGCTCAAATTTCCCCCTCTTGGTCGGCGAGTGCGAGTGACGTCACTCCCCTTACAATCCCGCCCCACAGTATAGACCCGCCCCTGACGCTGATTGACAGGTTTCTGTGTAACGTGTTGGAAATGCAATTGCAAATGGATTAGCGATTGCGTTTGAATTTTGGCCGGCTTGACGCGCGGCGCAGAGAAAGTGAAAAAGCAAACGTGGTGATTGATTTTGCTATTTAAATATGACAGGTTCATGACGTGTAAGACCTGGGAAATACAAATGCAAATGGACTTTGTTTTTTCATTTGAAATTTGGCAGTCAGTGTGCGCTCGCAAAGGCCAAACAGCAAACGGTAATGCAAAGTTTGCAATTGCATTTGAATTATGGCACACTTTGTGCGTCCACATATGGGAAACGCAATTGCATTTGAATATTGTCCGCGATATCGCTCCATATAAACCGAAGAGAGACGCAGGAAAGAGATTGTGATTTTGGCGTTTTGATATTCCGGTTTTGACTTTTTGCCTCCCATTGACTTTTATTATTGCTTTGTCCCTTTGGTTTGGTTGGTCTTTGTATATATTTGTAGATAATTTCACTGTATGTTTGTGCACTAACTAACTAGTAGTAGGGCGTGGCTGCCATTTATTTTGGGAAGAGGGAATTTATTCACTGTTTTTGGTTTAGGGAGTCCGGTAAGGTACCTGTATTTTTGTTTGTGTTTTATTTTTGCAGGTAATCTAGCTACTAAATATAAATACCATTTTGTTTATTATTTTGGCCTGGGTCCACCCTGAATCTGATCCTCCTCCTCCTGTGTGTGTGTGTGTGTGTGTGTGTGCGCGCGCGCGCGCGCGTGTATTTATTTATTTATTTATTTTGTATATACAAACTTCATTATTTCATCAGTTAATGATTGGATCTAGTTCTTTCTGCCATATACCACCATTTCCATACATTTTAAAATAGAACCTTGAACCATTCTTTTGCTGTATGGCCCTAGACAGGGACGTAACACCATACTTAAGTGACCACTTTGATTTTCAAGCACAAGAATGACAACAGCTTTATTATGCAAAGGTGTTCCTTCTGTTAAAAACAAGTAGTTTGAGATTTATATCTGCTCATCTTTTTTGAACTACGCTAGAATGCCTCATCCCACCCCCACTGTTAAAAAAATGTAAAAAAAAAAAAAAAAAAGTAACTTTGTAAATTTTACTCTGGGTAAATTTTTTATAAGCTACTTTTTACTTTTACTTGAGTAGATTTAATGGTAACTTTACTTGTACTTAAGTAAAATTTTACTGAAGTAACAGTACTTGTACTTGAGTACAAGATTTTATTACTCTTTCCACCTCTGCAAATCAGTACCCCAGAAAATCGACAGAGCATGAATATATACTTGCTGAATAAACACTGCATATTTTTAAAGTGAAAGCGTGCTCTCGATGTGAGCAGCTTTATTTTATCATTCCAGCCATTCGTGGTAAAATACTTATTAAACGCTGGACACAAACAACAAAAAAGCATGAAAAACATTATTATTCTGATTATTATTATCATGATTTTTTGCCATTTGTGTCCAGCGTTGAATGATCATTTGAAACTCAAGCGATTCGTTTAGATTCTGCCACGATTCATGCGTACGTATAAGAATATTTAATTTAAAATATTGTAAATTTTTTTCGTTGCTTCATTCAAGCCGTTCCTGTTCTGTTGAACATGGGCACGCATCAGCACATCATTTCCCCTGAACAACACAACATTAGCATTTACTTGGATCTGAGCAGAGGCGTTTACATAAATCTTGCATGTGAATGGAGCGCTGGTGCGGGGACAGGGCTCCAACACATGTGGAGACGAGAATCTGACATACGTCTGTATTTTATTTTTAACGTTAATTTAATATCAAATTTATTTGGCAGTAAACTTTTTGAAAGGAAAATCATCTACTGTTTATGTACATAACTGGGTTGCTACAATATATGTTACATTTACAAAAAAACTTGCAAAGAAAAAGAGTATTAAGTGTAAGCGTTTCTTATTTGCATTGGATTTAAGCAAACACATTGAGCCTTTAAAATTGTATTGTGTAACATCAGTGTAGCCAGAAAACTCTGGGTGTGCATCAGAAAAAGTGGTATGCAAAAACTATATAAGCTACAAAACATTTATAAGGCTCTACATTGATTTAAGTGCACTCACAAGGACGACAATCGTTATGAATTTGTAAAATAATGAAAGCAAACTGGGTGTGTCTTTCATTTCGGTGAACTTGAGCACGTCAGAAAACTCCGTGTATACTTGTCTCACAGATGAGAAAAAAAACAGTTATAGAAAGCGAAATGTCTCTTTACATAAATTAATGGAAAACAAATGTCAGATTATGTAATTCGTATGAAACGTGAATATAGGTGCATCCACTGCTGCTGAGATGACATGATTACCTTCATCACTACAGCCAAAAAAAACAAAACAAAGAAATCACTAATTTAATCAATGAAGTATTAAAATGAGACGAAGGGGCGCGCACCGATGTGTCATGAATCGGAGTATATACTGTAGATGTGAACTGCTGAGGCGTCAATAGGAGTCCTGGGGAAACCTGGTGTGACCTGATCCAGGTGTCAATAGGTCTTATTAATTTTTGTGTATCACAAAAGAAGCCCTGTTTGTGTGAGGAATCTGAGTGTGTCAGTGTCACGGAACGCCAGTAGAGGGCGCCATGCGCAAGGACGCCATTTTGTGTTACCTTTTGTTTTCTGTTGAACTCCATTTCCCAATGTGCACCTCGGTCAGGTGATTGGAACGATCACCTGATTCGAGGTAGCTAATTTAGTTCCCTATAAATAGTCTTGTCTTTAGTTTCCCCTTGTCTTGCATTTGTTGAGTTTCCTTTGTTATTGCTGATTGACCTTTTTGTGAATGCTCCTTGTACCGCTATTTTCTGTGACTCCGGGTTTGTGTTTCTTCTGTTTTGCTTAATCCTTATGTTATCTCCTTGCTTGTTTAGTTTAGCCTTTGTTATGTTTAGTTATTTATAGTTCTCTCCTAGCCAGGGGGCTGTTCCATAAACCAAGATTAGAGTATAAGCCAGGCTTATTTCGGTTAGTCAGGCTTATTTTTGGTAGATTCGGTTTCATAAATCAAACTTTAAAAAGTTCAAACTCAGTTACCCCGGCAACTTATGCTGGCAAATTAACCTGGTCCGGGGCAGGCTAACTGTCTCGCTTATTTAAGCGGTGTCTCAAAGAATCTCCGACGTGTGGGAATATATTCCCTAAATATCGTTCCGTCAGTTTAATTTCCGCGCTCTCACTAATCATGTTGTGTAATAAAAAATTATTAAGCCTATAAAAATCATGTTTCAGCATTCGAATTATCCCCAAAATAATTTTAATAAAATCGTAAGCATATTAAAAAAGGTCAAACATGAAATGCAATGACTGAAAACAGAAAATCAGAAATTAATAAATTCATATGAACAGTTACACAAAAAAGCCTTATTACATTTACCAAAATAATAATAATAATAAAAAAAAAAAAAAAAACGAGATGTCAGCTTAATTGCCTAATGAAGGTCAGGCCTATTTAAGCAGTACTGAGTGAGACCAACACCTGCATGGAGATTCAGAACGAAAGAGAAACAGAGAAGCCCCAGTACGTAATTATGGCCTGTCCATTTATTGAAGACCCTGTGGATGAGGGTGCAGGGATATTAGAAAGAGCTTTCAGACCACCAGCCCCAAGGGTCTTTAGGGACAGAGTAAACCCTCTTGCCTTCCCAGATGACTATCTGTGGAAGAGATACCGGTTCAGCAGACCCAGCATAGTCTACAGTACCTACATGAGCTGTTGGAACCACGGCGAAGGCAATGCCTGACCACAGTGCAATCTGTCTTTATTGCACTGCGTTTCTTCGCCAGTGGGACATTCCTCTACAGTGTTGGTGATGCTGAGCATTTAAAGCAACCATATGCTGTGAAATAAGGATGGTCTACCTTTCTCTGAGGCGATATTTAAATATTTATATCACCTTTCCTGGCCATCTACCAACACAGAGGATCAAGGAGAACTTTTATGCAATAGCAAGTACAGTGGTGTGAAAAACTATTTGCCCCCCTCCTGATTTCTTATTCTTTTGCATGTTTGTCACACAAAATGTTTCTGATCATCAAACACATTTAACTATTAGTCAAAGATAACACAAGTAAACACAAAATGCAGTTTTTAAATGAGGGGTTTTATTATTTAGGGAGAAAAAAAAATCCAAACCTACATGGCCCTGTGTGAAAAAGTAATTGACCCCTGAACCTAATAACTGGTTGGGCCACCCTTAGCAGCAATAACTGCAATCAAGCGTTTGCGATAACTTGCAACGAGTCTTTTACAGCGCTCCGGAGGAATTTTGGCCCACTCCTCTTTGCAGAATTGTTGTAATTCAGATTTATTTGAGGGTTTTCTAGCATGAACCGCCTTTTTAAGGTCATGCCACAACATCTCAATAGGATTCAGGTCAGGACTTTGACTAGGCCACTCCAAAGTCTTCATTTTGTTTTTCTTCAGCCATTCAGAGGTGGATTTGCTGGTGTGTTTTGGGTCATTGTCCTGCTGCAGCACCCAAGATCGCTTCAGCTTGAGTTGACGAACAGATGGCCGGACATTCTCCTTCAGGATTTTTTGGTAGACAGTAGAATTCATGGTTCCATCTATCACAGCAAGCCTTCCAGGTCCTGAATCAGCAAAACAACCCCAGACCATCACACTACCACCACCATATTTTACTGTTGGTATGATGTTCTTTTTCTGAAATGCTGTGTTACTTTTACGCCAGATGTAACGGGACACGCACCTTCCAAAAAGTTAAACTTTTGTCTCGTCGGTCCACTAGGTATTTTCCCAAAAGTCTTGGCAATCATTGAGATGTTTTTTTTAGCAAAATTGAGACGAGCCTTAATGTTCTTTTTACTTAAAAGTGGTTTGCGCCTTGGAAATCTGCATGCAGGCCATTTTTGCCCAGTCTCTTTCTTATGGTGGAGTCGTGAACACTGACCTTAATTGAGGCAAGTGAGGCCTGCAGTTCTTTATACGTTGTCCTGGGGTCTTTTGTGGCCTCTCGGATGAGTTGTCTCTGCGCTCTTGGGGTAATTTTGGTCGGCCGGCCACTCCTGGGAAGGTTCACCACTGTTCCATGTTTTTGCCATTTGTGGATAATGGCTCTCACTGTGGTTCGCTGGAGTCCCAAAGCTTTAGAAATGGCTTTATAACCTTTACCAGACTGATAGATCTCAATTACTTTTGTTCTCATTTGTTCCTGAATTTCTTTGGATCTTGGCATGATGTCTAGCTTTTGAGGTGCTTTTGGTCTACTTCTCTCTGTCAGGTAGCTCCTATTTAAGTGATTTCTTGATTGAAACAGGTGTGGCAGTAATCAGGCCTGGGGGTGACTACAGAAATTGAACTCAGGTGTGATAAACCACAGTTAAGTTATTTTTTAACAAGGGGGGCAATCACTTTTTCACACAGGGCCATGTAGATTTGGAGTTTTTTTTCTCCCTTAATAACGTAAACCTTCATTTAAAAACTGCATTTTGTGTTCAATTATGTTATCTTTGACTAATAGTTAACTGTTTTTGATGAGCAGAAACATTTAAGTGTGACAAACATGCAAAAGAATAAGAAATCAGGAAGGGGGCAAATAGTTTTTCACACCACTGTATGTGACAGTTAAAGTAGACTTAAAAATTGATATGCCTGTATTAAGCTATATTTGTTCCTTGGGTTTTCCCAATGTCTTGGGTGCTGTGGACGGCACCCACATCAAAATACAGACCCCAGCTGGACCAACTGAGGCAGACTATGTGAACAGGAAATCTTTCCATAGCCTCGATGTACAGGTATGTAGATTGGCAATAACTCCATACATTGCCAGTGATTTACAGTAGCTCTGAATTTGACATTGTTCATCAATTCATACAGTGGTGTGAAAAACTATTTGCCCCCTTCCTGATTTCTTATTCTTTTGCATGTTTGTCACACTTAAATGTTTCTGCTCATCAAAAACCATTAACTATTAGTCAAAGATAACATAATTGAACACAAAATGCAGTTTTTAAATGAAGGTTTACGTTATTAAGGGAGAAAAAAAACTCCAAATCTACATGGCCCTGTGTGAAAAAGTGATTGCCCCCCTTGTTAAAAAATAACTTAACTGTGGTTTATCACACCTGAGTTCAATTTCTGTAGTCACCCCAGGCCTGATTACTGCCACACCTGTTTCAATCAAGAATTCATTTTAATAGGAGCTACCTGACACAGAGAAGTAGACCAAAAGCACCTCAAAAGCTAGACATCATGCCAAGATCCAAAGAAATTCAGAAACAAATGAGAACAAAAGTAATTGAGATCTATCAGTCTGGTAAAGGTTATAAAGCCATTTCTAAAGCTTTGGGACTCCAGCGAACCACAGTGAGAGCCATTATCCACAAATGGCAAAAACATGGAACAGTGGTGAACCTTCCCAGGAGTGGCCGGCCGACCAAAATTACCCCAAGAGCGCAGAGACAACTCATCTGAGAGGCCACAAAAGACCCCAGGACAACATCTAAAGAACTGCAGGCCTCACTTGCCTCAATTAAGGTCAGTGTTCACGACTCCACCATAAGAAAGAGACTGGGCAAAAACGGCCTGCATGGCAGATTTCCAAGGCGAAACCACTTTTAAGCAAAAAGAACATTAAGGTTCGTCTCAATTTTGCTAAAAAACATCTTAATGATTGCCAAGACTTTTGGGAAAATACCTTGTGGACCGACGAGACAAAAGTTTAACTTTTTGGAAGGTGCGTGTCCCGTTACATCTGGCGTAAGAGTAACACAGCATTTCAGAAAAAGAACATCATACCAACAGTAAAATATGGTGGTGGTAGTGTGATGGTCTGGGGTTGTGTTGCTGCTTCAGGACCTGGAAGGCTTGCTGTGATAGATGGAACCATGAATTCTACTGTCTACCAAAAAATCCTGAAGGAGAATGTCCGGCCATCTGTTCGTCAACTCAAGCTGAAGCGATCTTGGGTGCTGCAGCAGGACAATGACCCAAAACACACCAGCAAATCCACCTCTGAATGGCTGAAGAAAAACAAAATGAAGACTTTGGAGTGGCCTAGTCAAAGTCCTGACCTGAATCCTATTGAGATGTTGTGGCATGACCTTAAAAAGGCGGTTCATGCTAGAAAACCCTCAAATAAAGCTGAATTACAACAATTCTGCAAAGAGGAGTGGGCCAAAATTCCTCCAGAGCGCTGTAAAAGACTCGTTGCAGGTTATCTCAAACGCTTGATTGCAGTTATTGTTGCTAAGGGTGGCCCAACCTTATTAGGTTCAGGGGGCAATTACTTTTTCACACAGGGCCATGTTGGTTTGGATTTTTTTTCTCCCTAAATAATAAAACCCCTCATTTAAAAACTGCATTTTGAGTTTACTTGTGTTATCTTTGACTAATAGTTAAATGTGTTTGATGATCAGAAACATTTTGTGTGACAAACATGCAAAAGAATAAGAAATCAGGAGGGTGGCAAATATTTTTTCACACCACTGTATATTGAGCAATCTTAAATTAATGCTCTGCCAGACAAAATATGCTATATCACTAAATCCACTCTCTGTGTTCAGATGATCTGTGACAGCAACTGCCTAATTACTAATGTTGAGGCAAAATGGACAGACTGTCCATTACTCCAGGATCTTTCGAGCATCCTCACTAGCACAGAGAAGAAGGCAAGAGAACATTTCAAGCAAGGGTTTTTACTTCACAAGCATTTTTCATGGAAACTAGTGATCATAATTTTAAAGGATAAATAGTTGTAACAGTCAGTAGGCACACATAACTTTATAAGTCTTATATATATAATATATATATACACAGTCTTGAACTGGAGTGTCACAGCATATGTAATTGATACCTTCTTTTGCAGGGGAGTTTAATGGAGTCCTGCTTGGGGACAGGGGTTATGCCTGCATGCTCAAAATGGACACCATTTCCGTTATTCACATTGTCCAGAACAGATGGCATTTCAGAACAAGAGATGGTCTAATTAGTAACTTTTTTAAAACATTAACATATCATCTTTTCATGTAAAATACACTTTCCCAATAAATAAAAAAAAATAATAATTTGAACAAGTTGGAATACTTTATTAAAGGTGCAAAAATATGTCCGTGTATTAAATCACCATGAGCAGCGTTTGCTCAGCAGCGGAGAAAAAAACTGCCCGTGTTTTACCTGTCTGGCTCATTTCGGATCTATGTTTCGTTCATCCATTCATATGGGCTTTTAAAATATCGCGGGCGCGCACACAAAGTGAGACTATGCAAGCCTGCCTTGAATAAGCCTCGATTAATTACAGCTGAGCTCCGTTTGTGGAACCACATGAGGCTTAATTTGGAGATGCCGCTAATTTGAGTCTCACTTTTGCGCGGAAGTCTGGCTTTATTTAGCTACTTTCATGGAACAGCCCCCAGGTGAGCTCCTGTGTTTAGCTCATTATGTTTATCCCTTAGCCTGTGTAATCCCCTAGACCATGTTATCTCCTAGTTTGTGTAATCTCCTAGTTCCCAAGTTACAGTTCCTTCGTGTGTCTGTTTATGTTCTGGGTTTATCATTAAAGACTCTTTCCTTAAGCATTTACCTCTGCCACTATGCCTCTTCGTCCGTTCTTACCCCGATCCTGTACCCAAGACTTTCATGAACTCAGTTCTGTGTTCAAAACAATCTGAGGTTTGTTTATTTTCCATTTTCACTATTTGTTGTCTATAGTGTGAAAATGTCATCTATAGTGTCCACTCTGACATACAGCTGAAACCAGATATTTACATACGCAAATCAGAGTAAACTTTTTCTGTTTAAGATCAATAAATAAATATATATATATATATATATATATATATATATATATATATATTTGCATTTGTTAAGTGTCAGAATTGAGCGAGGGAGAATTTTATGGGATTTTAAAAAATAATTTTTATCAATAAAACATTTTCATACACTTCCTTTGTATTTGGTAGCATTGTCCCCTGAAACTGTTTCTTGAAGTTAGTAAGTTAGTTAGTTTCTTGAAGTTAGTTCTACAATAGTTTGCTACAATTTTTTACCCACTCCTCTTGACAGAGCAGGTGTATCTGTGTTGGGTTTGTTGGCCTTCTTGCTCACATTCGCATTTTCATTGCCACCCAGAAATTTTCTATGGGATTAGAATCAGGGCTTTGTGAAGGCCACTTCAATACCTTGACTTTGTGGTCCTTAAACCACTTTGTAACCAATATGGAGGTATGCTTGGGGTCATTGTTCATTTGTGCCCAAACTTTAACTTCCTGACTGATGTCTTCAGATGTTGCTTCTATATATCCACATAATTTTCTTTTCTCATGGTGCCATCTACTTTGTGAAGTGCACCAGTCCCTTCTGCAGCAAAGCAGCCCCACAACATTATATTACCACCCCAATACTTCACAGTTATGTTGGTGTTCTGAGGCTTCAAATCTTCGCCATTTTTCTCCAAATATTCATTCATTCATTCATCTTCTATACCGCTTTATCCTGTGATCAGGGTCGCGGGGGGCCTAGGGGGCCTATCCCAGGAGACTTCGGGCACTAGGCGGGGTACACCCTGGACAGTGTGCCAATCCATCGCAGGGCACACACATATACACACTCTCACACATCCATTCACACACTACGGGCAATTTAGGAACGCCAATTAGCTTAACCTGCATATCTTTGGACTGTGGGAGGAAACCGGAGTACCCGGAGGAAACGCACCAAGCACGGGGAGAACATGCAAACTCCATGCACACAGAGACGGGAATCGAGCCTGGCCAGGGAATCGAACCCAGACCCTGGAGGTGCAAGGCGACAGTGCTAACCACTACACCACCGTGCCGCCCCTTCTCCAAATATATCGTTTAATATTAAGGCCGAATAATTTTTGTTTCGACAGACCACAGGACATGTCTCCAGGAATTAAGATTTTTGTTTCCATGTGCAATTGCAAGCTGTAGTCTTGCTTTTTTATGGTGATTTTGAAGTAATGGCTTTCACCTTCCAGAGTAACTTTTAGCCCATGGTGGTACAGGACTCGTTTTACTTTGGATAACGACAGTCTTACCACTTTCAGCCAGCATCTTCACGAGGTCTTTTGATGATGTCCTTAGGTTGATTCACAAATTTCCAAAACCTTTCCCTCTGGGATTGAGAATCCATCTTCTAACTGAGCGGTATGATGCTTGTACATTCCCATGTTTTTTATACTTGACTATAATTGTCTGAACGGATGACCTTGCATTTGGAAATTGCACTTAAGGATAAGCCACACTTGAGGAGCGACACAATTCTTTTCCTGATGTTTTGGTTGATTTCTCTTGATTTTCCCATGATGTCAAAGAAAGAGGCTGTGTGTTTTGGGGGTGCCTTTATATGCATTCAGAGGTGTGCCACCAATTAACTCAAATGGAATCAATTAACCTAATTAATCAGAAGCTTCTTAAGCTCAGATGGAATCATCGTTTTCTTTTTGTTTAAAGACACAAACTTAGTGTATGCATGCTTCTGACTTTGATGAAAGTGGTAAAAGAAACACAAAACTTCCCTGTCGCTCGATTCTGAATGAAACATTTACACAAATGTAAGACATTATTTTTATTTATTCTTTTAGATTCCCTGATTAATCTTCTATACTGCAAGTCTATTTTTCCAGCTATTTCTATATTTAAAGTTTCATATCTTTAAATGCAAGATTTTTTTAAACAGTAACAAACAGATACAAATAGAGATACTGTATAACAGTTAATTCACTAATAAAATTGTCAGCTATTGTCTGTCAATTGTCTGTCTAAACAACATTTAACCAATGTTTTTCTCTTTAACTCCGTAATGTACTGAGTGCACAGAGTGTGCTGGTGACTTCGCAGGATTTTCCGAACGGTGGAGTTTTGTCGAAGGAAGTTCCCTTCACCGACATTCACTGCAAACGGAGCAAGGAGTAGGGAGCACCCTGTGAAGTACATTGGAAGTACGTCTGTCTGTGCGAGGGGGTGCGTCTGTTGGGGAGAGGGTGAATGTGTGGGAGAGGGTGAATCTGTGTGAGAGAGGGTGCATCTGAGGGAGAGAGTCCGTCGTGGGATATTTTTGCCCATTCATCTTTAGCGATGAGCTCCAACTCTTTCAGGTTGGAGGGTCTCCTTGCCATCACCCTGATCTTTAGCCCCCTCCACAGATTCTTAACTGGATTTAAGTCAGGACTCTGGCTGGGCATCTGGAAAACGTTAATGTTTTTGTCTGCTAATCATTTTGATGAATTGCTCCTCTTTCATGGTTTACTATGATTATGTTCCCTGGCCCACCGGCTGAAAAAAACCCCAGATTCCCACCACCATGTTTGACAGTGGGGATCGTGTTCTTGGCTACATCATTGTGGCCAAACAATAAAATTTTTGTTTTATTTGACCATAAAACACAAGACCAGAAGTCTTCTTCTTTGTCTAGATGAGCATTTGCAAAGGCCAAGCGGGTTGTTGTCTGCCTTCTGTCCTCCTTGGTCTGCGTCTGTGGAACCCAACGGTGTGAAGTGTCCGTTGGATTGTCTGCCTTGAGATGTTGCCACCAGCAGAACCAAGATTCATCAGGATGGTTTTGGTGGTGATGCTTGAATTCTTTTTTTTTTTTTTTTTCATACCTCTCTCAATAGCCTCCTGATCAGCACAGGTGTCATGTTTGGCTTCCGACCATGTCCTCTGAGATTTTTCACAGTGCAGAACTATTCAATTTAGTATTTTTAATAATACTTTACACTGTATTATTAAATATGGCCGTTTCCTGACTTGTGAGCAGCCACAATGTGCAGCCGCAGTTCCTCAGTGAGCTCCTTTGTCTTAGACATGACTGTCCACAAACCAACAGCAGAGAGCTTATGTATTTCACCTGTTGAGGTGATTAAAACAGTTGTTCCCAGGAAATCAAGGTAATTAGGATGCTTTAGAACAGCATGGTCTATTTGGAATGGTATAGAACTTTGGATTTTCCCATAGAATGTGATAGTTTGCAAAGGGTATGAATAATTTTGGACATGCCACTTTTTGTTCAAATGTAAATAAAAGCTGAGAAATATATATATTTTTCCACAACGATGCCTCTTGTACATTGTCTTATCTTTTGGGAGAAGCCAGTGTAATTTCCGGTCAAAGTGCCGGTGTTGTGTCGAAGTTGGTTTATTGTGTTTTATTTTATTTTTTATTTTTTTTCTTACTGATGTACACTACCCATGATTTATTTATGCTATTTTATCAAAATATTTTATATTATTTTTTATATATTTAATTACTTTTTTTAATTGACCACTACCAGTGCTGATTCCTTACATATGCAGTTTGGGTTTATTTGGATAGCTATGACCTAGTGAGTAGCATAAAATGCTAATTATTTCGCATTATTATTATTACTATTAACTGCTATTATAATTAGTTATACTGTTTCTTTATTATCATTTATTAAAATTTTATGTTAAAGTATATTTTTGTTCATATCGTTAGGAACAGGAGGATGTGTGGTTAAATTACCTTTTTAATAGTATTTTCAGAGTGGAACCAATGTTCTCCAGTCAAGGGGGGTCGGGGGGGGGGGCAGTTGTGTGCGACACCATATACTTGCCATGTGAGAGTTGTTGTTTTTGTGATGTAATATTTTGGGCTACATTGAGGTGAAAAAGACGAACAGTGCCTGCTGCAGAAGGACCTGTGAGCAAGCTTTTTAAGATTTCATCGCATTCTAGCATCAAGATAAGACTTTGCATACACTGGTAACCTCATCAAGTGGGATAAAGTGGTAGAGTAAAGCCAACAAGAAGTAAACGTTTAAAACAAGTTAAATGTTAAGAGGTGGTAATATGACTCTATAAATCCTAAAGAGTAAAGTGTTAGTGTTGTGTGTATGTTTTTGCTTTGTCTCACTGTTGATCACATCATAGTCTCAAGTGTCAAATAAGTGTCCTCTTATCCACTACAAGTGAAATAAGTTAGTTTGTACTGTGATATACACTTTTGAGACCAATTAGATAATTTAACACATTGCTGGTTCAAACTGACCCTAATTAGTAACTGTAATTAATAAGTTAAAGTAAGTAAGCTATTTTGGGGTTAAGTAAATTAACAGTGAAATATTTAAGCTAAGATAGAGCAATACTAAAATGGCTGAGCTTCAAGGTTGCTTTGCAATCACTTATGGCAGATGGAAGACTTTTGCAAAGCAGGTTAAGAAGGCATTAGATCAATCGTCTTCTGTTGGTGTCGTACTAGATCTCAGGACTAAAATCTGTTGTGCTTGAACAGATGTCAAGCAAGCTTATAATGACGTAAGACAGCATAGTGCCCCTGATGGCAAGACATGCCGCCGAGCAGACACCTGTGATGCTCTTACGAGTATACATGGAATCGTCTTGAAGAGGAGGGGGAGGTTTCTTATAAGGAACAAGCTTATGGGATGGAGACTGGCTCAGTATTTTCATCTGCAGCTTCTCAGAGGCCTAAGTCAAGTTTCAAGGTCTGTAAGTAACTTAAGTACAAGTTCAAGACGTTCAAGTCTGTCCGCTGCAAATAAACAAGAAGCAGCCGCAGAGTTAGCAGCAACCCAAGCTACTTTGAAGATCTTACAAGAAATTGAATTTGAGAAACAAAAGCTAGGAGATCTTGAAGTTGAAAACAGACAGAGGCTTGCACTACAAGAATCAGAAAATGCTGCAAGAAAATGGGTTTTAGAAGAAGCGCACTCAGAGCGCTTAGAGATTAAGAGAATGAATGCGGCAAAAGCACGACAGCAAGTTTACGAAAAGCAAGAGAGCTCAGACGAAGAGATCAGCCTGTTATACTACAGATGTCGCCATTAAAAACGCACGTTTCGAGAAAAGGGACCTCGCGACTTGCCGCGGCTGCACGCTGCACAAGCTGTGAAAATGCCCTTCATTTCCTGTAGGGGGTAGTCGTGTTTCAGTCTGAAGTATTGTGTGTCTACTGAAGCCGAAAAAATTCTTATTAAACCGCGCATGCGTGTTTGGAGACGCTGTACCCGCGCGTGCTGTGGATCAGTCGGTTGGGAATCATCACTACTAGGTACTACACGGCATGGCTGGTGCTCGAGGTAAGTTTATGTAGGGAATATTTGATTTTTTGTATGTTTCATGATATTCTGTGTGCGTGAGAACAGAATGTTGCTTCTTTCTCTTACCTCGACACAAGCTGCACTTTCAATAAACACATCCTATAGTAGTTTATGTTAAAGGTCGTAAAACTGTTGAACGCTCGTAAATGCAGAGCTACTCCCAATTTTATGTTCTTCTTTACCTTATCTTTTCTAAACATTCCTGACCAGATGCAAACACTCCTGCACCCACCTTTTCTTTGGTTCTTTATGTGTGCGTATATATACTCCTGTCTTTCACAATAAACTTGGAACGTCTCACTAAGCACGGACTTGTCCGGGATACCTCTAATCAGGTGAGTGCTGCTTTTTTATTTTTCTCTATAAGGTTAGAGCAAGCACGCTCCCTGGTTTTTGGTATCTGGACCATATATAGTACGGGGGAGGATTGTCTTGTGGCTTTTACGTCAGTATAGTGCACGCTCACTTCTGAAAAGTTCCTTGAACTGAAGCATAGTGTGGAAGCTGTATTCTGTTGCCCGCTCTTTGTTGTTGTCTTTGTTGAGCTCATTTTGTTGTCTTTTGTTGTTGTATTGTGTGTTGTTTGTTGAAGATATTGGTTCTTTCTGTCGCGGGTTAATTCACATTTATAAAATGGGTAATAAGAACACAACTACTTATCCAAAGCCGGACCCAGAAGAGGTTCCGCGCGACTGGATGAATAGGTGTGGACTCACTTACTTTACCACACCTTGGCTTGATAATTTATGAGGATGGACTGAATCACAATTTCAATTTTTAACCTATCCACGCGGAGGTACTTTTAAGCCTGAATATCTAGCCTCTGCTTACTCTCAGATATATGAGGGTATGGGTGACCCAGGATGGGATTATCCTTACATGGGTTCATGTTATCAAAAATGGGTAGAAATTAAAGCTCTTTGGGATAAATACTTAGACATAAAAGAAACTAAAATAAAGAAGAAAAAGATTCCAAAGGTCACATCCGAAACTAAATTCAAGCCACCCGTTCATTCAACTTTTCCGATCCCTCCTCCATATCATGCTGACATAGTAACATCAGCATCTAACAAACAAATAATTGAGAAAATTTATCCTAATTTGAATCCCACTAATCCTTTTGTGAGCTGCCCATCTGTGCCTGTCTCTCCCGTACCCACAAAACCGTGCTCACCTTCGTCGGACGTGTGTGCCTTAGGAAAGGGAAAGACTCCCAAGAAGGTGTCAGGACGAACTCCTGACAGCCCTCTTTCGGATGATCCCGAGGATACTGATGGTGAGGATTTTAATAACTCGGACGATGAAGGTCCGGATGTGAGGTCTCGCCCCAAACCTCGACAAGAAAACACTGCGTTTGTTTTCTCTATGGGACCAAAGGGTCCAAAAATCCTTCCACCATCCTTAAGCACGCTGAAGGACATTATTAAGATGCTCCCTTCTCCCAACAAACCTTTGAATTTTGTTGATATGCTGATAAAGGCTTCCAGGCACTGTCAGCTCGTGGGTGCGGATTATCGCTTTATTTTGCAATCGGTTTTGGGAGATGGGTACGATGAGGCTGATTTGATAAAGACGGTAAAATGTTTAGATCCTGAAAAAGACAGATGGACTGTAGTGGTGAAACATGAAGACGTAGAGGGAGGGGGGGAGACGAAAAAAGAAGGAATATGATTTTCTTTGGGGTAATTCTAATGAGGCTATGAAACTTTTAAAAGATGAGCTAACTACTTATCTTCTTGCATGTCAACAAGCTAGTCAGGATCTGTCACAGGTAACTAATTGTAAACAAGAAAAGAGTGAGACCACATCCACGTTTCTCGAGAGGTTTCGAGAGACCTGGACCCTTTTGGGTGGTATGCCCCTCCCTGAAGAAAACCCTAACCCACTTTTCCTTACCACCTTCTTGAATAATTGTCGACCAGAAATCATGAAGATTTTAAAGTTTCAATTGTCAGACCGTTCTACAACGACTATTAAAAAAAATTAGGTGAGCATGTGAGAACACTGGAAGGAGACGGTATTTTAGAAAACAGACAAGTGGCATGTTTGTTTGTGGAGAGTGACGGATACAGAGGTGGAAAAAAGGGGAGGTAGAGGAGGCTGTGGAAGAGGTAGAGGGGGTCTGCAGGGTCAGAGTGCACCCCATAGATCTGGTTATTGTTGTTATTGTTATAAAGAAGGTCATTGGGCTCGTGAATGTCGCATGAAGGCCCTTGATGAGGGACGTAGTGGACAAAATGTGTACAATCGATTGAATGATGAACAGTGGCATGATGCTAATAAGGTGTTTTCTCCTAATCCTTCACAGCAGCCACCACAACGAGTACAACCACAACAACAGCAGCAGCAATATAGACCCAATCCCTTCTCAGGGATGCAGGTAGGAGCATATGATGCATAGGGATGCCCGCAGAGTTCCAGCCCAGCTATGTAACTTTGTACTTTCGAGTCACCTCAGGTTAATGAGTTGCCCTTTATAGAATTGTGTATAGATGGTTCTGTATTCTCTTTTTTGGTGGATACGGGAGCTACAATGTCGTCTTTAGGTCGTGATTATGAGGGACCGCTCTCGAATAAAAGTATCAGCTCTGTGGGAATTGAAGGGGTTGCTCAACGAAATTATTTCACTCCTCAGGTAACTGTAACATGTCCTTTAGATAAAGGAATTTGATTTCTGCTAGGACGCGATTTAATGAGCAGACTACACATGTCTTTGACTTTTTCTGGTGCAAAACTCACTGTTGAAGTACCTGATTCAGTTCCTTTTTCCCACCTCACAAATATGCATGTAAATAATTGTTTCCTCTCTTCACAGAACAGCCCTATTCCTGCTGCCCTTCAATGTGTGCCGAGCAGTCTGTGGGCTGAGCATAAGGGGTTAGTACACTGTGTTCCTTATGAAGCTAAATTAAAACATTTGCAACCTGTGTACATCAAACAATATCCACTCTCCGAGGCCAAGGCCTCAGGAATAGATGAAATTTTAAGCTCATTGCTCAAGCAGGGTGTTATTAAACCATGTGTAAGTTCTTATAACACACCTGTTAATCCAGTATTGAAACCTGATGGTACGTGGAGATTTACACAAGATTTGAGAAAAATAAATGACATAATTATGTGCTGTCCATCGTCTCCTCTATACCTTGTCATCATTCGCATTTCTCTGTTATTGACCTTTGCTCTGCCTTCTTCAGTGTTCCTGTGGAAGAGCAGACACAGCCATTGTTCGCCTTCACCCACAGGGGGAGGCAGTTCACCTGGTCTCGTCTTCCGCAGGGTTGTGTTTACTCACCGGCTGTTTTTTCGGCTGTAGTAAGAGATGCACTTGGTGATCTAACTCTCCCCACTGATTCTGTTGTCCTATCTTACGCGGATGATCTACTAGTGTCTGCCGCTTCGCCTGCCGTCTGCGAAGAAGCCACCATTTGTCTCCTGAAACACCTGGCACAGAAGGGTTTCAAGGTATCAAAGACTAAATTACAGTTTTGCAGAGACACTGTAAAATACCTGGATTTTGAACTCTCCCAAGGCCAAAGAAGGCTCTCAAAGGAACGAATCCAGGTTATTCTCGACACTAAACGTCCCAGCACTAAACATGCTCTCATGGCTTTCCTGGGACTGATCAACTGAAAAAGGCCCTATGTTCTGCTCCACCACTGTATCAAAAACCATTCCATCTATATGCGTGTGAGCACGGGGGCGCCGCTTCTGCTGTATTGGCACAGGAGCATGGGGGGGGGGGGGGATGAGACCATTTTTATCTAAAACTTTAGATGCTGTGGCACAAGGTTTGCCTGCCTGTCTCAGGGCTGTGGCCGCCTGTGCGGTGATGGTACAAGATGCTGAAAAGATTGTTCTCTCTCATCCTTTAATTTTGTATTCTCCACATCAGGTTAAACAAGTGCTGCAGAACATTCAAACACAACACATGACGGCTCAGAGACGGTCTGGGTATGAGATTATCCTTTGTTCTACAAGTAACTTAGAGATAAAATCCACCTCTTCTTTTGACACCCTCTGATATGCTCTGGCACGCTTGATCAATGCACAGGACGACACGCTAGTAGATATAGATCATGACTGCTGTTCAGAGATTATTCACTCCACTAGTAAAAACTTTTTCGTCCCCTTACGAAGAGTGTACATAAAACGGATAAGTATCTTATCATATATTTACTCGAAACGCGTGTTATATCGTTAAGTTTTAATTGTTTTGCAGCACACCGCTTTTAGCCGGCATTAGCACCGCTAGCCCGTTAGCCCGGCTATCACGTTTGTTTGTAAAGTTTGATTACGCTTCTTCACACCGATTATTTTCCGTGTTTAGACACCATGTCGGTTGTGATTCTGCCTCTGAGTGCAGGTGAGGAGACATTGGAGCTGCACTCGGTGGATTTGGAGTTGGAGGCCGTGGAGAAGCTGATCCGCGAGCTACAGGTGAAGCTGGCCAGGCTTCAGCAGCGGAAAGCCACGCTGGAATCGTCGTGGACCGACGCTCACCTGTCCCAGGTAAATTCTCGGCGTGAGAATTCTCCTACAACCTCAACCCCGTGTGTTTCTCTGCCCAGGTCCAACACAGCAAGGACGCAACCCGCCCAGTTTTCCTACACCCCGGCACCGGGATACCACGGACCCTGGATACAGCAGCAGCGGAAGAAGCACGCCAAGCCCCGGGCGAGGACATCTCCCCCTCCGCCACCACCCGTCTTCGAACTCTCGACCCGAAACCGCTTCGCTCCTCTCCGCGAGACGGCACACGACGTCCTGGTCATCGGAGACTCCATCGTCCAGCACGTGCGTGCTACCACGGCTAAAGGTAAGGTGCACACACACTGTTTACCTGGTGCACGTGTTCTTGATGTTGCTGCACAGGTGCCTGCTGCCCTGAGGAAGAACATTGGAGCTGTGGTTCTTCATGCCGGCACGAACGACACCAGGCTGAGGCAGACAGAGATCCTAAAGAAGGACTTCAGGAGCCTGGTCGAGAAGGTCCGCAGCACATCACCCACAACAAGGATCATCGTATCTGGACCACTTCCCACATTTCAGCGAGGATTCGAGAAGTTCAGTAGATTATTTGCCTTTAATGAATGGTTACAATCTTGGTGTCGACAACAGAAATTACGCTTTGTTGATAACTGGAATGTTTTCTGGGAGCGTCCTATGCTCTATCACACCGATGGCCTACACCCTAGCAGAGCTGGAGCAGCGGTCCTCTCTGACAACATCTCCAGGACACTACGAACCATCTGACTGGCGGTAAGTCATACTGTAGATTCCAAACATATTAGCCACATCACAACTCACCGTAGTGATAGACGCACACACATAGCTTGTCCTATAGAAACTGTGTCTGTTCCCCGAATAGTGAGAAAAAAAAATAAGTTTGTTAAATTTACCCGAAACAATCTGATAACCATAAAACCAGAAAAAGGCAAAATAAGTAGTCAAAATCCACCTCTAAAGTTTGGACTACTCAACATTAGATCCCTTGCACCTAAAGCACTTATTGTTAATGAAATTATCTCAGATTATTGCCTTGACGCACTCTGTCTCACTGAAACCTGGCTTAGACCAAATGAATATTTTGGTCTGAATGAGTCTACTCCGTCAGGATATTTCTATAAGCACGAGCCACGTCTAACTGGTCGCGGTGGTGGTGTCGCCACTATCTACAATGATGTACTCACTGTTACCCAGAAAATAAGGCCCAGGTTTAATTCATTTGAAGTGCTTATCATTAATGTTGCACTCAGTGAGATACATCATAAAGCCTTGCTATATTTTACCCTGGCCACCGTGTACAGACCCCCGGGGCCATATGGCGATTTTCTTAAAGAATTTGGACATCTGCTATCAGACCTATTGGTTAACTCTGACAAAGTGTTGATAGTAGGAGATTTTAACATTCATGTAGATGATGCTAACGACGCTTTAGCACTCACATTTATGGATTTACTAAATTCCTTTGGGGTTAAACAAAATATAATTGGAGCAACTCACCGCTTTAATCATACGCTAGATTTAATTATATCCCATGGTATAGATGTGTCTAATATAGAGATCATACCTCAAAGTGATGATATCACAGATCATCACCTCCTGACATATACTCTACCCGTAGAACAGATTAGCTGTGTCTCCCCACGTTATCAATCTGTTAGAAATATGAATCCCACTACTAAAGTAGTAATCTGCCGGATCTGTCCCAATTTCTTATTAGACCCCTAAATGCAGATGATCTAGATGAAGTGACTAGCAGCATGGGCACTATTTTTACCAGTACATTAGACACTGTTGCTCCCATCAGATTAAAAAAAGTCAGAGATAAAACACTTGCACCGTGGTACAACAGTCATACTCGCGCCCTAAAGAGAGCAACCCGTAACCTCGAGCGAAAATGGAGGAAAACTAAATTAGAAGTTTTTCGAATTGCGTATAAAGACAGTATGTGCAGCTATAGACAGGCTCTAAAAACTGCTAGGACTGAGAATCTTAGCCAACTGATAGCAAGAAACCAAAACAATCCCAGGTTCTTATTTAGTACAGTGGCTCGCCTAACAAAACCTAAGATGCCCGCAGAGAGTATCCCATCACAGTTTAGAAGTGAAGACTTTATGGACTTCTTTAATGAAAAAATCAATAATATCAGGAAGAAAATAATGGAGGTTCAACCTCTAATAGTATTTCATGATCCAGTTTAGCCTATAGATTCACATTTAGATTTTCACTGCTTTACAGGTATAGGACAGGAAGAGCTGTATAAACTTATCACCTCGGCTAAATCAACAACGTACCTGTTAGACCCAATCCCAACCAGATTTTTAAAAGAAGTGATGCTTACGGTTGGAGAGCCACTTCTTGACTGATCATGCTATTCTTCTTCACAGATTAGAAAATTTAGTAGGAATTAAGGGTACAACCCTCTCCTGGCTCAGATCCTATTTGACCGATCGTTATCAGTATGTAGACTTAAATGGTGATTATTCTGCATGTTCTCTAGTGGAGTTTGGCGTTCCGCAGGGTTCAGTTTTAGGCCCACTGCTTTTTTCCCTTTACATGCTTCCTCTGGGCAACATAATCCGTAAGCATGGTATTAGTTTTCATTGTTATGCTGACGACACACAGCTATACGTCTCAACAATACCTGATGAGAAAAACCATCTTACTAAAGTTGAGCAATGTGTTCAGGACATAAGAAATTGGATGCTAATTAACTTCCTTCTGCTTAATCCGGATAAGACAGAAGTTCTAGTCATAGGACCGCATACAGCTAGAAGTAAAATCTTAGATCACACCGTAACTTTAGATGGCCTTTCTGTTCCGTCAAGTGCAACAGTAAAAGACCTCGGCGTGATTATAGATTCCAGCCTTTCATTTGAAGCTCATGTAGATAATATCACCAGGATAGCATTCTTTCACCTTAGAAATATCGCCAAAATAAGAAATATATTGTCGCTAAATGATGCAGAAAAACTAGTTCATGCTTTTATCACTTCTAGGTTGGACTATTGTAATGCCTTACTGTCTGGTTGTTCAGTTAGGTGCATAAACAAGCTTCAGCTAGTCCAGAATGCAGCAGCGAGAGTCCTCACTAGAACCAGAAGATATGAGCACATCACCCCTATCCTATCTTCACTGCATTGGCTCCCTGTGAAATTTCGCATTGATTTTAAAATACTACTCTTGACATATAAGGCATTAAATGGTCTCGCGCCGCAGTATCTGAGCGAACTGCTAGTGTCTTACGATCCGCCACGGCTACTTCGGTCAAAGGATGCAGGCTGCTTATCAGTACCGCGTATTATGAAAACTACAGCTGGGGGCAGAGCTTTTTCTTACAAAGCCCCAAAATTATGGAATAGTCTTCCAAATAGTGTTCGGGACTCAGACACAGTCTCAGTGTTTAAGTCTAGGCTCAAAACCTATTTATTTAGCCAAGCATTTTATAAATAGATTTGCCATAAGGTAAAGGAGCAGATCTGGGGGACTCATGGACGTAGAGTATTATGGTGAACTGGTATGTTTAGATGCTGTCTTCCTCAGTCTCATTTGATCACTCAGGTTTGTTGACGGTGAGGTGATTGTTTGCTTTACATCTCAGGGAGCCCTCATGTTTGTGTTTCCTTCTGGCTCTCCCTTTTAGTTATGCTGTCATAGTTAGTCCTGCCGGAGTCCCTGCTTGCACTCTACAGTAAATATACATTCACATTAGACATTGTGACTGTGACCATACCTAATTGCAATCTCTCCTCCTCTTCTCTTCCTCCCCCTCTTTCTCTTTCCTCTCTCCCCCTGTCTCCCCCTTTCACTCTTTCTCTCTCTCTCTCTGTCGAGCTACACATGTCGTTCCTGAGCTGCCAGTGATCCAGACTCCCTCTGCCCTCCGGACCTGTCTGATCCATCCTGGTGCCCGGTTTCTGGTTGGAGGTCTCATCGCATGGATGCCCCGTGTGTCTCTTTAGGATGCGTCTGGTGTCTGGGGATGATTCTCTATACTTAGAAGATGGTCCTGGCCTCGACTGGTGTGGTCAGCTGTTTCTCTGAGGACTTGACAATTCGCTAGTTCAGGACTGGAACTTTCCACAAGTCTGTCTGAGTCTCGAATAACTACTGGACTCCATTTTACATCAACTATTATAACATCAATTAACATCAACTATTATAGCTGAACCGAACACTGTATAAATGCAAATCATTTCCTGCTATCTGTTTCACCCAGATGAGGATGGGTTCCCTGTCGAGTCTGGTTCCTCTCAAGGTTTCTTCCTATTACCGTCTCAGGGAGTTTTTCCTTGCCACTGTCGCCCTCGGGCTTGCTCGCCAGGGAATATCTGAACATTTTGATTCATACATAAAGCTGTTCATACATAAAGCTGTTTTGAGACAATGTCAATTGTTAAAAGCGCTATACAAATAAAACTGAATTGAATTGAATTGAACTTCTAAACATTATTAATTCTTCATTACATCTAGGTCACGTCCCTAAACCTTTCAAGTTAGCAGTTATTAAGCCGCTTCTTAAAAAATCTAATTTGGACGCGAATGAAATAACAAATTACAGACCGATTTCAAACCTTCCGTTCATATAAAAAATACTAGAAAAAGTAGTATCAGCTCAAATTTGCACATTCTTGCAGGATAACAACATCCTTGAAGAATTTCAGTCAGGTTTCAGGCCCCATCATACCACAGAAACTGCACTAGTTAAGATTACAAATGACTTGTTTTTAGCCTCAGACCAAGGCTGCATCTCATTGCTAGTCCTGCTTGATCTTAGTGCTGCATTCGACACTATAGATCAGAATATTCTCATAGATCGCTTACAAAATTATATAGGTATTCAGGGACAGGCATTAAAATGGTTTAGATCTTACCTGTCTGATCGCTACCATTTTGTAGATCTAAATGGAGAACCGTCTGGTGTAATGCCAGTGAAATATGGGGTCCCACAAGGGTCAGTTTTAGGACCTCTGTTGTTCTCAACATACATGCTTCCCTTGGGTAACATCATTAGAAGATATGGGATTAGTTTCCATTGTTATGCTGATGATACCCAATTATATATCTCAACTAAACCAGACGAAATACCTAAGTTGTCTAGATTAACTGAGTGTGTCCAGGACATAAAAGACTGGATGACCAATAACTTTCTTTTATTAAATTCAGATAAGACAGAGATATTACTTATTGGCCCAAAAACCAGCACACAACAGCTTTCACAATTCAGCCTGCGCTTAGAAGGATGTACTGTTACTACCAGCTCAGCAGTAAAAGACCTGGGCGTAATATTAGACAGTATCTTGTCTTTTGAAAATCACATTTCAAATATCACAAAAACAGGTTCTCACTAGATCCAGAAAATATGATCATATACCCCCAATATTATCATCCCTGCACTGGCTACCTGTTCAGTTTAGAATAAATTACAAAATAATATTACTTACATACAAGGCCTTAAATGGTTTAGCTCCCACATACCTAACCGGTCTTCTGATATGCTACAATCCACCACGCGCCTTAAGATCACAAAGCTCCGGACTTCTGGTACAGTAGTTCCCAGAATTTCAAAATCTACAAAAGGGGGTAGGGCTTTTTCATATTTAGCTCCAAAGCTTTGGAATAGCCTTCCAGACAGTGTTCGGGGAGCAGACACGGTTTCTCAGTTCAAAAGTAGACTCAAGACGCATCTTTTTAATCTGGCATACACATAACTCATCCCATAATCTCATACTCCAGTACACCTATCCCGAATGGCAACTACGCTGATTCTCCCCATCTGTTCTGTATTTCTCACCCATCCCGAGGCATCGGGAGATTTTGCCAGCTTCAGTAGACAAAGGCCGACCCTGCGAGGTTCCTGAGGCATCCAGAGAAGGACCCGCTCCAGCTGGATTCAGCTTTATGATGGTTGGAGCTACAGTGGGAGCCACGTCAAACAGCCGCCTGGAGCATGACTGCTCCGTGGCAGATCCATGAAGGGTTAATGCAGGCTTCGTGCATGGAATGTGATCCCCCGCGATGACGCAGTTAACGATGCCCCGCCCCATAAACGCCCCCATGCGCTTTCTAAAAAGATGGTTGCAATGCCGTATAATTCCGCCAGATGGAGCATTGACTGGCACAGTTAACTGCAGTGTCCAGGAAGCCCAATACCGTATCTTTAATATACAGACAGTTCTTGCATTGTCAACATAGTTTCATAAATAGATGAAAAAACAACAACAGACCGATTAATAAAACAGATTTGTTAAATCACTCAATACACAACCCATGATGATTATGCTATTTATTATTTAATAATGAATTAATAAAATTAGTTAGTGAAATATTTTTTAAGACATCCTGAAATGATCCTTAAAGACACGGTAGCGGCTGTAATTTGTCTATACCGATCATTGTAGGTACGGAATAAAAACGCAGGCTACGTACAGTATTTTACATTACGGTGTATTTTACCCCGTTCCATTTAATATACTGATAGATAATATTTTGCTGCAAAGTAAAGCTCAAAATGTAACGTCTGCTTGGGTTTGTTTTCGTTATATTTTTGATGATGTTTTCGCTGATTTTTTCACTGATAGTCTACAAGTGGCATAAGAAATGCAATTAATGCCGCATGCAACCTGGAATAAATATCTGCCCATATGGAATCATGCATAATGCTCCCCCGTCAAAAGATCTGATGGGGCATTAATCACTTAAACACTTGGAAACAATAGTAAAAAAAAAAAGTTCCAGAGGGTTAGCGCCTGTTATACTAATGTATTTTTACTGATTTTTTTTTTACTGCTTATATTTCGTTGGGTTTTACGCAATTTCATGTGTGTGTGTGTGTGTGTGTGTGTGTGCGCGCGCGCACGAGAGAGAGGATACTCTGACAAGACCAACCTCCGTGTGGCTCCCGTAGCGCAATCGGTTAGCGCGTGATACTTATAAAGCGGTCCAGGTGAAGCAATGCCGAGTTCGAGCCTCACCTAAAGCACCCAAAGCTTTTTACTGCATATCGCGCTGTGTATGTGACAAATCAAATTTGAATTTGAAAGTAAAGCTTAAAATGTAACTTCTGCTTGGGTTTGTTTTCGTTATATTTTTTATGTTTTCGCTGAAAGTCAAATTGGCATAACAAATTGATTAATGGCGCATAATATCTGGAACAAATATCTGTCCATACGGATCAGTGTGTCTTTAGTCATTTAACCAGCATAACGTCCCACATCAAAGATCTGATGGGGCATCAATCACTTATCACAACGGTGTATAGATGCAGCAGCAGAGAAAGATTTAATCCCCATAAACATTCACACTTGAAAACAAAACTAACAGAAGTAAACAGTTCTAGAGTGCTAGTGCCTGTTATCACAGGACAGGAATCACCTACAGGATACTACTGTATTTTACTGCTCATATTTTTACCCTAGTTTCATTTGGTTTTACGCGATTTCATGTATTATTTGTGTGTGTCTGTGTCTGTGTGTGTGTGAGTGCGAGAGATAGCGTGAGAGCGCGTGCGCGAGAGAAGGCTTACATGCTGATTTATCCAAGGTTACTAAAACCTGGCTTACTACCTATAAAAAATATTTCAATTTAACTCATGGGTCTCAATCACAGATGACACGACAAATTATATACTCTGAAACGTTCATTTGAACATTTAAATATATATACAAAAACATGAATACTAATGTTATCATGGTGTAAATTATTAACATTAGGTTAGGTCCTGCCCTTAATTAATTCATATTATAATTACTTTTACATAGTATAGTTACTGGACTGACATTACCAAAAACTAGCTATTTCATTTAGCCTTTCTAAAATCAACCCATATATCATTTATAATCAGAAAACATAAAACATATTATGATCTGTTCAACAGCCCATCTGTTTTAATTTAGTTTGTATTTTTTATTATTCATAAGACAACCTTTCAGTTTTGTAAATATTTTAGTTATAGTGTGTTAAGTCTTACTTTAGGTTAAACGTTTTTGAGAATTTGACCATCCAGCTTAGATAAATGTTATGTCATTGATTGATAAAATCTGGATTAAGGTTATTATATAATTATATATATATATATATATATATATATATATATATATATATATATATATATATATATATATATATATATATTTATTTATTTTTTAGTTTCCCCCTGAGGGATTGCCACCTTATTGTGGTCTGGGGGTTTGCGTGCCTCAACACAATTCAGCAAATACAATACTGTTACTATACAGTAAGGCCAGGTAAAAACATTGCTCGAACATGATGCCCCCCTCCCCCCACCCCGTGTTGTCTGGTCTAGAACGGCCCTGCCTCTGACCGTCTTTTGTCTTGTAAATGAGTATTCTCACTCACCTTCCAATCCCCCCAGCACACACACTCTGTTTGTACTGTAAACTGTACTGTAACTGTTTGCTAGGGCACTTGGTTATACACAGTACTTTAATTTGCCATAGAAAATGTTTTGGAGTGTGTAACAATTGAAATTGAAACAAAAAGTACAAAAAATATAATGATCAGTTGTGTGTACAGAGCTCCAGGCACATGCATTGATAAATTTACAAAAGAGTTATTTGATATGTTCGACCAATCAATTAAAAATAAGGTAAACATCATATGTGGTGATCTTAACATTGATTTACTAAATCCACATGGAAGTAAGAGAATTGCTAATTTTATTGATGCACTGTACAGTTATGGTTTGATTCCAATGATAACAAAACCTAGTAGATTGACAAAAGATACAGCAACATTAATAGATCATATATATACTAATGAATTAAAAGGAAAAAGACTAGGAGGGTTGCTTATCAATGATATCACAGACCATCTTCCAGTTTTTGTGATTTTCTATGATTTATTGAAAAATCCCCCCCTCAAAAAAAGGACTAATAGTTATAAAATTATTCGCAATAGAACACAAGAGGCAATAGATGCTCTTAATGAAGATTTAAAAATACAAAATTGGGATGAAGTTTATGCATATAGCAATCTCAGTAAGGCGTATGAAGTGTTCTTGAATATATTAAATGAGCAAATTAATAAACATTGTTCATCTAAGAGGATTATAATAAAGCAAAAGAATGTATATAAACCATGGATTTCTAAAGGAATAGAGAAGGCATGTAAAAAGAAAAATGTCATATTCACGAAATTTCTAACAACAAGATCAAAACAAGCAGAAATTGATTATAAGACTTACAAAAATAAATTACAAAATATAATAAGATTCAGTAAGAAGGACTATTACAATAGGTTATTGAATATCCATAAAAACAATGTAAAAGCAACATGGAAGGTACTTAATGGTATACTTAAAAATAATACATGTAGTTTTGATTACCCAAATCGTTTTGTAAATGATGATAATCAAAGTATAAATAAAGGGGAAGATATTGTCAATGAATTTAATAAGTATTTTGTAAATGTTGGATCTAAATTAGCAGAAAAAATTACTAAACATGGATCAGTGAATGAAGTAAAAAACTTATGTAATAAGTATACAATGTTTATTCAGGCTGTAGATGAAAAAGAAATACTTCTAACAGTTAATAATTGCAAGAGTAAATATTCCACCGATTGTGATGATCTAGACATGTCATTATTAAAAAATATAATTGTGAGTATAGCAAAACCTTTTGCTTACATTTGTAGTCTGTCTTTCTTAACCGGTATCTTTCCTAGTAAAATGAAAATGGCAAAAGTTATTCCGATCTTTAAAGGAGGAGATCATTATTCCTTCTCTAATTACAGACCAATTGCTCTTCTGCCGCAGTTTTCAAAAATCTTAGAGAAAGTATTTGTGCAGAGGCTTGACAAATTTATAGAAAAACATAATTTACTGAGTGAATATCAATTCGGATTTAGGACTAAGAGGTCGACTTCAATGGCAGTAATGAAAATGGTTGAAGATATCTCAACTGCAGTAGAAAACAAGGAATATACATTGGGAGTATTTTTAGATTTAAAGAAAACATTTGATACAATTGATTATGATTTATTAGTGAAGAAATTGTTAAATTATGGAATAAGAGGAAAAGCGTTAGACTGGATAAAAAGCTACCTGGAAAGCAGACATCAGTATGTACAAATTAATAATGACAAATCTGACTTATTGGAAGTTACTGTACATGCGGTGTTCCACAAGGTTCAGTATTGGGCCCTAAATTATTTGTGTTGTATGTTAATGATATTGATAAAGTGTCCAATGTATTAAAATTTTTATTATTTGCTGATGACACTACTTTATATTTATCAGGTAAAAATTTGAAACAGCTTCTGAACACAGTGGAAAATTAATTGCTGAGGCTTAAAAGTTGGTTAGATGATAGTAAGCTTTCATTGAATTTGACTAAAACTAAGTTCATAATTTTTAGTAATCAAAAAATTAATCATGATGTGAAAATAAGAATTAATAATGAGGAAATAGAAAGAGTCTCCAAAATTAAATTTTTGGGAGTAATAATTGACAACAAACTGAATTGGAAACCACATATTAATTTTATTAAGACAAAAATCTCTAAATCAGTTGGAATTCTTAACAGATTAAAGTATGCATTGGATAATAAAACATTACGCATATTGTATTGTACACTCATATTTCCATACATCACTTATTGTGTGGAGGTATGGGGGCATACTTATAAAACTTATTTAAACCCAATATCTGTGTTACAAAAAAAAGCAATAAGGATTGTTAATAAGGCCGATTATTATGAACACACAAATAAATTGTTTATAAAATCTAAAGTTTTTAAATTTGTGGATCTAGTTGATTTGTATACTGCACAAATAATGTATAAAGCCTATAATAATTTACTTCCCAGCTGCATCCAGAGGCTGTTCAAAATTAAAGTCAGCCAGTACTACTGTCTAAGAGGAATGTTCATGTTTAGCAAAATAAGGGCCAGAACAAATTTAAAGAATAAATGCATTTCCGTTAAAGGGGTTAATTTATGGAATAAATGTGATATGGAATTAAAATTATGTAATTCACTTCATAGATTTAAAAAAATGTTTAAAGACAAGGTGTTTAGTGAATATATGACATAAAGTAATATATATACTGTATATAGACATGATTATTTTCTTTTCCAAATTTCTCTTCCCAAGTGAAAGAATAATTAATTTTGACATGTTTTGTTTATGTGCACAAGTGACAATATTTGTTGACAATATTTTGTGCAATTTACTGTAAAGTGTCGCTCATCATTTGTTGATGTACAAAGGGTAGGCATAATAAGCAAGGCTTCAGCCTACACCTTTTTTCAGTGTTGAACTGAAATAAACTATCTATCTATCTAATGTATGGAACACTTACTTAACTTACTGGTTTGGTTTAAACATCGCTTATTACCTTATTCAGCAAAATAAATTCATTATTAACGTATTGAAGTATTTTAGTTAAGGACAAAAACTGTGCTTGTGTTTAGAACTGCTGAACAGCCGAAAACACACACCCATCCCCCTGCCAAAAACACACACACACACACAGAGCAATTAACACCATGTCATACTCAGGAGTGGAAGGTGAGAAACCGCAATGGAGAATACCAAGTTTGTCGTTGCTCTTTTGGAGTTCTTAAAACCCAAAACATTTATTTATACTGAGAAAAAATTATTATGGGTCACAATCACAAACACAAATACATATAATCAAGTGTTTAACTGGTTTCATTTGTTTCTATGATCAATAATTATTATTATTATTTTCAGCCCAACTCTTTGACTATTTAAAACAAAGTTGTGTCCCATTTTTTGCCAATTGAAGTTGTTGGTTCAACTAAACAATTTTTAAATACCCAAACAATCCCCCAAAATTAAAACACGCAAAACATCACTTTAACAATTCAATTTATTCTTCCAAAACTAGTCAAACTTAAAACAGTAATTTATATAAAACAGATGAATACATGTTGTCTTTTTGCTTAAAGTTCATTAAACAACCCGGATACACCAGCTGCTTATAAGTCTCTATCTATAGTCCTTTTACATTAAAATAAAACATTTTCAAATATCAAAACTATTACATATTTGTTATTAATAATGTTATTACTTAACAGTTTAAGTCTTTGTTTCCCCCAAAGTACTGTATCAGACATTTTGCAGTTCTATGTTCAGAATATGCAGTAGACCTGATCAAACATCATTCTAAAGCTGTCGGACTGTGACGTCATCCCTCCTACAGCTCCCTAAACAGCTTGTTCAGGCTCCTCCAGTCCTGTAGCTCCAAAAGTCCAGCCGTCAGCCGTCTGACCCCCCCAATCCTCCACAGCGGAGCTCTGCTTAAAGACAACAGGAGAATTTAGTCAAGACAAAGATAAATAAACTTTACAGAACATATAGTTCTAATAAAAATAAAATATATTAATAAACCTATTTACCACAGAGTGTGTAAAGTACTGCTTTGGGGATTCTGTAATGTAAATAATCTGCCTGTGCTAATGTTAACCAGTGAACAGTGTTAGTGTTAACCAGTGAACAGTGTTAGTGTTAACCAGTGACTGTCTGTATTATCGTCTGCATTAAATTAACCGGGAATTTACTTAATGCGCTTCTCATACAAATAAGTTAAGCGATATAACACTCGTATATGAGCATTAGTTCATCCCTGAAGCCAAACTATAACTTACTGAAGCCCCTCACACACACACACACCTCCCCCCTCCTCCTCCTCCTAACTGATAAACACTTCTGTGTTGTTATTCAGCTCGTTAACTAAGCGCTCGCGCTACCGCGGAAAGTGTATAAAATATAAACCGGGTTCTGAGCGTTACTAGCTCCTGTACAGCTCCCCTCAGTCTGTGTCCCTCATCAACTGCATCACATTATATTACAGTCACAGAAATAACCTGCAGATTAACTCTTAACCAGAGAATAAATAAGCGCTGAATTTATCCAGACAACACGCGGTGAGATTCTCTCAGTATTTACAGAGAACACAAACACTCTTCATCGGGTAGTGCAGCTCTTGTAATAGGGACATTAATAGTATTGTCGAAGCTTGAGCATGTTTTTGAGTTAAAGTGGAGTGACATTGTGAGTGTGTGACACTGACAGTAAGCTGTAATATTAACTCCAGACTTGGTAAACAGACCATTAAGTTCTCTAAAGTCACATCTGACCGCTGCTGGTGCTGCCAGTGATATTTAAAACGGCCAATAAAAAAACTAAACTGGGAAATAAACTGTAAACTACCCCAAACACATTTTATAAAATAAAACATCACTTACCACGAATAGTCCGTTAAGCCGCCATCTTCATCTCTGTAGTTTGGCAGCGTCACTTCGGCGGGGGTGGAGGCGGGTTGTTAAAATCACGTGATTGCAACTCAGCGCAGCTGGCTTGTTTTAACGTGTTCTTGAGAACGAAGCGCCATCTAGTGGTGGTACCAGGTAAATGAATAAATTGGGCTTGAATGGGCGTGTTTACTGTGAAATCTTGACACGCCTTTCAGCCAGAAAAGGGAGGGGGGATTACGGCGTGCAAAGGCCATTCACACGCCATTCACACTTCAGCCACACTGTCGCGGCTATTTGGCGTGGCTCCCACTGTACACATGCTGCGCCTGTGCTTCCAGTGATCAAGACCTCATCTGCCCTCTGCACCTACTGACTCGTCCCTATGCTGAACTGGTCTTCATGTCAATTTAAATAATTTCTGTCATATTGAATTTTCACCTGCACAACACACAAGATGTTATATCATTTCTATCTGTTATCGCCCAAATGAGGATGGGTTCCCTGTTGAGTCTGGTTCCTCTCAAGGTTTCTTCCTAATGCCATCTCAGGGAGTTTTTCCTTGCCACCGTCGCCGTCACCCTTGGCTTGCTCATCAGGGAAATTTCATTCATTCGTCTCATTATTATTATCTGCACATTTTTCTCACACATACACACTTCCAATTATTTTCTTTTCTATAATAATAATAATAATTATTATTATTATTTTATTTTTTTTTTTTTTTGCAAAATTTCTTAAATTTTTGTGAAGCTGCTTTGAGACAATGACCATTGTTAAAAGCGCTTGTAAAGTTTTTCTAAAGTAGCGTAGTAGAAGAGGCGAGTTGCTCAGTCTGTCCGCTGTGTTTCGGTAAGCTTTTCTGGTGCCAGGAGAGATTCAGTCAAACACACACACACACACACACACACACGTTGTCTGTCAGAAAGGTCTCTGTTTATTAACAGCAAAAGATGGGGTTTATATATATTTGACCAAACGCCTGTGCTATAGACATATCTTACTACAAAAAGCATGAACCATTGTAAATGTCCTGGTGAGATCCTGAAGAATCAAAGGAGAGGAAGATAGAGGTGTCCGTCCAGAGACAGATCACAAGATGTTGGCTCGAGTTAGGGGGAGAGGGGGAAGGAGACAGAGGGAGATAGAGAGAGAGACATAAAGAGAGTATGGGAAGGTGAGCGTGGGAGCATTCACACCTTTAAGAACAGATGCAAGAGGAGACAGGAAGATAGCAGCAGGAAAGATTTAACACGTTAATATCAAATCTATGAGGAAGAGAACAAGAGAGTAGAATCAACTCCTTTACATATTAAATAATTCTAACAGTTGCCCCCTTAAATTCTAAAAGAATTTGTGAATGTCAATAAGTTAACATAGCAAGAGATATTAACGTGAAGAAGCAGAGATTCATAATTACTAGAGTCAGCAACGATGATTATAAGAAGGGTGATAAAGGAAGAAGATAGTCAGGATTAAATCACTTCTAGAATCATAATTAGAAATGAAATTCACACTACATCAGGCGTTGGCACAAAAATAAAATGTGGAAAAAGCAAACTAATACTGATTCATACACATTCACATTCCATACAAACTTAAATAATTCTTTTGATTGTGTAAAGCTGTTTTGAGACAATGTCAATTGTTAAAAGCGCTATACAAATAAAACTGAATTGAATTGAATTAATACAAAGTTGAACCTATATGTGTATGTGTAAAAGGTGAGAAGCAACAGGAGCCCCCTTTTGAGGTGTCTTCTGAGCGTATGTTGCTCCACTAGCCCCTCGGTGCGGGCTAGGAGATCTTGTGAGTGGTCGATTATGTCAAGCAACAGAACAGCTGTGCGTGTCACTGCAATTACAGTTGTAGGTGTACTGTAGGCAGCATCCCCCACCTTCCTTGAACTTAAACTTTTCACCAGCACTGTATCACCTGGGATGAAAGAGTGAGTAGGCTTGTCTGTAGGCAGAGGGAGAGAAGCAGATACATTACCGTGAACACTGTTCAGTTTTTCAATGAGCGCTTGCGTATAATCGCCGACAATCACATCCAGATCACCTGTAAGGGAAACACCAGGGTTACCTTTTACCCAGGGGGTGGGGAATGGTCGTCCCATTATAATCTCAAATGGTGAAAGTTTGGTTGTAGAATTGGGTGTCATTCTAATTTCACAAAGCACAGATGGTAACAGGTCAACCCAATTCTTACCTGTATCCATCATGGCTTTTGTCAACCTATCTTTGATTGTTCTGTTCATCCTCTCTACCACACCAGAACTTTGGGGATGGTAGGGGATGTGAAATTTCCAATCAATGCTTAAAAATTTACACAATTTTTGTGTCACTTTGGAGACGAATGGCATGCCATTATCACTGTCAATAGATGTTGGAATACCGTATCTAGGAATGATTTCTTTAGCCAGAATTTTAACTACTATCGTTGCATTTTCTTTTGAGCATGGAAATGCTTCTACGCATTTAGAAAATCTGTCCACGATTACAAGCATGTATTTCAGATTTCTGACAGGTGGCATGTGTGTAAAGTCAATTTGGCAATAGGCATTGGCAAGGCATCATGTTTAACATGTTGTCCTTGTGTATTTGCACGAGCACTCATCAAGCAGGAATCTATTCAATTCAATTCAATTCAGTTTTATTTGTATAGCGCTTTTAACAATTGACATTGTCTCAAAACAGCTTTACACAATCAAAAGAATTATTTAAGTTTGTATGGAATGTGAATGAATCAAAATGTTCAGATATTCCCTGGTGAGCAAGCCCGAGGGCAACAGTGGCAAGGAAAAACTCCCTGAGATGGTAATAGGAAGAAACATCGACAGGGAACCCATCCTCATCTGGGTGAAACAGATAGCAGGAAATGATCTGCATTTATACAGTGTTAGGTTCAGCTATAATAGTTGATGTTAATTGATGTTATAATAGTTGATGTAAAATGGAGTCCAGTAGTTATTGGAGACTCAGATAGACTTGTAGAAAGTTCCAGTCCTGAACTATCGAATTGCCAAGTCCTCAGAGAAACAGCTGACAACACCAGTCGAGGCCAGAACCATCTTCTAAGTAGATAAAATCATCCCCAGACACCAGGCGCATCCTAAAGAGACACACGGGGCATCCATGCGATGAGACCTCCAACCAGAAACCGGGCACCAGGATGGATCAGACAGGTCCGGAGGGCAGAGGGAGTCTGGATCACTGGCAGCTCAGGAACGACATGTGTAGCTCGACAGAGAGAGAGAGAGAGAGAAAGAGGGGGAGGAAGAGAAGAGGAGGAGAGATTGCAATTAGGTATGGTCACAGTCACAATGTCTAATGTGAATGTATATTTACTGTAGAGTGCAAGCAGGGACTCCGGCAGGACTAACTATGACAGCATAACTAAAAGGGAGAGCCAGAAGGAAACACAAACATGAGGGCTCCCTGAGATGTAAAGCAAACAATCACCTCACCGTCAACAAACCTGAGTGATCAAATGAGACTGAGGAAGACAGCATCTAAACATACCAGTTCACCATAATACTCTACGTCCATGAGTCCCCCAGATCTGCTCCTTTACCTTATGGCAAATCTATTTATAAAAATGCTTGGCTAAATAAATAGGTTTTGAGCCTAGACTTAAACACTGAGACTGTGCCTGAGTCCCGAACACTATTCCATAATTTTGGGGCTTTGTAAGAAAAAGCTCTGCCCCCAGCTGTAGTTTTCATAATACGCGGTACTGATAAGCAGCCTGCATCCTTTGACTGAAGTAGGCGTGGCGGATAAGACACTAGCAGTTCGCTCAGATACTGCGGGGCGAGACCATTTAATGCCTTATATGTCAAGAGTAGTATTTTAAAATCAATGCGAAATTTCACAGGGAGCCAATGCAGTGAAGATAGGATAGGGGTGATGTGCTCATATCTTCTGGTTCTAGTGAGGACTCTCACTGCTGCATTCTGGACTAGCTGAAGCTTGTTTATGCACCTAACTGAACAACCAGACAGTAAGGCATTACAATAGTCCAACCTAGAAGTGATAAAAGCATGAACTAGTTTTTCTGCATCATTTAGCGACAATATATTTCTTATTTTGGCAATATTTCTAAGGTGAAAGAATGCTATCCTGGTGATTATTATCTACATGAGCTTCAAATGAAAGGCTGGAATCTATAATCACGCCGAGGTCTTTTACTGTTGCACTTGACGGAACAGAAAGGTCATCTAAAGTTACGGTGTGATCTAAGATTTTACTTCTAGCTGTATGCGGTCCTATGACTAGAACTTCTGTCTTATCCGGATTAAGCAGAAGGAAGTTAATTAGCATCCAATTTCTTATGTCCTGCACACATTGCTCAACTTTAGTAAGATGGTTTTTCTCATCAGGTTTTGTTGAGACGTATAGCTGTGTGTCGTCAGCATAACAATGAAAACTAATACCATGCTTACGGATCATGTTGCCCAGAGGAAGCATGTAAAGGGAAAAAAGCAGTGGGCCTAAAACTGAACCCTGCGGAACGCCAAACTCCACTAGAGAACATGCAGAATAATCACCATTTAAGTCTACATACTGATAACGATCAGTCAAATAGGATCTGAGCCAGGAGAGGGCTGTACCCTTAATTCCAACTACATTTTCTAATCTGTGAAGAAGAATAGCATGATCAATAGTGTCAAAAGCTGCACTGAGGTCGAGTAATACAAGCATAGTTACACAACCCTGATCAGAGGCCAATAGGAGGTCATTTACTACTTTAACGAGTGCTGTTTCTGTGCTGTGATGAGGCCTAAATCCTGACTGATACAGTTCATGTATGCCATTTCTATGTAGATATGAGCATAGCTGCTCCGCTACTATCTTTTCCAGAATCGTAGAGATGAAGGGGAGGTTTGATATTGGCCTGTAATTGGACAGCTGACAGGGGTCGAGGTCAGGTTTCTTAATTATTGGTTTAATAACTGCTACTTTAAAAGATTTTGGAACATAACCAATGCTGAGTGAGGAATTAATTATTCTCAACAGCGGTTCTGTTATTACTGGTACTATCTGTTTAAGAAAATGTGTCGGTATAGAATCTAATATACAGGTTGATGAATTTGCAGAAGAGATGAGTGAAATTAGTTCATTCTCTGCAAGAGGAGTAAAGTATTCTAGGTTTGAATCTGACATGGTTAGGTTAACATCTGTATCAATTACATTGTTTGGTTTCAAAGCCTCAATTTTATGCCTGATATTTACAATTTTATTATTAAAAAAGTTTATGAAGTCCTCACTATTGCATGATGTTGTTGTGGAGATTTATGTAGTGGTCTTATTTCTGGTTAATTTGGCTACGGTGTTAAATAAAAATCTAGGATTATTTTTATTTTCTTCTATAAGAGTGGAGAGATACGTTGATCTAGCTACACTAAGAGCTTTCCTATAGTTCAGGATGCTCTCTTTCCATGCTATTTGAAATACCAACAATTTAGTTTGACGCCATTTACGCTCTAATTTCCGAGCAGTCTGTTTTAAAGTGCGCGTGTGATCGTTATACCAGGGAGCGAGTTTCTTATCTCTAATAATTTTTCTTTTAGCTGGAGCTACATTATCTAAGGTACAACGAAGTGTCGACTCTAAATATTCAGTCGCCTGATCAAGTTCTGTGGGGTCAGACGGTGGCCTAATCGAAGTTGGTAACTCTGGGAGATTACTGATAAAACTCTGTGTGGTAGTTGATGTGAATGTACGTTTAATACGGTAGCGCGGTGCTGTGCGTACATTATCACTGTGACACACTTGAATGGAGACAAGATAGTGATCTGAGATAATTTCAGACAGTGGAATTGTGAATACATTTCTTATAATTAATCCGAAGAATATTACTAAATCTAAAGTGTGACCTGCTTTATGAGTGGGTCCTACTACACACTGATTTACGCCTACGGAGTCCAGTATGGATATAAATGCTGTTCTCAGAGGGTCTTCTGGATTCTCAAAATGAATGTTAAAATCTCCAGCAATTAACACTTTGTCTACAGAAACGACCAGGTCTGAGATGAAATCCGCAAATTCACTAAGAAATTCAGAATACGGCCCTGGAGGTCTGTAAATTATAATTAGTGGAATCGACTGAGCTGATTTAATATACTTAAATAGACTTATGTTACTATAGAGAATTTCAAATGAGTTAAATTTGTGTCCGTGTTTTTGTACGATAGACAGATTATCATTATGAATAACTGCGATGTCTCCTCCTCTACCAGTTAACCGAGGCTGGTGTATGTAGCTTTATCCAGGAGGACTAGCTTCATTTAGAGCTACATACTCATCCTGTTTAACCCATGTTTCAGTTAAACAGAGTATATTTAACGCCTGATATGTGATAATTTCATTAACAATAACTGCTTTTGATGCGAGAGATCTAATATTTAACAATCATACCTTCAGATCAGAGGTGCCGGCTGCGCATTCAGTATGATCTGAGTTTGTGGTCTTTATGTTAATTAAATTATTGAAACAGACTTTCTGGGTCTTTCTACATTTTTGCTTAGATCGGGGAACAGACACAGTCTCAATAAGGTGAACCCTGAGTGATGACTCTATGCAGCTAGCAGACGGTTGGTTTAGCCTGTCTGTCTGCTCCCTGGCCTGGGCTCTGGATTGTCACCGATTAACTAGACCTCTACTGAGACTATGAGCTATACTGCAGGAAATGAGAGCAGCACCTTCCCGAGTGGGATGAACACCGTCCCGCCCTAACAGGCCAGCTTTGCCCTCAAAGGTCTTCCAATTATCTATGTAGCCCACATTATTTTTGGAGCACCACCTGGACATCCAGCGGTTCAGCAACCATAACCTGCTGTAAGCTATGTCGCCACGTCTCATTGGGATGGGACCAGAGCATATTACTTCATCGGACATCGCCTTCGCTAATTTAAACACCTCTGTAAAGTTACTCTTGCTAACCTCTGACTGACGAAGGCGTATATCATTAGCTCCAGCATGTACCACTATCTTAGAGAACCTGTGCTGTCCTAGAGCCCTAAGATTACCTGCTATGTCCGGTGCTCTGGCTCCCGGGATACACCTAACCACTGCCGCTGGCGCCCCTAAAGGTCTAGCTAATGTCACGTGCCTCATGATAGAGTCTCCTATAACCAGAGCTCTTTCAGGTTTCTCAGCGGGTGCAGCACTGAGGAGAGCAAACCTGTTGGACATGTGAAGCGCAGAGGAGGTGTGCTCCGGTGGGATAGCCTTAGCGTTAGCTTTGGCTGAACGAGTATGCCGCGGAGTCGTCACCCACTCGCCCCGCTGTGAGGGCTCTAATGCCGGAGTCGGGGGCTGATTATCTCCGCCTGTGGCACCCAGACTGTGCGCTACGGGAATAACGCTGCTCTCACATTCTCTAACACTCTCTAAAGTCTGGATGCGCTCCTCTAACGCTGAAATCTTCTCCGTCAGAGTGCTCACTAACACACACCTATCACAAATAAAGTTATCACTAATGACGGAGGAAGAATGTCTAAACATCCTGCACTCTACACACTGAACAAGCTGAACGGTAGACATTATAACGTACCTCTGTGTCGGAGTTTTAGTTAATAGAATCTAATAGAACAAGTGTAGCCTGTTTGATATTGCGAATGCAGAATCTGTCCTCAATCATACGGATTACCCCCCGTTTTGCGACATGTGAAATACCATGAAAATGACGCACTAATAACGGGAGGACAGATGCTGGAAGAGCTATACAGCAATTCTCATCCCGAATTAGCATATCGCTGCCAGGTGAACACTTACGGGAAGACCAAAAATGTAGATCTTCAGGTGATGAATGGGTTTGCAAAAAGGCAAGGTCAATGTCAGATGACAAACAAGGAACAGCGACATGGGACATCAAGGAGAATATTGTATCCCTACAAACCTGTGGGGACAAAGTTGCTTCTTTAGCGGCCCATTTGGCAACTTCATCAGCTAAACAATTACCTAAAACCTCTTCAGAGTCACCAGATGCACAACCTTTGACCATCACTATAGCCAATTGCGATGGAAGCAAATTAGCCTGTAAAAGATTAAAGACAAGATTAGCATGTGACATCTTTCCAAAATCATGTGTGACATCATAAGCATAAAGAGCCACTGTATCATATTAAGAATATGCCTGACAGGGCACATATTATGGAATGGAATGGTCTGAGGCATCTGGTGAGCCTGCGGAACAGAAGAAACAGAACCATTTTCTATATCTGTCTTTTTCTTCCGACACTCCCGTTCCCAATGTCCTGATTTATTACAGTATTTGCAGATTGTTTCTTTACAGTGATGTTCCCAGTGTCCTTGTCCATTGCAGATTCTGCATATAATAGTGTGGCATTTAACAGGTTTCTTTGAACCATTAGCACTTATTGTAGGTGATGTGTGATTAGATTTTCCTCTGAGGGAGGCAATAAAATTGCTTTTAACATCCAGATCACATACCATCCTTCCCATGAGTTTTATGGCAGGTTAGGTTATCCCTGCTAGAGAAATTTTTTAAAGAGAATTAGGTCTATATTATTAACAAAGGTTGTTTGAAATAGTTGTGTGAAAAGTTGAGTAATATTACATCCAAAAATATCCCTGTGTAAGAACCAAGCAGTTTTAAACGTATCTAATCTAATTCCTAAAACCTATTACTGTCGAATAGGTGACACAAAAGGTTGAATAAAATTCCAAATCCTTAATTATTCATCCAATCATTAGGAGTAAGAGACTGTTTGGAACGACCATTTCCCATCTTGTTAGTAAATTACAGTTAGTAAACAAACCAAGCTTATCGAAGTTAAGCGGACACTTTAAGCCTTTTTTTTATTATTATTATTAATTTTTTTTTATTACGGGTGGTGTGACGTTCGAACAGAGTGTATCAGAATATATTTAAAACTGAAGAATACTGTAATTTAAAAGTGTATTATCAAAAATGTGTAATATCTCCGCGTTCCTGATAACACTACCAGGAATATGGATTCTATTTCAAATCTCACGTGTCTCTACACCTTTGGAGATTAATCACACATTTATCAAATACCAATATAGTGAATTAATAAGGCATTCGGCCAATCTACCCTGTTTCTGAGAACACTCTCAGAAAAATGGAGCTCAGGTGCGCAGGGCTGAGTCCACACGCCTCTACGTCAGGGAGACAATAAAACTCATGCACCCCCCACGTGTATAACTGCAACTGCACGCCGCTCCCTGTTCCAAAGAACACTCTAAGGAATATGGCTATAACCAATTCATTTATTTATTTTCTAGCCACGCGCCTCTACGCCAGGGCCAGCTTATACACAAAGTGCATGCTAGAAATGCCTCACTAAATTACCAATATTGAAAGTGCATAAATTACGTAAACAACAGAATTTAGCGAACGTATAACTCTTAAAACACACCCGAAGTAGCGCGTCTCCTCTAGCGGGACGCGGTTTTGATGATGTAGGTACTCGCGACGACAGCGCTGTGTATGTTTTTAGCTTAATACTAACAACACCGGTTCAGTTTCAGTTAAACACCTAGTTTAATCTATATCTTTCAATTATCCACAATCGCTGTAATTTTAGTCAATAAACCAACGCGAGTAATGTCAAACACAACGCGAAACAAAAACTAATTAAAACGCAAAGTTTCTTTTTCCAAAATATAACCCAAATACACGCCAATTAACTACATAAATGAACTATTGGTTCAAAAACTTTTCTGACCAAGGAAGGAAGTACAATAGCAAAAATACTGCTTACAGTAACTTACCTTCCTGGAGAGAAAAGGTTAGACGAGCCCCTAGATTGTAACGTTTTTCTAAAGTAGCGTAGTACATTTACATTACATTACATTTAGGCATTTGGCAGACGCTCTTATCCAGAGCGACTTACATTTTTATCTCATTACACATCTGAGCAGTTGAGGGTTAAGGGCCTTGCTCAAGGGCCCAACAGTGGCAGCTTGGTGGTTGTGGGTTTTGAACCTGGGATCTTCCGAACCGTAGTCCAATGCCTTAACCACTGAGCTACCCCTGGCCAGTAGAAGAGGCAGTAGAAGAGGCGAGTTGCTCGGTCTGTCCGCTGTGTTTCGGTAAGCTTTTCTGGCGCCAGGAGAGATTCAGTCAAACACACACACACACGTTGTCTGTCAGAAAGGTCTCTGTTTATTAACAGCAAAAGATGGGGTTTATATATATTTGACCAAACGCCTGTGCTATAGACATATGTTACTACAAAGAGCATGAACCATTGTAAATGTCCTGGTGAGATCCTGAAGAATCAAAGGAGAGGAAGATAGAGGTGTCCGTCCAGAGACAGATCACAAGATGTTGGCTCGAGTTAGGGGGAGAGGGGGAAGGAGACAGAGGGAGATAGAGAGAGACAGGGGAAGAGAGAGAAACATAAAGAGAGTATGGGAAGGTGAGCGTGGGAGCATCCACACCTTTAAGAACAGATGCAAGAGGAGACAGGAAGATAGCAGCAGGAAAGATTTAACACGTTAATATCAAATCTATGAGGAAGAGAACAAGAGAGTAGAATCAACTCCTTTACATATAAAATAATTCTAACAGCGCTATATAAATAAAATTGAATTGAATTGAAATATTATACGTCCGGATCTATCTTCTACTCCATTAACAATTGGTGACACTCTGTTTGTAGATGGTTCCTGTTCAAAACCATATGATGGGAAATTTCTCTGTGGTTATGCTGTGTGTGCACTGCCAGATATAACCATTGAAGCTTACTCTCTCCCTTTCTCATCTGCTCAGGCAGCTGAACTTTTTGCTCTAACTCGTGCATGTGTTCTTTCTGAAGAAAAAGATGTCACTATATACACTGATTCTCGTTACGCTTTTGGTATCGCTCACGACTTTGGCCGCATCTGGCAATCCAGGGGTTTTCGTTCTGCTGAGGGTAAGCTAATTTCTCATTCTTCTCTTGTTCAGGATTTAATAGACGCATGCCATCTACCTAGTACTCTCGCTATTGTAAAAACTAAGGCTCATTCTTCTGGTGACTCTATGGAAATGTGAGGGAATTTGCTAGCTGATCGTATTGCTAAAAAAGCAGCTCAAAAACAGACTTTCTTTCCTGATTCTGGTTCTGATTTGATCAATACATCTTTTCTTGCTAGCTCTTTGATTCCCGATGTAGATTTATTGTCTTTGCAAGCTTCAGCCACGCCAAATGATTCCTCTTTTTGGCAAGCTCAGGGTGCCTACGTTGCTTCTGATGGTTTATGGTATTGTGCTGATGGCCGTTTGTGCCTGCCGTCTCATTGTCTTCCGTTCCTCGTGCGCGAGTTCCACGGTGTTACACATCGTGCACGAAGGGGGGGTTAAGGAAGATATGAAAAAACTCTTTTGCATAGCTAACATGCTTGGAACAATCAATTTATTAATATCTACATGCTTGATGTGTGCTCAGAATAATGTGACAAAGGGTTTAGGTAAACACGAAAGTCTTCCGTTACCTACTGCTCCGTTTGCAGAGTGGCAAATTGATTTTACACATATGCCTGCATGTGGCCCATTCAAATATCTTCTGGTTTTGGTAGACAAGTTTTCAAGGTGGGTGGAAGCTTTCCCGTGTGCTCGAGAGAATGCAAAGGTGGTGACCCGAGTCTTAGCGAAAGAAATAATACCTCGTTATGGCGTTCCTCATGCTATTGACTCGGATAAAGGAACACCTTTTACATCACAGGTAAAACTGAATTTGTGTAAATATCTTTCACTGTCCTGGCATTTTCACATTCCTTTTCACCCACAGTCATCAAGTATAGTAGAAAGAACAAATAGGACACTGAAAGAAAAACTGACTAAAGCAATGCAAACTATGGGGAGTAAAAACTGGGTTGATCTGTTACCTGCTGTTCTAGCTGAAATGAGAATGACACCAAGAAAAGATGTGCACGTCACCACATGAAATTATATTTGGCAGACCTTTTCCCGTGCCATGGAGGAAAGGTAAACTAGGATAGGATACAACTGATCTTGATGTACATATTGCTGAATATTCTGCTGCTCTAATAGATACTCTGAACAAACATTATGAATAAATTGCTAATGTGACTCCAGTACCCTCAACAAAACCCACACATCCTTTTAATGTGGGAGATACTGTTCTGATAAAATCTTTGATCCCCAGAAAACTGGGAGATTGTAAATATGACGGACCAGCAGAAATAATCGCAATTACTCGTACTGCTGTCCTAACTGATCTTTATCCACAGTGGATCCATGCTACTAGGCTGAAGAGATGTCCTGTCGGCGTGAGATCAAAGGATGAATAAATGTTTGTGTATTATTATCTTTCTTCCTCTGTGATTTTTTTTGTTTCCTAGACTGAAGGCGTGCTGCAGTGATGACCAACCCATGACGTGACACAGAGGAATTGTCTTGGGTCGCCACGGGATGACTTCACTTTTGCTATTAGTTTACCATTCCTGGTGGTGTCTTAGCGCCTCGTAAGGGGGGACGAGTGCAGATTGGGCGTACCCGCACTCTGAGCACTGTAGCGTCAAGAAAGGCAATAGTTCACCACTAGTAGTTATTTATATTTGTTATATATACAATTATATAGTTGTTTGACATTGTGAACAATATTTTTCACACACACACACACACACACACACGAGTTTGCACTCAACTCATATTTCTGTGTATTCTTCGCTGTGTGCAAAATCTTTTGTATAAGTATGTTTCAGGTTATGTTCCTGCGCCGCGTCCGATGACCTATTATCTGCCGGCGACTTCTTGAAAGCTCTGAGTTTTATTCAACGATGTTTCTTATGAATAAAAGGGGGGAACTGTAGGGAATATTTGATTTTTTGTATGTTTCATGATATTCTGTGTGAGTGAGAACAGAATGTTACTTCTTTCTCTTACCTCGACACAAGCTTAACACATCCTATAGTAGTTTATGTTAAAGGTCGTAAAACTGTTGAACGCTCGTAAATGCAGAGCTACTCCCAATTTTATGTTCTTCTTTACCTTATCTTTTCTAAACATTCCTGAGCAGATGCAAACACTCCTGCACCCACCTTTTCTTTTGTTCTTTGTGCGTATATATACTCCTGTCTTTTTCAAAATAAACTTGGAACGTCTCACTAAGCACGGACTTGTGTATTATTGGGGGCTTCCCTGGTACCAGGCAGGTAGCAGAATACAGGCTGAGCACTGACTAGACTAAAGGGGGTCTAGCAAAAACAAGAAATCCTTACAGTTTACCTTTCTGTTTTGGATGTGATTCTCGCTTTCATGACTCGCAATTAATGTTCATCTTAATCTCAGGATGCACAATTAGCAATATTTCAGTTTTTAATAGTGTGGAGATTCACAAAACACCTTTTTTGTGTAAAAACCTGAAACTACGGAGCCCCCCAGGGGTCCTGTGGTAAATAAATAAATAAAATAACGAACCGAGCGCGCGGATTAATAAACCAAGATGCGTGTTTCTTACCCCCCACCCCTTCTGAAAACGGCGTGTTCAGATAAAGGCTCGCCAGTGAGATGCCATTTCTGAACAACCTGAGGAAGGTTTGTTAAAGCATTAAATAGTAAAAGAGCACTAGCAATAAACGTTTTTTTCTGAATCCGAATTTTATTAATAAGTTACAAGTTAAATTTCAACTGTAAAGAACCTGTACATATGTTCATACAGTATTGACAGCAGCTCTAATTTGTCTAAATTGTACTGCAGACAAAAAAAAAAGAAGTAGGAGTCATCCTGTGACCTAGCATGCTTAATCTTTCCACACATGATTCTTGCTTCTCACTTTTTCCTTAATTCCTCACTATTCTATCTTGTATTTTTCTAACGGTCAGAATCTTTGTGTTAGTAGGACTGCTTGACATGCTTGATGCCTTCCTCTTTTGTAATTTGTTTTGGATAAAGGCAAACTTACAAAAGATGAAGAAATTACTAAATGTAGTTGTACGAATAAAAGATTATGTAATGATAAAATGTAAATATTTTCACAGAAACAAAGCGTAGAGATGAGACGTGAATCTGAAGAGGATCTCTTTGATGATTACTGTTTGAGCTATTTTAAATTGTATAATTAATAAGAAAATGCTTTACCAGGCAGAGCATGGTGCTACCAATGCCAAGGTCATGGGATTGATTCCCAGGAAAAGCAAGTAATTGTAAATTACAAGTTATGAATAAAAACTTGTACCTTGAATATAGTGTTTGTTAGGGGTGGGCAATATAACAAAAATCTTCTTTCACGGTAGAAGCAATTTTCTACCTTGATAACGATATATATCACAATATAGCAAATCGTATCTGAAAATGCATAAATAAAAATTCAAACACAAAGAAACTGTTTTACATAATGTGATTTTATTTAAACTGTGAATTGCTGAGGTTTGCCGCATTTTTTGACTTTGGCCATATTCGTTTGGATGCTTGGATTTCAAATGATAGAAAAGGTTTGACGTTGTTTTCTCCACTTGTTAAAACAGTGCACTTGCATACCTTGCAAATCACGTTCATCTCATTCGTATCACTTTTCTTATACCCAAACCAATTCCACACCACAGACGATGCACCTTTTTTCTTTACAATCTCCTTGTTGTTGGTTTTGTCACCTGTAAGCAAACTCACTGGCTTCACATGGAAGAAGACGGTGCAGCAGCAAACGCATCAGAAGTGGTATGAAACCGTGGCACCCGATTGAACCAAATATCTGCATGGCTCAGTGGACAGCGCAGCGCAACTATCTGGATAGCGCAGAGATGATCTGGTTTATTCGCTCAGCCCGGTGGATCGCACAGCGTGGACCACCTTGAGCAGCGCTGCTAGAATCACAAACCTGCGTGACCCACTGTTTTTTATTTAAAAACAATTTATTTAAAATGTCAGGACTGATTAATGTTGTTTCCACCTGGTTTGTACGTGTGCATCCCAGCGGGGTAAAATGTCTATTTCTATCAGCGTCAGTCCGTGCTGCGCGATCCACCGGGCTGCCAGAATAAACCAGATCATCTCTGCGCTATCCAGATAGTCGTGCTGTGCTGTCCACTGGGCCGCACAGATATTTGGTCTGCCCATGCTGGCTCAATCGGGTGCCACGGTTTCGTCCCACTTTAGATGTGTTTGGCTTCCCATAGAAATTAATATATATTGCGTGGTTACGTAACATGCGTGGTTACGTAACGTGCAATACCACGTGACCTCAATCGCGATTAAGACGATAGACCAAAATCTCTATCGATTGAGAAATTTCTACCGGTTAATCGTGTCTACCAGTATATCGCCCAGCCCTAATGTTTGTTGTATTGGACAGAAGCATATACCAAATGCAAATATATACATAAATCTGAGTAATTATTGAAAGAATTTTCATTCATTCATTCATCTTCTATACCGCTTAATCCTGTGTTCAGGGTCGCGGGGGACCTGGAGCCTATCCCAGGAGACTTCGGGCACTAGGCGGGGTACACCCTGGACAGGGTGCCAATCCATCGCAGGGCACACACACATACACACACTCACACACCCAATCACACACTACGGGCAATTTAGGAACGCCAATTAGCCTAACCTGCATATCTTTGGACTGTGGGAGGAAACCGGAGTACCCGGAGGAAACCCACCAAGCACGGGGAGAACATGCAAACTCCATGCACACAGAGACGGGAATCGAGCCTGGCCGGGAATCGAACCCAGACCCTGGAGGTGCAAGGCGACAGTGCTAACGAAAGAATTTTCATAAAATTTTATTTTCATGAATTTAAGACTAACCCTTAAAATACAAACTCAGCATTCATCATAGGATTTCCTGACACTGTAAAGGTGCAGAGTAATCTATGGAGTGTAGCCATCTCATGCCATGTTTTACAATGTTTTACTGATGCAAGATTATTGCTAAAGCAGTATAACCCAAGTTTAACAATCTGAAGTATATGAAGAGATGGTAATATTTTGTGATAAATTATTTTTATTATTATTTTTTCTCTGTGATTCACTTCAATTCAATTTTATTTGTATTGCGCTTTTAACAATTGTCATTGTCTCAAAGCAGCTTTACACAATCAAAAGAAAAATGAAGTCAGCACAGGTGATTGAAGCAATTCAGATTTTTGTGTCTCTCAAAATACATTTTTATTTATTTTCTTGTAAATTTTATGCAAGAGGACAGACGAAGTGATGCCAGTTTGCACATTCTTAAAATCCTTGTCGTCCGTGCTGTCGAAGGGGAAGAACCGGTTGGTGCATTCATAATCCTTGAAGGAAAGGAAATTTTGCAAGAATGTGGCAATACTGCAAAGGCATGTGCACTGCGTATGGGAATAATTTATGCCACTAACCATCCATACCCCCGAGCACTGCGCTTCACATTTCAGAAAGTTCTTCTAGAATTTGATGGGATTAAGCTATCACCAAGCTTTAAAGATGAAGTTATCATCTTAAAACATTTGATATAGCTTGACTACAAATCTTTACATGTTCAGTGTTTACATGTTCAGCTTAAAATGTTTTAAGGCGTTAAGGTTTCAATGGCATACTTTTAAGTGCACTAGTCCAGAGTGCTGATTTGAATGTTGAAACTTCACTGCTTCAGAGGGCTGTTAAGTTTTAAAGTTTATTCTACAGTTTGTTTAATGTATTTTCTGGTGTATTTTATTTCTAAATGAATGCTGTATTTTATTTATTATTATTATTTTACACAATTTTGTTTAAAACAAGCATTTCAGGCCCTGGTGCCGTGCAGTTGTTCCTATGGATGCAAAATTTAGCTGAATGCACTTTTATTAAAAAAACAACCTGTATCTAGACTGTGAATGTCAAAAATATTTGGTAATGTTGGTAAATAAACTGTTCAATTATATTTTAGTTGTGATTTATGAAATATATAGATGAAATAATTAAACATAAATTAGCAATGTTTACATTATTATAGGGAGTAATATAAATTGATAAAACCAAGTAAAGGAAAATTTCACCAAACAAAATTATAGTAAGATTTACTTAATTTCATAAAATCAAGCTTCCTGCTGATACAACAATCAATTAACTTTACTTGATTATTTTAAATAAATCGAACTTGTGCATTAAATATAACTATGTAACTTTTACTTGATTTCTTTGATTTATTAATTTAATTCTTAAGTAGATTTTACCTGACAATTATGAGTTTTACTTAATATTGGAGCAATAAAATTGACTTAAAATCTACAGTGGGTGCACAAGCAGTATGCGACTTCTACCGTCGCCAGTGTATGGCGTCAGCATTTGGGTTTGTGTGTTTGCTGGCTTTTACCGCTGAGTGGCGCTATATAACTATAGACTGACGCCTCAGGCATCAGTTCGTTCTCTCCAGGCTTAATGAGGCGCAGGTCGTCCACAGCTGCACGTCGTTGCAGATAAAGTAAAGTGAAACATTGTAAATAAACGAATTCATAATCACAGTAGTAACATTACAGTACAAATTTATAATTACAATTAAATTCAGTTTTTTTAGGATCGAATTTAAGCAACGTACAGTATGTGTAATTACAGTAGAAAGGCTACACGTCATCTTATATTTTGTGTAATTTAAATTTGTAGCTTTTATAAGACTCTACTTTTATTTAGGTGCACTCACAATGACGAAAAAACTTTATGATTTTGTTAAATAAATAAAGTAAACGGGGTTCTGTATTGATTTTGGTGAACTTGAGCGCGTCAGAAAATGAACCCAAACTCCGTGTATACTCGCCGCACAGACGTGAAAAATATATACTTATAGAAAGAGAAATATCTGCTTTAATATAAACTAATGAAAAAAAATTATTAGATTATGTAATTCGTATGAGAAGTGAATTATAGGCGCGCTCACTGCTGCGGAGACGACGACATGACATGATCACCTTCAGCAGCACAGCCGAAACCAAAAGAATCACTAATTTATCAATGAATTATTAAAATGGTCAGAGTGAGTTTCCTGGCTGTTTTAACAAATATTTGAAGTAGATAACAGTAGCCCACATTTATAAAAGCATTTTTATTTATATAAAACTATATATAAAAAAATTATCCTGTATTTATTTTTCGGTGTGCCTGCTGCCACAGTTCTTCAGTAACAAACCTATAAAACATGTACATCTGTATGAATAAATTGTTTAAATGTGATCAGTGATTTATGTAAATGACTCAGTTTAGATGTAAGTAAATGCTCCTTGCTATTGACTGACATCGGCGTGCTGAAAGATCTAATCTCTCATATCGGCGCGCGCGTTCATCTGACTTTAGATCAAAACTCGGCAAAGTTAAAGAGCGCACACGCGGGATCACGCAAACGTTTCCCCTTCTACTCTCCTCTTTCATCAAAAATGAACAATCCGACACGAGCAGATTTGTTTCAGTCAGAATATTTATCAATCATAAAGAGAGGCGACATATACTTGCTGATTAAACACTGCATTTTTAAAGTGAAAGCGCGCGATGTGAGCAGCTTTAATTATTGATAATTAAATCATTATTAAATGGTGGACATAAAAAGCAAAAAGAATAATAATATTATTTTGATTATTATTATCATGTTCTTTTGCTGTTTGAGCGTCTGTGGATTCCAAAATTTATATTTTTACCTTTTTTTAATCACTGAAATGGAAGAGATACTGTAGAAAGGTTCCTTATCATAACGTGCCTTGTATTGTTTTTAATCGCTCGATACACGACCCATCATTTTTAATGCTATTTTACAATGGGTAAATACACATGGAATAATTTTATTTGGTTTGTTTATTTATAAATAAAATTAAAAGTAATTAAAAATAGTGTAGAGTGATTAATAACACTACATGTTATGGTAAGACAAATGTCTGAAAAAAAAAAAGATTTTTTTACCACAAATCTCTCAAAAATAGTAAGATGTATTTTGGTTTTATACTGCAAACGAAAAACGAATCCAGAGCCTGTAATTATATTGCATAACTATTATTTTGCACAAATACTGTAAATCTCTGAATAAAACAATGATATTTTATTCACAAATGTAAGACAATATATTTTGGTTCAGTGCCAGACGAAGTGCGAGCAAATAATGTAATGAGAGGCCCCGATTATACTGCATACATCTTTTTTATTGATTTATTTTTTTTATTATATATTCTGGAAGTTTGCTCTATTTGTTTTAGTTATTTCTATATTTAAATCTTGATGTCTTAAACTCTAACAACTGCAAGTATTGTCTGGGAAGCGATTCCGCTCCCTAAAGGCCAACACAGAGAGACTGAGGAGGAGCTTCTTCCCGCAGGCGATAAGGTCTCTCAATCACACCTCCACACAGGACTAATAACATCTTTTTAAGCTCATAACACTGACTGGACAATCATGGACACATTCATACACACTTGCACTAAATACTCATACATCTGGACAATTGCACATGTCACCTTTCATGCATATTTGCACAACCACTGACACTTTAATACCATATTTCTATATTTTTGCAATATTTTATTATGCCCTTATGCACAGTTAATTTTACTAGTTAAAATTATTTCTTTAGTATTACCTTTTTATTGATTATTTATTTTACGTACAAGATTTTATTTTCTTTTTTTTAAGGTCACTGGCGGTCGTATAAAGCATTTCACTGAATATTATACTGTGTATGATTGTGTATGTGACTAATAAAATTTGAATTTGAATTTGAAATAAAAAAATTTAAAAGCCCTAGTGCTGTTGTTTGTGCTGTTTTCTTTAATAATAACACTAAACAGATAAAAACAGAGAGTCTGTCTAAACAAAATAAAAACAATGTTTTCTAACTCATATTTTTTTATATTTATAGTTTTTCATGTTTGTTGGATGTGTAAATTATCATAATTGTAGTATTACTTTGCTACAACATATTGTTTTGACTTTATTATGACTTAAGCTCTGAATATATTCGACGACGGAAAATGTCAATTTGCGCCACCTGGCGGTCATTTCACGAATTATTTTGAAATGCTCCTGGTTTATTTTGGCCGCTGATACAGTGATAATGTACGCACAGCACCGCGCTACCGTATTAAACGTACATTCACATCAACTACCACACAGAGTTTTATCAGTAATCTCCCAGAGTTACCAACTTCGATTAGGACACCGTCTGACCCCACAGAACTCGATCAGGCGACTGAATATTTAGAGTCAATATTTCGATTTCGTTGTACCTTAGATAATGTAGCTCCAGCTAAAAGAAAAATTATTAGAGATAAGAAACTCGCTCCCTGGTATAACGATCACACGCGCACTTTAAAACAGACCGCTCGGAAATTAGAGAGTAAATGGCGTCAAACTAAATTGTTAGTATTTCAAATAGCATGGAAAGAGAGCATCCTGAACTATAGGAAAGCTCTTAGTGTAGTTAGATCAACGTATTTCTCCACTCTTATAGAAGAAAATAAAAATAATCCCAGATTTTTATTTAATACCGTAGCCAAATTAACCAGAAATAAGACCACTACAGAAATATCCACAACAACATCATGCAATTGTAACGCTTGGATTTATTAAACCGCTTGGTTACAAAAAAACGGATTCGGGAATCTAAACAGGGGCTTGAAAACACTACTTCCGATATTGCGCAACCGCAGCTGGACAAAACACGACGCGACACAAAACAATTATAATAAATTAAACCAAGTGTATTAAACAAGACAGACAGATAAATAAACAAACACGGTGCACCACAAACCAATATATACAAATAGAAAAAGTGTGTGCGCGATGTATGCGGGTGAGTGTGTGTGTGTGTGATAGTCCAGTGTCTGAAATATGGCAAAAGTTATGAATATGGTGAGTTGGAGAGATGGATCGATCTCACCAAATGACGATGGTAGGTCTGGGAGATCGATAAACGGAATGAGCTGGGTACTGAATGAAATTATCAACGGGTAATCCACAAACAGGCTCTCAGCTTCCAAAATCATGCAGCGCGCTGTCTTCATCTCTCCGTACCGGCTTCCTTACCGGTTCCGGCTTTATGCCGGATCATGTGACCCACGTCACTTCCGGGTTCCCATGCTTTGCGATCGCGCATGCGCGGGAACTTGCCCGGTGACCAAACCACTGTCCATGGGGAATAAGAAACCGCTAGGGCACGCCTTCGGCCACAGGTGAGCAGCATTAGCTCCACAACCAATTCCCTGTGTATGAAAACGCCCCTTTTGTGTGGCAGCGCTACACAATAGTGAGGACTTCATGAACTTTTTTAATAATAAAATTGTAAATATCAGACATAAAATTGAGGCTTTGAAACCGAACAATGTAATTGATACAGATGTTAACCTAGCCATGTCAGATTCAAACCTAGAATACTTTACTCCCCTTGAAGAGAATGAACTAATTTCACTCATCTCTTCTGCAAATTCATCAACCTGTATATTAGATCCTATACCGACATATTTTCTTAAACAGATAGTACCAGTAATAACAGAACCGCTGTTGAGAATAATTAATTCCTCACTCAGCATTGGTTATGTTCCAAAATCTTTTAAATTAGCAGTTATCAAACCAATAATTAAGAAACCTGACCTCGACACCTGTCAGCTGTCCAATTACAGGCCAATATCAAACCTCCCCTTTATCTCTAAGATTCTGGAAAAGATAGTAGCGGAGCAGCTATGCTCATATCTACATAGAAATGGCATACATGAACTGTATCAGTCAGGATTTAGGCCTCATCACAGCACAGAAACAGCACTCGTTATAGTAGTAAATGACCTCCTATTGGCCTCTGATCAGGGTTGTGTAACTATGCTTGTATTACTCGACCTCAGTGCAGCTTTTGACACCATCGATCATGCTATTCTTCTTCACAGATTAGAAAATGTAGTAGAAATTAAGGGTACAGCCCTCTCCTGGCTCAGATCCTATTTGACCGATCGTTATCAGTATGTAGACTTAAATGGTGATTATTCTGCATGTTCTCTAGTGGAGTTTGGCGTTCCGCAGGGTTCAGTTTTAGGCCCACTGCTTTTTTCCCTTTACATACTTCCTCTGGGCAACATAATCCGTAAGCATGGTATTAGTTTTCATTGTTATGCTGACGACACACAGCTATACGTCTCAACAAAACCTGATGAGAAAAACCATCTTACTAAAGTTGAGCAATGTGTGCAGGACATAAGAAATTGGATGCTAATTAACTTCCTTCTGCTTAATCCGGATAAGACAGTAGTTCTAGTCATACATTAGGACCGCATACAGCTAGAAGTAAAATCTTAGATCACACCGTAACTTTAGATGGCCTTTCTGTTCCATCAAGTGCAACAGTAAAAGACCTCGACGTGATTATAGATTCCAGCCTTTCATTTGAAGCTCATGTAGATAATATCACCAGGATAGCATTCTTTCACCTCAGAAATATTGCCAAGATAAGAAATATATTGTCGCTAAACGATGCAGAAAAACTAGTTCATGCTTTTATCACTTCTAGGTTGGACTATTGTAATACCTTACTGTCTGGTTGTTCTGTTAGGTGCATAAACAAGCTTCAGCTAGTCCAGAATACAGCAGCGAGAGTCCTCACTAGAACCAGAAGAGCACATGACCCCTATCCTATTTTAAAATACCACTCTTGACATATAAAGCATTAAATGGTCTCACGCCGCAGTATCTGAGCGAACTGCTAGTGTCTTACGATCCGCCACGCCTACTTCGATCAAAGGATGCAGGCTGCTTGTCAGTACCGCGTATTATGAAAACTACAGCTGGGGGCAGAGCTTTTTCTTACAAAGCCCCAAAATTATGGAATAGTCTTCCAAATAGTGTTCAGGACTCAGACACAGTCTCAGTGTTTAAGTCTAGGCTAAAAACCTATTTATTTAGCCAAGCATTTTTATAAATAGATTTGCCATAGGTAAAGGAACAGATATGGGGGACTCATGGACGTAGAGTATTATGGTGAACTGGTATGTTTAGATGCTGTCTTCCTCACTCTCATTTGATCACTCAGGTTTGTTGACGGTGAGGTGATTGTTGCTTTACATCTCAGGGAGCCCTCATGTTTGTGTTTCCTTCTGGCTCTCCCTTTTAGTTATGCTGTCATAGTTAGTCCTGCCGGAGTCCCTGATTGCACTCTACAGTAAATATACATTCACATTATACATTATGTGACTGTGACCACACCTAATTGCCAGCTCTCTTCCTCTTCTCTTTCTCCCCCTCTTTCTCCGCCGCTTCTGGTTGGAGGTCTCATCGCATGGATGCCCCGTGTGTCGCTTTGGGATGCGTCTGGTGTCTGGGGATGATTCTCTCTACTTAGAAGATGATTCTGGCCTCGACTGGTGTTGTCACCTGTTTCTCTGAGGACTTGACAATTCGATAGTTCAGGACTGGAACTTTCTACAAGTCTATCTGAGTCTCCAATAACTACTGGACTCCATTTTAACATCAATTAACATCAACTATTATAGCTGAACTGCCTGCCACCTAACACTGTATAAATGCAGATCATTTCCTGCTATCTGTTTCACCCAGATGAGGATTGGTTCCCTGTTGAGTCTGGTTCCTCTCAAGGTTTCTTCCTATTACCATCTCAGGGAGTTTTTTCTTGCCACTGTCACCCTCGGCTTGCTCACCAGGGACTATCTGAACATTTTGATTCATACACATTCCATACAAATTTAAATAATTCTTTTGATTGTCTCAAAACAGCTTAACACAATGTCAATTGTTAAAAGCGCTATACAAATAAAATTGAATTGAATATCTCTGTATTTTTGTCCTGATGTGCAGTTGCAAGGTGTAGTTTTTTTATGGTGGTTTTGAAGTAATGGCTTTCTCTTCCCAGAGTAACTTTCAGCTCATGGTGGTACAGGACTGGTTTTAGTGTGGATAACAACACTGTTTTATCCCTTTCAGCAGCATCTTCACAAGGTCTTTTGCAGGTGTCCTGGGGTTGATTCACACATTTCCAAAACCTTCCTCTCTGGGATTAAGAATCCCTCTTCTACTTGACTGGTATGATGCTTGTTGTACGGGCATGTTATTCCACAAGTTTTGATGCGTATCTTTAATTTGATTTGTTACTCACGACATGGAAGTCCGTTGAGTTCTTTGTCTCTCGTTTTATTTTCAGCATCAAAGATCAGAATCAGAAAGAGTTTTATTGCCAAGTACGCTTGCACGTACAAGGAATATGTTTTAGTGACAGAGCTTCCAGAACAAAAAAATGCAAATGACAAGATAAAACAGCACGACACCAAAAAAAAAAAGGGTTGACATCAAATGGAGTAGGGTGTGAGATACTTTTAAATAAGTTACATAAATATCTGAAATCTGTGGTATTATACAGTATATTGCACAGTGGAATTACACACAATAATGCACATATATTTATTGACAGTAGAATGATGTAACTGTTCATGAGGTAGATTGCCTGGGGGAAAAAACTGTTCTTGTGCCTGACTGTCCTGGCATTCGTTGCTCTGTAGCGTCGACCCAACGGCAAAAGTTCACATAGAAGGTGGCTTGGGTGTGAGGGGTCCAAAGTGATATTCCGTGCCCTTTTCTTCACTCTGGATATATAAAGTTCTCTTTCAGCAGTCCGAACTGTCCTTTGTAGCCTTCTGATGTCTGCTTTCGTAGCTGAGCCAAACCATACAATTATTGAAGTGCACAGGACGGATTCAATGACGGATGAGTAGAACTGTGTGAGCAGCTCCTGTGGAAAAAAGATAAATAAAAAATTTAAAAGATAATTTTTTTTAATTATTAAAATTTAAGATAAATTTAAAAGATTAATTTCTTCAGCTGGCAAAGGAAATGAAGAGCAGTGGGGAGAGAACGTATCCCTGAGGGGCTCCAGTATTGGTGGTGTGGCTGTTGGACATGAATTTTCCCAGTCTCACTAGCTGCTGCCTGTCTGTCAGAAAGCTGGTGATCCAGTGACAGAGCTAGGAACAGGGAGCTGGTTTAATTTGGTCTGAAGCAGTGCTGGGATGATCGTATTAAAAGCTGATGAAAAGTCTATAAACAAGACCCTTGCATAAGCCCCTGGTTTGTCCAGATGTTGATCGATGAAGTGCAGTCCCATGTTGACTGCATCATCAACAGACCTGCTTGCTCTATAAGCAAACTGCAGGGGGTCCAGGAAGGGTCCTGTGATGTAAATCCACTGTGGTTACAGCAACCCAATCGCTGTATCTGTAGGTCACAATCTTAAAGTACGTTTACAACAACGTTTGCTGTATCTGCTAGATTACGGTCAAAAAGCTTGTGTCTCCACAATTTCCGTATCTCAAAACTGACTTCTTACCGTGTAGTAGTCATGTAACTACGTGTAATAGTGGAATGACGTCACAGATCAACCTACGATTGTCACACATGAATGCTTAACAGACTTAATGTATAAAATTGGTGCTAAGCACTTAACTAGAAAAATTTAATAAAATAAAATAAACACAACAACAAATACATAAAATATGTCTCTTACACTTGTACATTCCCATGTTTTTAATACTTGACTATAATTGTGCGGATGATTGTGGGACCTTCAGGCATCTGGAAATTGCACTTAAGGATGAGCCACACTTGTGGAGTGCCACAATTCTTTTCCTGATGTGTTGGTTGATTTCTCTTGATATTCCCATGATGTCAAAGAAAGAGGCTCCGTGTTTTGGGGGTGCATTTATATGCATTCATGTGTGTGCCACGAATTAACTCAAATGGAATCATTCATTCATCCACTTTATCCTGTATCTTAGGGTCGCGGGGACCTGGAGCCCATCCCAGGAGACTCAGGGCATGAGGCAGGGTACACCCTGGACAGCATGCCAATCCATCGCAGAGCACACACACTCATTCACACACTATGGTAAATTTTTTGGGGGGGAACGCCAATTAGCCAAATCTACATGTCTTTGGACTGTGGGAGGAAACCGGAGTACCCGGAGGAAACCCACCAAGCACGGGGAGAACATGCAAACTCCATGCACACAGAGACGGGAATCGAGCCTGGCCGGGAATCGAACCCGGACCGTGGAGGTGCAAGGCGACAGTGCTAACCACTACACCACCGTGCCGCCTCAAATGGAATCAATTAACATAATTAATTAGAAGCTTCTTAAGCTCAGAATGGAATCATCTGGAGTTTGTTTAAAGACACAAATTTAGTGTAGTTGATGTGAAGTGGTAAAAGAAAGATAAAAATACTCTGTCGATCGATTCTGAATGAAACATTTACACAAATGTAAGACATTATTTTTTATTTATTCTTTAATATTCCTTGATTAAATATTGAAATAACTGGAAAAATAGACTTGCAGTATACTGTAGAAAACTGAAGTTTCATATCTTTAGATGCAACATTTTTGATTAAAAAAAAAAACAGATACAAAGAGATATATAACAGTCCATTCACTAATAAAATTGTCAGCTATTGTCTGTCTAAACAACATTTAATTAATGATTTTCCATTTAACTCATTAATGTACAGTGAATGTCAATAGGCACTGATTTTTCATGTTTGTTGTATGAAGTAAAAACCTGCCAGTAATATCTCTGTGTAGAGGCAATTAGTGACACAGCATATTACTTACTATGACTTAAGCTCCACTTAATTGCAGCTGTTTTGCAAATGTCATTCAGTACATTCAGGTTGTCAGCTGACTTCATTTTATTCACACACAACGTTGCTGAGCCTAGACCTGAGCAACTGAAGCAAACCCAGAAGATGCACCCGTTGCTCTGGGATAGAGTCAATCTGTACTCTACCACATGATCTTTTTTTCACTGCCCCAAAATCCAATCTTTATGCTCTCTACCAAATTCAAGCACTTTTTCTGATGAGTCTCACAAACAAGTGGTTTTCTTATAGACACACTGCTGTTTAGAACCAAACCCGAGTGTTATCAGCACGTGTATAGAAATGGTCTTACTTTCACTAGTAAAAACATACCTATAGTTTTAACTGTTGCCTTTTTACCATGCAAGTTCTACCAGTGTTCAAGTAAACTCCATTCATGATCCCCCCCCCCCCCCCCCGCCCGACACAATTAATTCAAAGTTGACGGTTCAGTACTACCCTCCCAAGATATGATCATTTGAAGGTTAATTATCCCAACACAGTTCCAGAATTTCAAACCACTTGGTTGTTTTCTTTGCTTAATGCAGTCCAATAAATTCAACCTCATGATGTAAATTTTTTATTTTTTTTGGCTATGCAGTGTATTTAGACTTGACAGCAATACGTACAACATTTCCCACATTGTAATGGTATTACGGCTTCCCTTCTGTGTGAATGCACTGGTGTGTTTGTAATTCACTAGCAGTTTTAAAGCTCTCACCGCACTGTAAACATGGATACGGCTTCTCTCTAGTGTGAATGCGCTGGTGTTTTCTCATTTCATCACCAGTTTTAAACCTCTTCCCACACAGTAAACATGGATACGGCTTCTCTCCAGTGTGAATGCGCTGATGTTTTCGTCTATCACTAGCAAAATTAAAGCGCTTCCCACACTGTGAGCAGTGATACGGCTTCTCTCCTGTGTGAGTGCGTTGGTGTGTTCGTATATTACTGGCAGTCTTAAAGCTCTTTCCGCACTGTGAGCAGTGATACGGCTTCTCTCCTGTGTGAGTGCGCTGGTGTATTTGAAGGCCACCAGCGGAGGTAAAACTCTTCCCACACTGTGAACAAACAAAAGGCTTCTCTCCTGTGTGAGTGCGCTGGTGTATTTGAAGGCCACCAGCAGAGGTAAAACTCTTCCCACACTGTGAACAAAAATAAGGCTTCACTCCTGTGTGAATGCGCTGGTGTGTCCGAAGACTACCAGAACGAGTAAAACTCTTCCAGCACAGTAAACATGGATACAACTTCTCTCCAGTGTGAAGGCGCTGGTGTGTTCGTACATCATTAGCAGTCTTAAAGCTCTTCCCGCACTGTGAGCAGGGATATGGCTTCTCTCCAGTGTGAATGCGCTGGTGTCTTTTTATTTCACCACCAGATTTAAAGCTCTTCCCGCACTGTAAACATGGATACGGCTTCTCTCCAGTGTGAATGCGCTGGTGTATCCGAAGTTCACTAGAATAAGCAAAACTCTTTCCACACTGTAAACATGGATACGGCTTCTCTCCAGTGTGAATGCGCTGGTGTCTTCGTACATCACTAGCAGTCTTAAAGCTCTTCCCACACTGTGAGCAGGTATATGGCTTCTCTGCAGTGTGAATGCGCTGGTGTCTTCGTATACCACTAGCAGTCTTAAAGCTCTTGTCGCATTGTAAACATGGATACGGCTTCTCTCCAGTGTGAATGCGCTGGTGTATCCGAAGTTCACTAGAATAAGCAAAACTCTTTCCACACTGTAAACATGGATACGGCTTCTCTCCAGTGTGAATGCGCTGGTGTCTTCGTATACCACTAGCAGTCTTAAAGCTCTTCCCACATTGAGAGCAGGGATATGGCTTCTCTTCCGTGTGAACTTGCTTCTGATTATTTTGGTAATTAAATATCTTCCCATAACTTGAACACTGGTTATTTTCCTCCTTCATTTCTTCATGAGATGTCGTCAGACCAGATGATGCTTTCTTAGTATTTCTCATGTTTAACCTTCATTTGAGGAGAAGACTTGGTAAATGATGATCGTCTCTGAGAGGGAAAAAAAAAAAAAAAAAAAAAAAAGACATTCTTAGGCATTGTCCAGATAAAAAATAACCTGTTTTTCCCCCTCTAAATTTAAATTAAACATATTAGATAATTATTATAAATGATCACAGGTTGTAGATGGGCAATAAGTTTTGATACGCTGCATAAAATACTGTCCTCTCATTGACTTAAGTATCACCTGCGAGTGAGGGCCAATCAAAGGGGGTGTGGCCTAATTTATGTAACATTGAGCAAACATTACAGTGGATACTCAAGGGGAATGTCGATAACTGCCACGCACTCTGTCGCGGCCAAACGGCAACAGACAAAATAAATCAGTCACAATTCAAAGTAATTTGTAAAATGACCGCCAGGTGGTGCAAAGGGACATTTTGCAAAACGGCTGCAATTAATTTTGTTTAGACAGACTCTGTTTCTGTCTATTGTTATTATTAAAGAAAACAGCAAAAACAACAGCTCAAGGGCTTGTAAAAACATTATTTTTAACGGTAAAAACGTAAATTTTGGAGTCAGTGGTCCGAGCACAACGTAATAATCTTTGTATGATAAAATGACTTGTGGCATGAATCTACACGAAACGCTTCAGTTTCAAATAATCATTCAATAACATGATAATAATTAAAAGTAAAATATTGTTCTTTTTGCTGTTTATGTCCACCATTTAATAATTATCGATAATTAAAGCTGCTCACATCGCGCATGCTTTCATTAAAAAAAAAATATTGCAGTGTTTAATCAGCAAGTATGTGTCGCCTCTCTTTATAATGGAGGAATATTATGACTGAAACAAAGCTGCACGTGTCGGCTCATATCGGGAGCATTTTGATCAAAGGGGAGATTAGAAGGGGAAGAGTAAAAGTGTGTACAACAACATAGCGCAATGCATGTGTGTGAATGGCCGAAATGTGGTTGTGAATAAATCTTTTACTGAATGTAAAATGTTCGCGTGAACCCGCAGTGTGCGTGTGCGCTCTTTCACTTTGCCGAGTTTTGATCTAAAGTCAGATGAATGCGCACACCGATATGAGAGATTTATAAGAGATTTCTCTTTCCCAGAAATATAACAAACAAATTTATACGTGTTAAATAAGCGCTGTCTTTGCGGCGCTGTGCGAAACGCACGCCGATGTGAGACACTTTATTTCAGTCTTAATATACAGTACTAACATGGTTTTGCTGTGTAGTGGACCACACGCGCACAACCTCTCGCGGGCGAGCCTCTGAATACGCCATTTTAACGGGGGTAGGGATAAGAAATACCACACCGGCAGAAGTAGACTAATGATTATGAATGCGTCGGGGAAAACAGCAAGGAAACTGACTGGGCATTTTAATAATTTATTGATAAGTTGATGTCTTTGGTTTCGGCTGTGAGTGGATGCACTGTAGTAATCCACGTTTTATACGAATTACATAAGCAGATTTTTTCCCCATTAGTTCAAATTCAAATTTTATTCGTCACATACACAGTCATACACAGTACGATATGCAGTGAAATGCTTACATGACCGCCAGTGACCTTAAAAAGAGAATAAAATTTTATAGTAAGAAATAAATATGAATAAAGAAATACGATAGGAAAATTAAAACTTAGAATTAAGACTTAAAACTAGAATAAAAATAGAAATATACTGCACAATAGAAATTTGTAGTTGTATAAACAATAGAAATATTTTATACAACCCCTGGCAAAAATGATGGAATCACCCCTCTCAGATGTTCATTCAAATGTTTAATTGTGTAGAAAAAAAAAAAACAAGCACATACATGCCACAAAACTATTTTCACTCAACAATCCAAACTTCAGGCTGTATAAAACACTTAAAAAAAACAAAAAAAACAAAGAAAGATAACTATAGTCAATGACAACTCAAACAGAGGAAAAAAATATGGAATCACACAAATCTGAGGAAAAAAATATGGAATCACCAAATAAAAACACTACTTGTACTTTGTTGCACCACCTCTGGCTTTTATAACAGCTTGAATTCTCTGAGGCCTGGATTTAACTAATGTCAAACAGTATACTTCATCAGTCTGTCTCCAGCTTTGTCTTATTGCAGTTGCCAGATCAGCTTTGCAGGTTGGAGCCTTGTCATGGACCATTTTCTGTATAAAAGCAAACATTTTGCTTTCTGTAAGTATATATTTTTCACGTCAGTGAGGCGAGTATACACAGTTTCGGTTCATTTTCTGACGCTCAAGTTCACAGAAACCGATACAGAATAGCGCTGTATCCCTGTTTGCTTTCATTATTTTACAACATCACAACGTTTTCTCGTCATTGTGCGTGCACTTAAATAAAAGTAAAGTCTTATAAAGGCTGTGTAACTTGTATAGGTTTATTGTATCGTTTTTGCCCATTAATCTGACAACACCTGTGGCTCACCCACGTTTTCTGATACACAAAGCGCCACACAGTTTTCTGGCTATGCGAGTGTTACACATGATAAAATATAAAGTCTCACTGTGTTAACATTTACTTTGCTTAAATTCGATGGAACTAAGAAACGCCTATATTTAATTTAAGTTCTAAATTTCTACTGCAATTTTAGTACTGTGATGGTAAATTTAATGTTTCACCTTTTATAAGGTTTTTGCCGGCGGTGGTACAGTGCAACGGGGTGCTGGGATGTAAAAATGTAATTTGTTAAAATGTTTTCATTACTTATTAAAGAACATTATGATGATCATGACAGCCTACTGCATTTAATTCTTATAATAACGCAAAACACAGACATCTGCTGATGCAGTAGCACGTCCTGACAATGTTTGAATTTTTATGGTCATTTATTTTCGTTTATTTTAGTTAATAAATCTAAATAAAACTAAAACTTTTTTAGTTAATAAATCACTACTAATTTAAAGAACACAAATATAAGATGACAAAAAAACATACATGTGTAGCTTTTCTAATTACACATGATAAAATCTAAAGGCTGACTGTGTTAACGGTTACTTTGCTTAATTTCGATCCTAATAAGATTTAATACAATTTAAATTCTACATTTGTACTGTAATTTTAGTACTGTGAATATGAATTCGTTTAACTACAGTGTTTCACTTGATTTTATCCGCTACTACGTGCAGCTCTAAAGGAGAGCGGCTCATTAATCCTTGAGAGAATGAGCTGATGCCCGAGGCATCAGTCTATAGTTATATAGCGCCACTCAAATCAAATCAAATCAAATCACTTTTATTGTCACGTCACGTTACTGGTACACTGGTACAGTACACGTGAGTGAAATTCTTATGTGCAAGCTACACAAGCAATAGTGGTGTACAATTATAAGAATAAATACGTATGCATATCAATAGTACAGTATAAGAATAGTATAAACTAAAATAATATAAATAAAAAAATTGTAAAAATTGTGAATGCAAGTATACATAATATATATATATATATATATATATATATATATATATATATACACACACATACTGTATTTACATCTACATATATCTATATATACATACATACATCTACATATACACATATATGCATACATGTATATACACATACACACACGTTTGTGAGAGTATGTCTACTTGTGTATAATGTATAAGAATGTCCGCAATGAATGTTGTGCAAAAAGGCAATTATGTGCAGTATGGAGTGGAAAGTGGCTTAGTGACTATAAAGTGACAGTGTAAAGTGACCGTGTAGTGTCTATGAAGACCTATTGGTCAGTGTTCAGCAGTCTGATGGCCTGATGATAGAAGCTGTCCCTCAGCCTGCTGGTTCGGGACCGGATACTGCCATACCTCCTGCCTGACGGGAGCAGTTTAAATATGTTGTTGCTGGGGTGACTGGAGTCTTTGATGATCCTCCTCGCTTTCCTCAGGCACCGCTTCCTGTAGATGTCCTGGAGGGAGGGAAGCTCACCTCCAATTATCCTCTCGGATCACCGCACCACTCTCTGCAGAGCTTTGCGGTTGTAGGCGGTGCTGTTGCCGTACCAGGTTGTGATTGATCCAGTGAGGATGCTCTCGATGGCACAGCGGTAGAAGGTCCTGAGGATGCGGGGGCTCATGCCAAATCTCTTCAGTCTTCTGAGAAAGAAGAGTCGCTGCTGCGCCTTCTTCACTGTTTTGTTAATGTGAACTGACCAAGTGAGATCCTCTGCAATGTGAACACCCAGGAAGCGGAAGCTGCTCACTCTCTCCACAGCAGCGCCGTTGATGATAATGGGGGAATGTGCAACTCTACACCTCCGGAAGTCCACTATCAGCTCTTTGGTCTTTCCGACATTGAGGGAGAGGTGATTCTCCTGGCACCAATGTGTCAGGGCACTGACCTCCTCCCTGTATGCCGTCTCATCGCCGTTGGTGATAAGACCCACCACTGTTGTGTCGTCCGCAAACTTCACAACGATGTTGGAGCTGCTAGTGGCCATGCAGTCATATGTGTAGAGTGAGTACAGTAGAGGGCTCAGTACACACCCCTGTGGAGCACCAGTGTTCATTGTGACAGAGGATGAGGTGATACTGCCCAGTCTGACCATCTGGCGTCTGTCGGACAGAAAGTTGAGAATCCAGCTGCAGAGAGAGCTGCTCAATCCTAGATCTTGTAGTTTCCTGTCCAGCTTCGAGGGAACAATGGTGTTGAATGCGGAGCTATAGTCTACAAGCAGCATTCTCACATACGTATCCTTCTTCTCCAGGTGGGTGAGGGCAGTATGTAGAGTCAGGGCTATGGCGTCATCAGTGGACCTGTTGTGGCGGTATGCGAATTGTAGAGGGTCCAACGAGTCCGGCAGCGCAGAGCAGATGAAGTTCCTGACCAGTCTCTCCAAGCATTTGCTCACGATGGGGGTCAGGGCTACTGGTCGCCAGTCGTTCAGGGATGTGATGGTGGAAGATTTGGGTACAGGGACTATGGTGGCCGTTTTGAAGCAGGCTGGAACTACAGACAGAGAGAGGGAGAGGTTGAAGATGTTCATGAACACTCCAGCCAGCTGAGCCGCGCATGATTTAAAGACACGGCCGGGGATTCCGTCAGGACCAGCGGCTTTGCGTGTGTTCACCTGTCTGAAGCACTTCCTTACATCTTCTTCAGACACTGTGTGCGCACTGACGTCATCTATGATGCGAAGTTCGCTGTCCAGTTTCGTGGTGTTCGCTGTGTCGAATCTAGCGTAAAATACGTTTAGATCCTCACACAGAGAGGCCGTGGTCTGCGGTGTGCTGGTTTTCCCTCTGAAGTCTGCGATTGTATTCAGTCCCTGCCACATTCTTCGAGGATCATTAAATTGTTGTTCCACTTTGTCCCTGTACTCGCGTTTCGCAGATTTAATAGTCTTCCGGAGTTGGTAGGTGGCGTGTTTATATTCCAATGTGTTAGCAGAGGCAAAGGCAGAGTTCCGTGCTGCCAGTGCCATGCGAACATCACTGTTTATCCATGGTTTCTGGTTTGGATAAATTTTCACTGTTTTGGATGGTACAACATCATCTACACATTTCCTGATAAATCCGCAGACTGAGTCTGCGTATTCATCAATGTTGTCTGCAGCTATTCGAAACATTTCCCAGTCCACGTGATCAAAACAGTCCTGTAACATGGAATCTGATTGGTCCGACCAACAGTGCACCTCCCTTAGAGCTGGAGCTTCCTGTTTCAACTTCTGCCTATAGGCAGGCAGAAGCAGAATGGAGCGGTGATCTGATTGGCCGAATGGGGCACGGGGGAGGGCTTTGTACGCATTCCGGAAGGAAGTGTAGCAGTGGTCGAGCAGCCGCTCTGCTCGTGTGTTGAATTGAATGTGTTGATGGAGTTTCGGTAAAACTTTCCTTAAGTTGGCTTTGTTAAAGTCTCCAGTTGTGATAAACACCGCCTCTGGGTGCACGGTTTCCTGACTACTGATCGCGCTGTACAGTTCCCCGTGTGCTCGGTCAGTGTCGGCTTGCGGGGGAATATAAACAGCCGTAATAATGACTGCTGAAAATTCTCTCGGTAGCCAGAATGGCCGACACATAAGCATTAGAAACTCCAGGTCCGGTGAGCAAAATGACTATCGGGTGCACGTTTGCATAATCACACCAGCTGTTGTTGATCATGAAGCACACGCCGCCGCCTTTGCTTTTTCCAGTTATCTCCCGCGACCTGTCTGCGCGGTGCACGGAGAATCCTGGTAGCTGAATCGCGGAGTCCGGTATCTTGTCCGACAACCAGGTTTCTGTAAGGCAGATCACGCAGCAGTCCCGCATCTCTCGCTGGAATGAGATTCGTGCCCGAAGTTCGCAAAGCTTGTTCTCTAGAGACTGCACATTAGCTAGTAGTAAGCTGGGGAGCGGTGGTCTGTTACTGCGCCGTCTCAGTCGAACCAAAACACCGGATCTTCTGCCTCTACGCCGGCGTTTGCGAGTTCCAGGGATACAGGACAAAGGCGTCTCGGACGAGATGAATGGGGGGTTTGTGAATGGAGGATCTGTGTTCCAAAACTTGAACTCCGGGAAACGGTAAGAAAGTCCTGCTCTTATATCCAGTAAGGTTTGGCGATCATACACAAGAAGACATAACGTGTTACTAGTAATAAAATAAAATAAAAATAGAATTAAATACAAAAACCCACTATTGCTTGAGAGAGCTCGCGACGAGGCAGCCATACTCGGCGCCATCTTGCTTGTGTATCACAGATCAGCGGTAGAAGCCAGCAAACGCACAAACCCAAATGCTGCCACCGTGAGGCGTGGCGGTAAAGCCAGAATACCGCGTGACTACCATAAGTATGTTATAACAGCAAAAAGAAATACGAGAAGCTGGTTTCTAGTTGGTTCTAGCTGCAATTGCTTCCCTTAAATTTTAGCACATTCAGTCCTAAATGAACAGGCTCAAATGTCATTTAGGACTGAAAATCTTCATACTTCAGAGTATGACATAAAAGTTATGAAGCTTCCTACACTTTGTTTTCAGAAAGAAGTAGGACTACGCCAAGGAAAGTGTGTGACATGACTTTTTACAATACTGAGCCGTAAAGTAAGCTGTGTGTTATACTTGGTGTTGTAATTGACAGATTTTTGTAGTTTTAAACGGTGGAAAAGTGAAATGGTGAAATCAGGGCCACTTGTGTGAAATCTTTATGTATACAGACAAAACTTATAGATGTGAGACTCGGTGCATGACATTATCCTAATCAGAATGCTCCAATCACAACTGTTTAAAGCCCCAATAATAGAGCTGTGTATGACTGTCATTTCTATTTTTATTTTCATTTCTTTTGAATAATGTTAAATAATTTGTAAAATTACAGTACAAATTTGAAATTTAAATTAACCCTTAGAGGTCCAAGGCCTTTCTGAAGACCTCCAGTCTCCTCCTTAAATTTGTGTAAATTTCAAATCTTTACTAATATACAGTGGTGTGAAAAACTATTTGCCCCCCTCCTGATTTCTTATTCTTTTGCATGTTTGTCACAAAAAATGTTTCTGATCATCAAACACATTTAACTATTAGTCAAAGATAACACAACACAAAATGCAGTTTTTAAATGAGGGGTTTTATTATTTAGGGAGAAAAAAAATCCAAACCTACATGGCCCTGTGTGAAAAAGTAATTGCCCGCTGAACTGGTTGGGCCACCCTTAGCAGCAATAACTGCAATCAAGTGTTTGCGATAACTTGCAACGAGTCTTTTACAGCGCTCTGGAGGAATTTTGGCCCACTCATCTTTGCAGAATTGTTGTAATTCAGTTTTATTTGAGGGTTTTCTAGCATGAACCGCCTTTTTAAGGTCATGCCACAACATTTCAATAGGATTCAGGTCAGGACTTTGACTAGGCCACTCCAAAGTCTTCATTTTGTTTTTCTTCAGCCATTCAAAGGTGGATTTGCTGGTGTGTTTTGGGTCATTGTCCTGCTGCAGCACCCAAGATCGCTTCAGCTTGAGTTGACGAACAGATGGCCGGACATTCTCCTTCAGGATTTTTTGGTAGACAGTAGAATTCATGGTTCCATCTATCACAGCAAGCCTTCCAGCTCCTGAAGCAGCAAAACAACCCCAGATGTTCTTTTTCTGAAATGCTGTGTTACTTTTACGCCAGATGTAACGGGACACGCACCTCCCAAAAAGTTCAACTTTTGTCTCGTCGGTCCACAAGGTATTTTCCCAAAAGTCGTGGCAATCATTGAGATGTTTTTTAGCAAAATTGAGACGAGCCTTAATGTTCTTTTTGCTTAAAAGTGGTTTGCGCCTTGGACATCTGCCATGCAGGCCGTTTTTGCCCAGTCTCTTTCTTATGGTGGAGTCGTGAACACTGACCTTAATTGAGGCAAGTGAGGCCTGAAGTTCTTTAGATGTTGTCCTGGGGTCTTTTGTGGCCTCTCGGATGAGTTGTCTCTGCGCTCTTGGGGTAATTTTGGTCGGCCGGCCACTCCGGGGAAGGTTCACCACTGTTCCATGTTTTTGCCATTTGTGGATAATGGCTCTCACTGTGGTTCGCTGGAGTCCCAAAGCTTTAGAAATGGCTTTATAACCTTTACCAGACTGATAGATCTCAATTACTTTTGTTCTCATTTGTTCCTGAATTTCTTTGGATCTTGGCATGATGTCTAGCTTTTGAGGTGCTTTTGGTCTACTTCTCTGTGTCAGGTAGCTCCTATTTAAGTGATTTCTTGATTGAAACAGGTGTGGCAGTAATCAGGCGTGGGGGTGACTACAGAAATTGAACTCAGGTGTGAAACCACAGGTAAGTTATTTTTGTGCACTTTTTCACACAGGGCCATGTAGATTGTGTTTTTTTTTCTCCCTTAATAACGTAAACCTTCATTTACAAACTGCATTTTGTGTTCAATTATGTTATCTTTGACTAATAGTTAACGGTTTTTGATGAGCAGAAACATTTAAGTGTGACAAACATGCAAAAGAATAAGAAATCAGGAAGGGTTTTTCACACCACTGCAAATAGTTTTTCACACCACTTTAGTTGATAATTATCTGTGAGACATGATATATATGTATAAAAAGTAAAATAAAAAAAATCCTTGTCATGTAAGGATGTTAATTGTTATTGTTAAATTGTTGCCTTATTCAGGGTTGTGGGCTAGTGATCTAAAAGGGGAGGAAGTGTGGTGTTTGGATCTACTTTCAGTGGTGTGCTGTGGCCGTGCTTCCTGGGTGTTGTTTGGCATGCGCACAAATACTGGTACACTTGTGTGATATGTTAATTGTGTTTTCTCCGTGCGGATTGATAGCAAACATAAATTAACCGCTCCATCTCATTCTTTCATATGAAGTTGTTACAGACGCAACACTATGCATTGTACTATGTTGTTGTTTGTGATCTGAGTATTTTATGGATTAAATAAAGCTGCTGTTTCTGGTGTACACTTTTCATCTCCTCTTTGATCAAAATGATGCCGATGTGAGCCGATACGAGCAGCTTTGTTTCAGTCATAATATACACAAACCACATAGAGAGCAGCTTTTGCAAAGCAGACAAAATGTCAAATTAGTACCACAGAAAATCAACAGAGCACAAATATATACTTGGTGAATAAACACTGCATTTTTTTTTTTAAGTGAAAGCATGCTCGCGATGTGAGCAGCTTTATTTTATCATTCCAGCCATTCTTGGTCGAATAATCATTAAACGTGGGACATAAATAGCAAAAAAAGCATGATTATTATTATTATGATTATTATTATCATGATCTTTTGCCGTGTGTGTCCAGCGTTGAATGATCATTTGAAACTCAAGCGCTTCGTGCGGATTCATGCCACGAGTCATTTTCATGCGTATAAGATTATTTACATAAAAATATATTTTTTTAATGTTTTCGTTGCTTCATTCAAGTCGTTCCTGTTCTGTTGGACATGCATCAGCACATCACTTCCCCCTAAACAACACAACAATTAGCATTTACTTACACCTGAATAGACGTTTACATAAATCGTGCATGTGAATACAGCGCTGGGTGCGGGGGTGGGTCTCCAACGCATGTGGAGATCAGAATCTGACATACGTCTGTATTTTATTTTTAACAATTTTTATATAAATTTTTATAAATTTAATAAACATTTATTTGGCAGTAAAGCCAAGGAAAACCGTCTACTGTTTGTGTACATATCTGGGTTGCTACAATATAATTTCATTCACAAAAACACTTGCAAAGAAAAAGTGTTTTAAATGTAGGCGTTTCTTATTAGCATTGGATTTAAACAAAGTAAACATTAACACAGTGAGCCTTTAAGATTTTATCATGAAACATCAGTGTAGCCAGAAAACTCTGACTCTGGGTGAGTATCAGAAAAAGTGGTGTGCAAAAACAAACTACAAAACATTTATAAGCTCTACATTGATTTAAGTGCACTCACAAGGACGACAAAACGTTATGATTTTGTAAAATAATGAAAGCAAACTGGGTGTGTCTTTCATTTCGGTGAACTTGAGCGCGTCAGAAAACGAATCGAGTGTTATAATTTAGTTGTTTTGCTATGGGAACATACCCAAGACTTTCATGAACTCAGTTCTGTGTTCAAAACAATCTGTGAGGTTTGTTTATTTTCCATTTTCACTATTTGTCGTCTATAGTTTGAAATTTTTTTTTTTTCTTGTATGTGCACACTGACATACAGCTGAAACAAGATATTTACATATGCTTCAGAAAAAAACAATTTTTTTTTACTGTCGAACATCAAATCAGAGAAAACTGTTTCTGTTTAAGATCAATAAATATATATATTTTTGCATTTGTTAAATCGAGCGAGGGAGAATTTTATGGGACTTTTATCAATAAAACATTTTCATACACTTCCTTAGTATTTGGTAGCATTGCCCTGAAACTTTCAGGAATTATGATTTTTGTTCCCATATGCAATTGCAAATTGTACTCTTGGTTTTTTTTATGGTGGTTTTGAAGTAATGGCTTTCACCTTCCAGAGTAACTTTCAGCTCATGGTGGTACAGGACTCGTTTACTTTGGATAATGACACGGTCTTACCACTTTCAGCCAGCATCTTCACGAAGTCTTTTGATGATGTCCTTAGGTTGACTCACACATTTCCAAAACCTCTCTCTCTGGGATTGATAATCCATCTTCTTCCTGAGCGGTATGATGCTTGTACATTCCCATGTTTTTTATACTTGACTATAATTGTCTGAACGGATGATTGTGGGACCTTCAGGCATCTGGAAATTGCACTTAAGGATGAGCCACACTTGTGGAGGGCCACAATTCTTTTCCTGATGTCTTGGTTGATATCTCTTGATTTTCCCATGATGTCAAAGAAAGAGGCTGTGTGTTTTGGGGGTGCCTTTATATGCATTCAGGTGTGTGCCACCAATTAACTCAAATGGAATCAATTAACCTAATTAATCAGAAGCTTCTTAAGCTCAGAATGGAATCATCATTTTCTTTTTGTTTAAAGACACAAACTTAGTGTATGTATACTTCTGACTTTAATGAAAGTGGTAAAAGAAGCACAAAACTTCCGTGTCGCTCGATTCTTAATGAAACATTTACACAAATGTGTAAGACATTATTTTCATTTATTCTTTTAGATTAATCCTTTATACTGAAAGTTTATATTCCCAGCTATTTCTATATTAAAAGTTTCATATCTTTAAATGTAAGATTTTTTTAAAACAATAATAAACTGATACAAATAGAGAGACTATATAACAGGTTAATTCACTAATAAAATTGTCAGCTATTGTCTGTCAATTGTCTGTTTAAACAACATTTAACCAATGATTTTCTTTTTAACTATGTACTATGTAATGTACTGAGTGCACCCTGATAAAAAAATCCTTAGTATTCTATAGGCTATAGTCAATATTCACTGATTTTCTTATGTTTGTTGTATAAAGTAAAAACCTGCCAGTAATATCTCTGTGTAGAGGCGATTAGCGACACAGCAAAACCTGAGGAAAAGTACTAAACCTGGTCCATTTGCGCCAAAGGTCATTTGATGAGACTGCACGCTGTCGTTTTGCCGCGGTGGTAATAGGAATTCTGGTTGACTACTTACTGTAAGCCAGTTCTGTTTAGATAATTTATATTTTCCAGGTCAGTATTTTCTATTTTTAGCATCTTGCATGGTTATTCATGGCGTTTGTCCACAATATTCACGTTTTCCAGTCTTGTGTTTTAGCCTATTGTACTAAAGCTGCGCTTCATCCCGACATGTACTTCTCAGAGTGCAGTATTCTTAGTATTCTATAGGCTAGTAATATGTAAAAAATAAATAAATCATTGTTTATTATTAATCAATATTTTTATTTTACAAGTTATACTCGTTTCAGTAGTAGGTTTTATGATGGTATCAGTTATATTAATATTTAATATATAAATATAATATTTAATGTCCATAGTGCAACATTTTCACAGCAGCAACGGTATCCAGGGTGCTTATGTTACCATGGTAACACAAGGAGGAAGTGACGCCTGTGCTGGTGACTTCGCAGGATTTTCCGAATAGTGGAGTTCCCTTCACCGACATTCACTGCAAACGGAGCAAGGAGTAGGGAGCATCCTGTGAAGTACATTGGAAGTACGTCTGTCTGTGAGAGAGGGTGCGTCTGTAGGTGAGGGTGCATCTGCGGGAGAAGGTGTTCATATGGGAGAGGGTGCGTCTGTGGGTGGAGGGTGAATCTGTGTGGAAGAGGGTGCATCTGTGTGAGAGAGGGTGAGTTTTTGGGAGAGAGGGTGCATCTGAGGGAGAGAGTCCGTCGTGGGATATTTTTGCCCATTCATCTTTAGCGATGAGATCCAACTCTTTCAGGTTGGAGGGTCTCCTTGCCATCACCCTGATCTTTAGCACCATCCACAGATTCTCAATTGGATGTAAGTCAGGACTCTGGCTGGGCCACTGCAAAACGTTAATGTTTTTACCTGCTAATCACTTCTTCACCACTTGTGCTGTGTGTCATTGTCGTGCTGAAATGTGCACTGGTGCCCAAGGCAAAGTTTCTCTTCAGACTGTCTGATGATGTTAAGAATTTTTATGCATTGCTCCTCTTTCATGGTTTACTGTGATTATGTTCCATGGTCCACCAGCTGACAAAAAAAAAAAGATTCCCACCACCATGTTTGACAGTGGAGATCGTGCTCTTGGCTACATCATTGTGGCCAAACAATTAAATTTTTGTTTTATTTGACCATAAAACACAAGACCAGAAGTCTTCTTCTTTGTCTAGATGAGCATTTGCAAAGGCCAAGCGGGCTTTTGTGTGCCTTATCTGGAGAAGGGGTGTCCTCCTTGCGTCCGTGGAACCCAACGATGTGAGGTGTCCGTTGGATTGTCTGCCTTGAGATGTTGCCACCAGCAGAACCAAGATTCATCAGGAAGGTTTTGATGGTGATGCTTTAATTCTTTTTTTTTTCCTTACCTCTCTCAATATCCTCCTGATCAGCACAGATGTTTGGCTTCCGACCATGTCCTCTGAGATTTTTCACAGCGCAGAACTATTTAATTTAGTATTTCTAATAATACTTTACACTGTAGGATTAAATATGGCCGTTTCCTGACTTGTGAGCAGCCACAATGTGCAGCCGCAGTTCCTCAGTGAGCTCCTTTGTCTTAGACATGACTGTCCACAAACCAACAGCAGAGAGCTTATGTTTTTCACCTGTTGAGTTGATTAAAACAGCTGTTCCCAGGAAATCAAGGTAATTAGGATGCTTTAGAACAGCATGGACTATTTGGAATGGTATAGAACTTTGGATTTTCCCATAGACTGTGATAGTTTGCAAAGGGTATGAATAATTTTGGACATGCCACTTTTTGTTCAAATGTAAATAAAAGCTGAAATATATATTTTCTTCCACAACGATGCCTCTTGTACATTGTCTTATTATCTTTTGGGAGAAGCCAGTATCATTTCCAGTCAAAAAAAAAAACTTGCTGGTTTAATAAAAGTAACTTTAAGTCAAAATTTGGGGTAAGATTAAGTTCTGGCTATATATATATATATATATATATATATATATATATATATATATATATATAAATATAAAAGTGCCGGTGTTGTGTCGAAGTTGGTTTGTCCGGATTAGTTTTTTTTAGCCCCACCCCTGTGAAAACTGCACAGGGAACAAGCATTTAGGAGAAGGCTCGCCTGAATACCACTGAAATTCTACGAAGCGCAGTAAAGGCCAAAAATGATAGTTAGCGTTTTTTAATCCCTGAAAGGGAAAAGACGAAACTTATAATAACATGCGTTTTATTTTTTTCTTACTGGTATATTTTATCAAGGGATTTTTAAAAATATATATTTTATTTTAGGGCTGCAACAACTAATCGATAAAATCGATAATTATCGATAATGAAATTCGTTGTCAACGAATGCCGTTATCGATTAGTTGGGCTGCTCACGTTACTGAGGAGCACGACCACAAGATGCACAAATACACAAAGATACACATGCGCTCGCGCAATGGCAGTTACAGAAGCGTCTGCAGGAAAAAGTGCGCGCCCCAAGTCCTCCAAGGTATGGGAGCAATTTACATTAAACGCCTCTAAAAAGACGGTAACCTGCACGCTATGCAAGACCGAGCTTTCACGGCATGGCAGTACGTACCCTTAAAAAGAAAAGATGTTGGTGTTACGGATGGTGAAAAAAAAACTCAGGGTCAGTAAAAACTGTCTCTCTTCATCATGTAAAAGTTGTATAGTTTAAGTGCTTTTGTTTAAACTGTTTGCTAACTTCGGGACAGTCGCGCTAGATCTGTTCACTTGCTACTCACGAGCAGCACATTGCGCAATCACCTCATGAGCAATAGTTATTAGTTAAATGGCGCTACTTTAGCTTAAATAACATGGTGCGAATAACAATAGAATATTACATTTAGTGATTGTTGTGGTTTTCAGGAAATGCAAATAACAGTACATTTGTGACTATTAGTGTGACTATATGTCAGTGTATTTTTTTTATACATGCATATATATACCGTTCAAAAGTTTGGGATCACTAATTTCTTTGTTCTTGTTTAGTGATTTATTTTCTACATTCTACAACAATACTGGGGATTTCAAAACTATAAAATAACACATATGGAATTAGGTGATTACGTAACAACAACAAAAACAACAGTTAGTTGTTATTTTAAGACACAGAGGTCAGTCTTTCTGTAATCGTTCTTGCAAGAACAGTATTGTCAAGTGCATTTGCAAAATCCGTCAAGCACCATAATGAAACTGGCTCTCATGAAGGCCGTCCCAGGAGGACGAGACCAAAACCTCCCTCTGCTGCAGACGAGAAGTTCATTTAGAGTTATCAGCCTGAAAAATGACCGATTAACAGAACCTCAGATTAGAGGCATTATGAAGTCTTTACAGAGCAGAAGTAGCAGACATATCAATATCAAAGGAGATTAATGCATTTTTTGGATGCCTTCAGCATTCCTTTACAATGTAGAAAGAAATAAAAATCAGGAACGATCATGGAGTTAGAAAAGTGACCCCAAACTTTTGAATGGTAGTGTGTGTATATATATATATATATATATATATATATATATATATATATATATATATATTAAAAAAAACACTGTCAACTTGCCATCTGCAATTATTGTTAAAAACAAAAATGTTGGTATGGTTTTATATATAATTATAAGCAAAACATCAAATTAAAGAAGCGTTTAGCTTTTATCCGATTAATCGAAAAAATAATCACCCAACTAATTGATTATCAAAATAATCGTTAGTTGTAGCCCTATTTAATAAAAAAAATAAAAATAATAATAATAATAAATAAATGGACCACTACCAGTGCTGATTCCTTACATATGCAGTTTGGATTTATTTAGATAGCTATGACCTAGTGAGTTGACATCACGTGGATAAAATGCTAATTATCTCGCATTATTATTACTATTGTAACTGCTATTATAATTAGTTATACTGTTTCTTTATCATTTATTTTTATTTTATGTTAAAGTATATTTTTGTTTAGTAAGAATATCGTTAGGAACAGGAGGATGTGTGGTTAAATTACCTTTTTAATAGTATTTTCAGAGTGGAACCAATGTTCTCCAGTCAAGGAGAGTCAGGAATTCAATTGAGTGAGAGTTGTTGTTGTGACGGAATATTTTGGGCTACATTGTTGTATAAAATATTTCCTTAAATACATGGATGGAGTGAGGATTAAGTTTATTTTTCTTCCTTCTGGTTATTGCGGCCAATGAGGTATGTAAGGGTTTACTTAATGCTTTAAGTTAATGCACGCTAGCTTAAACTGCTAGCGGACCTTACAAGAGCAGTGTTCACCTGCTCGTTATCTAGTTCTCACGTAGGGCTGGGCGATATGGCTGAAAACTGTATCACGATATCAGTGTTTCATATCGGTCGATATCGATAATTATTGATATTTTTTATGACCCATTTAAAATAATGACCAGGAGAAGAATATTACATTTAACCATTTTTATTTTAAACTTAACCTTCCTCTGATCATAGTCCCATCAGTTAAGACAGATGTTAACAACCATGGAAAAATCAAATAATTTAAATGTAAACATAAGTCTAAAGTCACAATGAACACTCAATTATCTCTTAACATTTAAGGTGCAAAATTAAAAGAAAATGTAAGAAATGCTTAATAAAGTGTAATAAAATAGTGCAGTGTTCACTTTCTGTTTATGAAGAGGAATCCAGCAGACCATCACGAGACAACGATATGGCGCAACCAAACGTGATACTGTTACATGATTGGCGTTAGTGCATCACTCCCTACGTTGCTAGGTTACCAGAGAGCGAGTGCCTTTGTTAATGCAACTGTCACGGGCAACCGGAGGCGGACCAGAAGACTAGCAGTTAGCCCTTGTAGCGTATTTTTACAATATATAACATGTATTTTTAAGTACGGATATCACACCATTGTAGCCATTGTGTGTGCAGTAGACTAGGCTAAGGTAAGTAACAATAGTTAATTTTAAGTTCACTGAAGAACCTAGTTTTGAAGTAGATTAATATCAAAAGCTTCAATTTTCTCTTGACTCGATCATAAATACATGTCTGTCAGTTGGAACAAACCAAAAAACTAAAAAAAATAATTTGAGATTTGGACGATTTATGATGATTTAATTTCTGCCCAGATGCAGATGTTAGGTTGCCCATCCTAACATTGAGGTCTGTTGGTCAGGAAGTCCATAATTGTTTCCCTCCCTCTTTGTTTGTTTAACTCATGCCTTTATTCGTTTAAATTTTGCTCTATTATTTATCTATTCATTTATATTTTATATATACTTTATTTTATATTATTCATATCACTATCAGCAACCTGTTTTTATCTGCAAATTGTTTTGTGCATTGTAGAACAAATTAATTAGTTATGTAGGTGTGTCCAAGTATTGTATTGTAGATGATATATCATATATACATGATAGAACATAGATTAATTATTTTACTTGTATCATAAGTAAAATAATTAATCTATGTTCTATCATAAATATATATCTGGCATTTATAATAAACCAAACGGCTTGAAAATCCGTTGAAAATTAAGCAAATTAAGGTGATTTTAATCGTTGATAGTTCTCTGCCAATGTTAACTAATGCAGAGTAGCCGCAGCTTCCAAGATGGTGGGCGCGCTGGAGCATCGTTCCTATGGCCAGCAGCGTCAGAGGCGACATCTAGTCAGTATATTTTATATATATATATCTATGGTAACGTGGACGGTAAACCCAAACGCGGAAGTAGCGTGAACAGGCAGGATAACCACGCGAGTTATTATTAGAACTCTCACGTCAAGAGCATGAGCTTACACAATTAAACCCGCGTTCTACCAATTCACACTCAATCAGTACTAACATGATCCGGCGAAGCGTCGGAAACTGCTTTGCAAAGGGAAAAAAATAAATAAAAATTGACTTTCAAACAAACAAAAAGTAATATGCACAAACAAGTCAATTTGAGAGAAAATGCAGAGGTTTAACAAACATATGCAGTGTGTGTTGCAAATACAGGTCCTTCTCAAAAAAATTGCATATTGTGATAAAGTTCATTATTTTGTGTAATGTACTGATAAACATTAGACTAGGGCTGCAACAACTAATCGATAAAATCGATAATTATCGATAATGGAATTCGTTGTCAACGAATGCCGTTATCGATTAGTTGGGCTGCTCATGTCATTGAGGAGCGCGACCACAAGATGCACAAACACACACACAGATACACAGCCGCTCGCGCAATGGAGGTTACATAAGCGTTTGCAGGAAAAAGCACGCGTCCCAAGTCCTCCAAGGTATGGGAGCAATTTACATTAAACACCTCATCAGGCATTAAAATCGACCGTTTTTCTGCCGGTCGTAGTGTCCGGTGAGCGCGGATGAAGCGCTGAGTGTTTTCTACACATAGGAGTCAGTGAGAGAGTTCACACGGGCTTTGGTGACGTGTAAACACGCGTCACCAAAGCCCGTGTGAACACTCTCACCGGCTGCGCGGTTATACAGGGTAAAAAAAAAAAAAACGTTGCATGCAGCTTTTTCTTTGCGTTCAAATACCAACGAACGCGAGGAAAACACTTCTAGTGCGTTTTCTTCACGTTCATTTTACGTTTCGGAGGACCGGATATATCCCATAATCCTACATGCTGTACAGGGGGGAAAAGGGCAAAATAAACAGAGTGAACCCAGTAGCGGCGAGTTTTTTTTCTCTCTCCCCACGTCGCCGTATTACGAGAATGTCTAGTATTTATTTATTTATTTATTTTTATTGAGACAAAAAAAAAAAGGATAAAATACACGAGAGGATCGAAATAATGTATAAACCGTGAAAAGGATGTAGTAGACACTTCAATTAAAAATATAATAATCTAGAAGTCTATTCTTATTATTAAGTTGAATTAATTTAAGAGAATTTAAAATTTAAGTCATTCTTAACAACTGAATGTATTTTTGTTTTAAACTAATATATATATATATATATATATATATATATATATATATATATATATATATACACTGTAAACTTGCCATCTGCAATTATTGTTAAAAACTAAAATGTTGATTTACATAAAATAAGGTTTAAATGTCAAAATTTAAGATAATTAAACTATGTGGCTATTGCATTTTTTTAAGTTTACTTTTATACATAAATAAAACCCTGATTTATGGTTTTATATAGTTAAGCAAAACATCAAATTAAAGCGTCTAGCTTTTATGCGATAAAAGTCTAGCCTATCGATATACATATAATGTATGTATGTATATATATATATATATATATATATATATATATATATATATATATATTTATTTATTTTTTTTTATATATATTAGATTCATTACACACAAACTGAAGTAGTTCAAGCCTTATTGTTTTAATATTGATGATTGTGGCATAAAAATTAGCATATTTCATCCGACCAATAAAAGAAAAGTGTTTTTAATACAAAAAAGTCAACCTTCAAATAATTATGTTCAGTTATGCACTCAATACTTGGTCGGGAATCCTTTTGCAGATTCTTGTGTCTTGCGTCTCTCAACTTTCTCTTCACAATATCCCACAGATTCTCTATGGGGTTCAGGTCAGGAGAGTTGGCAGACCAATTGAGCACAGTAATACCATGGTCAGTAAACCATTTAGCAGTGGTTTTGGCACTGTGAGCAGGTGCCAGGTCGTGCTGAAAAATGAAATCTTCATCTCCATAAAGCTTTTCAGCAGATGGAAGCATGAAGTGCTCCAAAATCTCCTGATCGCTAGCTGCATTGACCCTGCCCTTGATAAAACACAGTAGACCAACACCAGCAGCTGACATGGCACCCCAGACCATCACTGACTGTGGGTACTTGACACTGGACTTCAGGCATTTTGGCATTTCCCTCTCCCCAGTCTTCCTCCAGACTCTGGCACCTTGATTTCCGAATGACATGCAAAATTTGCAACCTGTAGCCCATTTCCTGCACACGGTGGCTCTGGATGTTTCTACTCCAGACTCAGTCCACTGCTTCCGCAGGTCCCCCAAGGTCTGGAATCGGTCCTTCTCCACAATCTTCCTCAGGGCCCGGTCACCTCTTCTCGTTGTGCAGCGTTTTCTGCCACACTTTTTCCTTCCCACAGACTTCCCACTGAGGTGCCTTGATACAGCACTCTGGGAACAACCTATTCGTTCAGAAATATCTTTCTGTGTCTTACCCTCTTGCTTGAGGGTGTCAATGATGGCCTTCTGGACAGCAGTCAGGTCGGCAGTCTTACCCATGATTGTGGTTTTGAGTAATGAACCAGGCTGGGAGTTTTTAAAAGCCTCAGGAATCTTTTGCAGGTGTTTAGAGTTAATTAGTTGATTAGGTTAATAGCTCGTTTAGAGAACCTTTTCATATGCTAATTTTGAGATAGGGATTTTGGGTTTTCATGAGCTGTATGCCACAATCATCAATATTAAAACAATAAAAGGCTTGAACTACTTCAGTTGTGTGTAATGAATCTAAAATATATGAACGTCTAATGTTTATTAGTACATTACAGAAAATAATGAACTTTATCACAATATGCAAATTTTTTGAGAAGGACCTGTATAGAATTTTTTTTTGAGGAAAACTTGGCTCTCTCACATGTGTGCAGACAGATTCTCACAAATGCACCCAACCTATTTTCACACAAATGCAATGGAGCAGCTTCCTCTTCCAAAACAGCAGATGGCGCTATCGGTCAATTTACTCTATTCTCACGAGACCTCAAACGTCTTTATATGGTATTGTTGCCGCGAAAGTTTCGCAACGCGCGAGTTTCCTCAACTAAACAACTAAAAACTCCGACACAGAGGTACGTTATAATGTCTACCGTTCAGCTTGTTCAGTGTGTAGAGTGCAGGATGTTTAGACATTCTTCCTCCGTCATTAGCGATAATTTTATTTGTGATAGGTGTGTGTTAGTGAGCACTCTGACGGAGAAGATATCAGCGTTAGAGGAGCGCATCCAGACTTTAGAGAGTGTTAGACAGTGTGAGAGCAGCGTTATTCCTGTAGCGGACAGTCTGGGTGCCACAGGCGGAGATAAACAGCCCCCGACTCCGGCATTAGAGCCCTCACAGCGGGGCGAGTGGGTGACGACTCGGCGGCATACTCGTTCAGCCAAAGCTAACGCTAAGGCTAGCCCACCGGAGCACACCTCCTCTGCGCGTCACGTGTCCAACAGGTTTGCTCTCCTCAGTGCTGCACCCGCTGAGAAACCTGAAAGAGCTCTGGTTATAGGAGACTCTATACTGAGGCACGTGACATTAGCTAGACCTTTAGGGGCGCCAGCGGCAGTGGTTAGGTGTATCCCGGGAGCCAGAGCACCGGACATAGCAGGTAATCTTAGGGCTCTAGGACAGCACAGGTTCTCTAAGATAGTGGTACATGCTGGAGCTAATGATATACGCCTTCGTCAGTCAGAGGTTAGTAAGAATAACTTTACAGAGGTGTTTAAATTAGCGAAGGCGATGTCCGATGAAGTAGTATGCTCTGGTCCCATCCCAATGAGACGTGGTGACATAGCTTACAGCAGGTTATGGTCGCTGAACCGCTGGATGTCCAGGTGGTGCTCCAAAAATAATGTGGGCTACATAGACAATTGGAAGACCTTTGAGGGCAAAGCTGGCCTGTTAGGGCGGGACGGTGTCCATCCCACTCGGGAAGGTGCTTCTCTCATTTCCTGTAGTATAGCTCATAGTCTCAGTAGAGGTCTAGTTAATCGGTGACAATCCAGAGCCCAGGCCAGGGAGCAGACAGACAGGTTAAACCAACCGTCTGCTAGCTGCATAGAGTCGTCACTCAGGGTTCACCTTATTGAGACTGTCTCTGTTCCCCGATCTAAGCAAAAATGTAGAAAGACCCAGAAAGTCTGTTTCAATAATCTAATTAACATAAAGTCCACAAACTCCGATCATACTGAATGCGCAGCCGGCACCTCTGATCTGAAGCTAGGATTGTTAAATATTAGATCTCTCACATCAAAAGCAGTTATTGTTAATGAAATTATCACAGATCAGGCGTTTGATATACTCTGTTTAACTGAAACATGGGTTAAACAGGACGAGTATGTAGCTCTAAATGAAGCTAGTCCTCCTGGATACAGCTACATACACCAGCCTCGGTTAACTGGTAGAGGAGGAGGCGTCGCAGTTATTCATAATGATAATCTGTCTATCGTACAAAAACACCGACACAAATTTAACTCATTTGAAATTCTCTATAGTAACATAAGTGTATTTAAGTATATTAAATCAGCTCAGTCGATTCCACTAATTATAATTTACAGACCTCCAGGGCTGTATTCTGAATTTCTTAGTGAATTTGCAGATTTCATCTCAGACCTGGTCATTTCTGTAGACAAAGTGTTAATTGCTGGAGATTTTAACATTCATTTTGAGAATCCAGAAGACCCTCTGAGAACAGCATTTATATCCATACTGGACTCCGTAGGTGTAAATCAGTGTGTAGTAGGACCCACTCATAAAGCAGGTCACACTTTAGATTTAGTAATATTCTTCGGATTAACTATAAGAAATGTGTTCACAATTCCACTGTCTGAAATTATCTCAGATCACTATCTTGTCTCCATTCAAGTGTCTCACAGTGATAATGTACGCACAGTACCGCGCTACCGTATTAAACGTACATTCACATCAACTACCACACAGAGTTTTATCAGTAATCTCCCAGAGTTACCAACTTCGATTAGGCCACCGTCTGACCCCACAGAACTTGATCAGGCGACTGAATATTTAGAGTCGACACTTCGTTGTACCTTAGATAATGTAGCTCCAGCTAAAAGAAAAATTATTAGAGATAAGAAACTCGCTCCCTGGTATAACGATCACACGCGCACTTTAAAACAGACTGCTCGGAAATTAGAGCGTAAATGGCGTCAAACTAAATTGTTGGTATTTCAAATAGCATGGAAAGAGAGCATCCTGAACTATAGGAAAGCTCTTAGTGTAGCTAGATCAACGTATCTCTCCACTCTTATAGACGAAAATAAAAATAATCCTAGATTTTTATTTAATACCGTAGCCAAATTAACCAGAAATAAGACCACTACAGAAATCTCCACAACAACATCATGCAATAGTGAGGACTTCATGAACTTTTTTAATAATAAAATTGTAAATATCAGGCATAAAATTGAGGCTTTGAAACCAAACAATGTAATTGATACTGATGTTAACCTAGCCATGTCAGATTCAAACCTAGAATACTTTACTCCTCTTGAAGAGAATGAACTAATTTCACTCATCTCTTCTGCAAATTCATCAACCTGTATATTAGATCCTGTACCGACACATTTTCTTAAACAGATAGCACCAGTAATAACAGAACCGATGTTGAGAATAATTAATTCCTCACTCAGCATTGGTTATGTTCCAAAATCTTTTAAAGTAGCAGTTATTAAACCAATAATTAAGAAACCTGACCTCGACCCCTGTCAGCTGTCCAATTACAGGCCAATATCAAACCTCCCCTTTATCTCTAAGATTCTGGAAAAGATAGTAGCGGAGCAGCTATGCTCATATCTACATAGAAATGGCATACATGAACTGTATCAGTCAGGATTTAGGCCTCATCACAGCACAGAAACAGCACTCGTTAAAGTAGTAAATGACCTCCTATTGGCCTCTGATCAGGGTTGTGTAACTATGCTTGTATTACTCGACCTCAGTGCAGCTTTTGACACTATTGATCATGCTATTCTTCTTCACAGATTAGAAAATTTAGTAGGAATTAAGGGTACAACCCTCTCCTGGCTCAGATCCTATTTGACCGATCGTTATCAGTATGTAGACTTAAATGGTGATTATTCTGCATGTTCTCTAGTGGAGTTTGGCGTTCCGCAGGGTTCAGTTTTAGGCCCACTGCTTTTTTCCCTTTACATGCTTCCTCTGGGCAACATAATCCGTAAGCATGGTATTAGTTTTCATTGTTATGCTGACGACACACAGTTATATGTCTCAACAAAACCTGATGAGAAAAACCATCTTACTAAAGTTGAGCAATGTGTTCAGGACATAAGAAATTGGATGCTAATTAACTTCCTTCTGCTTAATCCGGATAAGACAGAAGTTCTAGTCATAGGACCGCATACAGCTAGAAGTAAAATCTTAGATCACACCGTAACTTTAGATGGCCTTTCTGTTCCGTCAAGTGCAACAGTAAAAGACCTCGGCGTGATTATAGATTCCAGCCTTTCATTTGAAGCTCATGTAGATAATATCACCAGGATAGCATTCTTTCACCTTAGAAATATCGCCAAAATAAGAAATATATTGTCGCTAAATGATGCAGAAAAACTAGTTCATGCTTTTATCACTTCTAGGTTGGACTATTGTAATGCCTTACTGTCTGGTTGTTCAGTTAGGTGCATAAACAAGCTTCAGCTAGTCCAAAATGCAGCAGCGAGAGTCCTCACTAGAACCAGAAGATATGAGCACATCACCCCTATCCTATCTTCACTGCATTGGCTCCCTGTGAAATTTCGCATTGATTTTAAAATACTACTCTTGACATATAAGGCATTAAATGGTCTCGCGCCGCAGTATCTGAGCGAACTGCTAGTGTCTTACGATCCGCCACGCCTACTTCGGTCAAAGGATGCAGGCTGCTTATCAGTACCGCGTATTATGAAAACTACAGCTGGGGGCAGAGCTTTTTCTTACAAAGCCCCAAAATTATGGAATAGTCTTCCAAATAGTGTTCGGGACTCAGACACAGTCTCAGTGTTTAAGTCTAGGCTAAAAACCTATTTATTTAGCCAAGCATTTTTATAAATAGATTTGCCATAAGGTAAAGGAGCAGATCTGGGGGACTCATGGACGTAGAGTATTATGGTGAACTGGTATGTTTTAGATGCTGTCTTCCTCAGTCTCATTTGATCACTCAGGTTTGTTGACGGTGAGGTGATTGTTTGCTTTACATCTCAGGGAGCCCTCATGTTTGTGTTTCCTTCTGGCTCTCCCTTTTAGTTATGCTGTCATAGTTAGTCCTGCCGGAGTCCCTGCTTGCACTCTACAGTAAATATACATTCACATTAGACATTGTGACTGTGACCATACCTAATTGCAATCTCTCCTCCTCTTCTCTTCCTCCCCCTCTTTCTCTTTCCTCTCTCCCCCTGTCTCCCCCTTTCACTCTTTCTCTCTCTCTCTCTGTCGAGCTACACATGTGGTTCCTGAGCTGCCAGTGATCCAGACTCCCTCTGCCCTCCGGACCTGTCTGATCCATCCTGGTGCCCGGTTTCTGGTTGGAGGTCTCATCGCATGGATGCCCCGTGTGTCTCTTTAGGATGCGTCTGGTGTCTGGGGATGATTCTCTATACTTAGAAGATGGTTCTGGCCTCGACTGGTGTTGTCAGCTGTTTCTCTGAGGACTTGACAATTCGATAGTTCAGGACTGGAACTTTCTACAAGTCTATCTGAGTCTCGAATAACTACTGGACTCCATTTTACATCAAGTATTATAACATCAATTAACATCAACTATTATAGCTGAACCTAACACTTAACACTGTATAAATGCAGATCATTTCCTGCTATCTGTTTCACCCAGATGAGGATGGGTTCCCTGTCGAGTCTGGTTCCTCTCAAGGTTTCTTCCTATTACCGTCTCAGGGAGTTTTTCCTTGCCACTGTCGCCCTCGGGCTTGCTCACCAGGGACTATCTGAACATTTTGATTCATACATATTCACATTCCATACAAACTTAAATAATTCTTTTGATTGTGTAAAGCTGTTTTGAGACAATGTCAATTGTTAAAAGCGCTATACAAATAAAACTGAATTGAATTGAATTGAATATGGTTTTACCCTTATGTCCCAGAGGAATATGAGCAGGGAACAGGTGAGTTTCTTCCTTTAATTAACCTGTTTTGAGGTGTCTATTATATATCCAGACAGCCAGACATATTAACAATCCACTATCTTTAGGATATGTAGCCCTGTAGGGGAATACAGTTCTATCAAACCACAGTTGCATTTTCATTAACTATTGAAGGCTGAAAGAACTGCCATCATGTTTGGCTTTTTATATCCATAACGGACGTATGCAACATGATTCATCAAAATCTTTTATAATTAGTGATCATATCTACATTTAAATAATCTGTGTCTGTATTACATTACAATGTAGACAGCTGTTCCGGCACGAGGTGTAGATACAGTAAGATGCAAGAATCATTGTCTTAGACAGCATGCATGAAATTTATTAAACTTTTTACAAGCAGGTTTGTAATAGAATTCTGTCTGTAATTCAGTATGTTTACTGTTTATTTAAAGCTTTTTTTCCCCTTAAAACTTTGTACTTGGCTTTAGAATTTAGAGAATCTAAAGACTTTAAGATTTAAAAAGACTTAAAAAAATTAAGTTGTTTTTGCAAAATAAATATTTGTAAATATTTTAAAATGATTAAAAATATTAATGACCCGAGAGGTCCCGGGTTCAGATCCCGGACAAGCCCCCCAGGGTGTTGCAACGCTTATCTTGATGATCAGGTCATTTATTCACAGACTTGGCCCGAACATGTATCATTGTTGGAGACCGTACTTAAACGGCTAGAGAAAGTATTCTTGACTTTAAATCTGGCAAAATGTGAAATCGGCAAAGCAACAGTGACCTATTTAGGTAAACAAGTAGGACAAGGCAAAGTGCGACCGCTAACAGTAAAAATTTCAGCAATTAATGAGTTCCCTAAGCCAAAAACCAGACGTGAATTTCTACGATTTTTGGCTATGGCTGGTTACTATCGGTGCTTTTTCCGGAACTTTTCTTCTGTTGCGGTTCCGCTGACTTCCCTACTTCGTCCTTCAGAACCTTTTGTGTGGTCACCCGAATGTCAGATTGCTTTTGATAATAATAAAGCTCTGTTATGCAGCGAGCCCCTGTTGTCTGCCCCAGATTTTACGGTTGGATTTAAGCTGGAGGTCGACGCAAGTGAAGTAGGAGCTGGTGCTGTTCTTTTACAGGAAGACAAGGATGGAATCAACCACCCTGTTTGTTACTTCTCAAAGAAGTTCAGTAAAAGTCAGCGCAATTATTCAATGATCGAGAAGGAGGCTCTGGCTTCGCTGTTAGAGTTGTAGCACTTCGAGGTCTATGTCGGTTCTTCTATTCATCCTGTTGTGGTTTACACAGATCATAACCTGCTAACTTATTTCTCGTATGCGTAACCAGAACCAGAGGTTGATGAGATGGTCTCTCATCATTCAAAACTACAATCTTGACATTAGGTATAAAAGAGGTACGGATAATGTAGGGGCAGATGCGCTGTCCCGAGTTTAAACACTAGAATATTGTGGTGTTTTTTTTTTTTTGCAAACATGTATGTTTGTTCTTAAGAAGGGTGTGGGTGTTACGTCCCGTAGTATTTTCGGGCATTGCACATGTATTTTGGTGCCGTGCCTATGTCTTTCAGGTGCTGGGATTGGACATCGCACCCATCAATCATGGTTTCCAGCGTGATTCCCGTGGGAACCAATGAGGCTGCCCTAGCCGAGTATAAGAACCCGGGAAGTGACGCAGCCAGCGGTGCGGCTTTTTGTTTCATTCATATATATTGTTATGGTGAAGCTATACTTCCGGTGTTCTGAATGTTGTCATAGTGATTTGTGAATGGTGTGTGTTACGCTAATCTCTCTATGTGTATTGTTTCGTCCCAACTCCGCCCAGTACGAGTTCTTGGACGTTTCTCCATTCGCGGTGTCGAGTCCAGGTTAGTATGCCCTAGGGTGTACTTTGTTTAGACACACTAGATAGGAGTGAGAGCTACTTGTTGTACTCATGTTTTGACTAGTTAGTGTAGTTAGCTGGCATCCCACGCCCTGATTTTGTTTTCATTTTGTTTATTAGCTTAGATTGACTGCCACGCATAAGTTATAAGGTGTTTTGTTTTATTTATTTCTTTGGTTTAAGCTCTGCTCGTGGCTCCCACCATTGAATGTGTATTTAATACTTTGTATATATTTTTCTGTAAATATTCCTTCTTTCTCTTCTTTCACTATTGATTTCCACTGTGTGTTTTGATGCTTTAAATTACTAAAGTTTGTTACAACTTAGCGCTAGAGCTCTTGAGTTTGTCTCATTCTTGTTCATAAGTGACTTCTCAAATAGTAATCAGTGACGGTTTTCAACATATTAACTTTCCTTATTTTTTTTCTTCTCCCTTATGTCGGCTTCCTTTCTCCCTTAGACGAGCAAACGTAACAACTAAATAGGAAACCGTAACAAAGTTGAACATGATTTAAATTAACTTATATATGTGGTGTAAATATTTCTTAAAAGGTGCTAATATGGCTTCTCGTGAACAAAATATAGCCTAGTTAAAATTTACTTACTACATAAATTTAAATGAAAAGTCTTTCTAAATCTTAAAGTCTTTAAATTCTCTCAATTCTAAAGCCAAGTACGAAGTTATAAAGGGGGGGAAAAAAGCTTTAAATAAACAGTAAACATACTGAATTACAGACAATTCTATTACAAACCTGCTTGTAAAAAGTTTCATAAATTTCATGCATGCTGTCTAATACAATGATTCTTGTATCTTACTGTAGCTTGTCTACATTGTAATGTACTACAGACACAGATTATTTAAATGTAGATATGATCACTAATTATAAAAGATTTTGATGAATCATGTTGCATACGTCCGTTATGGATATAAAAAGCCAAACATGATGGCAGTTCTTTCAGCCTTCAATAGTTAATGAAAATGCAACTGTGGTTTGATAGAACTGTATTCCCCTACAGGGCTACATATCCTAAAGATAGTGGATTGTTAATATGTCTGGATATATAATAGACACCTCAAAACAGGTTAATTAAAGGAAGAAACTCACCTGTTCCCTGCTCATATTCCTCTGGGACATAAGGGTAAAACCATATAAACACGTTGGTTGAGGTCTCGTGAGAATAGAGTAAATTGACCGATAGCGCCGTCTGCTGTTTTGGAAGAGGAAGTTGCTCCATTGCATTTGTGAGAAAATACATCTGTGTTGTTTAACACAATGCATATATTTGTTAAACCTCTGCATTTTCTCTCAAATTGACTTGTTTGTGCATATTACTTTGTTGTTTGAAAGTCGATTTTTTTTTTCTTTGCAAAGCAGATTTTGTATGCAAAACGCTGGATTTGTTTGCTTAACTGTGGCACATAAATAACTCCATAAGCCTTCTCATAAATGCGCGTTCTCTGTGCCGTTTCCACGGGGTGGGGGTAAAAAAAAAACGCATCCTGATGGGGGAACCAACTTCGATACAACACCGTGCAGAAACTCCGAGTTCAGAGAATAAAACCTGCTCCTGACCAGGTTAGGTTCACAGAGTAAGTTGCCACGGTAACTGACTCTGAGTAATAGTTACCTCTCTTTCAGAAACAGGCTTGAGTTACCCTGCTTTCTCGGGTTTGACAAACCTGCCTTTTTGAAACGGAAAACTCTGACTTTCTCTTATCTCAGGGTTACCAAACTCTGAGTTTTCACTTAACCTGCTTTCTGAAACAGGCCGCAGGCCTTTAAAAAAATAATAATTAAATGTTTAGAAATGTAAACTTATTTTGTAGTGAACCACCAATTTAAAACTCCCAAATATCTAATCTAGCTATGAAACACCACAAGCACTTTTCATCTGAACTTACCTCAACAACAAGCTGATTCTTTTAATTCGGTCTCTTCAAACAGTCTCTGCAAAAAACTGTACAATGTACAGTAATGTCTCCGTGTAGGGGCGATTAGCGACACAACAAAACCTGAGGTAAAATATTAAACCTGAGGAAAATTAGTAATGTTAAAGCAAATGAACAATACAAATGAGAGCAGGTAACGCGAGGAAAAATACTTTCTTTGGTAGTTTTTTTCTGTTGGCGGTTGGCAAACAACGAAAATGTGCCGCCATCTAGTGGAATGGAGTGTGGAGCGGGACAAAAACAAGCATATATATATATATATATATATATATATATATATATATATATACACATTCTCCTATAGGTTATATTGGACTTTTATGTGTTCTATTTCTTGTACTAGATCTTGCCTTTTCACCTTCGTATTTTGTATCATACAGCATGGCGTGCTCTACTGTTTTCTCTCCTGTCCACAGTATTCACATTTTAAATAACATGCTGTTAAATCCAGTGTGTGCATACATTAGTCTGGATAATACTGTTTTCTTTCATTGTTGTTGTTTGTTCTCTCACTCAATAAAAAATTCCTACACTCCTGGTAACACAAAAAGTCTGGATGTAACACACTACTCATCATGTTGCACTCATCATGGATAATGACACATGCATAGAACATCTCACTTACTGGTTGTCACAGTCCAGATCACACTAATGAGATGAAAAGTGAGGCAACACCAACACTAGCTCCATCGCGCAGAACAAATCAAATAATATTGTCTGTGCATGGTTATGGTGCCACCTTCTGTCATCCAGCTGTAAAGCTGGAGTGAATGGGTTGGACCAATCACACGTACAGATTATATAACCACGATCTGCACAGACACCACTTATGGGCTCTGTGTGAAGTTCAGGTTAAAGGGAATGGATGTCTTGATGTTATTTAAAATCAGTCTTCCAAAGTAATTGATAGTAATCATTCAAATTTCCCAGCAAACATTTGGACGTTTGATGACGTCCCTCCAACACGTCCCGTCATGGTTGAAAAATAGTTCCAAAATGAAAGTTGAACGGATGTCTTTGACGTCAACTTACCGTGTATCCGACGTCTTTTCTGGATGTCTAATATGTCGTCGTCTGGATGTTTTCAAGATGTGTTTCTGCGTAATGTCAGTGTACTTATTAGCCTGAATATAAAAGTCCTTATTGTGAAATGCACATCAGAATACAAATGGTTCACAACACGTCCAAAATCAGTTCAGTCAGACCTCAACGTCTATACAACGTTTACATTACAAAACATAGTATTAAACAAAAAAAAAATTATATATATATATATATATATATATATATATATATATATATATATATATATATACAGTGGTGTGAAAAACTATTTGCCCCCTTCCTGATTTCTTATTCTTCTGCATGTTTGTCACACTTAAATGTTTCTGCTCATCAAAAAACGTTAACTATTAGTCAAAGATAACATAATTGAACACAAACTGCAGTTTTTAAATGAAGGTTTACGTTATTAAGAGAGAAAAAAAACCTCCAAATCTACATGGCCCTGTGTGAAAAAGTGATTGCCCCCCTTGTTAAAAAATAACTTAACTGTGGTTTATCACACCTGAGTTCAATTTCTGTAGTCACCCCCAGGCCTGATTACTGCCACACCTGTTTCAATCAAGAAATCACTTAAATAGGAGCTACCTGACACAGAGAAGTAGACCAAAAGCACCTCAAAAGCTAGACATCATGCCAAGATCCAAAGAAATTCAGGAACAAATGAGAACAAAAGTAATTGAGATCTATCAGTCTGGTAAAGGTTATAAAGCCATTTCTAAAGCTTTGGGACTCCAGCGAACCACAGTGAGAGCCATTATCCACAAATGGCAAAAACATGGAACAGTGGTGAACCTTCCCAGGAGTGGCCGGCCGACCAAAATTACCCCAAGAGCGCAGAGACAACTCATCCGAGAGGCCACAAAAGACCCCAGGACAACATCTAAAGAACTGCAGGCCTCACTTACCTCAATTAAGGTCAGTGTTCACGACTACACCATAAGAAAGAGGACTGGGCAAAAACGGCCTGCATGGCAGATTTCCAAGGCGCAAACCACTTTTAAGCAAAAAGAACATTAAGGCTCGTCTCAATTTTGCAAAAAAAACATCTCAATGATTGCCAAGACTTTTGGGAAAATACCTTGTGGACCGACGAGACAAAAGTTGAACATTTTGGAAGGTGCGTGTCCCATTACATTTGGCGTAAAAGTAACACAGAATTTCAGAAAAAGAACATCATACCAACAGTAAAATATGGTGGTGGTAGTGTGGTGGTTTGGGGTTGTTTTGCTGCTTCAGGACCTGGAAGGCTTGAAAAAATAGCATGTCCCCTTCAAAACCACTGTGGTTGAGAAAGTTCCATAAGTAGGTGTGTAATTGTGTGAAAGTAAACAGGACATTTCTGTGGTCTTTTAGACAATATTCCTTGAAAGGATAAAAGGTACCAATAAAAAATTAAATAAATAGTTCAAAATTTCACGTCATAAGGCCAAAATTACCTTGAATTATATTGTACAAGATTGTAGCTCTAAATGGCTTCTTTTGAAGTTGGCCACCACCCCTCATATTGAATTTTGCCATTAAGGCATTCGCCATGATTCTGTGAAAGAAATTACTCAGGATTACTTCACCTTCAGGAAAATTTACATGTAAGGTCAATATTACAATTATTGTAGTTGTAATATTATCAGCGTGTCACTTGCATGCAATGTTAAATCATACACTAACAGCTACTCATCTGTCAGGTAACAAGTTCCCTGAACTATGTTCTTATCCATATTCACATTTTTGAGACAACTAATTAGTCATTAATGGCTTACACTGAAATTATGTTTAGATTTTTTGGTTTTCAATCTGGCTGAATAAATGAGTACAGACATCTAAAACCTTCTGAACTAGAAAATAGGCATGTATGTGAGGAGATCAGAGGTGTCAAGTAACGAAGTACAAATACTTCATTACCTTACTTAAGTAGACATTTTGGGTATCTATACTTTACTGGAGTAATAATTTTTCAGCCGACTTTTTACTTCTACTCCTTACATTTTCGCGCAATTATCTGTACTTTCTACTCTTTACTTTTTAAAAAATAGCCTCGTTACTCCTATTTTATTTCAGCTTGTCGTCATTAAAAAATATATTAAAAAATAAATAAAAATCACGCCATCAGGGGTCCGTTCTTCGTACGTCGCTAACTCAGTTAGCTGGATTTGATTGTTGTGGATTTGTCCTGATCTTGGATTGTTTCGTTCTTCGATGCGCTTCTCGCATTTGTTGTCATAGCAACGTGTCCGTAAGCTTGAACCTGCTCGGTAGCAGGTTTATTTCATGTAAACAGGATATAGGCTGCCGGGTTATGATTGGTTGAAATGGCGAGGTCACATCTGATTGGTTAAAGAGCGCTGACGCGGACTGACTCACGTGGGAAAAGAAAAATATCTTGCATATATACACACATAATCGCTATCAAATATTATATTAGAACATAAATTCATAGGTTTATTATTATCAAATATGATATTACTATTATAATGAAGCCTAGGCACGAGACAGCCGTCAAGACCATTAATAAAAAATGGTCTTGTCTTGTATCATTGTATAATGTTTATTTTGTACCATATATTTTTCTGCGGTTTGTTGTGAGTAAATATGCAAATAAATATTTATATATAATAAAAATTTATATTTTTTATAATGAAAAATTGGATGAAACTAATTTTATTATAAAATAAATAATATAACATAAATAATATAAAAGTATACATGTATTTGCAAAAATATATATTCATATTTCGATTTTTTTCATATACAACATAAATATATTTTCATATTGCTTATTTTATTTTATTGTCTCGTGTAATTTGTAAACCATAAAACTATGAATTTATGTTCTAATATAATATTTTATCGAGATTATGTAGGGGGGGGGGGCAATCCATGGCAGGGGGGCATTTCAGCTCATAACACGTGTTACAAAAAAAATTGAGCCACTCTTTTGCCATTTCGTCAACTAATCGAAGGGGTTGTGATCAAAGAAAATTAGAAAATCAGGGCAGGCTTAGTAACAATTACCCTTGTATGGTTGTCTACAATAAACATTAGTGCTGTCAGAATGAATGATTAATCCAAGCGATTCATCAAAAAAAAAAAAAAATTATATAGATAGGTGTGTATCTGTGTATATATACAGATTACTGATGACGTGCCTCTGAAGTTTGACTTTTGGCACCATTAAAATACTTAAAGGCAACTAGTTATCATATCTTCTTCTCCATAAAACATGTTAATGCTCAGTAGTACACATACAGTACAGTATATGGTTCTTTAATGTATTTGCATTGTACTACAATGCATTCTTTTTCAATTGCCATATACAGTATCCCAAATCACTGGGATTTAAAAAATGGCCGTCAAAAAATACAACAAAAAAAAAAACAACACTTTTTTTTTTTTAAATGATGTGTTAGTGTACAGTAGTATACAGGCCCGTGGCACAGCCTAATGCTTTTATCCTTAATGCTTTTTTCCCCTCACGTTACTTTTACTTTATACTTTAAGTAGTTTTGAAACCAGTACTTTTACACTTTTACTAAAAAAGTAAAAATTTAAAAAGCTTTTTTTTTAGTAAAAAGCTTGAGTTGATACTTCAACTTCTAAACAAGTCTTTTTAAACGCTAATATCTATACTTCTACTCAAGTAATGAATGTGAATACTTTTGACACCCCTGGAGGAGATAGTGATCTGTGAAAGATTAAATCCTGAATAAAAAATTTTTTAATATCCAAAGATTATTTTGGCCATAATATACATTTTATTTCTGAATTATGCAGCAATACAAAAAATGCAAGGTAAAATACATACATGTTCATGACTTTATTAGCACAGTCCTTGACAGAAGATCCCCCAACTCTGGACAGTTGCTGAACCTAAATGTGACACCAGAATCTGCAAATTGATATTTTAAAAAGAGAACATTTAAAACTTCGCAGATCGACGATGACTGCTCATCCTTGATGGACTCGTTAAAGGATTTCAGGTCACTCTCCGAATCCAGTTTCTTTATAGATGATGTATTTCCAGGGTCCACATTGGCAGCTACTCACTGAAGTTCCTTTTTTAGGTCAAATAACATTGCAAACACCTTCCTTTGGAATCCTGGGAAAGAAAAATCAGTATATTAATATGTTCACAAACCTCTATACATTACCGCTTAAATTTCTGAATGTGACAATTTGTGTTTATGCAGGACATTTAGGCTTGACAGTTTAATTATTAACCATTGCGAGTTTTGTTTGCCTGCTGACTAACAGGAGAGAATAAGGTCCTAAAAACTTAAGTGCAACATTGAATTGATGATCAGCAAAAACAATGGGATCATTAGTCATACGATACTCGTTAGCAACATATACTTGAAGTTCTAACAAACAGACAGCATACTGACTTACCTTTATTATGTATTTTATTTTACTGGCTATGCTTTTAAACACACCACATATAATATATTATATATAATGTCTTACTTGCAGTTGACATGGGGTAAGCGCTTCTTGAGGGTCTGGTGCCACCTATTACAAAACGTAAAAATTGTAAAACCAAATTTTGATAGGACAAGCTCATGGCTGGAACAGACCATTAACATATATACGTAACCTCACTTCTGTGCTCTTTCCGGGATGCAGTTGTTAAGAAGCAAGACAACATTAGAACATGCTGTTATAAATGTTTCACCACACACAAAAACACAGCAACCCACGTTGTATTGTTTGAACTACTTTGTGGATGTAACAAACATTGACTTCTTGGGGTCCAATTCCACTACAATCTCAAGTGAAGTTATATATTGCTGCTTCTGATTGGCTGAACACACCTGGGGGGTATTCCAGGAAGCAGGTTATGTGACATACCCGGATAAGTTTGAGGGTAAGTTAGTGGATAACCTCAACTTCCGGTTCCAAAAACGGAGGTAACTTTCTGGGTATGTATGTAACCATAGCAACTTACTCTCTGAAGATAACCTGCTCGGTAGCAGGTTATGTTCCAGAGTAAGTTTGTTCCAGAAGGTTATTCAGCAGGCCACGCCCCTTTGATGAGGATCCCGTGGATGCGGAGGCACAAATTATACGAGGCTTTTTCGCCGGGAGAGAATTATAAGACCTCGTATTGATGTTTTTTTTTTTTTTCTAGTGATCATTTGAAAGAGCGTTATTGGTTTTCAATGGAATTAAATTATTTAACACATCTCTTGAAACCGCATATTGCAAATGTCACAAACAGCGGGTCTGCGCTTAGTAAACATTCCGTGTATATCACTTCATTTTTTTCCAGGGCATTTTTTGTACAATGTGGGGCATGTGATGCAGAGCATGTGGGAAAGGCAACTGTATGTCTGGCACTTAAACACTTCTTACACACATGTGTACAGGTCCCTGGCCATAAACCTCTGCGTGGTATTAAAGAGGAATTCCACAGAGTGGCAGGTTTGTCTTTTGTAGTAAAATTGATGACGCATATTTAATATGTAGTCATACTATTCATATACATGTATTCATCGTGCACACACACACACACACACACACACACACACACACACTTGATCCTCCCATATATGACTTTCTATTTCAGGGTTTTCAAATGTAATTGGGTGCATTGATAGCACCTACATTCCTATTAAAGCTAAAGCTATAGCTTCAATAAATGAGGGAGACGATGTTAATAGGAAATCTATTCATAGTATCAATATACAGGTAACAACTTAATTTTGTGTCCTTAATTTTTTGCCTTGTTAAAATCATTAAACTCATTACTTTTTTCCACATATGTGAGGCAACCCACATCATTACTAATGATAAGACAAAATGGCCAGGATCTGTGTCATCATTATGCCAGACATTTCAGCAGGGTATGTTTTTCTTAATACAATGTTTTTTTTTCTTTTTACTATATTTGTATTGTACACTTGAATCATTACAGGACAGTACAGTAGTTACTTGCTGAGGGACAGGGGATACCCTTGTCTGCCCTATTTAATGCCACACTACCCTGAACCTGATCCTGGACCATAGACATGCTTTAACCTGGCTCACAGTCGAACACGGGCCAAGGTGGAGATGACCATAGGGATCCTCAAGTCTAGGTTTCAGTGTCTGTGTGGGCTCCGGGTCAGTCCAGAGAGGGCATGTGACATCATAATGGCTTGTGTTGTGCTTCACAACATTGCCACTATACCTTCCTTATTTTGAAGAAGATGGCCCAGAGGAACCTTTACAGATTTTTGCACACAACAGAGATGGAAGCCTTTTGAGAGACAGGATTTGTCAAAATTACTTTTATTAAATAGTTTGCACTGGTCTGCTGTATAGTTCATTTCTTTTTTTCCTGAAAAACAATGAAAGTAAAATGAAATAAAATGTGTGTTTTTTTTATGACATTGCTTTATATACACAACACTTTAAACACGCAACAGATTAATATACAGTACGCACAAGTTCTCACCTTAAGGCGATGCTCCAGTAATTACATTTCTAGTGTTGCTTTTTTAATGGATAGCCTTTTCTTCTCCATTTGAAGCTGTATAAGGTCCATCTCCATGTCACTTTTTCTTATTTGTTTTTGAAGATGGACCTTATACAGCTCCTGGCAACTACAGTAGGAAGGAAACTAGGAATTATTATTCAAAAATAATTAAATAAATTCTGTCAGAAAATAAAATGTAAATATGGACAACTGCACACAAATTCTTACACCGCTTAGATCGTGCATTGAGGTTGAAGGACCTTCATCCGTGGAGAAATCCCCAGGTATGTACTGTGAAAGAACAATGACAGTTTGTTACTCTAATGTAAAAAGGGGGCATTATAATGGTATGCATCCCACCTCAGTGGATCTATAGCATTGTCCACTTCTGTCACAGCAGATGTGGTCTCTTCATCCTTCAGTGAAAATATGCAAGTATACGTTATCTGGCAAAAAAGAAAAAAAAAATACCTAAAAGCAACTAAAGGTACCTGACAACAAAACACTTGCAACTGTGACAGACTGTGTTCTTTCTGTAGCGTCCAATAATATAATCCCTTTATCTAATCAACCCAGTATCTATAAGAAAATACAACCCAGCATAAAATTCTCAATATTATCAAAGAAAAAACCACTAATGCAGGAAAAAACATGTCAAAGTAATACAACTAAGATCACAATAGCCTACTGTATACATCATGGGCAGTTAAATACAGTAAGCCTGCATAAAAACGTTAAGCATGTTCAAAAGCCTTTAAGTGACAGAGATAGTAATTTATTAATTCATATAATGAAAACAAACCATAGTGGTAAACTTACATTTCACCATGTTAGTGTCACTGGTCGCCCTTTATTAAGGGACAGAGCAGCTCCTCAGATGGGGTGAGGGGGGGGGGGAGGTGGTGGGTCTCCGCCAGTTAGATGGGCTTCAGCCTTCTTTCTATTAGCTACATGACAGAAAGAATATACTAAACCGTGTTTAATAAATAGTTCAGTGATCGTGTAATAAGATATTACCTTTTTGCAGAACGTTTTTGTGTTTCATATTCACTTGGCTTCTACCTCCAGAAGGATTAAACCTTATTAAATAAGAAACCATACATTCCTAGTCAGTATACACTGGTATTTAAACCTAAAGAAATTAATGGCAGGAAAAGTAAATGCTTTCATTTAACAGCCAAAAGGATGCGAAGGGGTGTTTAATTATTTTTGCATTATAATAAAAGGAGTGGCGATGTAAAATTTGCAATTTAATACACTCACACATTTACTGTCTTTTATTTTTTGCCAAGTCAACTCTCTTTCTTTAGCCGATGCAGCCGTATTGCTTTTTTTTCCCATTATTATTGGCTTAAATTCCTCATATGCGTGCATTAAAACCTCTGTGAAGTATGCCGCTCTCTTTTTTCACTTTGAAGTTCCATTTTGACTCGTGAAATCGTCGATCCATTGAAAATGTCTTTATGTACGCACGTGCATGCGCACTAACTCTGGGTAACCAGTAGAGGGTTGATTAAACTTAATCTTATCAGGTGTTTTGGAACCGACATACTCTCGGTATGCAACTGTTTTGACAACTCAAACAGAGGGAAAAAAAATGGAATCACACAAATCTGAGGAAAAAAATATGGAATCACACAAATCTGAGGAAAAAAATATGGAATCACCATGCACTTTGCATTTCTAAAACAAATACCTGTATCTGATTACAACTGCTAATTAGTCTACAGTTAAAAAAGAGTGCTTGCACACATTAGGGATGTGTTGAACCAAGATGATTGACATAACTCATAGCTCCAACACGAGAGATGTCAGTTGAAACAAAGGAGAGAATTATCAAACTTCTTGAAGAAGGTAAATCTTCATGGAATGTTGCAAAAGATGTTGGTTGTTCCCAGTCAGCTGTGTCTAAAATCTGGACCAAGTACAAATCAAATGGAAAGATTGTAAAAGGGAAGCGTACTGGTAGACAAAGAAAGACATCAAAGCGCCAAGACAGAAAACTTAAAGCAATATGACTTGAAAACAGAAAATGCACAACAAAACAAATGAGGAACAAATGGGCAGAAAGTGGAGTCAATGTCTGTGACCGGACAGTAAGAAATCGCCTAAAAGAAATGGGATTTACATACAGAAAAGCCAAAAGAAAACCATCATTAACATCTAAACAGAAAAAAACAAGATTTCAGTGGGCTAAAGAAAGACAATCTTGGACTGCGGATGACTGGATGAGAGTTAGATTCAGTGATGAATCACGAATCTGCATTGCGCAGGGTGATGATGCTGGAACTTTTGTTTGGTGCCGTTCCAATGAAATTTATAAAGACAACTGCCTGAAGAAAACATGCAAATTTCCACAATCATTATTGATATGGGGTTGTATGTCAGGTAAAGGTATGGGAGACATGACAGTCATTACATCTTCTATAAATGCATACGTTTATGTTGAGATTTTGGACACTTTTCTTATTCCATCAATTGAAAGGATGTTTGGTGATGGTAGCATCATTTTTCAGGATGATAATGCATCGTGCCATAGGGCAAAATCTGTGAAAACATTCATACAGGAAAGACATATAATGTCAATGGCATGGCCTGCAAATAGTCCGGACCTTAATCCAATTGAAAATCTGTGGTGGAAATTAAAGAAAATGGTCCACGACAAGACTCCAACCTGCAAAGCTGATCTGGCAACTGCAATAAGACAAAGCTGGAGACAGACTGATGAAGTATACTGTTGGACATTAGTTAAATCCAGGCCTCAGAGAATTCCAGCTGTTATAAAAGCCAGAGGTGGTGCAACAAAGTACAAGTAGTGTTTTTATTTGGTGATTCCATATTTTTTTCCTCTGTTTGAGTTGTCAAAACAGTCATCATTGACTATAGTTATCTTTCTTTGTTTTTTTTTCTTTTTTTAAGTGTTTTATACAGCCAGAAGTTTGGATTGTTGAGTGAAAATAGTTTTGTGGCATGTATGTGCTTGTTTTTTTTCTACATAATTAAACATTTGAATGAACATCTTCTGAGAGGGTGATTCCATAATTTTTGCCAGGGGTTGTAGTATCTGCTCGGATGTAAGAGCACGGCCATGATGGGTGATATTAGTGATGTAAGGACGGATTAGATTATGGATATATGTAATTGATAGCAATGAAAAACGGTAACGCTCAAACAAAAATGTACGGGGAAAAGACAAAAAAAAATCCTTGCCCGACGTAAATGTAATTCTCTTTGAATCAATGCAGCCTCCTCATCTATGGGATCCTCCAAAAAAGGACAAGCCCTTCTCCTAACTGTCTTCTCTGTTTGTGTCCGAAATGTGGGCAATGAATGACTAAGGCTACGGCGAGAAATACCGCTGCGAAACAAAATCCAGCAAACTTAACATTTAGGGGACTTGGTCATTTTGCTATAAGTTTTCCACTAAAAAGTTTGCTCAACTGCATAAAGTAGTTCAACTTAAGTGTGGAGAGAATGGAGATTTATACTTGCTGTTATGCGCTAAAATGTCCCTCTGCCATGAATTGCCCCCCTACATAATCGCTATCAATGATTATATTAGAACATAAATTCATAGGTTAATGGTTTACAAATTAAAAATTACATGAGACAATACAATAAAATAAGCAATATGAAAATAAATGTTGTACATGAAAAAATAGAAATATTAATATTTTTTCTTATACTGTACATGTATACTTTTATATTCTTTATTTTATAATAAACTTAGTTTCATCTAATTTTTCATCATAAACAATATCTTTTTTTATATATATAAAAAAAATTATTTCAGATTTTTTGCATATTCATGTTCAAAGCCCAGACAAATTAATGTGTCACAAAATAAAACATACAAGAATTTGTATTAATGGTCTTGACGGCTGCCACGTGCCTAGGGTTTATTATAATAGTAATATCATAGTTGATAATAATAAACCTATGAATTTATGTTCTAATATAATCATTGATAGCGATTATGTAGGGGGGGGCAATCCATGGCAGGGGGGCATTTTAGCGCACAACACTTGCAAACTCATGCTAACAGAGTTTGATTTTAGGAGCAGCCTAACGTGAACACTACTAACTTTTAGCCTACTAGTTCATTTAAGCCAAACTCAAACTACATTTTAATTCCTTCGTGTCAAACTAGTAAAATTTATTTAAAAAAAAAAACAAAATGGACTCACCCAACAGTAGTAATTTATTGATTTTTTTATTATTATATTAACTTTCACCCTCCTCAAGGCCTCCTCTCTTCTTGGCAGTAAACAATCTTTCTCTCAAGATAATCTGGAATATCGCGAGACTGCCAACTAGTTTCCAAATTCAAATAAAAAGCTTTATGTATATACATGGGGAAATAAAACGCACGCAGAGTAAAGCGAGTAAACTCTTTTTTTTTATTTGACAATCCACATCCAATTCGGACTTTAAATGGTATATATACACCTGTGCATAAATTTCATAAAAATAATAAAATATTTTTTTTATATTCGAAAACACGGGGCGCATAATGCCAAATGCAGTGGCTTCACAATCACAGAGCACTTTGTGAATAATTTGTCATAAAACAATATGTAATTAAAAATTATTGTGTATACATTTTTTTAAATCTCATTCAATCCCACCCCCCCACACCCCAAAGAGTTTTGCTCATTTTCACCACTGTGTGGCATCTCCCCTTCTTCTTACAACACTCAACAGACGTCTGGGGACCGAGGAGACCAGTTTCTCAAGTTTAGAAATAGGAATGCTCTCCCATTCTTGTCTAATACAGGCCTCTAACTGTTCAATCGTCTTGGGACTTCTTTGTCGCACCTTCCTATTTATGATGCACCAAATGTTCTCTATAGGGGAAAGATCTGGGGCCTCATATACAAAGACTTGCGTTGAATTCATACTAAAACATTGCTTACGGACAAAGCTGTAAATGTGCGTACGCACAAAAAAAATCTGATGTATGAAACACTGCGTACGCGGAATCCCACGTATATTTTCTTTGTACATCCGAATTAACGTGAAATTGAGCGCACGTGCACGAGCGCAAAACCTCTCCCTGCCTCCTGCCCCGTATAAATATGGTAATGACTCCACTTTGGCAAAACCAAATGAAAAAGCAATGGCAAAAGCAAGCAAGAAGAGAAACGTCACAGAATGTGAATTGGAGGTGCTCCTATCGGAGGTAGACCGGAGAAAAACTGTTATTTGCAAGGTTGTCCTCCGGAACTAATAACAAAAAAAAAAAAACTTAGCTGGAATAATATCTTTAAATACATCACTCACCAAGAAGCCACCCATCGCGCACCCTGCCACCTTGGAGCCTCATCCCAACCATGCTGTTTGTGAGCATGAATGAATCATGGGTTGACCCAGGCCACCTCGCCACAATATTTGTTAGGCGCATTTGAGCGCGCAGTCAGATCATGCAACGGGGGGAGGGGGGGTGAGGGGTGCGTGCGGTCAGATCATGCAACCTGTTTGAGCATCACATATTATTCGCACATTTATTGAATGGAAATGTTTCCGATTCACGTATGATTCAAATTCGTCTTCAGATGGCGCCTTTATAGCAATGTGCGTGCAGTCGATCGCTCCGATTACATTAGGAAAACCAGCGATCACTGCAAATTGTGCTTTAATGTTTGGCTGGTCAACTGCATGGTATGGAAACCTTATACAGTATATCTGCTAGACATGCGGATGATCCCGTCCCATACAGCTGGCATTGCACGGCTCAAAGACGACTGGCTTAACCCTGAGCGGTCTGCCAGTTCCCTTTGGAAAGAACCAGTTGCCAGGAAACCAAGCGTTGTCAGCACCTGTAAGGGAACGGGTAATGCGTGGCTCCTCGCTGTCTCTCTTTCCAAATTTGGACCCAACTCACCACAGAGCTCCAAGAGAATAGCTCTTGGAAATCTGAAACGGCTAATAAGCCAGTCTTCATCGTGGGCCAGAAAATCACTGTGATCCCTAAAAATGCGTTCCCTTCGGATTCGGCCATTGACAACGTCCTCTAATAAGGCCAACACTGCCATTGCCATAGACTAAGGGTTGTATACATTTGCAAATGCTTTTATATGTTTTAAATCACATAATTGGTAGAAAAATTAGCCCATTTTATCAATTATAAATTAATAGCAATGTTTTTCACGTGTTGGTGCGATACTCTGTAGTGTGCAATTTAACATAATTGCCTCTAGGGGTCGCCAACGGAAATAAAACAAACACACACAAGAAATACACGTACGCCAGACTTGAAGTTGGCGTGGAAGAACGCACATTCTCAGGTTAATTTCACTGTTAGTAAATCCGACCGTGAGCGTGAAAACTGGCGTAAGCAAAGTTTTTGTGTGTACGCAGCGTTGATACATGAGGCCCCTGGACTGCAGACTGGCCATTTCAGTACCCGGATCCTTCTCCTACGCAGCCATGATGTTGTGATCGATGCAGAATGTGGCTTAGCATTATCTTGTTGAAAAATGCATGGTCTTCCCTGAAAGAGATGACGTCTGGATGGGAGCATATGTTGTTCTAGAACGTGAACATATTTTACTGCATTGATGGTGCCTTTCCAGACATGCAAGCTGCCCATGCCACACGCACTCATGCAACCCCATACCATCAGAGATGCAGGCTTCTGAACTGAGCGTTGATAACAACTTGGGTTGTCCTTGTCCTCTTTGGTCCGGATGACATGGCGTCCCACATTTCCAACAAGAACTTCGAATTGTGACTCGTCTGACCACAGAACAGTTTTCCATTTTGCCACACTCCATTTTAAATGATCCCTGGACCAATGAAGTGCTTGTGGATCTTGCTTAGAAATGGCTTCTTCTTTGCACTGTAGAGTTTCAGCTGGCAACGGCGCCTGGCACGGTGGATTGTGTTCACTGACGATGGTTTCTGGAAGTATTCCTGAGCCCATTCTGTGATTTCCTTTACAGTAGCATTCCTGTTTGTGGTGCAGTGTCGTTTAAGGGCCCGGAGATCACCGGCATCCAGTATGGTTTTACCCCCTTGGCCCTTACGAACAGAGATTGTACCAGATTCTCTGAATCTTCGGATGATATTATGCACAGTTGATGATGATAACTGCAAAGTCTTTGCAATTTTTCGCTGGGTAACACCTTTCTGATATTGCTCCACTATCTTTCTGCGCAACATTGTGGGAATTGGTGATCCTCTACCCATCTTGGCTTCTGAGAGACACTGCCACTCTGAGAAGCTCTTTTTATACCCAATCATGTTGCCAATTAACCTAATTACTATTAATTGGTATTCCAGCTCTTCGTTATGCTCAAATTTACTTTTTCCAGCCTCTTATTGCTACTTGTCCCAACATTTTTGGGATTTGTTGACACCGTGAAATTTGGAATCAACATATTTTTCCTTTAAAATTATACATTTTCTCGGATTAAACTTTTGATCTGTCATCTATGTTCTATTCTGAATAAAATATTGACATTTGCCATCTCCACATCATTGCATTCAGTTTTTATTCACAATTTGTTTAGTGTCCCAACTTTTTTGGAATCCGGTTTGTACAAATGTATCTGAATGCATTTTTAGGCAATGTTCTGTGTCACATATTTTACCGATTTATGTCGTCTTACCTCGACTGTTTTTGCCGGGGACACAACGTCGCCGTCGGACCAATGTTTGTTGGGTTGGGACTGAAGGTTTTTCTAGAGGGAAAGTAACAGGTGTGATTTTGCTGGAGCTATAATCAAACATGTATATTTACACTTTAAATCATTATCTTATAATTATGTGAATAACTAAATTCTAAAATCAGGCACGGTGTCTTTCAATCTCCACATTGCAGCACAAACCATTTGTTTATTTGTAAAGGCACATTGTGAATTTATGAGGTTGAATATCCATCTTTATTTTATAAAAAATTCTAGAATCATTCTAAGTATGGGTTCATACAATGTATATGTTTATGTTCTTCTTTACATTTGTGTAGCTGGATGTTGGTGTTGGTCTTTCGGCTGCTTCCGGCACGGGGTCGCCACAGCAGAATATCCAGTCCGCACAACAACTTGGCACAGGTTTTACGCGAGTAACATATTTTAATTGTGTTTTGGTCATTGTCATTTGTTACATTATTTATGAGCCCCCTCCAAAAATGTGTGTGGGAAAATGTCTGTAATTCCTGAATTGTTAATGTCACACTTTTGTCAAACCCATCGAATTAAAGCTGTAAGTCTCTACTTTGCTCCCATCTTGTTTCAATACAAAATTCAATGCAGTGGTCCAAATGGCAAAAAAAAATTTTCATTGATCCAAAGTTTATGAACCTAACTAAACATCAGGCTTTATAATGCATGCAGTACAGGCTGAATATAAATAAGTTATATCTGGTTCCTTTATAATTTTTTTTTTCTTATTTAGCTCACCTTTCCTGCATCTTCTGCATTTTATTATGGTGTATAATAAAGCCATCATCGAGCCGTGAAGATTCAGGTCTTCAAGTCGTCCAGGTGAGGTTATCGGTCTTCTGGACTGGAAGTTCCTCAGACTGAAGAATTAGCTACTTGGATAAGTTGTGAAAGATATCTCCCTAACAAAAAATATATCCATCATTCATTAGCCAGTGTATTGGAGTCATCCATCTGTGAAATTAAGGAAAAGGGTCTCTTTAATGGAGGCAGACAGTAGTTTCTAATTTAACGGCCTGTCAGAAGATGTATCATGTGGTATACATCTGTGAATTATTTACTAAACAAGAATATGTAATACAAATCCTGAATCATGAGTCAACCTATATGTCAGGATATAGAAATTAAATTCATAGTAATAAAAGAGACTGGTAATTGATATTTTAAACTGTAACACACAATGCATACATTTGTTGCGTAGTTGAAAAAGCCAGTTGCTCAGTCTGACCACTTGGCTTCGATAAGCTTTTCTGGCACCAGGAAAGACTCAGTCAACACACACACAGTCAGCTAGAAAGGTCTCTGTTTATTAGGAGCAAAAATAGGGTTCAGGCCTCTTAGTTAGTTAGTTTAGTTTCTGTTAATTAATGTTGTAAATTTATGTTGCATGTAGCACCTTAGTCCTGGAGGAACATTGTTTCGTTTCACTGTGTACTAACTGTATATGTTTGAAGTGACAATAAAGCCTACTTGAACTCGAAATGTCCTGGTGAGATCCTGAAAAACAACAAAGTGGAAGTTGGATAGGTATCCATCCATAGACGAATCAGGAGGTGTTGGCTTGAGACAGAGAGACGTAAATAGAGAATGAGAAGGGAATAGTGGGAGCATTAGCACCTTTGAGAACACCTTTGAGAACATGAGGAGACAGGAAGATAGAAGCAGGGAAGATTTAACACATTAATATCAGATCTATGAGGAAGAGAGCAAGACAGTAGAAATAACTCCTTTTACAGTGGCTTGCAAAAGTATTCGGCCACCTTGAACTTTTCAACATTTTGTCACATTATAGCCACAAACATGAACCAATTTTATTGGAATTCCACATGAAAGACCTCTACAAAGTGGTGTACACGTGAGAAGTGGAACGAAAATCATACATGAATTCAAACATTTTTTACAAATAAATAACTGCAAAGTGGGGTGTGCATAATTATTCAGCCCCCTTTGGTCTGAGTGCAGTCAGTTGCCCATAGACATTGCCTGATGAGTGCTAATGACTAAATAGAGTGCATCTGTGTGTAATCTAATGTGAGTACAAATACAGCTGCGCTGTGACGGCCTCAGAGGTTGTCTAAGAGAATATTGGGAGCAACAACACCATGAAGTCCAAAGAACACACGACACAGGTCATGGATAAAGTTATTGAGAAATTTTAAGCAGGCTTAGGCTACAAAAAGATTTCCAAAGCCTTGAACATCCCACGGAGCACTGTTCAAGCGATCATTCAGAAATGGAAGGAGTATGGCACAACTGTAAACCTACCAAGACAAGTCCATCCACCTAAACTCACAGGCCGAACAAGGAGAGCGCTGATCAGAAATGCAGCCAAGAGGCCCATGGTGGCTCTGGACGAGCTGCAGAGATCTACAGCTCAGGTGGGGGAATCTGTCCATAGGACAACTATTAGTCGTGCAGTGCACAAAGTTGGCCTTTATGGAAGAGTGGCAAGAAGAAAGCCATTGTTAACAGAAAACCATAAGAAGTCCCGTTTGCACAGCAAACTCTGGTGCTCTGGTCAGATGAGACCAAAATGGAACTTTTTGGCCAAAATGCTATGTGTGGCGGAAAAATTACACTGCACATCACGCTGAACACACCATCCCCACTGTCAAATATGGTGGTGGCAGCATCATGCTCTGGGGGTGCTTCTCTTCAGCAGAGACAGGGAAGCTGGTCAGAGTTGATAGGAAGATGGATGGAGCCAAATACAGGGCAATCTTAGAAGAAAACCTCTTGGAGTCTGCAAAAGACTTGAGACTGGGGCGGAGGTTCACCTTCCAGCAGGACAACGACCCCTAAACATAAAGCCAGGGCAACAATGGAATGGTTTAAAACAAAACATATCCATGTGTTAGAATGGCCCAGTCAAAGTCCAGATCTAAATCCAATCGAGAATCTGTGGCAAGATCTGAAAACTGCTGTTCACAAACGCTGTCCATCTAATCTGACTGAGCTGGAGCTGTTTTGCAAAGAAGAATGGGCGACGATTTCAGTCTCTAGATGTGCAAAGCTGGTAGAGACATACGCTAAAAGTCTGGCAGCTGTAATTACAGCAAAAGGTGGTTCTACAAAGTATTGACTCAGGGGGATGAATAATTACGCACACCCCACTTTTCAGTTATTTATTTGTAAAAAATGTTTGGAATCACGTATGGTTTTCGTTCCACTTCTCACGTGTACACCACTTTGTATTGGTCTTTCACATGGAATTCCAATAAAATTGATTCATGTTTGTGGCTGCAATGTGACAAAATGTGGAAAAGTTCAAGGGGGCCGAATACTTTTGCAAGACACTGTATATGAAATAATTTTCTTATATTAATCGATATGTATGTGCAACAAAAAAAATCTTAATTTTTAAAACATATTAATCTTAACCTTCAATTTTGAACATTTAGAATGACAATCGCCTACATAAAACTTTGCTGAATTGTCTTTAAACATGCTTTTAATGGCAGAATTACTCAAAATGTTTTATTTAAACCATCCTGGCAACCTCTTCTTCTACTATCCACTGGGCCCTCCCAATTAACAGTTTTTGTTCTGTAGATTTAGGTGATCACATACAAATAAATGACACCCAGCCAGAAACCACACTTTAAACTTGCTTCAGAGTTGCAGAGTCTGCAATTTCAAATGCCCTGCATGGTTATAATGAAATACGAATGATGTCTTCTGGCTGTGAGTAACTGTGATAAACAGCCATCAATCACAATCACAAAGGCTACAAACACTGATGCAGATAACCAGCATAAATCTTGGTAAGCCCTAAAACAAGTAATAATAAGTTAACTTGGAGAACTAATGACTACAGACTAAGATAATTGTTTTTACTGTACTAGAGTACTAGAACAGTACTAGATCCAAGAATAGAGTCCAGTCAAGTAGCTCTTTTAGCTATTATGAGTGAACGAGATAATGAGATGCCCTCTTTTTGAGGTGGCACGGTGGCACGGTGGTATAGTGGTTAGCGCTGTCACCTTGCACCCCCAGGGTCCGGGTTCGATTCATGGCCAGACTTGATTCCTGTCTCTGTGTGCATGGAGTTTGCATGTTCTCCCCGTGCTTGGTGGGTTTTCTCCGGGTACTCTGGTTTCCTCCCACAGTCCAAAGATATGCAGATTTGGCTGATTGGCTTTCCCAAATTGCCCGTAGTGTGTGAATGAGTATGTGAGTGTACCCTCCTCGTGCCCTAAGCCTCCTGGGATAGGCTCCAGGTCCCTGCAACCCTGAATACAGGATAAAGCAATATAGAAGGTGAGTGAGATAATGTAAAACTTTGTAATGTTATTAATGACAGAATACCTTGCTTTTTGAAAAAGCTCACAGTATTTGGGAACTGGGTATGGGGTTAAACTCAGTTCACCATAGCCCAATAAAGTGAGGCCTTGGTGGCCCAGCACACATTTTTAAGTCATCAGTCTCTGTACTGGGTACAATGATACATTTTGCACTATATTGTTCAATACATATATAATATAGAAGATTAAATATTATCTGTTTAGGTACACAATTCGTGATTACTATTTTGTGCTTAAATCACTACAACATTTGAAACCAATATGTATTTGCAGCAAAAATAAATAAAAAATAAATAAAACAAATTTTTAAACATTTTAATCTTAACCTTAAATTTTTCAATATTTAGAATGACAATCTTCTATATAAAACTTTGCTGAAATGCCTTTAAGTTTGCCTTTAACAGTAGAATCACTGGAATGTTTTTATTCAAACCTAACTTGCAACCTCCTCTTCTACTACCCACATACACTGGGCCCTCCCAATTAACACCTTTTGTTATGTAGATTTAGGTGATCACATCCAATCAAATGACCCCCAGCCAGAAATCACACTTTGAACTTGCTTCAGGAGGTGCAGAGTCTGCGATTTCAAATGCCCTGCATGGTTATAATGAAATAAGGATTATGTCTTCTGCCTGGGAGGTTGAGTGAGTAACTGTGATAAACAGCCATTTGAATCACAAAAGCTGGTAACTGCTCTGTAGAGTAAGTGGAATAAAGGGGTACTAACTTTGTTTTGTTCATAGCCTTTAAAAAACTTTGGTGTCTTAAAATAAAAGGTGTAGGGAGCTCTCAGTAGTATTTCTTATGAATTTTGTAAAAAAAAAAAAATTACATATAAAAAGTGAACATATTTCTACGGCTGCTTCAGTGAGCAAAACTGTTATACTCTGTACATCTGTAGCAGACTTCAGGGTTATCAAAAAAGAAGCTTGGATTACTGCACACACAATGTGTCCGGTTCATGTGTGAAAATGATTCCTCATGCTCCCAGAACCACTCTTTCACAATCTGTGTCCTATATGGCTGCGACATCAGGTAAGGAAAAACTCCATAGACGGAATAACCAGGTCATTCAGTACATTCAGATCGTCAGCTGACTTCATTTTATTCACACACAACGTTGTTGAGCCTAGACCTAAGCAACTGAAATATACACAGATTCACCACTGCCGCCAGAGGCTTGTACAGTGGCCACTATAAATGATGGGTGAATTGCTTCATGCCCTTCCTTTCTTACCCTGATGCGCCCATTGCTCTGGGATGGGCTCAATATGGACCACATGACCTTTTTTATTGCCACAAAATTCATGCTTTATGCTCCCTACCAAAGTCAAGCCCTTATTCTGAGGAGTCTCACAAACAAAAAAAGTTCTCATCACGTGTGTGTATAGAAATGGTCTTTCGTTCACCATTAAAAACATACTTACAGTTTAAACTTTTGATATTTTGCCATGCAAGTTCTCCCAGTGTTCAAGTGAAGTTCAAGTCAAGTTTTTTCCTCCTGAACACAATTCTTACACAGAGATCACGGTTCAGTACTCTTCTTCCAAGATAATTTGAAGGTTACTTAACCCAGTTAACCTCTTTGATTATTCCTTACTTAAAGTCCAATAAATTTACCCTTCTGATGTCGATTTTATAATCTTTTTTGTCTAGGCAGTGTATTTAGACATGACATCAGTACATTACCACGTTGTAATGGCATTATGGCTTCTCTCGTGTGTGAATGCGCTTGTGTCTTCGCAGACGATCAGAAGAAGAAAACTCTTCCCACACTGTGAGCAGATATACGGCTTCTCTCCAGTGTGAATGCGCTGATGTTTTTGGAGGTTACCAGCCGTGGTAAAGCTCTTCCCGCACTGTGAACATGAATACGGCTTCTCTCCTGTGTGAATGCGCTGGTGTATATGGAGACGCTTAGAAGAAGCAAAACTCATTCCGCACTGTAAACATGGATATGGCTTCTGTCCTGTGTGAATGCGCTGGTGTGTTTTGAGATTATCAGCAGAGGTAAAACTCTTCCCACACTGTGAGCATGGATAGGGCTTTTCTCCAGTGTGAGTACGCTGGTGTACCCGAAGTTTACTAGAATGAGCAAAACTCTTTCTACACTGTAAACATCGATACGGCTTCTCTCCTGTGTGAACGCGCTGGTGTCTTTGTATATCACTAGCAGAGGTAAAACTCTTTCCACACTGAGAGCAGGGATACGGTTTCTCTTCCGTGTGAACTTGCTTCTGATTACTTCGATAACTAAATATCTTCCCCTAACTTGAACACTGGTAATTTTCCACCTTCATTTCTTCATGAGATGTCGTCAGACCAGATGATGCTTTCTTAGTATTTCTCATATTTAACCTTCATTTGAGGAGAAGACTTGGTAAATGATGATGGTCTCTGAGAGAAAAAAAAGACAACTTTGATGACATTCTGAGGCATTGTCTAGATAAAAATATCCTGTTTCTTCCCCTCTAAACTTAAATAAAACATAAGTAAGGATTTCTTGGTTTTTGGTAGACCCCCTTTTTGTCTACTCAGTGCTCCGCCTGTATTCTGCTGTCCTGCCTGGATCCAGGGAACCCCTCAGTGAATCACACAGACCAGTGCTCAGTGAGACGTTCAAAGTTTATTGTGGAAAACAGGAGTATATATATGCACACACACACAAAAGTATCAAAAGAAAGAGCAGGTGGTTATATCTGGTCCATAATGTTTATAAAAGATAATCATGGAGAAAAACAGGAGCTTGGGAGTTGTTCTTCGCTAGGAGCCTCCAACGGTTTTACGACATGAACATAGATTATACTAAGGAATGTGTTTGCTGATAGTGCAGCGTGTCGAGGTCAAAGAAAGAAAGCACTCTGTTCTCGTGCACAAATACTGTAATATCATGACATACACTAGAAATTAAATATTCCCTACAACATATTTGATAATTATTAGAAATAATCACAGGGGATTTTTATTCAGTTTGTGTGTAATGAATCTAAAATATATTAAAGTCTAATGTTTATCAGTACATTACAGAAAATAATGAACTTTATCACAATATGCAAATTCTTTGAGAAGGACCTGTATATTCACATTGTCCTGTCTTGTGTTTTCACTTTTTAAACCTTGTTGTTTGGAAATGACTGTTTTCTTGCATTGTTGTTGTTGTTTGTTCTCTTACTCAATAAAACACTCTTCCTACACTCTTGTTAACACACAAAGTCAGGATGTAACACACTACTCGTCAGGTTGCACATCTTCACATTTACGCACACCTCTAGGACTTTGCACATTGTTCTGTTCGTGTTTGCGCATTGCTCATTTTTCACACAAATAAGTACTGACTGCACACAGCTGTAATGTATCCTGTATAACATACACTTAATACCTCATACACTTCTATTTCAATTCTTTTTTTTATTAGCAACCTTGCACAAAATATATTATCAAAAATTTTCAACTTAAAATTAGTTTTATATATTTGTATAATATTCTCTTTTTCGTATTTTTTCACAATTCATTCTCACAGAAAAACTCTTCTATTTCCATCACGGCCCGTCGTGTAAACAATTCACTGCATATCATACTGTGAATGGCTGCGAATGTGACAAATAAAATTTTAATTCGATTTGATTTTCAATGCTGACTGCTCTTGTCTGTTTCTCCCAGCACATCTCACCATTCCTATTTTTCTTTCAAAAGGGAAGCATACAACTCTGCCGCTGCTTCCTTTACACATTTTCAGGAAAAATACAAACACTCCGCTTTTTCTTCTTTAATTTAACTGGTGGGTTGCATACCACCTACACGACCTGTATGTGAGCGCATAACAGTAGGGTTTTATGTATGGTACTTAGCCACAGTTATTTAAGGACAGACTTAAATAACTTTAAGGACAGACATACAGTAACTGCTACTTCTTCTACCACAATGATGCCATATGCGTTGTTGCTACTGTTCATGAAGCCAAAGGTATAACAACATTCTCTGCTTGGTCTTCATGTGATTAGTCATGATTAATGTTATTAAATCATGAAAGAAATATGAAAATTGTTATGCTGAACAACTGAAGTATGTGGGGACATACAGTGAAACCTCGGATTACGAGCATAATTCGTTCCGGAAGTGGGCTCATATTCCAAATTAAATTATCCCATAAGAAATAATGGAAACTCAAATTATTCGTTCCACAAACCAAAAAAAAAATACATAAAAATTAACGCAAAATATAAAGTAAAAATAAAAATTAACCTGCACCTTACATTTTTTAAAAAGTAAAAAGAAATCCAGACAGATAAGTGTTTCCATTTTAAGATTCAAGATTCAAAGAACTTTATTAATCCCAAAGGGAAATTGCTTTTTTTTTTTTTTTAGCGTTTCACGCTGTGTGTGTGTAGCACCTCACGTCCTGAGAGTGTGTGTATGATACCAAGTGTATCAACACACACGCACGCACATAAAAGAGGCTGAGGGAGAAAATGGAGTTTTAACCTTCTAGTAAACCTTTATTACACAGTAAACCTTCCTTATGTAAATTTCACATAAACACACATTAACGGAAAGACTGTTTTGTCTAAAAAATTTACAAGGAACATCGCTAAGACACTCATGTGAGCTCTTAATAACGGAATCACTGCTGTAAAGTAAAAAACAAATGAACCGCACGTTACCTTTGAAAAGAGCACAGTGTCTGTGTGTGTGTGTGTGTTTCACACACACACACACACACACACACACACACACACAAACGCGCACTCAAGAGAGAGAGAGCGAGAACGCGTGCGTTACAAAGGATCTCTGTAAATCACAATGCAGTTAAAACAAGTGCACTGAATGCTGTCAGTCACTATTTTTAATAATTTATGTGCATAACTCTATGGTAGTTAATGCCATATACACTGTGTAATGTTTTATATAGACAGTTAGGATTTCCAATTAAAACAGCAACGGAATGATTGTTTTATAAACTAGACTATAGGTTCATAGAGTCTGTATTAAGGGCTTCATGTTCACTAGAGAAAACAGCTGGTGTGATGAGGGTGAACACAGCGAAGATTTAACTGATTAATTCCTCAACATTTTGTAAACTCTATTTATGAGAAAGGACTGCACTGATGCAGATATAACAATGTATCGAAAAATACACACATTGCCTTAATCCTCCCTCTGTGATGGCGAATTGAAGACACGCTGAAAGACGGGGAGGAGCCGAAGGAGCCGAAGTCTGCAGACACTTTCATATCAAATTTAAAGGGGACGATGGGAGATCACCAATTTGGGTAAAGTTTATGGAGAATTTTTAGGGGGGCCGAGTACAAATGTAAAAATGGCCTAGCGACACCCATGAGCACAAGCGAATTGGTGCCGGAACGCCATCACCCCTGTAATTGTCTGAACGGATGATTGTGGGGCCTTCAGTGGAAATTGCACTTAAGGGTGAGCCACACAAGTGGAGGGCCACAATTCTTTTCCTGATGTCTTGGTTGATTTCTCTTGATTTTCCCATAATGTCAAAGAAAGAGAGTCTGTGTTTTGGGGGTGCCTTTATATGCATTCACGGGTGTGCCACCAATTAACTCAAATGGAATCAATTAACATAATTAAATAGAAGCTTCTTAAGCTCAGAGTGGAATCATCTGGAGTTTTTTTTTGTTTGTTTGTTTAAAGACACAAACTTTGTGTAGTTGATGTGAAGTGTTGTAAAAGAAACATAAAAATTCTCTGTCGTTCGATTCTGAATGAAACATTTACACAAACGTAAGACATAATTTTTTTATTTATTTTTTAAGATTCTTTGATTAAAAATAGAAATAACTGGAAAAATAGACTTGCATCTAAAGATATGAAACTTTAGTTTTCTATAGTATACTGCAACATTTTTTATAATAAAAAAAAATAGATACAAAGAGGCTTTATAACAGTTCATTCACTAATAAAATTGTCAGCTATTGTCTGTCTAAACATTTAATTAATGATTTTCCATTTAACTCATTAATGTACAGTTAATGTCAATAGGCACTGATTTTTCATGTTTGTTGTATAAAGTAAAAACCTGCCAGTAATAGCTCTGTTTAGAGGCAATTAGCGACACAGCATATTATTACTTACTATGACTTAAACTCCACTTAATTGCAGCTATTTTGCAAATGTCATTCAGTACATTCAGGTCATCAGCTGACTGTGATTATCTTCACACACAACATTGCTGAGCCTAGACCTGAGCAACTGAAGCAAACCCAGAAGATGCACCCGTGGCTCTGGGATAGACTCAATCTGGACTCAGACCACATTATCTTTTTTCCACTGCCCCAAAATCCAATCTTTATGCTCTCTACCAAATTCAAGCCCTTTTTCTGATGAGTCTCACAAACAAGTGGTTTTCTTATAGACACACAGCTGTTTAGTCTGTTTTTCAGCACGTGTATATGGTCTTACTTTCAGTATTAAAAATACCTACAGTTTTAACTGTTGCCTTTTTGCCATTCAAGTTCTACCAGTGTTCAAGTAAACTCCATTCATGATTCTCCCCCCTCCCCCCCCGCAACACAATTCTTTCACAAAGTTGACGGCTAAGATACGATAATTTAAATGTTAATTATCCCAACACAGTTTCAGAATTTAAAACCACTTTGGTTGTTTTCTTTGCTTAATTCAGTCCAATAAATTCACCCTGAAGATGTAATTATTATTATTTTTTTGGCTATGCAGTGTATTTAGACTTGACAGCAAGACGTACAACATTTCCCACATTGTAATGGTATTACGGCTTCCCTTCTGTGTGAATGCACTGGTGTGTTTGTAATTCACTAGCAGTTTTAAAGCTCTCACCGCACTGTGAACATTGATACAGCTTCTCTCTAGTGTGAATGTGCTGGTGTTTTCTCATTTCATAACCAGTTTTAAATCTCTTTCCACACAGTAAACATGGATACGGCTTCTCTCCAGTGTGAATACGCTGATGTTTTCGTCTACCACTATCAGAAGTAAAACTCTTCCCACACTGTGAGCAGTGATACGGCTTCTCTCCTGTGTGAGTGCGCTGGTGTGCTCGCATATTACTAGCAGTCTTAAAGCTCTTTCCGCACTGTGAGCAGTGATACGGCTCCTCTCCTGTGTGGGTGCGCTGGTGTGTTTGAAGGCCACCAGCAGAGATAAAACTCTTCCCACACTGTGGACAAAGATAAGGCTTCTCTCCTGTGTGAGTGCGCTGGTGGATTTGAAGGCCAGCAGCAGAGGTAAAACTCTTCCCACACTGTGAACAAAAATAAGGCTTCACTCCTGTGTGAATGCGCTGGTGTGTCCGAAGAGTACTAGCAGTTTTAAAGCTCTTCCCGCACTGTGAGCAGAGATACAGCTTCTCTCCTGTGTGAATGTGCTGGTGTCTCCGAAGACCACTAGCAGTTTTAAAGCTCTTCCCGCACTGTGAGCAGAGATACGGCTTCTCTCCTGTGTGAATGCGCTGGTGCATTCGCATTTCACCACAAGATTTAAAGCTCTTGTCGCACTGTAAACATGGATACGGCTTCTCTCCAGTGTGAATGCGCTGGTGTTTCCGAAGTTCACTAGAACAAGCAAAACTCTTTCCACACTCTAAACATGGATACGGCTTCTCTCCTGTGTGAATGTGCTGGTGTCTCAGAAGATGACTAGACTGAACAAAACTCTTTCCACACTGTGAACAGGGATACGGCTTCACTCCTGTGTGAATGCGCTGGTGTCTCAGAAGATTACAAGAATGAGCAAAACTCTTTCCACACTGTAAACATGGATACGGCTTCTCTCCAGTGTGAATGCGCTGGTGTCCTTGAAGCTCAGTAGCAGAGGTAAAACTCTTCCCACACTGTGAACAGAAATAGGGCTTCTCTCCTGTGTGAATGTGCTGGTGTCTCAGAAGGTGACCAGACTGAACAAAACTCTTTCCACACTGTGAACAGGGATATGGTTTCTCTCCTGTGTGAATGCGCTGGTGTATCCGAAGATTACGAGAACAAGCAAAACTCTTTCCACACTGTAAACATGGATACGGCTTCTCTCCAGTGTGAATGCGCTGGTGTCTTTGAAGGTCACTAGCAGAGGTAAAACTCTTCCCACACTGTGAACAGAAATAGGGCTTCTCTCCTGTGTGAATGTGCTGGTGTCTCAGAAGGTGACTAGACTGAACAAAACTCTTTCCACACTGTAAACATGGATATGGCTTCTCTCCTGTGTGAACGCGCTGGTGTATCCGAAGATCACTAGAATAAGCAAAACTCTTTCCACACTGTAAACATGGATACGGCTTCTCTCCAGTGAGAATGCGCTGGTGTTTTCGCATACCACTAGCAGTCTTAAAGCTCTTCCCACACTGAGAGCAGGGATACGGCTCTTCCGTGCGAACTTGCCTCTGATTATTTTGGTAACTAAATATCTTCTTACACTGGTAATTTTCCTCCTTCATTTCTTCATGAGATGTGTTCAGACCAGACGATGCTTTCTTAGTATTTCTCATATTTAACCTTCATTTGAGGAGAAAACTTGGTAAATGATGATAGTCTCTGAGGGAAAAAAAGAATTTGATGACATTCTTAGGCATTGTCCAGATGAAAAAAAATTTTCCCCCTCTAAATTTAAATAAAACATATTAGATCATTATTAGAAATGATGACAGGTTGTAGATGGGCAATAAGTTTTGATACGCTGCATAAAATACTGTCCTCTCATTGACTTAAGTATCACCTGTGAGTGAGGGCCAATCAAAGGGGGTGTGGCCTAATGTATCCAACATTGAGCAAACATTACAGTGGTTACTCAAGGGGAATGTCTATAACTGCCGCGCACTATGTCGCGGCCAAATGACAACAGCCAAAATAAATCAGTCACAATTCAAAGTAATTTGTGAAATGACCGACAGGTGGCGCAAAGGGACATTTTTCAAAACGGCTGCAATTAATTTTGTTTAGACAGACTCTCTGTTTCCATCTGTTTTTAATAATATTGTCATTATTAAAGAAAACAGCAAAAACAACAGCTCAAGGGCTTGTAAAAACACTTTTTTTTTAACCGTAAAATGTAAAAGTTTTGGAGTCAGTGGTTCGAGCACCTTTGTATGATAAAATCGCTCGTGGCATGAATCTACATGAAGCGCTTCAAATAATAAATTAACGCGGAACCCAAATAGCAAAAGAACATGATAATAATCTAAAAAATAATAATCATCTTGATTTTAGCTATTTATGTCCAGGATTGAATAACTATTTATTTATTTATTAATAATTAAAGCTGCTCACATCGCGGGCGCTTTCACTTAAAAAAATAAAAATAAAAATGCAGTGTTTAATCAGCATGTATATTCAATTAAATTTCAATTCAATTTTATTTGTATAGCGCTTTTAGCAATATGTCGCCTCTCTTTATGATGGATGAATATTCTGACTGAAACAAAGCTGCTCATGTCGGCTCATATCGGGAGCATTTTGATCAAAAGGGAGATGTAAAGTAAAAGTGTATACAAACAACATAGCACAATGCATGTGTGTGAATGGCTGAAATGTGGTTGTGAATAAACCTTTTGGTGAATGTAAAACGTTCGCGTGAACCCGCGACACGCGCGTGCGCTCATTCACTTTGCCGAGTTTTGATCTAAAGTCAGATAAACGCGCGTGCGTTCATTCACTTTGCCGAGTTTTGATCTAAAGTCAGATGAACGCGCGTGCCGATATGAGAGATTTATAAGAGATTTACCTTTCCTAGGCGGCGCGGTGGTGTAGTGGTTAGCACTGTCGCCTTGCACCTCCAGGGTCTGGGTTCGATTCCCGGCCAGGCTCGATTCCCGTCTCTGTGTGCATGGAGTTTGCATGTTCTCCCCGTGCTTGGTGGGTTTCCTCCGGGTACTCCGGTTTCCTCCCACAGTCCAAAGACATGCAGATTAGGCTAATTGGCGTTCCTAAATTGCCCGTAGTGTGTGATTGGGTGTGTGAGTGTGTGCGTGAGTGTGTGCCCTGCGATGGATTGGCACCCTGTCCAGGGTGTACCCCGCCTAGTGCCCAAAGTCTCCTGGGATAGGCTCCAGGTCCCCCGCGACCCTGAACACAGGATTAAGCGGTGTAGAAAATGAATGAATTAATTACCTTTCCTAGAAATATAAGAAACACATTTATACGTGTTAAATAAGCGCTGTCTTTGCGGCGCTGTGCGAAACGTACGCCGATGTGATCTGCTTTATTTCAGATGGTTGTGTATCGAGCGATTAAAAACAATACAAGGCGTGTTATGATAAGGAAACTTTCTATCTCTTCCATTCCAGTGATTAAAAAACGGTAAAAATGTCAATTTTGGAATCCACAGACGCTTAGTGGTCCGAGCACAACGTAATAATCTTTGTATGATCAAATAACTCGTGGCATGAATCTACACGAAACGCTTCAGTTTCAAATAATCATTCAATAACATAATAATCAAAAGTAAAATTATATTGTTCTTTTGGCTGTTTATGTCCACCATTTAATAATTATTTAATTATCAATAATTAAAGCTGCCCACATCTTTGACTTATCAATTATCAATAATTAAAGCTGCTCACATCTCGCGTGCTCTCATTTTTAAAAATATGCAGCGTTTAATCAGCAAGTATATGTCGCCTCCTTTTATGAAACAAAGCTGCTTGTGTTAGAAGGGGAAACGTAAAAAAGTGTGTACAAACAACATAGCACAAAGCATGTGTGTGAATGGCCGAAATGTGGTTGTGAATAAACCTTTTAGCAAATGTAAAATGTTCGCGTGAACCCACGACGCGCGCCGATATGAGAGATTTCTCTTTCCCAGAAATATAACAAACACAAATTTATACGTGTTAAATAAGCGTGTTAATAAATACGTCTTTGTGGCGCTATGTGAAACGCACACCGATGTGAGACACTTTATTTCAGTCTTAATATACCAACATATTTTTGCTGTGTAGTGGACCGCACGGGCACAACCTCTCACGCGCGAGCCTCTGAATACGCCGTTTTAACGGAGGTGGGGATAAGAAACACTACACCGGCTGAAGTAGACTAATGATTATGAATGCGTCGGGGAAAACAGCAAGGAAACTGACTGGCCATTTAAATAATTTAATAATTCATTGATAAGTTGATGTCTTTGGTTTCGGCTGTGAGTGGATGCACTGTAGTAATCCACGTTTTACACGAATTACATAAGCTGATTTTTTTCCCCATTAGTTTATAGAAAAGCAGACATTTTGCTTTCTGTAAGTATATATTTTTCACGTCTGTGAGGCGAGTATACACGGATTTTCGGTTCATTTTCTGACGCGCTCAAGTTCACAGAAACCGATACAGAATCCCCGTTTGCTTTCATTATTTTACATCATAACGTTTTCTCGTCATTGTGCGTGCACTCAGATAAAAGTAAAGTCTTGTAAAGGCTATGTAGCTTATATAGGTTTATTGTATCATTTTGCCCATTAATCTAACGTTTTCTGATAAACACAGCCAGAGTTTTCTGGCTACGCAAGTGTTACACATGATAAAATATAAAGTCTCACTGTGTTTCACTTGTATTTCATAAGGTTTTTGCCAACGGTGGTGCTGGGATGTGAAAATGTAATTTGTTAAAATGTTTTCATTATTTATGATGATCATAACCTGCTGCATTTAATTCTTATAATAATGCAAAACACATCGACATCTGCTGACGCAGTAGCACTTCCTGACAATGTTTAAATTTTTATGGTAATTTATTTTCGTTTGTTTTAGTTAATAAATCTACTACAAATTTAAGGAACACAATAAGATGACAAAATGTGTAGCTTTTCTAATTACACATGATAAAATCTAAAGGCTGACTGTGTTAACGTTTACTTTGCTTAAATTCGATCCTAATATGATTTAATATAATTAAAATTCTACATTTGTACTGTAATTTTAGTACTGTGAATATGAATTTGTTTAACTAGTGTTTCACTTGATTTTATCCGCTACTACGTGCAGCTCTAAAGGAGAGCGGCTCATTAATCCTTGAGAGAATGAACTGATGCCCGAGGCGTCAGTCTATAGTTATATATATATATATACTCAGGTTATATATACTCAGCGGTAGAAGCCAGCAAACGCACAAACCCAAATGCTGCCACCGTGAGGCTTGGCAGTAAAACCAGAATACCGCGTGACTACCATCTGTAGGTCATAACAGCAAAAAGAAATACCAGAAGCTGGTTTCTAGTTGGTTCTAGGTGCAATTGTTTCCCTTAAAATTTAGCACATTCAGTCCTAAATGAACAGGCTCAAAGGTCATTTAGCACAGAAATCTTCATACTTCAGAGTATGACATAAAAGTTACGAAGCTTCCTACACTTTTTTTTTTTCCAGAAAGAAGTAGGACTACGCCAAGGAAAGTGTGTGACATGACTTTTTACGACACTGAGCCGTAAAGTAGGCTGCATGTTATACCTGGTATTGTAATTTTGACAGATTTTTGTAGTGGAAAAGCAAGATTGTGAAATCAGGGCCACTTGTGTGAAAGCTTTATGCACACAGACAAAACTTATAGATGTGTGACTCACTGCATGACATTATACTAATCAGACTGCTCCAATCACAGCTGTTTAAAGCCCCAAAAATAGAGCTGTGTATGACTGTCATTTGAATTTCTTTTTCATTTGTTTTAGAGAATTTAAAATAAGTAGTAAAGTTACAGTACAAATTTGGAATTTAAATTAACCCTTAGAGGTCTGAGGCCTTTCTGAAGACCTCCAGTTAATTAGCGCCCTTCTTAAATTTGTGTAAATTTCAAATCTTTACTAATATAGTTGATAATTATTAAGTTTGCCGGTGCACACTTATTACTCTTCTCCCCTAGAAATCATTGTGCAATCGGTTTATTTTATCCCTAAAACTTTGCAGCGTTTCTCGTCCCGCAGTTTCGAAATGACCCACACGTATGTTACACCGTTCCCTGTGGCTCGCTCGGGAATGGTGTGCTATGACTTTTGGTGGGGGGCCGTCGGACAGTGCTCCCAAAATCCCCCAAAAAATGGCCCCAAAAAGTCCCATAGACTTGACATTGAGGCCGGCCTCTGCTGTGACATCACGGCCATGACTGTGTGCATCGGAAAACTCGACCACGCACTGGATGGTGTCCATGCACAATAGCAGTGACCCGGCCGTCGCAGAGGCACACTTAAAATTTCTTCAGAAATTTTCGCTCTCTAGTTATAATTGTTGGCTATCTGTGAGACATGACATGTATGTATAAAAAAGTAAAATATAAAAAAAAATTAATAAAATCATTGTCGCGTAAGGATATTATTGTTAAATTGTTACCTTATTCAGGGTTGCGGGGTAGTTATCTAAAGGGGAGGAAGTGTGGTGTTTGGATCTACTTTCAGTGGTGTGCTGTGGCAGTGCTTCCTGGGTGTTGTTGGGCATGCACACAAATACTGGTACACTGTTATGTGAAATGTTAAATGTGTTTTCTCCGTGTGGATTGCTAGTAAAAACTAATGAACCTGTCAGTCTCCGCTCCGTCTCATTCTTTCATATGAAGTTGTTACAGTTGCAACAACGTGCATTGTGTTATGTTGTGGTTTGTGATCTGAGTATTTTATGAATGAAATAAAGCTGCGGTTTCTGGTGTACACTTTGACTTTGCACTTTTCATCTCCCCTTTGATCAAAATGCTGCAGATGTGAGCCGATACGAGCAGCTTTGACTCCGTCATAATATACACAAACCACAAAGAGGGCATCTTTAGCAAAGCAGACAAAATGTCAAATCAGTACCCTAGAAAATCAACAGAGCACAAATATATACTTGCTGAATAAAAACTTAATTTTTTTTAAAAGTGAAATCACGCGATCTGAGCAGCTTTATTTTATCATTACAACCATTTAACCAATGTTTTTCTTTTTAACTCAGTAATGTACTGAGTGCACTGAGTGCCCCCTGATTAAAAAAAAAACCTTAGTATTCTATAGGCTATAGTCAATGGTCACTGATTTTTCTTGTTCGTTGTAGGAAGTAAAAACCTGCCAGTAATATCTCTGTGCAGAGGCGATTAGCGACACAGCAAAATATGAAGGAATAATACTAAACCTTATCAAATGACCGCCAGGTGGCGCAAATGGACGAGACTGATTTATTTTACACACTGTCGTTTTGTCGCGGTGGTAATAGGAATTCTGGTTGACTACTTACTGTAAGCCAGTTATCACTTACTGTTAACAAATTATCAATTGTTTAGATAATTAATATTTTGTGTATAATAATATAATGTGCTCTATTCTTAGCTGGGCTAAAATTATTTTCTCTTCTGTTTCTGCCCAATACTTTCCCTCTTTTTATTTGCTGTTTATGCAAATGTCTGCATGTCTGTCTTCATCACACCTTTTTTTCACCCCATCAATTATTTTCTTGACTACTTTATTTCACTGGGATTTCTATTTGAAAATGTGGGTGATTTTTATATTCTACTTGTTAATGTTGCCTTAAGTAAAAAATATCAAACAAATACTGTATCAATGTGATGCATGGTGGTGTATAATGATTTTGCATATTATCACTTTGCATATTCATTAATATTTTTTAATAGAAAATTTAATGACGTTATTTCAATAACATCCAGGTCACGTGACCTATCACACCAAAATGTATTTTAAAATGTTTGACCACCTGTTATGCAAAAAGCACAACCTTTTTTAAAATTAAATATTAATATGTTTCATATTTAATAATATTTATGAGAAATATGAATAGTTTTATTTCGAGTTGTGTCAAAACCTATCCCAAAATGTGTGCCCACCTGTTCTGCAGACCTGCTTTTTATTCAACATTTATTAATAATCGTTTTACAGAAATTTTATTGATTTTATTTCATGTTACCTTTGCCCCATGTGTGACCACATGTTCTGCAAAGAGAACAACCTTTTTATTCAATATTATCACTTACATTCAAGTCACTTAGATTTATTAATAACCAATGTAGGGCTGCAACAACGAATCGATTAAATAGATAAAAATCAATAACTAAAAGAGTTGGAAACGAATTTCATAATCGATCCGTTGTGTCGCGCGACGCAGAGACATTTGATTATTTAAAAAAAAAAAGTTAAGTTGAGCGCGGAGCGGAGTGAACCCACTTGGTCTTGTGCACTGAGGAGTTCGGCGCCTCATAGATAGGGTGGAGCAAAAGCAATGGAGCAAAAAAAAAAACACCAGCGGAGGTAGAGGAAAGATACATGGCGGAGGCAGATAAATCTGTAATCGTCTCCCCTGCTGGGTCTTAGTGCGCGTCCCTTACTGGTTTAATAAACATCCGTGCACGCGTGTACTGTTTACTATAACACTGTGACCACGTGTGCGCGCATAAAACATTTTATTTTATGTCTGTATTCGTATGCGTACAGCGCGCATGTAAAGCAAAACAAGTCTCATTAGAGACGTTAAAAGTCCATGTTCTCTCTCTGCTCAAGGCTCAGTATGTTTTTAAAATTTTTTATTTTGTTTACGAGTGTTTTGGAATACGAGCCGCTTCTGGAACGAATTATGCTTGTAATCCAATGTTCCACTGTATATATTTGGCAGATGTTAAGCATACATGTCTGTTTTTTGTGTTAGTCCATTTTTATTATATTTTATTATTATTATAAAAGCTCAAGAAGCAACACGTTTGTGCACTTTCTAAAGAGTTTTGTTCTGTTTTTGAATAAAGGGCTGGAAATTAATGCTTTCCCTGTTTTGTGCTTTTTTTTATCCGATTCATCAATTCATTGAAAAAAATAAAATAAAATAGTCGTCAGATTAATCGATTATTAAAATAATCGTTAGTTGCAGTCCTAAACCAATGTTGAAATACAGTTGCAAGCAATGACGAGCAGGCCCAAGAATGGTGGGGAATTTTAGGTCAAATAAAATTCAAAAAGCCCTGGATGCTGGAGAAAAGCATCACACAATATTGTCACTCAATGTGATCTCACTCAATATAATGTCACACAAAGTTATTAACCACTTTTCGGCATAGGTTTAAGTAGGGCTGGGCCAATAAACAACAATAGATCGGATCGCGATTTATTTGATTTTAATAACAATGATAAGCTCTAGACATTTTTTGCTCGATATGGATTAATCTAAGAGCCAATCACACAGCAGAATAATACGACAACAGCCAATCAGCGTGCAGTTTGCACATGCACGTCAAAGTTAATTTCCTACCGCACTTTGCGAAGCAAACTTGACACCAGGACAAAAAAAAAAAAGGCAGCGACAAAAGTGAATCTAACCTCGAGTTATTATCCAAAAATGTTGAAATTGTCGACAAAAAAGGTAGCACGAATTCCATTATATGAACGCATCACCCAAACGACCACACTGAAAGCATGAAAATGCGGGCCGACACTACTCCGTCAACTAACAGGGCTAGCAGTGGGGCTGTACCAAAGCAGATATCGATCGTGTCGTCTTTCGTGGCCATTACACCTTATGAAAGGCGTTCCAAAAGGAGCAAGGATATAACAGTTTCTAGTATAACAGTATCTTTCTAGCGAAAGATATGATGCCCCTAAGCACACGAGGCTGAAGTTAGCTCTTCATTCGCAGCTTCCGATTCGTTTGGTTTCTTATTGCGCAGTGTCTCAATCTGCGGCTGTTAGCTCCTTATTCGCCTTGTTACTAACGGGAGTGTTCACGTTGGCGAAAGCTGCGCAGTTTATCAATAAAACGTTATTTTGGTGCCTTAAACCATTCTGGCCAAGCAAATATGAACTATACAACACCTAGCAGTGTATACCCAACTATATAGTAAAAGTGAAATTGTCCTGACCCAGATTGATAGCTGCATCTAGCCATTGGTAAGTTAAGCATCTACTAAAGTTAATGTTTTCAGTGCTAAAACAGCATATGAGGATTTATAACATATCCTACGATTTCACAGCATTTAAAGCTATCACGTTTGACTGCATAATTTAGAAAATGCTGTTGTATTCACACTGCCCTAACAAACACTAACTTGCGTGTTGGTGTGCGCTGTAAAGGCAGATATAAATAAATAAATAAATGATCGTCCAGACCTGCTTGACGCTATTTAATAAATATGCATATATATTAAGCATGTTACATGGCGTTAACGTTTTAAAAAGTGAGTAATGCATCTGTTCTACAATAATAACGTGATAATTTCTCATAATTCATTAAATTTTTGTTGTCATTGCATGCTTAAGCCATTATGTCTGTTTATTGGGGCAGTGTGAAATAGCATTTATTTAACTCCGAATTGTGGGATTAAAAAACAGCCCTAGTGTGTGTGGTCCAAGTGTTGTTTCTCATTATTGTTTAAAAATCTCAAAACATTGTAATTTATCACCACAAGATAAACTAATTAACTGTTAATAAACTATACTGTAAAATGTAAATTAATGAACGCTTTAATTTTTGTGACTTCAGTCATTGTTGGGATACTCTTTTAAAGCTGGCAGCATTAACAGCTTATATCGAAATATACATTGTTACCGTTCAAGATGGGGAAAAATTATCGAGATTACTTTTTTGCCATATCACCCAGCCCTAGGTTTAAGGCATCATCATGACTGACGCAATTGAGATGTCAAAAATCCCTCTGCAATTTTGCATCCTCATAGATCACATAGGCACTGTTTGGTGGCGAGCGTTAAATCCTCTAGGAGGAGTATATCAAATAACATGCCTATATCCAAAATAACTGACATCCAATGCAAAAGTTTAGCTCAATGAGATCTAAATGTGTACCGGGTTTTACATGTATACACGCATGTGTGCATGAGCTATGCAGCAAAATCTTGTGTGAGGGCCCCGGGTCTTGCATCATAATAAGATGAGAAACCCTAATTAGTCCCACAAGTGGGAAATTTGTTGATGGCAGCAGTTTCTAACCAGTCACTAATGAGGCTGGAAATTCATACACTATGATGTAATAGGGCTGATGTTATAGTGCTTGGGCCCTAATATTAATAATCCTTAGAAGAACTGAGATTTTTATCTTCCACTTGTTAATGCTGCCCATAATTTAAAATATCAAGCATATACTGAACATCTAGTAAAAAGAACCAAAGAAAGACTCCATGCAGATCTGGATGAAGTAAGGCAGAGTTTAGTGTGGCAATAAAACCCCAAGTGAGCTGCGCTTGCAATAAAACCCCAAGTGAGCCGCTCTTGCAATGCCCAGTTTGTGAATCCAAGCACTACCAAGAGCAGACTGACTTGACTGACATACTTGCTCATTTTATACAGTTTTCAAGGGGAGGGGCGCACACATAGTCCCCTCCTCTGTACACTTTTACCATTCCTTACCAAATTATTAACCCATTATAATCCAAAATTTTCCAATAAATTCAACCATTATAATGAATTTTTTACCATCTTGTTCTCACGTTGCATACCTCGTCTTCTGACGAGTTCTTGTGCTTATAATTTTTTCCATTACAATAAATTTTTCTTGCAACTTACTTTCCATTATCTTTGCACTTTTCTTATTTATTTTAAATATTGGGGTGGCACTTATTTTTATTATACATTCTTATTTTTTACCGATATACTCTACAGTTCTCAAGAGACAAGCCATGGGTAAGCATCTTCTTCGCACTATTTTCTTTACTTGTCTTGTTTTCCCAATTTACTGTATTTATGTATTTTATTTTAATCTTATAGCTAATTTTATTTGCTGAAGTGCTCACTACATCCCCCTGGACGACTCAGGGCAGTCCGGATTATAACCCTACTGAACCTATCATGGACCGGGCCTCTGTGAGTTCTATCAGGATGAGTCCGAGCCGTCTGGATCATTAATGCAATATCTACAGTGGAGGGCTTACGTATTTTAGGAATGATGACTCAAAACCAGGCCCTTTTAAAAGATTGTGTCTGAGAGGAGGCCTATTTGCCTCCATTCTTTTAGTCTTGTACTACTCCAGCTACATTGGTCCTAAAGCCTGTTTGTCATGTAAGTGTTGGCACTCTGATTTTAAAGTGTCCTTTAGTAAACAAACTAATGAGAGTGCCTCTGTTGGTACCCAAACAGAATCTCCTCCAGCGCCTGTGCCACTTCTAAATTGTGGGATTTCTGCTTTTGTTCCCCTCACTGATCTTCCGATCTGTGCTGTTCTGGCTCAGAGAAGGTTTGCTATGCGATTTATTCGGTTGTTGATGCTTATCCAGGCCCCCTGTATTTTTTGTACTTTTATGTTGGGCCTCATACTTTGTATTGTATATTACTCACTATGTGGATGCACATACTATTTTATTTTTTTGTATCCAACACATGAGGTCTGTTCTTCGTACATCGCTTGACACATCCGAGATGAACTGATACATCCGAGATACACACCTGTATAGATATATATATATAGATATATATATATATATATATATATATATATATATATATATATATATATATATATAAAAACACTGTCAACTTGCCATCGGCAATTATTGTTAAAAACTAAACAAATGTTGGTATGGTTTTATATATAATTATAAGCAAAACATAAAATTAAAGAAGCGTTTAGCTTTTATCCGATTAATCGAAAAAATAATAATTAATTTTGATAATAATCAACAGTTGCAGCCCTAATCTATAGTACGTTTCATTCATTTCATAATCAAAATGGCTTTCATTTCAGACCCAAGATGAATGACATTGTAAATTCAAGGATGGCTTTATGGCCTATTTTAATTGAAATAAAAATAATACTGCGTTGTAATACTGCAAGGAAGTTATTTAAATAGAATAATTAATATTTTAATTTAAAAGTATTAATAAACATGTAAAGTGTTAGTAAGTAATTAAAAAAGTTTGTGCACTATGCAGGACGGGGTGGTTACAAATTTTAGAAAGGATTTTTTGCTAAAAGGTCACATGAAATTATTAAAATTATTAATATTTCTATAAAAAAACATTAATAAATATGTAAAGTCATAAGATTTAATTTAAAAAAAGGTTGTACCCTTCTGCAGGACAGATGGACACATTTTAGAATAGATTTTGAGCGAATAGGTCACATGATTATGGAGTTATTGAAATAAAATTAACTTTTCTGTTAAAAAATATTAATAAATATGCAAAGTCATTATACACCACCATACATCACATTGACACTAACTGTAACAACATTAATTAATTTATTTTAAATATGAATGTTTATAATATCAATATTATCCGTATTTCAGTCGGACAGTAATTTGCAGACGGTCCCTAACTCCCGCAGTGGATGAGGTGCTTTTTCGCCGGACTCTGTTAGCGAATCTCCGCTACAAATCAGAATCTGGAGGCCGGAGCTCGAATATCCAACGTGCAACATCAAACCAACTTCACCACCGCGGTCACTCACACACATCCAACATTTAATTCTCTGCTGAAAAATAGCTAATGTTTGGAAATGTAAAATGTTTTTTTACTGAACCACTTATTAAAAACAAATTATTGAAAACTTGCAAATATCTAAATTATGGCTAGCTCTCAAGCACTTTTCGGCGAGACTTACCTCAGACACAACAAGCTGATCGTTTTAATTCAGTCTCTTCAAACAGTCTCAGTAAAAACCTGTCAGTAATGTCTCCGTGTAGAGACGATTAGCGACACAGCAAAACCTAAAGGAAAACATTAAACCTGAGGAACAACAGTAATGTTGAATCAAACGACTGCAGGTAACCCGGGGAATAAATAAAATATTCTTCTTTCTTCTTTTGGTGTTTTTTTTGGCGGTTGCAACACAATGTAACGATGCATTACCGCCACCTACTGGAAGGGATCATGATGCTCTATCTGTTTATCTATCTATTTATCTATATAGTGTATATATTCACATTTTCCTTCCTTTTGGACTTCTTGTGTATTCACATTTTAAACCTTGTTGTTTGGAAATTACTGTTTTCGTGTATTGTTGTCTGTTCTCTCACTCAATAAAACACTCTTCCTACACTCTTGTTAACACACTAAGTCAGGATGTAACACACTACTCATCATGTTGCACATCTTCACATTTACGCACATCTGCACATCGCATATATGTTGCACACCTCTGGGACTTTGCACATTGTTCTGCTCGTGTTTGCGCATTGCTCATTTTTCACACAAATAAGTACTGACTGCACACAGCTGTAATGTATCCTGTATAACTTATACACTTAATACCTCATACACTTCTATTTCATTTTTTTTATTAGCAACCTTGTATATATATATATATATATATATATATATATATATATATATATATATATATACACACACACACACAAAATATACATTTTACATTTTTACAACTTAAAATTAGTTTTATATATTTTGTATAATATTCTCTTTTTTATATTTTAATATTCATTCTCACAGAGAAACCTTTCTATTTCCATCACGGGCCGTCGTGCAAACAATTCACTGCATCTCATACTGTGAATGGCTGTGAATGTGACAAATAAAATTTGAATGAGATTTGATTTTCAATGCTGACTGCTCTTGTCTGTTTCTCCCAGCATATCTCACCATTCCTATTTTTCTTTCAAAAGGGAAGCATACAACACTGCCGCTGCTTCCTTTACACATTTTCAGGAAAAATACAAACCCTCCGCGTTTACTTCTTTAATTTAACTGGTGGGTTGCAAACAAATGTTTTTAGGTGCATACCACCTACACGACCTGTATGTGAGCGTATAACAGTAGGGTTTTAGGTATGGTACTTAGGTACAGTTTTTTTTATCTAAAAGGACAGACCTGTCATATCCAAGCCACCTCAGCCCTGGGGAGTAAGATCTGGCTCACCGGGGGGGTATTCCAGAAAGCAGGTTATGTGACATACCGGGATAAGTTTAAGGGTAAATTAGTGGATAACCTCAACTTCCGGGTCCAAAAATGGAGGTAACTTTCTGGGTATGTATGTAACCATAGCAACTTACTCTCTGAAGATAACCTGCTCGGTAGCAGGTTATGTTCCAGGGTAAGGTTGTTTCAGGAGGTTATTCAGCAGGCCGCACCCCTTTGATGATCATCCTGTGGACGCCGAGGCACAAATTATACAAGGTTTTTTTCGCCGGGAGAGAGTTATAAGACCGCGTAATTATGCTTTTTTTATTTTCTAATGATTATTTGAAAGAGCGTTATTGGTTTTCAATGGAATTAAATTATTTAACACATCTCTTGAAACCGCATATTGCAAATGTCACAAACGGCGGGTCTGCGCTTAGTAAACATTCCGTGTATATCACTTCGTTTTTTTTCAGGGCATTTTTTGTACAATGTGGGGCATGTGATGCAGAGCATGTGGGAAAGGCAACTGTATGTCTGGCACTTAAACACTTCTTACACACATGTGTACAGGTCCCTGGCCATAAACCTCTGCGTGTTATTAAAGAGGAATTCCACAGAGTGGCAGGTTTGTCCTTTGTAGTAAAATTGATGACGCATATTTAATATGTATTCATCCTGCATACACACACTTGATCCTCCCATATATGACTTTCTATTTCAGGGTTTTCAAATATAATTGGGTGCATTGATGGCATCTACTGTACATTCCTATTAAAGCTATAGCTTCAATAAATGAGGGAGACTATGTTAATAGGAAATCTATTCATACTATCAATGTACAGGTAACAACTTAATTTTGCGTCCTTAATTTTTTGCCTTGTTAAAATCATTAAACTCATTACTTTTTTCCACATATGTGAGGCAACCCACATCATTACTAATGATAAGACAAAATGGCCAGGATCTGTGTCATCATTATGCCAGACATTTCAGCAGGGTATGTTTTTCTTCATACAATGTTTTTTTTTCTTTTTACTATATTTGTATTGTACACTTGAATCATTACAGGACAGTACAGTAGTTACTTGCTGGGGGAAAGGGGATACCCTTGTCTGCCCTATTTAATGCCACCCTACCATGAATGTGATCCTGGACCATAGACATGCTTTAACCTGGCTCACAGTCGAACACGGGCCAAGGTGGAGATGACCATAGGGATCCTCAAGTCTAGGTTTCAGTGTCTGCGTGGGCTCTGGGCCAGTCCAGAGAGGGCATGTGACATCATAATGGCTTGTGTTGTGCTTCACAACATTGCCACTATAAGAGGAGAGAGCCACCCTCCTTATATTGAAGAAGATGGCCCAGAGGAACCTCTACAGATTTTTGCACACAACAGAGATGGAAGACTTTTGGGAGACAGGATTTGTCAAAATTTCTTTTATTAAATAGTTTGCACTGGTCTGCTGTATAGTTCATTTCTTTTTTTTCCTGAAAAACAATGAAAGTAAAATGAAATAAAATGTGTGGGTTTTTTTATGACATTGCTTTATATACACAACACTTTTAACACGCAACAGATTAATATACACACAAGTTCTCACCTTAAGGCGATGCTCCAGTAATTAAATTTCTAGTGTTGCTTTTTTAATGGATAGCCTTTTCTTCTCCATTTGAAGCTGTATAAGGTCCATCTCCATGTCACTTTTTCTTATTTGTTTTTGAAGATGGACCTTATACAGCTCCTGGCAACTACAGTAGGAAGGAAACTAGGAATTATTATTCAAAAATAATTAAATAAATTCTGAGATTCTGTCAGAAAATAAAATGTAAATATGGACAACTGCACACAAATTCTTACACCGCTTAGATCGTGCATTGAGGTTGAAGGACCTTCATCCGTGAAGAAATCCCCAGGTATGTACTGTGAAAGAACAATGACAGTTTGTTACTCTAATGTAAAAAGGGGGCATTATAATGGTATGCATCCCACCTCAGTGGATCTATAGCATTGTCCACTTCTGTCACAGCAGATGTGGTCTCTTCATCCTTCAGTGAAAATATGCAAGTATACGTTATCTGGCAAAAAAGAAAAAAAAAATACCTAAAAGCAACTAAAGGTACCTGACAACAAAACACTTGCAACTGTGACAGACTGTGTTCTTTCTGTAGGGTCCAATAATATAATCCCTTTATCTAATCAACCCAGTATCTATAAGAAAATACAACCCAGCATAAAATTCTCAATATTATCAAAGAAAAAACCACTAATGCAGGAAAAAACATGTCAAAGTAATACAGCTAAGATCACAATAGCCTATACATCATGGGCAGTTAAATACAGTAAGCCTGCATAAAAACGTTAAGCATGCTCAAAAGCCTTTAAGTGATAGAGATAGTAATTTATTAATTCATATAATGAAGTGCCAATCCATCACAGGGCACACACACATACGCACACTCACACACCCAATGGTTTCTTATTTAATAAGGTTTAATCCTTCTGGAGGCAGAAGCCAAGTGAAAATGAAACACAAAAACGCTCTGCAAAAAGGTAATATCTTATTACACGATCACTGAACTATTTATTAAACATGGTTTAGTATATTCTTTCTGTCATGTAGCTAATAGAAAGAAGGATGAAGCCTGTCTAACTGGTGGGGGCCCACCACCACCCCATCTGAGGAGCTGCTCTGTCCCTTAATAAAGGGCGACCAGTGACACTAACATGGTGAAATGTTTACCACTATGATTTATTTTCATTATATGAATAAATAAATTACTATCTCTATCACGTAAAGGCTTTTGAGCATGCTTAACGTTTTTATGCAAGCTTACTGTATTTAACTGCCCATGATGTATAGGCTACTGTGATCTTAGTTGTATTACTTTGACATGTTTTTCCTGCATTAGTGTTTTTTTCTATGATAATATTTAGAATTTTATGCTGGGCTGTATTTTCTTATAGATACTGGGTTGATTAGATAAAGGGATTATATTATTGGACACTACAGAAAGAACAAAGTCCGTCACAGTTGCATGTTCAGTTCAGTTCAATTCAATTCAGTTTTATTTGTATAGCGCTTTTAACAATTGACATTGTCTCAAAACAGCTTTACATAATCAAAAGAATAATTTAAGTTTGTATGGAATGTGAATGTGTATGAATCAAAAATGTTCAGATAGTCCCTGGTGAGCAAGCCCGAGGGGCGACTCCCTGAGATGGTAATAGGAAGAAACCTTGAGAGGAACCAGACTCAACAGGGAACCCATCCTCATCAGGGTGAAACAGATAGCAGGATATTATCTGCATTTATACAGTGTTAAGTGTTAGGTTCAGCTATAATAGTTGATGTTAATTGATGTTAAAATGGAGTCCAGTAGTTATTGGAGACTCAGATAGACTTGTAGAAAGTTCCAGTCCTGAACTATCGATTGTCAAGTCCTTAGAGAAACAGCTGCGACACACCAGTCGAGGCCAGAACCATCTTCTAAGTAGAGAGAATCATCCCCAGACACCAGACGCATCCCAAAGAGACACACAGGGCATCCATGCGACGAGACCTCCAACCAGAAACGGGGCACCAGGATGGATCAGACAGGTCCGGAGGGCAGAGGGAGTCTGGATCACTGGCAGCTCAGGAATGACATGTGTAGCTCGACAGAGAGAGAAAGAGTGAAAGGGGGAGACAGGGGGAGAGAGGAAAGAGAAAGAGGGGGAGAAAGGAAGAAGAGGAGAGATGGCAATTAGGTATGGTCACAGTCATAATGTATAATATGAATGTATATTTACTGTAGAGTGCAAGCAGGGACTCCGGCAGGACTAACTATGACAGCATAACTAAAAGGGAGAGCCAGAAGGAAACACAAACATGAGGGCTCCCTGAGATGTAAAGCAAACAATCACCTCACAGTCAACAAACCTGAGTGATCAAATGAGAGTGATGAAGACAGCATCTAAACTTACCAGTTCACCATAATACTCTACGTCCATGAGTCCCCCAGATCTGCTCCTTTACCTATGGCAAATCTATTTATAAAAATGCTTGGCTAAATAAATAGGTTTTTAGCCTAGACTTAACCACTGAGACTGTGTCTGAGTCCCGGACACTATTTGGAAGACTATTCCATAATTTTGGGGCTTTGTGAGAAAAAGCTCTGCCCCCAGCTGTAGTTTTCATAATGCGCGGTACTGACAAGCAGCCTGCATCCTTTGACCGAAGTAGGCGTGGCGGATCGTAAGACACTAGCAGTTCATTCAGATACTGCGGCGCGAGACCATTTAATGCTTTATATGTCAAGAGTAGTATTTTAAAATCAATGCAAAATTTCACAGGGAGCCAATATAGTGAAGATAGGATAGGGGTGATGTGCTCATATCTTCTGGTTCTAGTGAGGACTCTCGCTGCTGCATTCTGGACTAGCTGAAGCTTGTTTATGCACCTAACAGAACAACCAGACAGTAAGGCATTACAATAGTCCAACCTAGAAGTGATAAAAGCATGAACTAGTTTTTCTGCATCGTTTAGGGACAATATATTTCTTATCTTGGCAATATTTCTGATGTGAAAGAATGCTATCCTGGTGATATTATCTACATGAGCTTCAAATGAAAGGCTAGAATCTATAATCACGCCGAGGTCTTTTACTGTTGCACTTGATGGAACAGAAAGGCCATCTAAAGTTACGGTGTGATCTAAGATTTTACTTCTAGCTGTATGCGGTCCTATGACTAGAACGTCTGTCTTATCCGGATTAAGCAGAAGGACGTTAATTAGCATCCAATTTCTTATGTCCTGCACACATTGCTCAACTTTAGTAAGCTGATTTTTCTCATCAGGTTTTGTTGAGACGTATACACCTACACCTACCTAGTGTGTCGTCAGCATAACAATGAAAACTAATACCATGCTTACGGATTATTTTGCCCAGAGGAAGCATGTAAAGGGAAAAAAGCAGTGGGCCTAAAACTGAACCCTGCGGAACGCCAAACTCCACTAGAGAACATACAGAATAATCACCATTTAAGTCTACATACTGATAACGATCGGTCAAATAGGATCTGAGCCAGGAGAGGGCGGTACTCTTAATTCCTACTACATTTTCTAATCTGTGAAGAAGAATAGCATGATCAATGGTGTCAAAAGCTGCACTGAGGTCGAGTAATACAAGCATAGTTACACAACCCTGATCAGAGGCCAATAGGAGGTCATTTACTACTTTAACGAGTGCTGTTTCTGTGCTGTGATGAGGCCTAAATCCTGACTGATACAGTTCATGTATGCCATTTCTATGTAGATATGAGCATAGCTGCTCCGCTACTATCTTTTCCAGAATCTTTGAGATAAAGGGGAGGTTTGATATTGGCCTGTAATTGGACAGCTGACAGGGGTCGAGGTCAGGTTTCTTAATTATTGGTTTGGTAACTGCTAATTTAAAAGATTTTGGAACATAACCAATGCTGAGTGAGGAATTAATTATTCTCAACAGCGGTTCTGTTATTACTGGTACTATCTGTTTAAGAAAATGTGTCGGTATAGGATCTAATATACAGGTTGATGAATTTGCAGAAGAGATGAGTGAAATTAGTTCATTCTCTTCAAGGGGAGTAAAGTATTCTAGGTTTGAATCTGACATGGCTAACTGCGACGCCTCCTCCTCTACCAGTTCACCGAGGCTGGTGTATGTAGCTGCATCCAGGAGGACTAGCTTCATTTAGAGCCACGTCTCATTGGGATGGGACCAGAGCATTTTACTTCATCGGACATCGCCTTCGCTAATTTAAACACCTCTGTAAAGTTACACTTACTAACCTCTGACTGACGAAGGCGTATATCATTAGCTCCAGCATGTACCACTATCTTAGAGAACCTGTGGTGTCCTAGAGCCCTAAGATTACCTGCTATGTCCAGTGCTCTGGCTCCCGGGATACACCTAACCACTGCCGCTGGCACCCCTAAAGGCCTAGCTAATTTCACGTGCCTCAGTATAGAGTCTCCTATAACCAGAGCTCTTTCAGGTTTGTCAGCGGATGCATCACTGAAGAGAGCAAACCTGTTGGACACGTGAAGCGCAGAGGAGGTGTGCTCCGGTGGGCTAGCCTTAGCGTTAGGTCTGGCTGAACGAGTATGCCGCCGAGTCGTCACCCACTCGCCCCGCTGTGAGGGCTCTAATGCCGGAGTCGGGGGCTGTTTATCTACGCCTGTGGCACCCAGACTGCCCGCTATGGGAATAACGCTGCTTTCACACTCTCTAACACTCTCTAAAGTCTGGATGCGCTTCTCTAATGCTGATATCTTCTCCGTCAGAGTGCTAACTAACACACACCTATCACAAATAACATTATCACTAATGACGGAGGATGTATGTCTAAACATCCTGCACTCTACACACTGAACGAGCTGAATGGTTGACATTATAACGTACCTGAGTCGGAGTTTTAGTTGTTTGGAGATGAATTCCGTTTGTTGTTCTTAGACGAGGAAACTCACGCGTTCTCCAATAATTGCAGGAAAAAAGGCGAAGCCGAATAGTATGGAGATGTAAAAGCTAGTTGCTATTAATATTGTATTGTATAAAGCTATATAATTTAAACGCTGATACAAACGCGAAACTTTCGCAGCGACGATACGAAAACAGGAACCTACGTCACCAACAGGAAGTTTCAAGCCCTTTTTCTGATGAGTCTCACAAACAAGTGGCTTTCTTATATAGACACAGTTGTTTAGTCCCAAACCCGAGTGTTATCAGCACGTGTATAGAAATGGTCTTACTTTCACTATTAAAAACATACCTACCGTTTTAACTGTTGCCTTTTTGCCATGCAGGTTCTACCAGTGTTCAAGTAAACTCCATTCATGATCGCCCCCCTCCCCCAACACAATTAATTCACAAAAGTGACAGTTCAGCAGTACCCTCCGTAGATATGATAATTTGAAGGTTACTTATCCCAACACAGTTTCAGAATTTCTAACCACTTTGGTTGTTTTATTTGCTTAAGTCCAATAAATTCACCCTCATGATGTTAATTTTTTAAATATTTTTTTTGGCTATGCAGTGTATTTAGACTTGACAGCAATATGTACAACATTTCCCACATTGTAATGGTATTATTGCTTCCCTTCTGTGTGAATGCACTGGTTTGTTTGTAATTTACTAGCAGTTTTAAAGCTCTTCTCGCACTGTAAACATGGATATGGCTTCTCTCTAGTGTGAATGCGCTGGTGTCTTCTCATTTCATCATCAGTTTTAAACCTCTTTCCACACAATAAACATGGATACGGCTTCTCTCCAGTGTGAATGCGCTGATGTTTTCGTCTATCACTAGCAGTTTTAAACCTCTTTCCACACAATAAACATGGATACGGCTTCTCTCCAGTGTGAATGCGCTGGTGTGTTCGTATATTACTAGAAGTCTTAAAGCTCTTTCCGCACTGTGAGCAGTGATACGGCTTCTCTCCTGTGTGAGTGCGCTGGTGTATTTGAAGGCCACCAGCAGAGGCAAAACTCTTCCCACACTGTGAACAAAAATAAGGCTTCACTCCTGTGTGAATGTGCTGGTGTATCTGAAGACTAGTAGAACGAGTAAAACTCTTCCCGCACAGTAAACATAGATGCGGCTTCTCTCCAGTGTGAATGCGCTGGTGTGTTCGTATACTACTAGCAGTCTTAAAGCTCTTCCCGCACTGTGAGCAGTGACATGGCTTCTCTCCAGTGTGAATGCGCTGGTGTATCCGAAATTCACTAGAATAAGCAAAACTCTTTCCACACTGTAAACATGGATATGGCTTCTCTCCAGTGTGAATGCGCTGGTGTCTTCGTATACCACTAGCAGTCTTAAGGCTCTTCCCACACTGTGAGCAGGGATATGTCTTCTCTGCAGTGTTTTTCAAGATTCAAGATTCAAGATTCAAGATTCTTTATTTGTCACATGCATAGTTATACAAGTACAACACGCAGTGAAATGTATCCTGAACCGCTCCTACTTTGTGCAAATAACAAGAAACAAAAGAAAAGAAATAATCTATAAATAGAAATAGAAGTTGGAAAAAAAAAAAAAAAAAAAAAAAAAAAAAAAAAAAAGGTGCAAATGTAAACATAATAATAAAGTGTGTATCTGAGCAGGATAAAGATGTTAGTGCAAGTGATGCTTACAGTCCAGACTAAAGTGCAGTGTGCAGTGTGGAATGTCAGCACAGCAGTGTGTGGGTGAACTGTTACCAGTCCTATGAATGGGAGAGTGGCCCATCATGGTTGAGGAGTCTAATCGCCTGTGGATAAAAACTCCTCCTGAGTCTCTCCGTTTTGGCCATAATGACCCGGAACCTTCTGCCTGAATGCAGAAGTTTGAACAGTCCGTTATTGGGGTGCGACAAGTCCTTAATGATACGAGCTGCCCTGGTTTTACATCTCCTGGTGTAGATGTCCTGCATGGAGGGGAGAGTTAACCTGCAGCAGCGTTCAGCTGCCCGGATCACTCTCTGGAGGGCTTTCCTGTCCTGTACACAGCTATTCCCAAACCAGGATGAAATGTTCTGTGTTAGGATGCTCTCAACAGCACCCGAGTAGAAAGCCTTAAGGACAGCAGGGGAAACCCCAAACTTCCTCAATTGCCTCAGGTGGTACAGACGCTGCTTTGCCCTTTTCGTCTGAGCACAGATATGCTCAGTCCATGTCAGATCCTCGGAGATGTGGACGCCCAAGTACTTAAAGCTGCTCACCCTCTCCACTGGAGCTCCATTGATGATGAGGGGTTTGTGGTCCAGTTGTCCCCTTCTGAAGTCCACCACCAGCTCCTTCGTCTTACTGACGTTCAGTCGGAGGCAGTTTTCTTCACACCATAGTGCCAGGTTCTCCACTTCATCTATGTAGGCCGACTCATCGTTGTTGGAGATGAAGCCCAGCACCACCGTATCGTCAGCAAACTTAACGATGGTGTTGGAGTCGAACATGGCCACACAGTCTGAAGTGTAGAGAGAGTATAGCAGTGGAGAGAGAACACATCCCTGTGGAGCACCTGTGTTGATGGTGATGCTGCTGGAGAAGCACTTGCCCACTCTCACCGCTTGAGATCTGTCCGAGAGGAAGTCCAACACCCAGGCACACAAGCGTTTGTTAAGTCCTAGATCTCTCAGCTTTGTGAACAGTCTGTTAGGCACTATTGTGTTGAAGGCAGAGCTGTAATCTATAAAAAGCAATCTCACATAGTTACCTTGCTTCTTGTCCACGTGGCTGAGAGTGGTGTGCAGAACATGGGAGATGGCATCCTCTGTGGATCTGTTGGGGCGGTAGGCGAACTGAAGTGGATCTATGGAGCTGGGGATGGAGGAGGAGATGATGTTTTTTAGCAGACCCTCAAATACCTTCATGACCATCGATGTCAGTGCAACAGGCCGGTAGTCATTCAGGCATGAGGGTTTGTTGGTCTTGGGCACGGGGACAATGGTGGATCTCTTGAAACACGCCGGGACCACAGACTTCGCCAGGGACTCATTAAAGATACAGGTGAACACACCTGACAGCTGGTCAGCGCAGCAGCGCAGCAGGCGCCCAGAGATGCCATCTGGACCCGCCGCTTTCCTGGTGTTCACCCTCCTCAGCGCCGTGCGAACGTCGTGCTCTGCGATGCTGATGACGCAATCCTCGCTGATGACGTCATCACTCTCAGTCAGCAGGCTGCTAGCATTAGCCGCCTGGCTAACCTCGAACCGGGCGAAGAATGCGTTCAGCTCGTTGGCGAATGCAGAGTCGGCGACGATCGTCGTGGTGTCTTTGGCAACCTTGTAGTCCGTGATTGTGCGTAATCCGTGCCACATGCGGCGCGTGTCACCCTGATGGAAGTGTGATTCAGTTCGCTGTCGGAACCGCCCCTTAGCTTCCCTCACCGCTCGCCTGACGCTATAAGAAGCCGCTTTGTATGCGCTCATATCGCCGCTAATGAGTGCGGCATTATAAGCAGCGGTCCGGGCGTTCACAGCATCGCGGATCGATCGGTCTACCCAAGGCTTCTGGTTCGGAAACGATTTGAACCTCACTGTCGGGACAACTTCATTTACGAGCGTGCTAACGAAGCTAACTGCTACATCCGCAAACTCGTTGATGTCTACTGCGCAGGCTCGGAACATGTCCCAATCTACGTCATCGAGCGCGTCCTGTAGCGTAGCTTCTGATTGGGCAGACCAGCGTTGCACCTCCCTCATGACCGGAGCTTCACGACGAAAGCTTTGTTGATATTCCGGTATAAGGAAAATGGCGTTGTGGTCTGATTTCCCGAATGCTGGATGTGAAACAGCTTTGTAGCCCCGCTTGTATGGTGTGTAGCAGTGGTCCAGAATGTTGAGTCCCCTTGTCGGACATGTAACATGTTGGTGAAAGTTTGGCATAACCTGTCTGAGGTTCGCTTTATTAAAGTCACCTGCTACAATGTGCGCTGCGTCCGGGTGTTTGTTTTGGAACTCACTCAGCACATCATGTAGTTCAGACAGAGCAGTGCCTGTGTCCGCGTGGGGTGGGATGTAGACCGCCGTGGCAATGACCGAGGTGAACTCGCGAGGCAGGTAGAAAGGACGACATTTAACACTCAGATATTCCAAATGAGGCGAGCATCTACTGGAGAGAATGGAAACACTCCTGGCATCGCACCACTTCTTGTTGACCATGAAGCACACACCTCCACCTTTAGCTTTGTTAGACTCTGCCGTCCTGTCCATGCGGAACACAGAGAATGAGTCCGATGGGGTTACGACTCGGTCCGGAACAATGGGGGTCAGCCATGTTTCTGTAAAGCACAGAAGATTACAATCCCTGATATCTCGCTGGAAAGTAACTCTGGCTCTGAGGTCATCAAGCTTATTCTCCAGTGACTGTACATTAGCCAGCAGGATACTCGGCAGAGGGGTGCGATGAGCTTGTGTGAATGCGCTGGTGTGCTCGTACAGTACTTCACTAGCAGTGGTGTTACGACTGTCTAGGGGTCTGTGTCGTAGCAAACGGTGAGTGAAGGAGTCTCACTACCAAAGGGATTAGGAAATGGTGTTTCTTTTTATTTCTAGACAAAATGATAAGGGTTACAAACTTCAGAGGTTGACAAGGCCAAAATAATAAACAAAATGGTCTTCTTTTAAAAAGAACTAAATTTCTAAGTCAAAAGAAAATAAAACAAGATACACAAGGCTTCCCTAACTCCCTAACCAAAAACAGAGTACTAAATATATATAACAAAATAAATGGCATCAACCTCCTACTGCCCTTAATATGACGAAAGTATTTACAATATTTACAACAATATTTACAATATGAACCGATGGCTAACAAATCCAAAACAGAATCCAAACTCGTAGTCAAAAACAGGCTTAAGGTCAATTGTAACAGTCAGACTAATAATTCTCTTTAGTAAGAAACTCGAATACACAAAGATCAGATTTAACAAAGAGACACACACAATGGCACCAAAGGCATCTGAAAGGAGTTTGGGGTGGTCCTTTTATTCTGGTTGGTTGAGGAGATGAGCCAACCGCAGCATCCGGTGAATTACCTGGAGGAACACCCACCTGAAAGGCAAGCAAGTATCCAGAAAGAACAGCAGAGGGCAGAATAACAAACTCCTAACAAGTGGTAAAACTCTTTCCACACTGAGAGCAGGGATACGGCTTCTCTTCCGTGTGAACTTGCTTCTGATTACGTTGGTAACTAAATATCTTCCCATAACTTGAACACTGGTAATTTTCCTCCTTCATTTCTTCATGAGATGTGGTCAGACCAGATAATGCCTTCTTAGTACTTCTCATATTTAACCTTCATTTGAGGAGAAGACTTGGTAAATTATGTCTCTGAGAGAAAAAAAAGACAAACAAAAAAAAAAAGACTTTGATGACATTCTTAGGCATTGTCCAGATAAAAAGAACCTGTTTTTCCCCCTCTAAATTTAAATAAAACATATTAGATCATTATTAGAAATGATGACAGGTTGTAGATAAAATAAGTTTTGATACGCTGCATAAAATACTGTCCGCTCATTGACTTAAGTATCACCTGTGAGTGAGGGCCAATCAAAGGGGGTGTGGCCTAATGTATGTAACATTGAGCAAACATTACAATGGTTACTCAAGGGGAATGTCTATGACTGCCGCGCACTCTGTCGCGGCCAAACGGCAACAGCCAAAATAAATCAGTCGCAATTAAAAATAATTTGTGAAATGAGCGCCAGGTGGCGCAAAGGGACATTTTGCAAAACGGCTGCAATTAATTTTGTTTAGACAGACTCTGTTTCTATCTGTCTATTGTCATTATTAAAGAAAATAGCAAAAACAACAGCTCAAGGGCTTGTAAAAACATTTTTATTTTTAAAGGTAAAAATGTAAATTTTGGAGTCAGTGGTCCGAGCACAACGTAATAATCTTTGTATGATAAAATGACTCATGGCATGAATCTACATGAAGCGCTTCAGTTTCAAATAATCATTTAACGCTGAACCCAAACAGCTAAAGAACATATAACAAAGAAAAAATAAGAATCATCTTGATTTTAGTTTTGATCTAAAGTCAGATGAACGCGCACACCGATATTAGGGATGTGCACGAGTACACGAACCCATCAGCGACGATCGAGCGTGAAATTGTCGATCGATTGGCTCTAAAAATGTGAGAACTTGCGGTCTAGAGACAATGGCGGAGCACAGAGCGAAAATGGTTTCTAAAGCGTGCAGCGCCATCTCGCCGGAGAGTCCTTCCTTCTCGAAACTCTGCCTCGGGGATCTCTGTCTCCCCCCCCAAACCAGAATTTCGAGAAGGAAGGACTCTCCGGCGAGACGGCGCTGCGTGCTCTCCTGCACGTTTCCGGATCCCGGGAATCACTCTGCTCCGGCAGCGCTTTAGCAGCGAGATCACACTGAGCAAGCAGGAGACCGCTTACTGAAATCACCGCTTCAGCTTCACCTCATGTTTTTTTTTCTTTTAAATGTCTACTGTTTACTGTGCCGCAAACGCCCCGCCCCTTGCTTAAACTCCACCCCCAATTAATCGAGTACTCGTTTCTCAAACCACTGATTACTCGAAACGAAATATGAACAAATATGCCCATCCCTAGCCGGTATGAGAGACTTAGATTTCTCTTTCCCAGTAATATAACAAACAAATTTATACGTGTTAAATAAGCGCCGTCTTTGCGGCGCTGTGCGAAACGCACGCCGATGTAAGACACTTTATTTCAGTCTTAATATACAGTACTAACATGTTTTTGCTGCACAACCTCTTGCGGGCGAGCCTCTGAATACGCCGTTTTAATGGGAGTGGGGATAAGAAACACCACACCGGCAGAAGGAGACTAATGATTATGAATGCGTCGGGGAAAACAGCAAGGAAACTGACTGTCCATTTTAATAATTCATTGATAAGTTGATGTCTTTGGTTTCGGCTGTGAGTGGATACGCTGTAGTAATCCACGTTTTATATGAATTACATAAGCTGATTTTTTCCCCATTAGTTTATATAAAAGCAGACATTTTGCTTTCTGTAAGTATATATTTTTCATGTCTGTGAGGCGAGTATACACGGAGTTTCGGTTCATTTCCTGACGCGCTCAAGTTCACAGAAACTGATACAGAATAGCGCTGTATCCCTGTTTGCCTTCATTATTTTACATCATAATGTTTTCTCGTCATTGTGCGTGCATTTAAATAAAAGTAAAGTCTTATAAAGGCTATGTATCTTATATAGGTTTATTATATAGTTTTTGCCCATTAATCTGACAACACCTGTGGCTCACCCACGTTTTCTGAAACACACAGGCAGAGTTTTCTGGCTACGCGAGTGTTACACATGATAAGATATAAAGGCTCACTGTGTTAACATTTACTTTGCTTGAATTCTAAGAACTAAGAAACGCCTATATTTAAATTCTAAATTTGTACTGTAATTTTAGTACTATGATGGTAAATTCTAGGGCTGCAACAACTAATCGATAAAATCGATAATTATCGATAATGAAATTCGTTGTCAACGAATGCCGTTATCGATTAGTTGGGCTGCTCACGTTACTGAGGAGCGCGACCACAAGATGCACAAATACACACACAGATACACACAGATAAACAGTCGCTCGCGCAATGGAGGTTACAGAAGCATTTGCAGGAAAAAGCGCGCGCCCCAAATCCTCCAAGGTATGGGAGCAATTTACATTAAACACCTCTTATCGGGCGTTAAAATCGAGCGGTTTTCTGCCGTTCGTAGTGTCCGGTGAGTGCGGATGAAGCGCAGTGTCACGAGTCACGGTCTGTCGGCCGTTTGTTTTCCCACGCTGTCACTTTCCCCATGTGCTCACGCGCTGTGCGCTGCTTAAATCGCTGGATTATCTTGTGTATTTTTGCCTCGATTCTCTCGCGTTTATTTTTCCCTGCCTTCACGTTGCCAAGCCCGCTTTTGTCTCTCGTTTTTGCTTTCGGTTTCTCGTCTCGATTTTGTTTGCCTCGTCCTTTGATCTCCCGGTTTTGACCTCGCGCTTCCCCTTCTGACTACGGCTCTTGTTTTACGATTTGGCTTCGACGCAACGCTGACTGATCTCCCGGTATTGACCTCCGCTTCCGCATTCCGACCGTATTCTCGTTTTACGTTGCTGTCATTCATCTGCGCCTGGATTCACCTCGTCCGCTCCGCCCCGTGACAGAATAATCCAGCCAGCGAAATGAATCCAGCAGATATTGACTGCATGAAATCGACACTGGAGAGTCAAGGTGCACTTCTCGGAGCTCACCAGCAGGAGCTGCTCAACACCAAGCAAACCCTGGCTGATGTTATTTCCCAACTCCAACGGCTCCATCTCTCTCCGGCACAAAGTGGGGGCCCCTGCACGCAACGGGAACCACGACTGCCTGCCCCCCCCACCTATGAAGGAGATCCAGGCACCTGTCGCTCCTTCCTCTCTCAGTGCACGCTGATATTTGAGCTCCAGCCATCCACATTTCCCACTGAACGCTCCAAGGTCGCATACGTGATAACTCTCCTCTCAGGACGGGCTCGGGAATGGAGCACTGCACTCTGGGATGCTCATGACTTCTGCTGCACCAGCTACGAGCACTTCGCTAAAGAGATGAGGAGGGTGTTTGATCGCTCATGTCATGGCAGGGAGGCAGGCCACAAGCTGTTAAAACTTCACCAAGGTTCACGTTCAGCCTATGACTACGCCATAGAGTTCCAGACCCTAGCTCTCTCCAGCGGGTGGAATGGTCGGGCCCTAAGTGATACCTTCTTCGAAGGCCTGACTGCGACGCTCCAGGATACGCTGATCTCCCAAGAACTTCCCTCGTCGTTCCAAGATCTCATGGATCTGGCTGGCCGAATAGATTCACGTCTCCGCCTGGGAAAGTCAACCAGATTCTCACCACCCAGAGACCGCCCACAATCTCGCTCCCCTCAAACTAATCCTCAGGAGAGACCCATGCGACTGGACAGGACCCGCATTTCCCCTGAAGAACGACGACGATGTAGAGTGGATGGTGCGTGCTTCTACTGTGGAAAATCATGTCATCAGCTCAAGAACTGCCCTGTTAAAAGGGGGCGTCTTCTAGTCCAGCTGGGAGGATTGGAGGGTGTGTCACCAGGAAGATTCCCAGATCAACGCCGCCTGTTTCCAGTTTTTCTCATCCACGAGCAACGGACCCACCTGGTGCAGGCACTGATTGATTCAGGTTCAGACCGCAACCTGATCAATGCGACTTCTGCCAAGACCCTAGGAATCCCCGCGCTACCCTTGGAGACCCACCTCAAAGTTCAGGCACTCGACGGCAGCCCACTCCCATCTATCACACACAGAACTCCCCTTATCGGGCTAAGGGTCTCGGGCAACCATTTAGAACAAACTTCTTTGTTTATCATGGAGGGATCACATGCTACTGTTGTCCTGGGCCTGCCCTGGCTAACCCGTCACAATCCTCAACTCGATTGGGTCAGGAACACAATCATAGCCTGGAACCCGACATGCGCCACTACCTGCCTGCGAGCTGCAGCCACGTCCTGCCTCAGCCCTGCATCTGTGGAGGAACCACCGGACCTCACCGCCGTCCCGCCAGAGCAGAGGTGGAAAGTAACGAATTACATTTACTCGCGTTACTGTAATTGAGTAGCTTTTTTGTGTATTTCTACTTTTTAAAGTAGTTTTAAAAATCTGTAATTTTACTTTTACTTAAGTACGTTTTGTTTGAAGTATTGTAATTCGCTACATTTTAAATCATATTCGCTACTGAGTAAAAAATAAATGAATGAAAATGCTAAAATAATAAAAATATTATGCTTTGTATAAATGCTCCGTTGCGCCGCGTGTATCATGTCCTGGTCGCGCGCCGCTCCAGACTCCACTCCAGGTTTTCTGACATCGGCATCTACCTGACCTTCCACACGGTCGCTTCCGCCCTGAGTGACGTCATTGACTAGCGCGACCATTTATAAACCGGAGAGAGACGTGGGAAAGAGGAAAGAGGTTGTGATTTTGGCATTTTGATATTTGGTTGTATATTCCGTATATTACTTTTTGCCTCCAATTGACTTTGATTATTGCTTTGTCCCTTTGGTTTGGTTGGTCTTTGTATATATTTGTAGATAATTTCACTGTTTTTGGTTTAGGGAGTCTGGGAAGGTACCTGTATTTTTGTTTCTGGGTTTTTTTTGTTGTTGTTTCTTTTTGCAGGTAATCTACCTACTAAATATAAATATCATTTTGTTTGTTATTTTGGCCTGGGTCCATCCTGAATCTGATCCTCCTCCTGTTGTGTGTGTGTGTGTGTGTTTGTATATACAAACCTCATTATTTCCATCAGTTAATGATTGGATCTAGTTCTTTCTGCCATATGCCACCATTTCCATACAGTTTAAAATAGAACCCTGAACCATTCTTTTGCTGTATGACCCTAGACTGGGACGTAACACCATATTTAAGTGACCACTTTGATTTTTAAGCACAAGAAAGACAACAGCTTTATTATGCAAAGGTGTTCCTTCAGTTAAAAACAACTACTTTGAGATTTATATCTGCTCATCTTTTTTTAACTATGCTAGAATGCCTCATCCCACCCCCGCTGTGTGTTTTTTTTTTTTTTTTTGATATTTAACAAAAAAAAAAAAAAAAGCAGAGCCAGATCAATATACAATCGACACCCACAGCAAACATTTAAACACAAACAATAATCTGTTAATATAAGAGTGAACATGGAAACACCCAAGGGCAAAACAATTCAGCAAAAGAATCACCCCCACTGTTAAAAAAAATGAAAATAAAAAAGTAACTCGGTAACTTTTACTCTGAGTAAATTTTTTAATGAGCTACTTTTTACTTTTATTTGAGTAGATTTTTATAAGGGTAACTTTACTTGTACTTAAGTAAAATTTCACTGAATTAACAGTACTTGTACTTGAGTACAAAATTTTATTACTCTTTCCACCTCTGCGCCAGAGTACCATGATCTCAAGGAGGTCTTCAGTAAATCTCGTGCTGTCTCTCTGCCCCCCCCACCGACCATATGACTGCGCTATCGACCTGCTCCCAGGTACCACGCCCCCCAAGGGCCGCCTATATTCTCTGTCACCCAGGGAGCGTGAAGCTATGAATCATTATATCTCGGAGTCCCTTGCGGCGGGGATCATTTGCCCCTCCTCCTCCCCGGCGGGAGCCGGCTTCTTCTTCGTGGGTAAAAAAGATGGGTCCCTTCGTCCATGTATCGATTATAGGGGCCTAAACCAGATCACAGTGAAGAACCGCTATCCCCTTCCGTTAATGGCGACCGCCTTTGAACTGCTCCAGGAAGCAAAGAGTTTTTTCCAAACTGGACCTACGCAACGCATATCACCTCGTCCGAGTCCGAGAGGGTGACGAATGGAAAACTGCTTTCAATACCCCAACAGGACACTATGAATACCTGGTGGTCCCGTTTGGCCTGACCAACGCCCCGGCCGTCTTTCAGGCCCTCATCAATGATGTCTTCAGGGACTTTCTGAATTTATTTGTGTTTGTTTATCTGGACGATATTTTAATCTTCTCCCGAGACCTAGGAGAGCACCAACATCATGTTCGACAGGTGCTACAAAGACTGTTAGAGAACAATCTTTTCGTCAAAGCAGAGAAGTGTGAATTTGACACTACAACCACCACTTTCCTGGGGTTCGTCATTGGTCCCTCAGGCATTGAAATGGAGCCTGCTAAACTCCATGCAGTCAAGAACTGGCCTACGCCCACCACAAGACCGGAACTTCAGAGATTCTTGGGTTTTGCCAACTTTTACCGTCGCTTCATCCGAGGCTACAGCTCCATTTCTGCCCCCTTAACAGCCCTGACTTCCCCCAAGACACGTTTCCGTTGGGACATGAACTCTGAAAAAGCCTTCTCGGAATTCAAGAAACGGTTCACGTCTGCCCCAATCCTGACTATTCCAGATCCGTCACGCCAGTTTGTTGTGGAAGTCGATGCCTCCAGCACAGGGGTAGGAGGTGTCCTTTCCCAGAGAGCTGCACACGACAACAAGCTACACTTCTGCTCTTTCTTCTCTCACCGCTTAACTCCTGCTGAGGTCAATTATGGCATCGGCGATCGAGAACTGCTGGCCATCAAGCTGGCCCTAGAAGAATGGAGACACTGGTTAGAGGGGACGGAGACCCCATTTTTGGTGTGGACTGACCACAAGAACCTCGAATACCTGCAGAATGCCAAGAGGCTAAACTCTCGCCAGGCTCGGTGGTCACTGTTCTTCGCCAGATTCAACTTTGTCCTCTCCTATCGTCCTGGGTCCAAGAATTCCAAGCCAGATGCACTTTCCAGACAGTTTTCACCTACTCACGACTCCACTGCCATCGAAACCATCATTCCCCCGTCATGCTTGCTCGCAGCAGCTGAGCTTGATATCGAGACCAAGGTCCAGCAAGCCCTGTCTCATGAACCCGGACCAAGCAACGTGCCCCCTAATTGCCTGTTTGTTCCACTTCCTCTACGTTCTCAAGTTCTGGAATGGGCACACAGCTCCAAGCTCTCCTGTCATCCTGGCTCAGCTCGAACCCTGTCTCAAGTCCAACAACGTTTCTGGTGGCCCACGGTCAAGGAAGACACCTCCAGCTTCGTGGCAGCATGTGACACCTGTGCTAGATGCAAACATACCAACACTGCGCCGGCAGGCCTCCTCAGACCATTACCTATCCCATCTCGTCCATGGTCCAACATTGCACTGGACTTTGTCACAGGGTTACCTTCCTCCAACGGCCACTCATGCATCATGACCGTGGTGGATCGGTTCTCTAAGGCTGCCCATTTCATTCCGCTACCCAAGCTCCCATCCACCAAGGAAACCGCTGATCTCATGATAACGCACGTTTTCAGGCTGCATGGTCTTCCCAATGACATTGTCTCTGACCGTGGGCCCCAATTCACATCACAATTTTGGAAGGCATTCTGCAGACTCATTGGAGCCACCCCCAGTCTGTCTTCAGGCTTTCACCCCCAGTCCAACGGGCAGACCGAAAGAAAGAACCAGTCCCTCGAGGTAGCCTTAATGTGCATGGCCTCCCGAGATGTCGCCTCCTGGAGCAAGTTTCTGCCATGGGTGGAATACGCCCACAACTCCCAAGTATCATCATCTACTGGTTTGTCTCCATTCCAGTGCTGCCTGGGCTATCAGCCACCCTTATTCCCATCTCAGGAGGAGGAGGTCAGTGTCCCATCCGTCCAAGCTTTTGTCAGGCGATGCAGAAAGACCTGGCTGCAAGCGAGGAGAACGCTGTTACGGGTCGGCAGAAGATATAAGACACAGGCCGACCGCAGATGCTCCCAGGCTCCCAAGTACAGGGTGGGACAGAGAGTCATGCTCGCCGCCAGAGATATCCCCCTAAAGACCACCTGCCGCAAGCTTTCCCCTCGTTACCTCGGCCCCTTCACCATCACTAAGATAGTCAACCCCTGCGCTGTTAAACTCTTGCTCCCCTCAACCATGCGGCGAATCAACCCTACGTTCCACGTGTCCCAGCTACGTCGCCTCATCTCATGCCCATTAAGTACCTCGCGCTTCCCCTTCGCGCTGCCCCTTTGACCTCGCGCTTCCCCTTCTGACTATGGCTTTTGTTTTACGATTTGGCTTCGACGCAACGCTGACTGATCTCCCGGTATTGACCTCCGCTTCCGCATTCCGACCGTATTCTCGTTTAACGTTGCTGTCATTCATCTGCGCCTGGATTCACCTCGTCCGCTCCGCCCCGTGACACGCAGAGGGTTTTCTACACATGTGGGAGCCCCTAGTGACGGGGAGGAATTGGCCACGACTAAAAAAAAAAAAAAGGAGTCAGTGAGAGAGTTCACACGGGCTTTGGTGACGTGCGTTTGTCCGGCTGCGCGGTTATACGGGGTAAAAAAAAAAAAAACGTTGCATGCAGCTTTTTCTTGGTGTTCAAATCCCAATGAACGCAAGGAAAACACTTCTAGTTCGTTTTCTTCACGTTCAGTTTACACCTCGGAGTACCGGATATATCCCATGATCCTATACAGAGGGAAATGCAGGAAAAAGGGCAAAATAAACAGTGAACTCAGTAGCGGCCATTTTTTTTCTCTCCCTACGTCGCCGTATTACAAGAATGTCTAGCAAAATGGTCTATACAGTATATATTAAAAAAAAAATTATTTTATTTATTGAGACAACAACAAGAAAGGATAAAATACCCGAGAGGATCGAAATAATGTATAAACCGTAACAAGGATGTAGCAAGAGACACTTTCATTAAAAATAATATCATAATAATCTAGAAGTCTATTATTCTTCTTATTAAGTTGAATTAATTTAAGAGAATTTAAAATTGAGGTCATTCTTAACAACTGAATATGTCAGTGTATTTTTTAAACTACTGTGTGTGTGTGTGTATATATATATATATGTGTGTGTGTGTGTAATATATATATATATATATATATATATATAAACACACACACACACATACACCGTATCAACACTGTTAACTTGCCATCTGCAATTATTGTTAAAAAAGAATGTTGATTCACATAAACTAAGGTTTAAATGTCAAAATTAAAGATCATTATACTCTATGTGGCTATTGCATTTTTTAAAGTTTACTTTTATACATAAATAATACCCTGATTTATGGTTTTATATAGTTAAGCAAAACAGCAAATTAAAGCGGTCACCTTTTATCCGATTAATCGATTAATCGAAAAAAAGAGGAAAAAATAGACCAACTAATCGATTATCAAAATAATTGTTAGTTGCAGCCCTAGTAAATTCATTTAAATGTTTCACTTGTATTTTATAAGGTTTTTGCTGGCGGTGGTACAGCGCAACGGGGGTGCTGGGATATAAAAATGTAATTTGTTAAAATGGTTTCATTATATATTAAAGAACATTATGATGATTATTACAGCCTCCTGCATTTAATTATAATAACGCAAAAACACATCGACATCTGCTGACGCAGTAGCATGTCCTGACAATGTTTGAATTTTTATGGTCATTTATTTTAGTTAATAAATCTACTACAAATTTAAAGAACACAAAATATAAGATGACAAAAAAACATACATGCGTAGCTTTTCTAATTACACATGATAAAATCTAATGGCTCACTGTATTAATGTTTACATTGCTTAAATTCGATCCTAATAAGATTTAATTTAAATTCTACATTTGTACTGTAATTTTTTATATGGTGATTATGAATTCGTTTAACTACAATGTTTCACTTGATTTTATCCGCTACTACCTGTACGTGCAGCTCTAAAGGAGCGCATCTCATTAATCCTTGAGAGAATGAACTGACGCCCGAGGCATCAGTCTATAGCCGGCGTACTCAATAGGCGGACTCCGGTCCGCATCCGGACCCTGTAGAATAAGTTTGTTTAGATTTTATGTGATTTACTTATACTTTAATTACTCTTAAGAAATAGAAGGTATCCCAGTTGGAAATAATCAGGGGTATGCGTGCGAAGCTAGACATGTCTGGAAAATATGCTTGCACAAGGAATTTGATATATACGTTGAGTCCCCCAAGAACGGATAGGCCTAACAAGGTCCAGATGTTTGGAATGACATCATTGCCTATAGAATGTATTCCTTTGTCTAGGATGCCTATATAATGGGGGGAATGCTAGCGATCGGTGTGACTCTGGCAGCCTCGCCCGGCCGGTATTGCATGATAAATAAAGGCCGTTATCTTCTGAAACCAAAGCCTGAGTCTTCAATTAATTTCCACGACATCTTGGCGCTGCGAGCAGGGTGGAGAAGGGGCAAAGGTGTGGCTGATCACCGTGGGCATCCTGGGCGAGCAGCACAAACAGGTGGCCACCTAAAAAAGGTAAGCAACTTTTGCTTATATACTTAGTTTGTGTTGTTTGCTGGGAAACCCCATGGTGGTAAGGACACTGATAAAGACCTCTCCAACTCAAGTAATTTAAAATGGGCTTTGTTTTCAGAAAAGAATGCATGCATCAAACTTACTAACTGTTGTACTGATAGTAAATTGATAAAATAAGCATTGCATTGGTCTGGGTGTTGTCAAGTGGGCATTGATTGATGGCAACAGTAGCAGACGGTATGAGGAAGCGCATTTGAGTGTCTATTTGTTTTGTTAAGTGGGCTTTGATAGATGACAGGACAGGAAAAAGGTAGATAATCTCGGTATTAATTTGTACTCATTGTCAAGTGGGCCTTGATTGGATGGCATGGGTGGTACAGCAAATTAATAAGAAATTGCGCTTAATTAGTTATATTGCTTGTGTAAGGTTACCCAGCAATTAATAAAGAAATACCCGTTGTATGAGGAACGTACTGTTGTATGTCATAAGCAATTTTTGTAGCCACCGTAAATGTTATATGGTATGAGGTTGGTGGTTTTTTTTAATTGATATCTCTTCGTATGTGGAATGTACAACTGTACATCATAAGAAATCACCCCTTATGTTTTATTGATATGAGGGACAGGGGTAATTAATATCTCTTCGTATGGGGAGCACGATTTGTGCCATTAAGTTGATTTAAGTTGAACGCAATTGCAATTGTTTGTGTCTAAGTGATGTTTTGTGTCTATCTGTTTCTGTCTGAATGTGTGAGAGCTCTGTGTTTGCCTAGAGTGTGTGTGTGAGAGAGAGAGAGAGAATTGGTTGAATGAGATAAGCTCTGTGTGCTGTGAGCAGGCTGGACCTCCCGAGGGAATTGTGTGTGCAACCCTCAGAGGGGGGGCAGTTTGCTGCTAGACCAGAGACGTGTGTCTGAATGAGCCCTATTTAAGTAATAGCTAGCCTAATAATTAAATACATAAATAATAATCAATAAAGGGACACGTGTGAGTGGATGAAATGAGCCCTCATTAGCAAGGGGGACAAGTATGAAGAGAATAAGCCCAATTTTCTAGGAAAATTGGGATGAAGTCTGAATGCGGATGCTTATGAATAAAGAAATAAATAAATAGTGTCGAGTGGTGTATGTGGTTGGATTCTATAAATGGTGTTAATCGGTAATTGATGAAAGTGTTCACTGTGTAATAAAAATACTGTGCTTTTTGGCAAATATTAATTTGAAAATAGTGAAGTGGTGTAGATTAAGGAGTGACTATCATTGATGAGCCTTGGTAAGTGGAGGTGGATACTTCTGTGATTCTAAAAGAGTGTGTATTGTTGTAAGTAAATTTAGCCATTAAGTAAGTACACAGGCATAAAATAAAATAAAAAATAAATAAATAAATAAATAAATATCTAAGTGGTGACATAGGCTACAGCATGATGGCAGCCTCTCCGGTGGAGACTTTAGTGCTAAAGCATCCGTTGTGTGCAGAACTCATAAATAAGATCTCAAATAAATGGCAAAAGAGAACTAAAGATATGATTACAAAATGGCCAAAGGAGGGGACATTTGATCTAGCACTGTGTTCTGAGATGGACACCTTGATAAAAAATTACAAAGCGGCAGCAAGAGAGAAAAAGCGTGTTCAGAGAGAGTTAAAAAGACAGCAGGAGAGAGAAGTCCTAGCTTTGTTTAAGCAAGAAGGGGAGGAATTGATAAGACAGAAAAAGCAAGTAAGGAAAAAGTCTAAAAAGTCAGGAAGTGAGGCCCGTAGTAGCGACATAGAAGCTGTGGTTACACCACCTCCGTATGTACAAACTGAGGGTCATTTTCCGATGCTTAAGAGCATGGTGGGAGTTTCTGGTGAGATGAAATTGGAAGGTCCTGTAGAATTAGAAGAAGATTATGAAGAGTCGGGTGTGAAGTTGAGAAAGAGGCAAGATAGGAAAGAGCAGAGAGAGAAAAACACACCCTTAGATTGTTACAAGGAGGTAAAGGCAGATCTACAGAGAGTGAAAAGGGTGTATGGGAAGGAAGATACGATAGAGGAACAGGAAAAGATGCAGGCAAGTGGAGGGAAGATAGACAGGAGTGTTAAAACACCAGTAAGAAGTCAGATAGGTACAACATTAGGGACTGGGCATAGACCATTGTGCAGTGAAAAAGATGAAGAGGAGGAGGAGGATCTGTCATTTAACATGGGCAGTTGGAAACAGGGAAGGAACACTGGTAAACTTAGAGACCTAGCTCCACAATTCCCAATTTTAATTAAAGGCGCTCGGGGACAATACATTCCATGGGCAACGCAAGATCTCGAGGGGCTTGTCAACCGGTTGCCAAGCATCCTGGAAGGTGCGAGTAAATGGATACGATGTTTAGAGGAAGAAACATCTGGCAAACTCTTGTCGGTGGGAGACATTAAAGCTTTACTGGCAAGGATTGTGGGGGTAGGGAAATTGGAAGAAGTTCTCCATTCTTCTGACCTGAGTGAGGCTGTAGATACATATCATATGGATGGAACTGTTTTTGATGCTTATCGTCCGTCTGTGTGGCATGCCTTGCGTGCAGAGTATCCCACGAGGGTTGACCCAAAAGCATTAAAAGGTGAACAGTTAGAAGACACAGAGAATCCAACGCTGTACATTCAGAAGCAGTTAAAGAAATGGAAGCAAGAGACTGAAAGTGATCCTGAGGGAGATGCACTGTTGTCTACGCTGTTCAGACAAACCATAGTAAATGCTATGCCTCAACCAGTGAAAAGTAAACTGGAAGATGTGGTCGGCTTAACTTCTAAATCACACAAAGAGTTCTGTGATCACGTCTCACATGCTGTTGAACAGTATAGGAAAAATGAGCAGAAGTTGAAAGCCCAAGAAAAAGAGTTGCAAAGGAAATTGACTCAATTACAGCTTGAAGAACTAACAAAGAGGAACAAAAAAAGGTCCAAGCTACCCTAAGAACAGATGAAGCCGAGGAATTGTCTGTGAGGGCCCTAAGTAATCCAACACCCACAGTCCAGCAGGCTGCATCCACTGCGATGATGTCACCAGCTGCAGTTTCTCCAAACTCAAACCAGATGCCTGCGCCTGTCGTTAACGTTTTCACACAAAGGCCAGTCCAGAGGGAGTGGAGAGCCAGTCAACAACCTAGAGGACAAAGAAATCCTCAGTCGAACTTCCCCCCAGGCGTGTGCTGGGGGTGTGGACAAGCTGGACACAACCGGTCAAATTGCCTCTCACATCCATGGCGTCAGAACCCAAGGGGTGCGGCGGTGGGCGGGTGGCAGCAGCCTCCTCGAGATAGAGTTGAACCCATTAATCCGTGGGCCCCGAGTCAGGGGTGTTAGAGGTGCCCAGAGAATCCTACCGGGGAGAACCAATTGCCTATTTTGACAACTAGTGCAGAACAAGAACCCATGTTACATATTGAGGTTGACGGTAAAAGTACACCCATGTTAGTTGATACAGGAGCGGTTTATACATGCTTAAATTTAAGTCATGCCTCTCATCTCCCCATGTCTGGAAAATTTGCCAAGACAGTAGGATTCTCGGGTAAAAAGCAGTTGATCCCTATGACCGCTCCAGTCCGTCTACAAACAAACAATAAAAGTGTGACTATACCTGTATTAGTCTCAAGTCAGACACCGGTTAATTTATTAGGAAGAGATGCATTATGTAAATTAGGACTGCAAATATGGTGTTCTCCAGAAGGGGTGTACGTCGACTTGACAGGTATTAAAAATCAAATGGTAATGTCTGAACCACATGCAAATGTGTATTGGATAGGACAGCTGGAAAAAGATGTCAGTCAAATAATTCATAAGTGGGGAAAATTCATTAAAGCACAGATTCCTGAAGCACAGCTACCCTGTTCGGCTTTTCACTGTACAATGATGTATGACCAATCTAAGGATACTGAATTAGAACGGAAATGGCAGGAAGAGACAAAAGGGAACAAGGTTGAATTAATTACACAACACATCATCATAGGTAGGCAAGGAGCAGCTATCAGTGTAGATGAGTGTGATTTTGTAAAGACGTGGTTTAATGTAACTGATTCTGTTCCTCATGTGACATTGTATGTAGGACAAAACGGCAGTTCAAAGGACTTAGGACCAATGATGAAGGAAGCTACAGAAGTCCAGTGGGAGTCAACCATTAACCCGTTGATTTTTCATTCTGCAGATAAGAACTACATCAAGATCTTGTGTGGTAATAGTTTAATTGGTACTCCTCAGGAAGTTGTGGTTAGCAGCAAGTCACAGACACAAATGGCATCAGCATCAGAGGTAGTTGAGACGGCTGAAGATGAGTTGTATAGGCAAATGGAAAGTCAAGTCCCATCTGAATTATGGTCACGGCATGATACAGATGTAGGCCTAATTAAATCAGCCAGCCCAATTCATGTACAGCTTAAACCAAATGTAAAACTGCCCAGAGTAAGACAATATCCTTTGCGACCTGAGGCAGAAGCTGGAATAAAAAACACAATTGAAGGTCTTGTTAAAGCATCTGTGCTGGAAGAGACAACGAGTTGTTGTAATACTCCAATTTTCCCGGTGATAAAGCCAGGTACAAATAAATGGCGTCTTGTGCATGATTTGCGTGCAATTAATAATATAACAGAGGATTATCCAGCAGATGTTCCAAATCCACACACACTGCTAACCAATGTCCCTCCCAAAGCCAGATATTTCACTGTGATCGATCTTTGTTCTGCCTTTTTCAGTATTCCAGTGGCGGAAGAGAGTAGGTATTTGTTTGCGTTTACATATGCTGGTAAACAATATACGTACCGACGCATGGCACAAGGATATCGTCATGCCCCACATATATTTAATCAGGTATTGAAAGCTGATTTGGCAGATTTAAGGATAGAAAGTAATCTAGTGCAATTTATGGATGACATTTTAATAGGCTCGTCATCATTAGATGCATGCCACAGGGATTCCATTAAGGTACTCAGCAAGCTAGGTCAAGGAGGTCATAAAGTGGCTAAAGCTAAACTGCAATACTGCAAGCCTCAAGTTGAATATTTAGGCCGGCTAATTTCACATGGTACAATAGCCGTAGCGCCTACTCAATTAGAAGGCATAAGTAAAGCACCGTTACCACAAACAGTTAAACAGTTGATGACTTTCCTAGGCCTAACAGGTTTCAGTGCTGACTGGATTGAGGAATATGCTGTAAAAACTGCTCCAATGAGGGAGATAATGAGAGAAGAAGGACTGCAAAATTTAAGTGCTCCATTAAAATGGAACACAGATGCACGGTTAGCATTTGAGTCCATCAAGAAAGAAATGCAAACAGCTCCTACATTAGGTATACCGGATTATACCAAACCGTTTCATCTGTATGTGGCTAACCGAGCTGATGGATATGCCTCAGCTGTGTTGATGCAGGAAACCTGCAGTGGAAGAAGAAAACAGCCCTTAGCTTACTACAGCACTAAGCTAGATAATGTAGCACAAGGCTACCCACCTTGCTATCAACAGGGGCTAGCAGCTGTACATTATGCATATGACAAAGCATCCACATTGACTATGGGTTACCCGGTAACCATCTACACGCATCATAAAGTGGTAGAATTAATAGAACAGGGAAAATTTGTTCTTACTCAAGCACGTATTCTAGCATATTCTTCACTGCTCACATATCCCGACATTACCATAAAGAGATGTGACACAGTTAACCCAGCTGAATTGGTTCCTTTAGCGTACGAAGGAGTGCCGCATGATTGTGTGGCGAATTCACTGGCATTTACTCGGTTACGACCTGATCTTGAATCTAAGCCTATAGCTGAAGCGGAAGTGACTTATTTTGTTGATGGATCTAGCTTTAGAGATCATGTAGGTAGTCACACAGGGTATTCAGTAGTGATGAAGGATGGAGAAGATTTTAAACCTATCCTATCTCAGCATTGTTCACAACCGTGTTCTGCTCAGTTAGCTGAGTTGAAATCGCTCACCGCTGCTTGTCAATTAGCCAAAGGGCTAGTGGCAAATATTTTTACAGATTCAGCTTATTCGCATGGTGTATGTCATCTGTTTGGAGCAGTATGGAAGCAAAGAGGGTTTAAAAGGAGTGACGGAACACCCATTCAACATGCTGAGCAAATAGGTAAACTAATGTCTGCTATGATGCTACCAAAACGATTGGCTATCATTAAATGTCAGGCCCATAAAAAGGGGAATGATTATGTTACTAAGGGTAACAACATAGCAGACTTAGAAGCAAAGCGTGCATCGAAGTGTCAACTAGCTGTGCAAGCGCCCGTGGTCCTTATAGAACCGCAGCCACAGTTGGAGGATATTATTCGGATTCAAAATCAAGCAGGTCCATACGAACACTCTATGTGGCTCCAGAGGGGAGCTCAGAAAGATGCACAAGGTATTTGGCGTTCACATGAAGGTTTGATCATAGCACCCACAGCTTTGTTGAACATTTTGATTTCAGATGCTCATGGATTCGACCATTGTGCTAGAGGAGAGGTGGTGAGAAAAATCAAGCAACAAGGGTATTGGACTCCATATCTGCATGCTATGGTTGATGAGTTCCTAGCTTCATGTGAGATATGTGCTAAACATAACGTCAGAAAGGGAACAGCGACACCTATTGGCCATATACCGGTACCTGAAGGACCTTTTAAGCATTTGGTTATGGATTATGTGGACATGATAAAGTATGCTCGAGGCAAAAGATATATGCTTGTGATAATTGACAGATTTAGTAGATGGGTAGAAGCAATACCATCTGCAGATGAAGGGTCAGGAACAGTTGTCAAATTCCTCACAAGGGAAGTGATACCTAGGTTTGGAATTCCGTCAGAAATCAGTTCAGACAATGGATCAGCGTTCATTCAGAAAACTGTAAAGCAAGTACTACAACAGTTAAGAATAAAGCAAAGATTTGGGTGTGTCTATCATCCACAGTCCCAGGGTATAGTGGAGAGAATAAACGGCACCCTCAAAGCCAAGCTTAATAAGATTTGTGCTAGTACAAAACTTAACTGGGTTGATGCTTTACCGCTTGCACTAATGAGCTATCGCATGCAAACTAACAGAAACACTCACTTAACCCCGCATGAAATGCTTACGGGTCGACCCATGCCTGTGCCATTCTGTAGAGGGTCATATAAAGGGCCACCGCTAGAACAATTGCAACTGGAACTCAGATCATATATGAAGAAACTAACTGCCATACATAAAGCAATCTCTGTGCAGGAAAAGAACAAGGAGACGGAGGAAGAGAAAGACGCTCCGTGTCCCATCACGCCAGGAGACCAGGTCTATCTGCGAGTGTTCAGGAGAAAGTGGCATGAGCCGAGGAGAGAAGGTCCTTACAATGTTGTAGCAGCCACTCCTACAGCAGTCCAAGTGGAAGGCAAAACCACCTGGTATCATTTAAACCATTGCACAAGAGTCCCTAAAGTAAGTAAGGGAACAGGTGCAGAAGAAGAGGACCCACCCAACGACAGTGAAAACCCACAGGGTCTTGAAATCTGTGTGAAAGGGGTGGAGGAAATAAAGCAGAAAAATGGGGAAGATAAAGTGGATAGCAAACCTAATGATCATTATCTTTCAGGTATTACACCAAGCCGTGGTCAGCTCACCTGTACACAGCTCCAATCAGACTTCCCAAGAATTAAGTTTACAACAGTTGACTAGGCCTAACGAGATAACAGTGTCCCTCCATACACAAAATATAACTTCTCGAACTTTCATTAAGAGATAAAATGACCTAAAACTAGCACCCATAAAGCCTCAATTAAATGTTGGTCAAAAAGTTCTTAGTAATAAAACTGTTGGCAGGAAAATAAAAGAAAAACTCTTAAACATAGCTCAAGGTAATGAGTGGTATAAATGGGCTGCCTACACAGCCAAGGAAAACAAAATAACTAGTTGTTTAATTTGCACTCCATCCCCATTAAGGAAGGTTATAGTAGTACCTAATCCATATGACTTTAGACATTGTGCAGAGTTTACTCAGAATTTTTGTCATCTGCATGTCTTCCGACGTCCACTGTGTCCAGCAGAATGTTTGGCAATATTAAGTAGTCCAGATTACTTCAATAACTACCATACACCTGAATGGGGAGAATGGTGTCAGAAGTTGGATATAAGAATTGAAGAACAAAAGATAGAATTCCCCTCTGAGTATGAAATAGATTATACACTTGAGTATGAATGCTTCAATAAAACAGTAGGAAATCATAGTGTGGGGGAATTTCAGGGTAATTGTATGATAATGTGGCACTTGGACACTGACTCTTTTACACGAACGGACGTTCATAAGAAAACAATACTTCATGCAACAGTCACAATGCAAGGGAATATCACTATAACACATAGCTGCATGAACCAAACATTATTGTTTCCACTAAAGTTCCGGTATGATGACCAATCAGTACCAGTAGCTGATTTTTTCTGGCTTTGTGGGGGAACACTATTGAGGGCAACATTACCAAAACGTTGGAAAGGTATCTGTGCTAGAGTCCGGATGATCCAGGAAATGTCAATAGCGGGTTGGGACATAGAACAGCCGGTGATGGGTAACTCAGAAGCCAATCATAGAGTGAAGAGGGCTTACCAACCTGATCCCAACGTGTATATAGACTCAGTAGGACAACCCAGAGGTATACCTAATGAATTTAAAGCCAGAGATGAGGTAAAATCTGGATTTGAGTCAATTTTTATATGGATAACACCTAACAAAAATGCTGAATGGATTAATTATATTTTCTATAATCAACAGAGATTTATTAATTACACAGAAGATGCTTTGGCTGCATTAGGAGAGCAATTAGTGGCTACTAGTACAATGACCTGGCAAAATAGACAAGCACTAAACTGGTTATTGGCTGAGAAAGGAGGTGTGTGCATTCTGTTTGGTGATCAATGTTGTACTTATATTCCTAACAATACAGCGCCTGATGGGACTTTTACTAAAGCCATGAATCAACTTAGAAATCTGAGACGGGAAGTAACTGAAAATGCTGGAAGGGATAATAAAATATGGGACTGGCTAGATCTGAAACTGGGAGCTTGGGGAGCATGGTTTGCTAAATTTGGTATGTTCTTGGGATTTGCTATATTAATAGGAGGATTGTTGTTTTGTTGTGTACTTCCTATATTAAAGTCCTTGGTCATAAAAGCTACAGTTCAACAGATGGAGGTGTTAAAGTGGCAAGATGAGAAAATACCCCTAACCTATGATAAAGACATTTACAGCTCAGACTGTGATTCCCAAGAATCAGGAGGAGATTCAGGCACCTCGGACGAGGACGAAGAAGATGATTAATGATGAGCCATGCCTTGGGTGAAAGCACTGGCCTAGCCTCTCCCCAAAGGCGACCCTCTACGATACGCAAAGTATCTGGGTTGAAGTTCTTACATCATGACCCAGCTGTTCAACATTATATATGCTTTAACCATTGTACTGTATTATGCATGCTTCATTTTAGACTGTATAAGATGTCCAGGTTATTTAGGTTAGTGTAATCCTAGGAAAAATCATTATATTAATTACATATTCATGTTATGTTATTGTGTAATTGTATGTTCCATTGTAGGTTATATGATTATCCAATTGATGTAATCCTAGAAAATCACTGTATTAAGTACATGTTCATGTCATGTTATTGAGTAATGGGACGTACGATGTCATGGAGATCGAGTCTTTTACTCCTATTCCTAGTCAAGTGTGGAAGGAGAGGTTTGGCCGATTCTCCACTAGAGGGCGAATCCATGGGTCGGTCATTGATAAAAGTCCAGTGATTTAATTGAATCACTAGATTAGTGTAAGAAGGGCTGGCACATGGATTTGCACTCCAGATAACATTTATTATGGGACTTGTCAGCCCCAGAGGGGGGATGTGTAGAATAAGTTTGTTTAGATTTTATGTGATTTACTTATACTTTAATTACTCTTAAGAAATAGAAGGTATCCCAGTTGGAAATAATCAGGGGTATGCGTGCGAAGCTAGACATGTCTGGAAAATATGCTTGCACAAGGAATTTGATATATACGTTGAGTCCCCCAAGAACGGATAGGCCTAACAAGGTCCAGATGTTTGGAATGACATCATTGCCTATAGAATGTATTCCTTTGTCTAGGATGCCTATATAATGGGGGGAATGCTAGCGATCGGTGTGACTCTGGCAGCCTCGCCCGGCCGGTATTGCATGATAAATAAAGGCCGTTATCTTCTGAAACCAAAGCCTGAGTCTTCAATTAATTTCCACGACAACCCAAATATGGTAAAATCTGGACCGACGCCAAAAAAAACATGCTAATTTAATCATAATCCAAATGAAGTCTCAATGAAGTGCGCGACTGTGTTTCGGCGCGATGTATCTTTGAGTCGTCTATGGGTCGTTCATGAACGATTCATTCTTTTTGAACGGATGAACGAGTCATCTCTGAGAGTGATTCGTTCATTTTCTACTGGACGCGCATGCGCAAATCATCGCAAAACCTCCCTAGGCTATGTATTGAACGGTTCTCAATGAATCGTCAAGTCTCGAGTTGTTCGGTCCTTTGTCACGTGACTCCCATAGGCGCTATGTCGTGCAGTAGATTCAAAAGAACAAACGACTCGTGGAAGATATAAGAGGTGAGCTGCTCATTCTGTTTATTATAATATGTCCTTAATATCCTAATGGCCTGCTCAAAGCTGGCCATTGATATAAGTTGATTTTGAAAACAGCGAATTTAAGAGTGAGTGGACAGAAAAATATACATTTGTGCTCCCTGTGGGAAGCAGAAAACCAATGTGCTTAATCTAGCAATTAAAAGTGGTTGTAACATTGGCGCCACCACGGTCCGGGGAAAGGAGATCTGGGTCTCCGGACTACTGAGCCGACGCTTTGTCCCCACCTAGTGTGTCAATGTTGGTATGTCACTCCAATCACAGAATCACCTACACGTGTGTCCTATCCCCGTGTGTCACTATTTATGCCGGTCGAGCCCGTAGCATCTCGTCTGTTCACCATTGTGTATGTCTGTGTCACTGTGTGTGTGTCTCTCTCCCCGTTAAGCGCTCTCATCTCTCCCTTGCAGCGTTAAGCCAGCAGGAACTGGGAAAAATGGTGAAAAGCCTGAATCCGCATTTGTATTTTGAACTCATCGAAGTAAACGTGACCTCCTGGAGGGGGGCACCTGTCGAGCACGGCGAGACGTGCACCTGGAAGTGAGCCAGGCTTTAAGAGGAACTGGCACGCTGTTTCGTCACGGGAGAGACTATTGGGGGTAACCTGCACGGGAACTGTTTTGTGTGTTTTATGTAAGATCTACTTAATAAAAGAAAGACATTGATAACGTTCTCCTGCGTTTGTGTCCGACTTTGCTGCACACACCCCAGGCATCATGACAGATGAACGGAGCTTCCAGGACGCAGCAGGAGTCCCCCCTGCCCGATGAAAATGCCCGGCTTCACCGGTACCTGCGCGACCAGCAGCAAGAGATCGGGAGCTTAGCGCGGGCTGTGCATGACCTCGCCTGCAGTGTCAGTCAGCTGGCCACCGCCCGGCCATCACCTGCCTCCCCACCGCAGCCACCTGCACCGACAGCCCCACGCCCAACGCATCCAGAAAGGTACAGAGGAGACCCCGAGGGGTCCCGACGCTTTTTGCTCGCGTGCGAGCTATACTTAAACGATTTTCCTAATATGACTGATCAACAAAAAGTAAGCTTCCTCACCCAGCACCTAACCGGACAAGCACTGGAGTGGGCTACGGCAGTCTGGAGTGCAGGTGGTCCCATCATCACGCGGTATCATCGCTTCGTAGAGGCGCTCTGCACCGTCTTCGACCATCCGGACCAAGGCAGGTCAGGCGAGCAGCAGCTGCTGAAGGTACGACAGGGGCAGGGCCCCGTGTCCGACTACGCCGTGCGGTTCCAGGTTCTCGCAGCCGAAAGCGGGTGGTGCGAGAAGAGCCTGCTGGCTCGGTTTCGGGACGGACTCAACTCCGAGATCCAGCTGGAGCTGGCATGCCGCGATGTCAAGCTGGGCCTGGAGGACACCATCTCGCTCTCCATCAAGCTCGACCAGCACCTGCGCCACCAACAGCGGTGCCCGCCACCATGAACCATCAAAAGACCGGGAACCGCAGGGAGGGGAAATTCCCGCCAGCTGCTGCCGCCTGATCGGGAGGAGCCCTCGGCGGTCGACATGGATGTCGGTTCAGCACGCCTCTCAGCAGCTGAGCGAGCGAGACGCATGAAGGCGGGGTTATGCTTGTACTCCGGGGGGGACGGACCCAAAATCAGCGCCTGTCTGTCACTGAATGTAACCACTAGCACACCACCCCGCACTCTTGTACCTTTTTGTTTACCAGCTACACTGTTTTTCAATAACACTACCTTGTCTGTTTCTCCCCTGATAGATTCGGGTTCGGCCGGCAATCTCATCTCGGCAGTCTTCTTTCCGCACTGCAAGCTCCTGTGTTGAAGCTTCCGCACCCGATAACAGTAAAAGCTCTGGATGGTAATAAGTTAAAGCACTCGCCGTTAGAAACAATCTCCGCGCCCCTACGATTAACTTTCCCCGGTCACTCGGAAGAAATAAAATTTTTTGTGATTTCTTAGGCTGACCATTCCATCGTACTGGGCCTCCCCTGGCTCAGTTTTCATAACCCGAATTTTAATTGGGCCAACCCTCGCATCATCTCGTGGTCTCAAAGATGCGCGCAAACATGCAAACCACCCACGTTGGAGGTCCAAACTACTACCATAGAAAGTCCGACCAGTAAGGTGTCCACTAGTATACCTCCAGAGTATTCAGAATTTCAGGATGTATTTAGTGTTAGGGCAGCAGCGAGACTTCCTCCCCATCGTCCGTGGGATTGTGCCATTGAGCTCCTGCCGGGGAAGGCACCGCCTTATGCACGTATCTATCTGTTGTCACTGGAGGAGACCAGGGCAATGGAGGAATACGTGGACGAGGCTCTCCGGCAGGGACTCATTAGCAGATCCACGTCACCTGCATCGGCCGGCTTCTTTTTTATTGAGAAAAAAGGCGGGGGCCTTCGCCCGTGCATTGATTATAGAGGACTCAATGCTGTAACAGTGAAATACAAGCACCCACTACCACTGGTTCCGGCCGCTATCGACCAGCTCCGAGGTGCCTCCATCTTCACAAAACTCGACCTCCGCAGCGCTTATAATCTCGTTCATGTGCGTAAGGGTGACGAGTGGAAGACCGTGTTTAGCACCTCATCTGGCCATTATCAATATAATGTCATGTCATATGGGCTGGTAAACGCGCCTGCGGTGTTTCAGGGGTTCATGAACGACGTGTTTCGGGATATGTTGAACCGTTGTCTTATAGTATATCTAGATGATATTCTGATATACTCAAGGTCATATCCTGAACACATCGGGCAGGTAACAGCCGTCCTTCGTCGGCTGCGCACACACAGGCTCTATGCGAAGGCAGAGAAATGCGAGTTCCATAAGAAGGAGATTGCATTTCTCGGCTACCGCATAGGGCCACGCGGGGTCGAGATGGAGGTTGCCAAGGTGAAGGCGGTAACACAATGGCCGGCGCCCCGGTCAGTAAAGGCGCTACAGAGCTTTCTCGGGTTTGCCAATTTCTATAGGCATTTCATCCGTAACGTTAGCTCCATAGCCACGCCCCTCACCACCATGCTGAAGGGTAAACCCAAGAAGTTGAAAGCGCTCTCCGCGGAAGCGGAGGACGCTTTCAACACCTTAAAATGGGCATTTACAACTGCGCCCGTTTTACGGCTTCCGGACCCCGAGAAGCCATTCATCGTCGAGGTAGACGCCTCTGAGGTGGGAATAGGGGCGGTGTTATCACAACGCTATGGGTAACCCGAGAAACTTCACCCCTGTGCTTTTTTCTCGAGAAAAATGACGTCAACCGAGCAAAATCATGATATCGGCAATAGAGAATTGCTCGCAGTGAAAGCCGCGTTAGAGGAATGGCGACATTGGCTAGAGGGAGCCAAACACCCATAGCCGCGACCGTGTGGCTGAAGTGTGAATGGCGTGTGAATGGCCTTTGCATGCCGTAATCCCCCCTCCCTTTTCTGGCCGAAAGGCGTGTCAAGATTTCACAGTAAACACGCCCATTCAAGCCCAATTTATTCATTTACCTGGTGCCACCACTAGATGGCGCTTCGTTCTCTAGAACACGTTAAAACAAGCCAGCTGCGCTGAGTTGCAATCACGTGATTTTAACAACCCGCCTCCACCCCCGCCGAACTGACGCTACCAAACTACAGAGATTAAGATGGCGGCACTGGCAGCAGCAGCAGCGGTCAGATGTGACTTTAGAGAACTTAATGATCTGTTTACCAAGTCTGGAGTTAATATTACCGCTTACTGTCAGTGTCACACACTCACAATGTCACTCCACTTTAACTCAAAAACATGCTCAAGCTTCGACAATACTATTAATGTCCCTATTACAAGAGCTGCACTACCCGATGAAGAGTGTTCGTGTTCTCTGTAAATATTGAGAGAATCTCACCGCGTGTTGTCTGGATAAATTCAGCGCTTATTTATTCTCTGGTTAAGAGTTAATCTGCAGGTTATTTCTGTGACTGTAATATAATGTGATGCAGTTGATGAGGGACACAGCCTGAGGGTAGCTGTACAGGAGCTAGTAACGCTCATAACCCGGTTTATATTTTACACACTTTGTCCGGGACTTTCCGCGGTAGCGCGAGCGCTTAGTTAACGAGCTGAATAACAACACTGAAGTGTTTATCAGTTAAGGAGGAGGAGGAGGGGGGAGGTGTGTGTGTGGGAGGGGGAGGTGTGTGCGTGTGTGTGTGGGGTGTGTGTGAGGGGCTTCAGTAAGTTATAGTTTGGCCTCAGGGATGAACTAATGCTCATGTACGAGTGTTATATCGCTTAACTTATTTGTATGAGAAGCGCATTAAGTAAATTCTCGGTTAATTTAATGCAGACGATAATACAGACAGTCAGTGGTTAACACTAACACTGTTCACTGGTTAACATTAGCACAGGCAGTTTATTTACATTACAGAATCCCCAAAACAGTACTTTACACACTCTGTGGTAAATAGGTTTATTAATATATATTATTTTTATTAGAACTATGTTCTGTAAAGTTTATTTATCTTTGTCTTGACTAAATTCTCCTGTTGTCTTTAAGCAGAGCTCCGCTGTGGAGGATTGGGGGGTCAGACGGCTGACGGCTGAACTTTTGGAGCTACAGGACTGGAGGAGCCTGAACAAGCTGTTGAGGGAGCTGTAGGAGGGATGACGTCACAGTCCGACAGCTTTAGAATGATGTTTGGTCAGGTCTACTGTATATTCTGAACATAGAACTGCTAAATGTCTGATACAGTACTTTGGGGGAAACAAAGACTTCTGTTCCATGTTTAATAGTTTTGATATTTGAAAAATTAATATTTTAATATAAAAGGACTATAGATAGAGACTTATAAGCAGCTGGTGTATCCGGGTTGTTTAATGAACTTTAAGCAAAAAGACAACATGTATTCATCTGTTTTATATAAATTACTGTTTTAACTTTGACTAGTTTTGGAAGAATAAATTGAATTGTTAAAGTCATGTTTGCGTGTTTTAATTTTGGGGGATTGTTTGGGTATTTAAAATTTGTTTAGTTGAACCAACAACTTCAATGGGCAAAAAATGGGACTCAACTTTGTTTTAAATAGTAAAAGAGTTGGGCTGAAAATAATAATAATAATTATTGATCATAGAAACAAATGAAACCAGTTAAACACTTGATTATATGTATTTGTGTTTGTGATTATGTGACGCATAATTTTTTCTCAGTATAAATAAATGTTTTGGGTTTTAAGAACTCCAAAAGAGCAACGACAAACTTGGTATTCTCCATTGAGGTTTCTCACCTTCCACTCCTGAGTATGACATGGTGTTAATTGCTCTGTGTGTGTGTGTTTTTGGCGGGGGGATGGGTGTGTGTGTGTTTGAGGGGCGCAGTCAGAAATTTGAAGGGGGCATCATGTTCGAGCACTGTTTTTCCCTAGGCTTACTGTATAGTAACAGTATTGTATTTGCTGAATTGTGTTGAGGCACGCAAACCCCCTGACCACAATAAGGTGGCAATCCCTCAGGGGGGAAACTAAAAAATAAAAAAATATATATAATTATATAATAAAATATCCTTAATCCAGATTTTATCAATCAATGACGTAGCATTTATCTAAGCTGGATGGTCAAATTCTCAAACGTTTAACCTAAAGTAAGACTTAACACACTATAACTAAAATATTTACAAAACTGAAAGGTTGTCTTATGAATAATAAAAAATACAAACTAAATTAAAACAGATGGGCTGTTGAACAGATCATAATATGTTTTATGTTTTCTGATTATAAATGATATATGGGTTGATTTTAGAAAGGCTAAATGAAATAGCTAGTTTTTGGTCATGTCAGTCCAGTACTGTAACTATACTATGTAAAAGTAATTATAATATGAATTAATTAAGGGCAGGACCTAACCTAATGTTAATAATTTACACCATGATAACATTAGTATTCATGTTTTTGTATATATTTTTAAATGTTCAAATGAACGTTTCAGAGTATATAATTTGTCGTGTCATCTGTGATTGAGACCCATGAGTTAAATTGAAATATTTTTTCATAGGTAGTAAGCCAGGTTTTAGTAACCTTGGATAAATCAGCATGAAAGCCCTCTCTCGCGCACGCGCTCTCACGCTATCTCTCGCACTCACACACACACACACACTGTACACACACAGACACACACAAATAACACATGAAATCGCGTAAAACCAAATGAAACTAGGGTAAAAAATATGAGCAGTAAAAATACAGTAGTATCCTGTAGGTGATTCCTGTCCTGTGATAACAGGCACTAACACTCTAGAACTGTTTACTTCTGTTAGTTTTGTTTTCAAGTGTGAATGTTTATGGGGATTAAATCTGTCTCTGCTGCCGCATCTATACACCGTTGTGATAAGTGATTTATGCCCCATCAAATCTTTGATGTGGGACATTATGCTGGTTAAATGACTAAAGACACACTGATCCGTATGGACAGATATTTGTTCCAGATATTATGCGCCATTAATCAATTTGTTATGCCAATTTGACTATCAGCGAAAACATCAAAAATATAACGAAAACAAACCCAAGTAGAAGTTAAATTTGAAGCTTTACTTTCAAATTCAAATTTGATTTGTCACATACACAGCACGATATGCAGTAAAATGTTTTAGGTGAGGCTCAAACTCGGCATTGCTTCACCTGGACCGCTTTATAAGTGTCACGCGCTAACCGATTGCGCCACTGGAGCCACACGGAAGTTGGTCTTGTCAGAGCATCCTCTCTCTCTCGCGCGCACACACACACACACACACACACACACACACACACACACACACACACATGAAATTGCGTAAAACCAAACGAAATATAAGCAGTAAAAACAAAATCAGTAAAAATACATTAGTATAACAGGCGCTAACCCTCTGGAACTTTTTTACTATTGTTTCCAAGTGTTTATGGGGATTTAATGTGTCTCTGCTGCCGCATCCATTCACAGTTGTGATAAGTGATTAATGTCCCATCAGATTTTTTGACGGGGGAGCATTATGCATGATTAAATGACTAAAGAAATACTGATCCATATGGGCAGATATTTATTCCAGGTTGCATGCGCCATTAATTGCCTTTCTTATGCCACTTGTAGACTATCAGTGAAAAAAAAAATCTGCGAAAACATCATCAAAAATATAATGAAAACAAACCCAAGCAGACATTACATTTTGAGCTTTACTTTGCAGCAAAATATTATCTATCAGTATATTAAATGGAACTAAGTAAAATACACAGTAATGTAAAATACTGTACATAGCCCGCGTGTGTATTCCGTACCTACAATGATCGGTATAGACAAATTACAGACGTTACCGTGTCTTTAAGGATAATTTCAGAATGTCTTAAAAAATATTTCACTAACTAATTTTATTAATTCATTATTAAATAATAAATAGCATAATCATCATGGGTTGTGTATTGAGTGATTTAACAAATCTGTTTTATTAATCGGTTTGTTGTTGTTGTTTTTTCATCTATTTATGAAACTATGTTGACAATACAAGAACTGTCTGTATATTAAAGATACGGTATTGGGCTTCCTGGACACTGCAGTTAACTGTGCCAGTCAATGCTCCATCTGGCGGAATTATACGGCATTGCAACCATCTTTTTAGAAAGCGCATGGGGGCGTTTATGGGGCGGGGCATCGTTAACTGCGTCATCGCGGGGGATCACATTTCGTGCACGAAGCCTGCATTAACCCTTCATGGACCTGCCATGGAGCCGTCATGCTCCAGGCGGCTGTTTGACGTGGCTCCCACTGTATCAAAGTGTAAAACGAAAGTATTGGTGGCCAGGGATGAGGGAAACCGTGAGGAGAGTGGTTTCGTCGTGTGCCGTGTGTGCTACTACTAAAACACCTCGTAGCCTCCCCGCTGGTAAACTAATGCCCCTACCGACACCGAACCGGCCGTGGTCGCACATTGCGGTCGACTTCGTCACGGACCTGCCGGTGTCTCAAGGGTACACTACTGTTTTGGTGGTCGTGGATAGGTTCTCCAAGGGGTGTCGTTTCATCCCGTTTGGCTCCCTCCCCTCTGCGACCCAAGTGACAGAGGCTCTTTTTTCATCAGTGTTTCGCCACTACGGCATGCCCGAAGATATTATTTCCGATCATGGTCCCCAATTCATCGCCAAAGTCTGGAAAGCTTTTTTCCAGAAGTTGGGGACCACAGTTAGCCTAACGTCGGGCTATCACCCCGAGTCTAATGGGCAGGCAGAGCGGACTGTTCAGGAACTCGGGAGATATCTTCGGGCATACTGTAGCAGCCGACAACACGAGTGGGCCAACTGGCTGCTTTGGGCAGAGTACGCCCAGAACTCGTTAACCCATTCCGCTACCGGTCTAACGCCCTTTCAATGCGTGCTAGGTTATCAACCTCCGCTCTGTCCCTGGGACACCACGCCCACTGAGGTACCCATGGTGGATGCATGGTTCAAAAAAGCGGAAAGAGTCTGGGAAGATGCGCACGCGCACATCTCTCGGGCAGTAGCCAGATTTAAAAAGTTTGCCGATAGACAAAGGAAGGAAGGACCTCCGCTCCAGGTAGGCGATCGAGTGTGGCTCTCGACACGGGACCTCAACCTTCACCTCCCATGCCGTAAGCTCACCCCTCGTTACATTGGACCTTTCACCATATTAGCACAAATCAACCCTGTATCATATAAATTAAAATTGCCCCCTCACATGCGAATAAACCCTGTCTTTCATGTTTCCCTTCTAAGGCCAGTGGTCCGGGGACCCCTAGACGAGAGCATGGCTGAGTCCTCGCTCCCTGGGGCCGTGGTGATCGAGGGCACCCCGGCCTTCAGAGTGACCAGGCTACTGGACTCATGGAGGAGGAGAGGGGTTTTGCAATATCTCGTGGACTGGGAGGGGTACGGTCCGGAGGAGAGGAGTTGGGTCCCGGCCAAAGACATCCTAAGCCGCGAACTAATCGCAACATTTCACCAAGAATGGCCGGATCGCCCGGCCCCTCAACCTCCGGGACGCCCTCCTGGTCAGTCGGCTCCGGCAACATCAGAGCCCCGACCTCCTCAAGTAAGACGTCGGGGTCGCCCTCGCCCTCCTCGGGAGGCCGGTTCTGGGGAGGGGGGTACTGTAACATCGGCGCCACCACGGTCCGGGGAAAGGAGATCTGGGTCTCCGGACTACTGAGCCGACGCTTTGTCCCCACCTAGTGTGTCAATGTTGGTATGTCACTCCAATCACAGAATCACCTACACCTGTGTCCTATCCCCGTGTGTCACTATTTATGCCGGTCGAGCCCGTAGCATCTCGTCCGTTCACCATTGTGTATGTCTGTGTCACTGTGTGTGTGTCTCTCTCCCCGTTAAGCGCTCTCGTCTCTCCCTTGCAGCGTTAAGCCAGCAGGAACTGGGAAAAAGGGTGAAAAGCCTGAATCCGCATTTGTATTTTGAACTCATCGAAGTAAACGTGACCTCCTGGAGGGGGGCACCTGTCGAGCACGGCGAGACGTGAACCTGGAAGTGAGTCAGGCATTACGAGGAACTGGCACGCTGTTTCGTCACGGGAGAGACTATTGGGGGTAACCTACACGGGAACTGTTTTGTGTGTTTTATGTTATGTGTTCTAAGTAGAGTGAAAACTTCTTCAGAAGAAAAGAAGGAAAAAAGACTTTTGTGTTTGAAGTTAAACGATTACAGCAAGATCTAGTTAATAAAAGAAAGACATTGATAACGTTCTCCTGCGTTTGTGTCCGACTTTGCTGCCCACACCCCAGGCATCATGACAGTGGTAACCTTCTCACCTTCTGGACAAAGGTGATTACTGCAGCAGGTGTTTCTGTCCTGCAGAAAATGGCCCTTGAAATTCAAAATTTTTTATTTGGTATTGTAATTGACAGATTTTTGTAGTTTTAAACGGTGGAAAAGTGAAATGGTGAAATCAGGGCCACTTGTATGAAAGCTCTGTGCACACAGACAAAACTTATAGATGTGTGACTCGCTGCATGACATTATAGGTCCTTCTCAAAAAATTTGCATATTGTGATAAAGTTCATTATTTTCTGTAATGTACTGATAAACATTAGACTTTCATATATTTTAGATTCATTACACACGTCAGTATATGCGGATATATATTTCCATTTGTCCACAGTATACACGGTCTCCAGTCTTGTTGTACTAAAGCTGCGCTCCATCCCGACATGTACTTCACAGAGCGCTCCCTGATAAAATTATTTTTTTAGTATTTTATAGGCTAGTAATATGTAAAAAATAAATAAATAAACAAATCATTAATTGATTATTACTATTATTAATCAATATTTTATTTACAAATTATACACGTTTCAGTAGTAGGTTTTATGATGGTATCAGTTATATTAATATTTATATTTTATATATATATATATATATATATATATATATATATATATATATATATATATATAAATATTATATTTATATTTAATGTCTATAGTGCAACGTTTTCACAGCAGCAACGACAGGTATCCAAGGTGCTCATGTTAGCGCACGGAGGAAGTGACGCCTGTGCTGGTGACTTCACAGGATTTTCCGAACAGTGGAGTTTTGTCGAAGGAAGTTCCCTTCATCGACATTCATTGCAAACGGAGCAAGGAGTAGGGAGCACCCTGTGAAGTACATTGGAAGTACATTGGAACACAGCCCAAAACTCTGGTTTAGTCCTGTGTAACCTATTCTTAGACGGGCTAAAATTATTTCCTCTCTTCTGTTTCTGCCCAATACTTTCCCTCTTTTTATTTGTTGTTGAAGTTTATGCAAATGTCTGCATGTTTCTTCTTCATCCCACCATATTTTGCTCACATGTTCTTTAATTATTTTCTTAACTTCTGCTTTATTCACTGGGATTTCTATTTGAACATGTGGGAGATTTATATCTTCTACTTGTTAATGTTGCCTTAAGTAAAAAATACTGCATCAATGTGATGCATCGTGGTGTATAATGACTTTGCATATTATCACTTTGCATGTTTATTAATATTTTTAATAGCAAATTTTATAGTGTTATTTCAATAACCCATCACACCAAAATTTATTTTAAAATGTTTGACCACCTGTTATGCAAAGGGCACAACTTTTTTTTATTTTTATTAAATATTAATGTTTCATATTTAATAATATTTGTTATGAGAAATATGAATAGTTTTATTCTAATAACTTGTAGGTCATATGACCTATTGTGTCAAAACCTATCCCAAAATGTGTGCCCACCTGTTCTGCAGACCTGCTTTTTATTCAACATTACCCCTTTCCATATTTATTAATAATTGTTTTAAAGAAATTGTACTGATGTATTGATATATGAGTGTATGACTGTATTAATGTTCTGCAAAGAGCACAAAATTTTTTATTCAATATTATCACTTATATTCAAGTCACTTATATTTATTGATAACCAATGTAGGGCTGCAACAACGAATCGATTAAATAGATAATCGATTACTAAAAGAGTTGGCAATGATCAATTCGTTGTGTCGCGAAGACATTTGATTATTAAAAAAAAAAAAAAAAAAAAACTTTAGTTGAGCGCGGAGCGGAGTGAACACACTTGATCTCGCGCACTGATGAGTTCAGGGTGGAGAAAAAAAAAAAAGAAAAAAAACCAGCGGAGGTAGAGGAAAGTAGAGTTACTTTTTTTATTTTTATTTTTTTTAACAGCGGGGGTGGGATGAGGCATTCTAGCGTAGTTCAAAAACGATGAGCAGATATAAATCTCAAACTAGTTGTTTTTAACTGAAGGAACACCTTTGCATAATAAAGCTGTTGTCTTTGTTGTGCTTGAAAATCAAAGTGGTCACTTAAATATGGTGTTACGTCCCAGTCTAGGGTCATACAGCAAAAGAATGGTTCAGGGTTCTATTTTAAACTGTATGGAAATGGTGGCATATGGCAGAAAGAACTAGATCCAATCATTAACTGATGAAATAATGAGGTTTGTATATATACACACACACACACACACACACACACACAACAGGAGGAGGATCAGATTCAGGGTGGACCCAGGCCAAAATAATAAACAAAATGGTATATATTTAATAGCTAGATTACCTGCAAAAAAAAAAAACACACAAACAAAAATACAGGTACCTTCCCGGACTCCCTAAACCAAAAACAGTGAAATTATCTACAAATATATACAAAGACCAACCAAACCAAAGGGACAAAGCAATAATCAAAGTCAATGGGAGGTGTAATGGAAAAATCATATTTTAATTATATGTATTAATTCTATTTGATTCTTGTAGTAAGTGTGTAACGTAGGCCTTAGAAGTTTGAACTTAGTTGTCGAAGCTTAGAGACACAAGGCCGAGAACAGAATAGAAACAACCTGATTGTAGTTGTCCCTGAATAAATGATAAGGTATGGACATCTAGTCTGGGGCAGATAAAGAGTCATGAGTTTGAATGCAGGAACTTCACGTACGGGGCGTTGATTATGTTAACAGAGATGTTTGTGTATAAAATAGGTCAGCTAGAGAAAGAGATCACCTTTCTCTATGCTGCAACTGTTTGCTGTATGAGACTGGTCCTTCTGCAGAAGTTTAAAATAAAACCTTTGTTACTTTGCTCTTACCCAGTGTATGGATTACTTGTCTTTATATTGGTTTCAGAATTTCCACCACAGAGGCAAAACGTCAAAACCAGAATACACAACCAAATATCAAAACGCCAAAATCACAATCTTTCCTCTTTCCCGCGTCTCTCTCCAGTTTATATATGGGTCGCGCTAGTCGATGATGTCACTCTCAGGGCGGAAGCGACCATGTGGAAGGTCAGGTAGCTGCCGATGTCAGAAAACCTGGAGTGGAGTCAGGAACGGCGCGCGACCAGGACATGATACACACACGCGAGCACAAAAGCATAATATTCGTATTATTTTAGCATTTTCATTCATTTATTTTTTACTCAGTAGTGAATATGATTTAAACTGTAGCGAATTACAATACTTCAAACAAAACGTACTTAAGTAAAAGTAAAATTACAGATTTTAAAAACTACTTTAAAAAGTAGAAATACACAAAAAAGCTACTCATTTACAGTAACGCGAGTAAATGTAATTCGTTACTTTCCACCTCTGCCAAGCACCTTGCGCAGAAATACATTGGATACAGTGGACACATGCATTTAAAGGGGACATACCAATAACATAATGACATGACTTTAGAATGGTGGGGAATTTTAAATAAAAGCCCTGGATGCTGGAGAAAAGCATCATACAATAATGTCACTCAATGTCATGTAACTCAATATAATGTCACACAAAGTTATTAACCATTTTTCGGCATAGGCTTAAGGCATCATCATGACTGACCAGATTGAGATGTCAAAAATCCCTCCGCAATTTTGCATCCTCATAGATCATATAGGCACTGTTTGGTAGTGAGCGCTAAATCCTCTAGGAGGAGTATATAAAATAACATGCCTATATCCAAAATAACTGTCTTCCTGTAGAGTATAGCCTACGACACCCAATGCAAAAGTTTAGCTCAATGAGATCTAAATGTGTACTGGGTTTTACATGTATACATGCAAGTGTGCATGAGCTATGCAGCAAAATCTTGTGTGAAGGCCCCGGGCGTTGCATCCTAATGGCAGCAGTTTCTAACCGGTCACTAATGAGGCTGGAAATTCATACACTATGATGTAATAGGGCTGATGTCAGTGCTTGGTCTCTAAAAAATAATAATCCTTAGAAGAACATGAGGCTCCTTCACACACTATGGCTACGTTTACACTGCAGGTCTCGATGCTTAATTTCGATTTGTTGCCTATATCTGATTTTTTTGACCGTCTGTTTACACGTTCTTTTAACTATGACTCATATCCGATTCACGTGTTTACACTTGCCATACCATCTGAAACATCGCGCATACTTAAAGGGAGGTTCTGCGCTACACACTAGCCAAGAAAGATGAAGGTGAAATATGCTTAACACTATTTCTGCTATATATGCAAAGTTCGCGCACCATGGTTTTAAAACGGAGGAGGAGAAAAACAACGGCATAATTGCAGCCTGCACATATGCTTTATTCATCAAATACTGATTTAATGTTATTTAGCACAAGGCGCGTGTGTGTTGTGGGGGGGGGGGGGGGCGTTGTTCTTTTCCTCTTCCATGTCACGTGCGATGTTGTAATTCAACACGTGCTTCCACCGGAGAATAACATTACTTCATTAAACCGCGAAGAAGTTACAGAACACAATGCCTCAGGAAATCCTATCTCCTATCTGTCTGTTTACACGACAATCACATTAGCACATATCTGATTTATACCCGATTTATTTCCACATATGAAGGAGGCCTGAAACCGATCTCAAAATATCGGAATGCATGCGTATTTTTCCTGTTTACACGGACATAGAACATATCCGATATGTGTCACATATGAGCAAAAATCGGAATTGGGTCACATTTACCTGGCAGTGTAAACGTAGCCTATGATGACAGGGCTGATATCAGGCATGTGCAGGGGGGGGGGGAGGAGGGTGCTTGAGCACCCGCCCCTTTCCTTCAAGATGCCCTTTTCTTGTTTTTTTTTTAAGTGTATGTGCGTATGGAACCCTGTCGTTGCCAATCAACAATAAAATGTAACTATTAATCAAAATTTTTCTAAATAAAAGGATCTGGTTTGCGTCAGTCACATGACTGCCATTAACCAATGCTTGCCCTTGAGGGCAGCGCGCACTCGTTACGAGCCAGATACGAGCTTTTTCTGCAGGCTGGGTGGTGCGGAGCTGGAGGAGAAGCAGGCAAATTATTTGGAACGTGCAGCAACAAAACAGTAAATAGGGTGTTCAGCGCACAATATAGTCTAACAACAAATTAATTGAAATAAATGAGCGTGCTCTTTGTGCAACAGCGCGACAAACATGACCTGTCCTTTTATGAACTGCAGTAGTGGTGGTCATTAACTGCTAGCTAGCTGGGTAAGGCGGTTACAGGGGGGTCTGTAGCTCTGTCCACCGTTTTAGGGAACATGTTCTGTTTTAAAGTAAGTTACAGGACTTTTCCCTTCTGTTGTGGAGGGCTTTTATTTCACTATAAACTATCTAATATGGATATCCACATAATTATGGATTATTATATTTATGATAAAAAAACCCAAAGAAAATATATTAAGTAACAGATATTAGGTTTATATTTCAAATGAGATAAAATGCAGATTTTACAGCGGTAAAATTATTGTATCTCTACAGTTTAAACATTTAATAAGCACTGCATCACTGCATTTGCATGTTTGTGTTTTAAAAGTATTACTAATAAGTATTACTAATAAGTATTATTAATAATATAACAAATATTCCAGACATACCTCGTAAGGAGAGGAGGAAGAAACAGCTACAGACGGAGCTGTGTGAGGCTGTTAAAGGCAGTGGATCCCTCAGCAATCCTTTTTTAACGCATCTTTTTTAAATTTGAGCACTCGCCCCTTTAAACGTCTCTGCACGGCCCTGGCTGATATAATAGTGCTTGGGCCCTAATATTAATAATCCTTAGAAGTGTCAGGGGCTGGGATAGGAATGAACCCAATAGCAGACTGTTCCTTAACAGATGTTCTTAGAGTGCAGCGCTAGATGTGTTAGTGCAGTATGAGTGGAGAAGGGGGGTGGTGTGTGTGTGTGTGTGTGTGTGTGTGTGTGTGCTTAGTGACTGAGCCTGGGGAAGCCCTAGTGACGAGAGAGGAGGCGGGGCTATGACGCGGGGAATCTCGGCGATCCCGGAAGTAGAGCGCCGAAGTAGTCGTGGGTCTTTGCGAGCGTTCTTGGTTCTTACAACGCTGAGCATGCAGTGGACACAAGGCGGAGGGCAGTGGTTTGATTTCCCTTGGTGAGGACGGAGGCTGGCGCGCAGCGTGAGTGCTCTCCTGAGATCCGCGAACACGGAAGTGCTCGTGTCGCCGGCTGAAAAGCCGGGTTGCGGAGGAAGAGAGAAGAAGGACGAGAAGAGTCGTTTTTTCCAGGCGAGGTTCGGTATCCAGAGTTCCAGCAGCGGGGGCGAAAGAATCCAAATTGTATGTCCGTTATCCATAAGTCCAAAAAGCTTGCGAGGTCATACACGTAGGCACAAACACTGACAGATATTCCAAAGGGCTAGGCATGAAACAGAATCCAGAAAACGGGCGAGGTCGAACACAGAGTTGAAGCACTAGGGAAGCTTGTTTGGGAAACGGAACAAAGGGCACGCAAGTAAGATACATCGGCAATGAGTGGAGCTCTTGCCGTCCTTTTAAAGCCGAGAGTAGAATGCCGGATTAGAGGCAGGTGTGCTCAGGTAATCAGCTCAGGGAGTGTGAAAAACCTTGGATGGAGTTAAGACCTGGATGTGCTGGGTTGGCTGTGCAGGTTCATGACAAGAAGAACTGTGAGAGATTTTTATCTTCCACTTGTTAATGTTGGCCATAATTTTAAATATTAAACTTATATAGAACCTCTAGTAAAAAGAACCAAAGAAAGACTCCGGACTCCATGCAGATCTGGAAGAAGTAAGGCAGGATTTAGTGCGGCAATAAAACCCCAAGTGAGCCGCGCTTACAATGCCCAGGTTGTGAATCCAAGCACTACAAAGAGCAGACAGTTTTCAAGGGGAGCGGCGCACACAGTCCCCTCCTCTGTACACTTTTTCCATTCCTTACCAAATTATTAACCCATTATAATCTAACTTATTCCAACAAATTCACCCATTATAATAAATTTTCTTCTATCTTTTTCTCTTAAAACCAATGACAATGACATCAGAGCACTTATTACACCTCCTGCTCATAACCCATCAGTGCCTCCAGTGTGGTTAACTGTTCTAAACCAGTTTAACCCTGTTTCTCCCTCACATTTGTTCACATTGTTCCAGCCCGACTCATTAAAGAGACCTTTAACACAATTGGTCCTACTGTTTTAACATTGATAAATCGTAGTCTCAAACTGGATTTTTTCCTGATGCTTTAAAACATGATGTTGTCCAGCCTCTACTAAAAAAAACCCAATCTTGACCGCACAGATCTAACTAATTTTAGACCGATATCAAAACTGCCATTTCTCTCGAAAGTATTAGAGAAGGTTGTGTGCTTACAGCTGCAGACTTTTCTAAATGAAAATGCAATTTTTTAAATTATTTGTCTGGATTTAAAGCACACCACAGCACAGAAACTGCACTTTTAAAAGTTTCTAACGATCTTTTATTGACAGCTGATTCAGGAGATCCTGCTATTTTAGTGCTATTAGATCTTAGTGCGGCGTTTGATACCATAGATCACAACACTCTTCTCACGCCTTGAAAACTGCTGTGGCATTCGAGGATTAGCACTGAACTGGATTAAATCCTGACCAACAGAACCTTTTCAGTGAGCCTAGGTGGTTTTTCTTCTTCAGAGGCTTCACTAACTTGTGGGGTACCACAGGGTTCTATCCTGGGTGCTATACTCTTTTCTTTATATATGCTACCTCTGGATTCCTTCATAAAGAAGTACGAAATCTCCTTTCACTGTTATGCTGACACCCAGATCTATTTGCCTTTAAAGAAAGAAAAACACAGTCCCTTATAGCTTGTTTTTTTTTTTTTGTTAATTTTTGCTAAGATTAAGCCTTTATCATTCACAAATTTTGAGAAAGTAATTCACACTTTTTCATTTCGACTTGATTACTGTAATGCGTTATATACAGGAATCAGCCAGTCATCTCTTTCTCGCCTACAGCTTGTCCAAAATTCTGCTGCTAGACTTTTAGCCGGTACACGCAAAAGTGACCACATCACTCCGGTATTAAAGTCACTTCACTGGATCCTGGTTCGCTACAACCAAAATAGCGCGCCTAAATTATGGAATGGTTTACCGTTTAATATTAAAGCAGCACCTACATTTGAAACTTTTAAATACAGACTGAAAGCTCAATTCTTTTCCTTGGCTTTTACACCAGGCTGAGACATTTGACCCTCTTTTATTCCTTTTAATTTCTAATTCTACTTTTAGTTAGTTTAATTAATTACTTATTTTTTATTCAATTGTTTATGCATGTTGTTACGGCCGCTATCTTTTCCAGAATCTTAGAGATAAAGGGGAGGTTTGATATTGGCCTGTAATTGGACAGCTGACAGGGGTCGGTATATATCTTTATATATATATATATATATATATATATATATATATATATATATATATATATATATATATATATATACCGGACACAAACAGCAAAAAACATGATGAAAAGCAATAAAGTGCTTAGGGCTTTTCATGTTTTTTGCTGTTTGTGTCCAGCATTGAATAATTATTTCATCCATTATTTGACGACGGCTGGGAATAAGAGCTACACTCACTCTCAGCACTGGAGCCCCCCAGGGTTGTGTTCTGAGCCCCCTGCTGTACTCTTTGTACACCCACGACTGCGTGGCCACTACCAACTCCACCTCCATCATCAAGTTTGCTGACGACACCGTCGTGGTCGGACTGATCACCAACAATGATGAGTCGGACTACCTAGAGGAGATTGGAAATCTGGAGAACTGGTGCCAGAGGAACAATCTCCTCCTGAACGTTAGTAAGACAAAGGAGCTGATAGTGGACTTTAGTACGAAGCAGGAGAGGAACTACCAGACCCCCGTCATCAACAGGAGCCCAGTGGAGAGAGTGGACAGCTTCAGATACCTCGGTGTTCACATCACGCAGGACCTGTCATGGTCCTGTCACATCAACACCGTGGTGAAAAAAGCCCGGCAGCGTCTCTACCACCTCAGACGCTTGAGAGACTTTAGACTGCCCTCCAAGGTGCTCAGGAACTTCTACTCCTGCAGCATAGAGAGCATCCTGACGGGAAACATCATGACCTGGTTCGGGAACAGCACCATGCAGGACAGACGAGCTCTACAGAGGGTGGTGCGATCAGCCGAGCGCATCATCCGCACTGAGCTCCCTGACCTACACTCCATCTATAGCAAGCGGTGCTGGACTAAGGCCAGGAAGATCATGAAGGACCTCAGTCACCCCAGTAATGGACTGTTCTCTTTGTTGCGGTCTGGGAAGAGATTCCGCTCCCTAAAGGCCAACACAGAGAGACTGAGGAGGAGCTTCTTCCCGCAGGCGATAAGGTCTCTCAACCACACAACCACACCTCCACACAGGACTAATAACATATTTTAAGCTCACAACACTGACTGGACAATCATGGACACATTCATACACACTTGCACTAAATACTCATACATCTGGACAATTGCACATGTCACCTTCATGCATATTTGCACAACCACTGACACTTTAATCCTATATTTCTATATTTCTGCAATATTTTATTATGCCCTTATGCACAGTTAATTTTACTAGTTAAAATTATATTCTTTAGTATTTCCTTTTAATTGATTATTTATTTCACATACAAGCTTTTATTTTCTTATTTTTCTTTTTTTTAAGGTCACTGGCGGTCGTATAAAGCATTTCACTGCATATTATACTGTGTATGATTGTGTATGTGACCAATAAAAAAATTTGAATTTGAATTGAATTTTTGAATTTGAGCTGGAATGTGATTGTAAATTTATATATATATATATATATATATATATATATATATATATATATATATAGAGAGAGAGAGAGAGAGAGAGAGAGAGAGAGGTGTTTTGCTGGCGAAAAACATTTTAGGCAGAGACGTCTACTCTGCCTTGTTAATTGTTTTTAAAACCCCCAATTCTACGAATTCCCCCATCAGTGAAATCATGAATGAAAGGTGAGAAGAGGCATTATAATGGGGGTTCTGTGGGTCTCCAAACTCCAAACTCAGCCGATAACTGCTCCTTTGATCTGCTGGTTACAGCGGGGCGTCGACTGCTGATGAGTAGCCTGTACAAGCCAAGCTCTTCCCCAAAAAATAATGTGAATGTCTGCAACAATCACTAAGCATTAAAATGTATTTTTTTTTGTAATTAAACACGAATACATAAATTGTATTTTCTTTACACATAATATTTTCATTATATATACACAGGCATCTCTAGGCCATTTTTAGGAGGGCTTTAGCCCATCGTCCCCTTTATATTTATTTAAAGTATTTTTCATATTTATCAATATATTATGTCTGCCAGTTTCCAACAAAAAGCAGCAGTATTGTCAAAGAATTAACAGATAAATATTTAATATTATTGGCACCCACACAGTTTATTCCATTGTCCAGCCTCATAGGTGTGTTGTTTATATTGCTAATCAATGTAAGTTTAAAGTTATATGCTGTTTTCTGGTTACATTTTTCTGATTGTACCTGTACATAGAAAAAAGTTTATACGGTAAACACACACACATTAATTAAATTCTTAAATCATCGTGTTCACCCATGCACTGAAAAAAAGAACTTGTAAGATTAACTTGATAAAATCCTCTTAACATCTATTTGCACACATAGATTTTAAGTAAATTTTATTGCTCCAATATTAAGTAAAACTCACCCGTAATTGTCAGGTCAAATCTACTTAATTAAATTAACAATCAAAGAAATCAAGTAAAAGTTACATAATTATATTTAATGCACAAATTAGATTTATTTAAAATAACTAAATAAAGGTAATTCATTCCCAGATAGCACACACACTTCGCAGAGATAATGCTCCCTAATGCATGTTACAATGACCAAATATGATAAATAAATAAACCACACTCTCAGCTAATAATAAAACACAGATTCGTTTATTTTTTATTTAAAAAATACATTTAATGACAAGCAAACATTTGATTAATTTATAGAAAAACGAGAAAACGAGATAACAGTAACTTACAAATGAGGTCTCAATTTGAAAAGATGTACAAAATATAAAACACCACAAATAAGTATTAATCATAGAAACAAAATTAAACACCAACAGAAACGTTTTGTACTTTATGATTTTTAAATATGACCGTTAGATACGTTGGTCAGGAAACTCCTGAAGTCAGATGCAGACACACTTTCAGTCACAAACTGCTGTGAAAAAATACAGAGATAGATATTCAATTAAAATTCATGATACTTAATTTAGCAAATGAACAATATTTATACTTTGTTCCTCTCGCTTCACAACTCATGAGAACAGACCGAAACCAGAACCGAACCGGAGATTAAGGAAAAAGTGAGAAGCAAGAATCATGTGTGGAAAGATTAAGCATGCAAGGTCACAGGATGACTCTACTTATTTTTATTGTCTGCAATGCGATTTAGACAAATTAGAGCTGCTGTCAATACTGTATGAACACATGTACAGGTTCTTTACAGTTGAAATTTAACTTGTAACTTATTAATAAAATTCGGATTCAGAAAAAAATGTTTATTGCTAGTGCTCTTTTACCATTTAATGCTTTAACACACAAGACTCAGTTTGTTCAGAAATGGCATCTCACTGGCGAGCCTTTCTCTGAACACACCGTTTTCACGAAGGGTGGGGGTAAGAAACACACATCTCGGTTTATTAATCCGCGCGCTCGGTTCGTTATTATTTTATTTATTTATTTATTTATTTACCACAGGACCCCTGGGGGGCTCCGTAGGTTCAGGTTTTTACACGAAAACGGTGTTTTGTGAATATCCACACTATTTAAAACTGAAATATTGCTAATTGTACGTCCTGAGATTAAGATGAACATTAATTGGGAGTCATGAAAGCGAGAATCACATCCAAAACAGAAAGGTAAACTTACCTCGAACACGACAAACTCCAGCTCCAGCCACGCCGTGTAGTACCTCCGTGATGATCCCCAACAGACTGATCCACAGTGCGGGCACAGCGTCTCCAAACACGCATGCGCAGTTTAATTTGGACACATTTTCGGCTTCAGTAGACACACAATACTTCAGACTGAAACACGACTGCCCCCTACAGGTAATGAAGGGCATGTTCACAGCTTCCCGCACGCAGCCGCGCAAAGCCGCGGCAAGTCACTGGATCCCTTTTCTCGAAACGTGCGTTTTTAATGGCGACATCTGTATTCTACTAAATCTAACCTGAAATTATAAACTTGATATAAACCACTTTTGAATGGTTGCGCAAATCACCTTTTTTTAAGTTGCATCAAATAAAGATTTAAGGCATTCATAATTTAAATATAAAAGCATAAAAAACTTAATTACATATTGATTTACACTCAAAACACATTTCTTTATATAAACATTTATTGTGGAATGAACATATTTTCATCCAAAATGTTAACATTAAGATTTTTTTTTTCAAAATGTATAAACACCAACAGTCATTCAACACTGCTAACTGAATTTGAAATTGATAGGAAAAAAAAAGATATGTCTGCATTTATCCACAAATTTTATTTTGCAATGGGTACATTTTGTCCTTGTCAAACCTGCTGAAGAAGAACCAAACTAAATACTCTGCGACTAAAATAAATTACTCCATAAAATTACAAATAGTAACACTCAACTTTGCAACATACATTTATTAATTGGACTGAAAAGAAAATTAGAAAATGTTCCTGAAACAAAATCAGCAGAGGTAAAACAACATGGAACATTCATGTGCGACTGATGGAAACTCAATAAGTCACAATCCCGATTTCCTGTGGAGGCTGAAGACAGTCCTCTTCCTACCTGAGGACAAACAGGGCCATCGTGCACCTCTCAAGTTCTGCCTGAGCTTCATCTTTCTGAACAACCTAATAAAAGAAAGGACATTTGTTAGACAAGTTGCTCTATTTGGCAAAACAGTGTCTGATGTATGCATGTAAAATCACTTAATGCTCCCTATGAGTGAAAACACCTAGGATTATGGTGCAGCATGATAAATGTAACTAGCTCAATGAATAGGCCAAAACAACTGACATACATATACACACACATGTGTATTAATGATAAAGTTTATCATTTTAAGTATTAATTTCAGCAGATAATCACCTCCAGGCTCTAGGGACATAAAAACAAACATAGTATTGTTGGTTATGTTAGGCTTGTAAAGCGTGAAAAAAATGAACATGGCAGACATTGAAACCTGTATTCAGACAGCATACACTAACCTGTGAACAAGTTAAACTAAAGAGTTTTATTATGTTTTAATTTAGTGCATCACAGCCAACTTGATGTGGATGCCTTGCTCAGGTCCTGTGGCTTCCATTCACAATATTATATTTGACACCAAGCTAATTTCTGCTTTTTTGAGAGAGTACATACCAGATCAAAAACTTGAAGATGAAGATTATATCTCTGGTCTTCTCTCTCACGGGTTCCTCCCTAGTTTCTGATGATCTCAATTAGTTTGTAGTGTTGCTTGTCCAAGGAAACCAGTAATCTTGCTTGAAGTGGAGCAGATATAATTCTCAGAAACTCATTACTGATCTTAAAAAAAAAAAAGAAAAAGGTAAAAACTAAAATTGGACTGGCTCAAGTTCTTATGTTAGCAAATCTTAATTACAGTATGTATAAAGTATAGAAAGCAGTAAAATAATGCCCTTTCAGAAAAGCTAACAGACCTGTAAACACAAAAGTGCATAAAGATTATGTTTACTTTTAAGGTTATTTCATGACATCGTAATGGCTAAAATGTACTTGAAGTAACGTTAAATCAACATGTCAAATTTATGCCGATATTTATATACTGATACCGTTAATAACGTGTCATAAAGTGTCACCAGTATGTCAGGAACATGTGCTAAAGCCCCATTTCATATGAGGGAATATTCAAGATTCAAAATTCTTTATTTGTCACATGCATAGTTATACAAGTAGAACACGCAGTGAAATGTATTCTGAACTGCTCCTACTTTGTGCAAATAACAAGAAACAAAAGAAATAATCTATAAAAAAATTTTTTTAAAAAAGGTGCAAATGTAAACATAATAATAAAGTGTGTATTTGAGCAGGATAAAATGTTAGTGCAAGTGATGCTTACAGTCCAGACTAAAGTGCAGTGTGCAGTGTGGAATGTCAGCACAGCAGTGTGTGGGTGAACTGGTACAGTCTTATGAATGGGAGAGTGGCCCATCATGGTTGAGGAGTCTAATCGCCTGTGGATAAAAACTCCTCCTGAGTCTCTCCGTTTTGGCCATAATGACCCGGAACCTTCTGCCTGAATGGAGAAGTTTGAACAGCCTGTTATTGGGGTGCGACAAGTCCTTAATGATCCGAGCTGCCCTGGTTTACATCTCCTGGTGTAGATGTCCTGCATGGAGGGGAGAGTTAACCTGCAGCAGCGTTCAGCTGCCCGGATCACTCTCTGGAGGGCTTTCCTGTCCTGTACACAGCTATTCCCAAACCAGGATGAAATGTTCTGTGTAAGGATGCTCTCAACAGCACCCGAGTAGAAAGCCTTAAGGACAGCAGGGGAAACCCCAAACTTACTCAACTGCCTCAGGTGGTACAGACGCTGCTTTGCCCTTTTCGTCTGAGCACAGATATGCTCAGTCCAAGTCAGATCCTCCGAGATGTGGACGCCCAAGTACTTGAAGCTGCTCACTCTCTGCACTGGAGCTCCATTGATGATGAGGGGTTTGTGGTCCAGTTGTCCCCTTCTGAAGTCCACCACCAGCTCCTTCGTCTTACTGACGTTCAGTCGGAGGCAGTTTTCTTCACACCATAGTGCCAGGTTCTCCACTTCATCTATGTAGGCCGACTCATCGTTGTTGGAGATGAAGCCCAGCACCACCGTATCGTCAGCAAACTTAACGATGGTGTTGGAGTCGAACATGGCCACACAGTCTGAAGTGTAAAGGGAGTATAGCAGTGGAGAGAGAACACATCCCTGTGGAGCACCTGTGTTGATGGTGATGCTGCTGGAGAAGCACTTGCCCACTCTCACCGCTTGAGATCTGTCCGAGAGGAAGTCCAACACCCAGGCACACAAGCGTTTGTTAAGTCCTAGATCTCTCAGCTTTGTGAACAGTCTGTTAGGCACTATTGTGTTGAAAGCTGAGCTGTAATCTATGAACAGCAATCTCACATAGTTACCTTGCTTCTTGTCCACGTGGCTGAGAGTGGTGTGCAGAACATGGGAGATGGCATCCTCTGTGGATCTGTTGGGGCGGTAGGCGAACTGAAGTGGATCTATGGAGCTGGGGATGGAGGAGGAGGTGATGTTTTTTAGCAGACCCTCAAATACCTTCATGACCATTGATGTCAGTGTAACAGGCCGGTAGTCGTTCAGGCATGAGGGTTTGTTGGTCTTGGGCACGGGGACAATGGTGGATCTCTTGAAACATGCCGGGACCACAGACTTCGCCAGGGACTCATTAAAGATACAGGTGAACACACCTGACACCTGATCAGCGCAGTAGCGCAGCAGGCTCCCAGAGATGCCATCTGGACCCGCCACTTTCCTGGTGTTCACCCTCCTCAGCACCGTGCGAACGTCGTGCTCTGCGATGCTGATGACGCAATCCTCGCTGATGACGTCATCATTCTCAGTCACCAGGCTGCTAGCATTAGCCACCTGGCTAACCTCGAACCGGGCGAAGAATGCGTTCAGCTCGTTGGCGAATGCAGAGTTGGCGACGATCGTCGTGGTGTCTTTGGCAACCTTGAAGTCCGTGATTGTGCGGAATCCATGCCACATGCGGCGTGTGTCACCCTGATGGAAGTGTGATTCAGTTCGCTGTCGGAACTTAGTCGGAACTTAGCTTCCCTTAGCTTCCCTCACCGCTCGCCTGACGCCATAAGAAGCCGCTTTGTATGCGCTCATATCGCCGCTGATGAGTGCGGCATTATAAGCAGCGGTCTGGGCATTCACAGCATCGCGGATCGATCGGTCTACCCAAGGCATCTGGTTTGGAAACGATTTGAACCTCACTGTCGGGACAGCTTCATTTACGAGCGTGCTAACGAAGCTAATTGCTACATCCGCAAACTCGTTGATGTCTACTGCGCAGGCTCGGAACATGTCCCAATCTACGTCATCGAGCGCGTCCTGTAGCGTAGCTTCTGATTGGGCAGACCAGCGTTGCACCTCCCTCATGACCAGAGCTTCACGACGAAAGCTTTGTTGCTTTATTAAAGTCACCTGCTACAATGTGCGCTGCGTCCGGGTTGTTTTGGAACTCACTCAGCACATCATGTAGTTCAGACAGAGCAGTGCCTGTGTCCGCGTGGGGTGGGATGTAGACCGCCGTGGCAATGACCGAGGTGAACTCGCGAGGCAGGTAGAATGGACGACACTTAACACTCAGATATTCCAAATGAGGCGAGCAGCTACTGGAGAGAATGGAAACACTCCTGGCATCGCACCACTTCTTGTTGACCATGAAGCACACACCTCCACCTTTAGCTTTGTTAGACTCTGCCGTCCTGTCCATGCGGAACACAGAGAATGAGTCCGATGGGGTTACGACTCGGTCCGGCACAATGGGGGTCAGCCATGTTTTTGGAAAGCACAGAAGATTACAATCCCTGATATCTCGCTGGAAAGTAACTCTGGCTCTGAGGTCATCAAGCTTATTCTCCAGTGACTGTACATTAGCCAGCAGGATACTCGTCAGAGGGGTGCGATGAGCTTGTTCTCTCATTCTGTTACGGATGCCGGCGCGTTTCCCTCGACGCTTCTTTGTTCTTCGCCGCGGGTTAGCGTCCCGTCCATTGTTGTTGCCGTCTGAGCAGCGTAGTATCTCAGAGGGCCACGACAGGTCAGGCTTAAAGGTGGTATAAGTAAGCGCCGAAATCTGAATTCCTATATCCAGTAGTGTTCTACTGTCATAGGTCACTAAACCTGAAGTACTCTTAGCGAATGAAAGTAAAATAAATAAAGAAAGAAGGAAAAAAAACGCACAGTTTGTACGGAGCGATCAGGAAGGCGTCTGGACGTGGCTGCGCCATCATGTCATTTTCATGTCATGAAAATGAATATAGTTGAATATAGTTAAATATATTCAACTACATATATATATTGAACTAATGTAGTTCAATATATTCAACTATATAAACATGAATATAGTTTTAGTGATATTACATTACTTACACGTTTGCAAGTCCAGAAGCTTTTAAGAATAACTATAAATACACTACAAACAGCACTCACTCTAAATTGGCTTGTTCAATGTTTACATCACTTTCCTATTAATTTTTACATCGTTAACCAACGGTACTTAAAAATAATTATTGCCATGTTATTCGGCGCCGCTGACTTACTGTAGAAACTCCGGTGTTTTTGAAAATCACCGCGTTATAGTCCGTGATAATGCTGCGTCATGAGGTCATGTGACACGGTGAACTTTTGGTTTGAAGCAGAAATGTCCTTTGAGTGAATGGATTAGATTTAAGTTTAATCAGGGGCTTTAACTAACAGTAACTGAAATACAGGTTCTGATATCCTTCCTTACTTGTTTCAACGTCATGCTCCGGTTTGAGGCGGAAATAAAATTATACCGGCAAAACTATGGTTTAAAGACTGCGCATGCGCAAATCACACTCTACCTAATAAAAGTGCCTTGATCAAAATGAAATATTTCACTTTGGTTCCCTGCTGTAAATAGCATTATACTAAAGTAAAAAAAAAAAAGATTCACCCATGAGCATAAATTAGACACTTTAGTTTAAAAGAGCAAATTAATTTTTTTTAACTAATGGAATGAGAAAAAAAACACATTAAACAAACGATAGCTAGGTTTACTTTTTTCAGTGGATCCCTCAATAATTTCTGTCTCCTTTGCCTGTGTTTGATAATATGAAGCACATATACACTCATTCATCATGAAAGATCTATTATAAAACAAAATAAAATTCATGTTCGCTTCAGCACTGTTAATCCGCGTCATTACATTCATTGTTGTACTTGGAGAATGAACTAATTTCACTCATCTCTTCTGCAAATTCATCAACCTGTATATTAGATCCTATACCGACACATTTTCTTAAACAGATAGTACCAGTAATAACAGAACCGCTGTTGAGAATAATTAATTCCTCACTCAGCATTGGTTATGTTCCAAAATCTTTTAAATTAGCAGTTATCAAACCAATAATTAAGAAACCTGACCTCGACCCCTGTCAGCTGTCCAATTACAGGCCAATATCAAACCTCCCCTTTATCTCTAAGATTCTGGAAAAGATAGTAGCGGAGCAGCTATGCTCATATCTACATAGAAATGGCATACATGAACTGTATCAGTCAGGATTTAGGCCTCATCACAGCACAGAAACAGCACTCGTTAAAGTAGTAAATGACCTCCTATTGGCCTCTGATCAGGGTTGTGTAACTATGCTTGTATTACTCGACCTCAGTGCAGCTTTTGACACCATTGATCATGCTATTCTTCGTCACAGATTAGAAAATGTAGTAGGAATTAAGGGTACAGCCCTCTCCTGGCTCAGATCCTATTTGACCGATCGTTATCAGTATGTAGACTTAAATGGTGATTATTCTGCATGTTCTCTAGTGGAGTTTGGCATTACGCAGGGTTCAGTTTTAGGCCCACTGCTTTTTTCCCTTTACATGCTTCCTCTGGGCAACATCATCCGTAAGCATGATATTAGTTTTCATTGTTATGCTGACGACACACAGCTATACATCTCAACAAAACTTTTAGTAAGAAAAACCATCTTACTAAAGTTGAGCAATGTGTGCAGGACATAAGAAATTGGATGCTAATTAACTTCCTTCTGCTTAATCCGGATAAGACAGAAGTTCTAGTCATAGGACCGCATACAGCTAGAAGTAAAATCTTAGATCACACCGTAACTTTAGATGGCCTTTCTGTTCCATCAAGTGCAACAGTAAAAGACCTCTGTCACGAGTCACGGTCTGTCGGCCGTCTTTTTCCCACGCTGTCACTCCCCCACGCGCTCATGTTTGTGTCTAGCCATCACGTGCGCTCTCACGCCCCCGTTTCCGCCCCGTCTGCTCACCTGTTTCTCATTCCCTGACTGATTACTCCAGCGATTTAAGCATGCGCGGCGCGCTGCTCAGATCGCTGGATTATTGTGTGTGTTATACCTCGATTCTCTCGCGTTTTCTCTTCTCTAGCTTTCACGTTACGACCTCGCTTTGTTCTTTCTCGTTTCTGATTTTCTGCTTGCCGATTTGGATTGTTCCCCTGCCCTTTTGATCTCCCGGTTTTGACCTCACGCGTTCCCTTTTTGATTACGGCTCTAGTCTAGTGTTTTTGCTTTGGACGCTTCGCTGACGGACTCACGGCTTTCGACCCTTGATCACGCCCCCGACCACGCCCCCACATCTCTATACAGTCAGTAACCGCGCTTGGATTCATACCGTTCTGCCTGCGCCCGTGACAGAATAATCCAGCCAGTTATGGATTCAGCGGCTTCTGACCATTTGAGAGCGGCATTGGAGAGTCAAGGTGCCCTGCTTGGAAATCACCAACAGGAACTGCTTAGTACAAAGCAGTCTCTCGCCGACGTCACGTCTCAGCTTCAGAGACTCCAACTCTCTCTACCGCAAGGAGCAAACTCCCACGCGCAACAGGAGCCACGCCTCCCCGCCCCTCCCACCTACGAGGGAGATCCAGGCACCTGTCGCTCCTTCCTATCTCAGTGTTCCCTGATCTTCGAGCTCCAAGCCTCCTCCTTTTCCACTGAACGATCCAAGTTGGCCTACGTCATCACGCTCCTGTCTGGACGCGCCCGGGAATGGAGCACCGCGCTTTGGGATGCCCACGACCCCTGCTGTTCCAATTATGAGGACTTCGCCAGGGAGATGAAGAGGGTGTTCGACCGCTCATGCCATGGCAGAGAGGCGGGCCGAAGGCTGCTGAATCTCCGCCAGGGCTCGCGCTCGGCCTATGACTATGCCATTGAGTTCCAGACCCTGGCCCTTCCCAACGGTTGGAACAACCGAGCGCTATGCAACGTCTTTTTGGAGGGCCTGACAGAGAAGCTCCAAGATGAGCTAATCTCACGAGAGCTCCCCTCGTCTCTCCAAGAGCTTGTGGACCTGGCCGGCCGAGTTGATGCCCGCCTCCGTCTTCGTAGGTCAGCCCGGTTTTCTCCACCCAGAGCTCTACCGCGACTTCCACCTCCACGAATTGAACCCCAGGAGGAACCCATGCAACTGGGCAGAACCCGCATCACTCCAGAGGAGCGTCACCGCCGCCGAGTGGAGGGGGCCTGCTTCTACTGTGGGAAACCAGGACACCTGCTCAAGAACTGTCCAGCAAAAGGGGGTGCCCTCTAGTTCAGCTGGGAGCACTAGAGGGCGAAACTCCAAGAAGGCTACCAGACCAACGTCATCTGCTTCCCATCCTCCTCATCCATGAGCAACAGACCCACCTAGTGCAGGCACTGGTCGACTCGGGTTCAGATCGTAACCTGCTGAATGCGGCTTCAGCCAAAATCCTGGGTATTCCTGCGCTGCCCTTGGAGAACCACCTCAAGGTCCAGGCCCTCGACGGGAGTCCGCTCCCACCTATCACCCACAGAACCCCTCTCATTGGTCTAAAAGTCTCCGGCAATCACTCAGAACAGACGTCGCTGTTCATCATGGAGGGGTCACATGCCACGGTCGTCCTAGGCCTCCCCTGGTTAATCCAACACAACCCGCACATCGATTGGGTCAGGAACTCGATCGTAGCCTGGAGCCCGTCATGTTCTACGTCATGCTTACGCGCCGCCACTACGCCCTGCCTCGACCCTACCCCCACAAAGGAGCCATCGGACCTCACCTGTGTTCCCCCAGAATACCATGACCTCAGGACTGTGTTTAACAAATCACGTGCAGTCTCTCTTCCCCCCCACCGACCATACAACTGCGCCATTGACCTCCTTCCAGGCACCATCCCCCCCAAGGGCCGTCTTTATTCTCTGTCACCCAAGGAACGCCAAGCCATGGACCAGTACATCACGGAATCCCTTGCCGCAGGAATCATCCGCCCCTCTTCCTCTCTGGCGGGGGCTGGATTCTTCTTCGTAGGCAAGAAAGATGGTTCCCTTCGCCCGTGCATTGATTATAGGGGCCTTAACGACATCACCATAAAGAACCGATACCCCCTTCCCCTAATGTCTACTGCCTTCGAACTCCTTCAGGGGGCCAGCACCTTCAGCAAGCTCGATCTGCGCAACGCCTATCACCTTGTCCGCATCCGGGAAGGGGATGAATGGAAAACGGCCTTCAATACGCCAACTGGACATTATGAATATCTGGTGGGTCCCCTTTGGACTTACTAATGCCCCCGGAGTGTTTCAGGCCTTAATTAACGACGTTCTCAGGGACTTCCTCAATTCTTCCGTATTCGTCTATCTAGACGATATCCTGATCTTCTCTCACAACCCAGAAGAACACCAACATCACGTCAGGCAGGTGCTGCAGAGGCTGCTGGAGAACAACTTGTTCATCAAGGCTGAGAAGTGCGAGTTCCACACCACATCTACCACGTTCCTCGGATTCACCATCAGCCCCAAGGGCATCGAGATGGAACCTGCTAAGCTCCAAGCGGTCACTAGGTGGCCCACCCCCACCTCTCGGCATGAACTCCAGAGGTTCTTAGGCTTTGCTAATTTTTATCGTCGGTTTATCCGAGGCTACAGCTCCATCGCCGCCCCTCTAACAGCCCTGACCTCTACCAAGACCCATTTCTGCTGGAACCAGGAATCTGAGAAAGCCTTCAGCGAGCTGAAGAAACGGTTCACCTCCGCCCCTATCCTCACCATCCCAGATCCATCACGGCAGTTCATCGTGGAGGTCGACGCCTCCAGCACCGGAGTAGGAGGCATCCTCTCACAAAGATCCAACCGGGATAATAAGCTGCACCCCTGTTCCTTCTTCTCCCACCGCCTAACTCCTGCTGAAAGCAATTACGGCATCGGAGACCGTGAACTCTTAGCCATCAAGTTAGCACTGGAGGAATGGAGACACTGGCTAGAGGGAACGGAGGCCCCATTCCTAGTTTGGACCGATCACAAGAACCTCGAGTACCTACGAAGCGCCAAGAGGCTCAATTCTCGTCAGGCCCGGTGGTCCCTGTTCTTTGCGAGGTTCAACTTCACCCTCTCCTACCGACCAGGGTCTAAGAACACCAAGCCGGACGCTCTCTCTAGACTATTTATGACCACCCAAGACCCTGCCCCATGTGAGACGATTCTGCCACCCCCCTGCCCGCTCGCCGTGGCCGAGCTCGATATCGAAACTAGTGTCAAGCAAGCCCTATCCCATGGACCAAGCCCAAGCAATGTGCCTCCTAACCGTCTCTTCGTTCCCCGCGATCTGCGTTCTCAAGTCCTGGAGTGGGCCCACAGTTCTAAACTCTCTTGCCACCCAGGCTCCGCCAGAACTCTGGCACTAGCCCAGCAGCGGTTTTGGTGGCCCACCCTCAAGGAGGACGCCTCTCACTTTGTTGCAGCGTGCAATGTCTGCATAAGATCAAAGCATGTCAACACGGCCCCGGCTGGCCTCCTCAGACCCCTGCCCATCCCTCATCGCCCCTGGTCCAACATCGCCCTGGACTTCGTCACCGGACTACCCCCCTCCACCGGCCACACCTGCATCATGACCGTGGTTGATTGGTTCTCTAAAGCCGCTCACTTTATCCCCCTACCAAAACTCCCGTCCGCCAAGGAGACTGCAGAACTTATGATCAACCATGTATTTAAGCTCCACAGCCTGCCTAAGGACATTGTGTCAGATCGGGGCCCATAGTTCACCTCTCAGTTCTGGAAGGCATTTTGTAAGCTCATCGGAGCCACCCCAAGCCTGTCATCAGGTTTCCACCCTCAATCCAATGGGCAGACGGAGAGGAAGAACCAGGCTCTCGAGGTCGCCCTGAGATGCATGACCTACCGGGATGTCACCTCGTGGAGCAGATTCCTGCCCTGGGTCGAATACGCCCACAACTCTCTAGTCTCTTCGTCTACTGGGCTGTCCCCCTTCCAGTGCTGCCTGGGTTACCAACGACCCTTATTCCCCTCTCAGGAAGAGGAGGTCAGCGTCCCCTCTGCCCAAGCCTTCATTCGCCGCTGCAGGAGGACCTGGACTCAGGCCAGAAGGACGCTGCTACGACAAGGCAGAACTTACAAGGAGCAAGCAGACCGCAGACGCTCTCAGGCCCCCAAGTATAGGATAGGGCAGAGAGTCATGCTCTCCACCAGAGACCTCCCTCTTAAGACCCTGTCCCGCAAACTCTCACCCCGTTACATCGGCCCTTTCACCATAACCAAGATTGTCAATCCCTGCGCGGTCAAACTTTTGCTTCCCTCTACGATGCGACGAATAAATCCCACATTCCACGTGTCCCAGCTACGTCGCCTCATCTCATGCCCATCATGTTTGTGTCTAGCCGTCACGTGCGCTCTCACGCCCCCGTTTCCGCCCCGTCTGCTCACCTGTTTCTCATTCTCTGACTGATTACTCCAGCGATTTAAGCATGCGCGGCGCGCTGCTCAGATCGCTGGATTATTGTGTGTGTTATACCTCGATTCTCTCGCGTTTTCTTTTCTCTAGCTTTCACGTTACGACCTCGCTTTGTTCTTTCTCGTTTCTGATTTTCTTCTTGCCGATTTGGATTGTTCGCCTGCCCTTTTGATCTCCCGGTTTTGACCTCGCGCTTTCCCTTTTTGATTACGGCTCTAGTCTAGTGTTTTTGCTTTGGACGCTTCGCTGACAGACTCACTGCTTTCGATCCTTGATCACGCCCCCGACCACGCCCCCACATCTCTATACAGTCAGTAACCGCGCTTGGATTCATACCGTTCTGCCTGCGCCCGTGACAACCTCGGCGTGATTATAGATTCCAGCCGTTCATTTGAAGCTCATGGGCCAGGAGTAGCTCAGTGGTTAAGGCGTTGGACTACGGTTCGGAAGATCCCAGGTTCAAAACCCCCACAACCACCAAGTTGCCACTGTTCGGCCCTTGAGCAAGGCCCTTAACACTCAACTGCTCAGATGTGTAATGAGATAAAAATGTAAGTCACTCTGGATAAGAGCGTCTGCCAAATGACTAAATGTAAATCTAGATAATATCACCAGGATAGCATTCTTTCACCTCAGAAACATTGCAAAGATAAGAAATATATTGTCGCTAAACGATGCAGAAAAACTAGTTCATGCTTTTATCACTTCTAGGTTGGACTATTGTAATGCCTTACTGTCTGGTTGTTCTGTTAGGTGCATAAACAAGCTTCAGCTAGTCCAGAATGCAGCAGCGAGAGTCCTCACTAGAACCAGAAGATATGAGCACATCACCCCTATCCTATCTTCACTACATTGGCTCCCTGTGAAATTTCGCATTGATTTTAAAATACTACTCTTGACATATAAAGCATTAAATGGTCTCGCGCCTCAGTATCTGAGCGAACTGCTAGTGTCTTACGATCCACCACGCCTACTTCGATCAAAGGATGCAGGCTGCTTGTCAGTACCGCGTATTATGAAAACTACAGTTGGGGGCAGAGCTTTTTCTTACAAAGCCCCAAAATTATGGAATAGTCTTCCAAATAGTGTTCAGGACTCAGACACAGTCTCAGTGTTTAAGTCTAGGCTAAAAACCTATTTATTTAGCCAAGCATTTTTATAAATAGATTTGCCATAAGGTAAAGGAGCAGATCTGGGGGACTCATGGACGTAGAGTATTATGTTGAACTGGTATGTTTAGATGCTGTCTTCCTCACTCTCATTTGATCACTCAGGTTTGTTGACGGTGAGGTGATTGTTTGCTTTACATCTCAGGGAGCCCTCATGTTTGTGTTTCCTTCTGGCTCTCCCTTTTAGTTATGCTGTCATAGTTAGTCCTGCCGGAGTCCCTGTTTGCACTCTACAGTAAATATACATTCACATTATACATTGTGACTGTGACCATACCTAATTGCCATCTCTTCTCCTCTTCTCTTTCTCCCCCTCTTTCTCTTTCCTCTCTCCCCCTGTCTCCCCCTTTCACTCTTTCTCTCTCTCTCTCTCTCTGTCGAGCTACACATGTCATTCCTGAGCTGCCAGTGATCCAGACTCCCTCTGCCCTCCGGACCTGTCTGATCCATCCTGGTGCCCCGTTTCTGGTTGGAGGTCTCGTTGAATGGTGTCTCTTTGGGATGCTTCTGGTGTCTGGGGATGATTCTATCTACTTAGAAAATGGTTCTGGCCTCGACTGGTGTTGTCAGCTGTTTCACTGAGGACTTGACAATTCGATAGTTCAGGACTGGAACTTTCTACAAGTCTATCTGAGTCTCCAATAACTACTGGACTCCATTTTAACATCAATTAACATCAACTATTATAGCTGAACCTAACACTTAACACTGTATAAATGCAGATAATTTCCTGCTATCTGTTTCACCCAGATGAGGATGGGTTCCCTGTTGACTCTGGTTCCTCTCAAGGTTTCTTCCTATTACCATCTCAGGGAGTTTTTCCTTGGCACTGTCGCCCTCGGGCTTGCTCACCAGGGACTATCTGAACATTTTGATTCATACACATTCACATTCCATACAAACTTAAATAATTCTTTTGATTGTGTAAAGCTGTTTTGAGACAATGTCAATTGTTAAAAGCGCTATACACTCTAAATCCGGTTAAGTTGAATTTACTTAAAAAACTCAAGGAAACTGGTTGCCCTAAAAAATAACGTTTTTAAACGTTAAGTAACGTTTACTGGAAAACTTTGAGTAATCATTACTTAAATATAAGAGTCATTTTAACAACCATTTTAAGTAGAATTTACTTAATGTTTTTAATTAGTCTAATTACTCCATTCCTCTAATTGCATTCAATTACATGGAGAAACTTTTATTTAGAAATTTATTTCAAAATACAACAATACATTAAAGATAAGTTTAAAACAAGTTTTATTTTTTAGCAGGTTTCATACTCGAGTATTAAAACTAATAAGAGTGCATTCTGAACAGAGCTAATAACGACCCTAGTTTTAAATGCTTAACTTGCAAAATGTGTGAATAATTCCTATATCACAAAATATAGAATTCCTGTATAATAGAACAGTTTCACAAATATTTGCACTTAAGCACATGAACGTACTGAATTGAACACATTGTGTTTACATATACAAGTCTATGCAAATGTAATAAGTTGTTTTCTTGTGAAAACACCCGAGTTCAGCATAGTGGCATTGTGAAGCTTAGCTGTATTAATGCGATAAGGATGAGAGAGTATACATTCCAATTAAAAAAAATAAAATACAATTTTGTCCTATTAATGGATGAAATACCCATTGGATGAAATGGAAAGTGTTTTTCATACACTTTGGGTAGTTCAAGTGCAGGGCATATATCAGTCCAAAAATAATACAGAAGGCCTGTGGCAGGTTGTCTGGTTCCATCACTGAATTGCCTTCCAAGATGATGCACACTCAAGAAGGGTATAGCTGTGGACTTCCTCCATCAACACAGAGGATCCCTACAGGTATTTGGTTGTACGAGTCCTCGTCAGTGACATCCTTACAAAGAAAAAAAAACTAATTGTGAATAAACAGCTTTAGCCTGTCATATTAACTAGTAAGGATTCAACACTGAAAATAAAAGTCAAAGAAATTAACAGCAGCAGACCGTCTTCAATAATTCAAATTTAGGATGTTTATCCGCTGACCTCAATGGTATCCAAGATATAGGTGTCTTTGTTTCTTCAGTAGAACACAAAGATTCTTGGAGGGGGACACATTCAAATTAAACCCTGTGGCATGTGACAATACATTGATGTGTAAAGACACTAAACAATCAGTCTGCACAAAAATAATAATAATTTTAAACAATACAGTATTTATATTGGGTTACACTCTATCAGAGGTTTAAAAAATATGAATATCTTTCAGTTTTTTTGTGCGGACCGATCGTTTCATGTCTTTACACATCAATGTATTGTCACAAGACACAGGGCTTAATTTGGATTTGTCGGTGCATGTTTTTTTCCCTCTCAAAGATTGTGTGACCATTGACTGGTATTATATGACTAACAGCAACTGTTAAAAATCGTTGTGTTCTACTGAAGATATAATATAAACATAAAATTTTCAGTTTCGGGTCAACTATCCCTTTAATGGTTTAAAATGTTACTTAGTACTGGCAACATGTACAACAATTTAATAACTTACAGAGCAGGTCTTAAAGAAGGCAGATGGGTCATCACCCAATATGACTGGCAGTCCACGAAGGCAAAGGAACCGAACATCTGTTGGCTCTGTGGTCTGGAAATAAGGAAGACGTACAACACAGGTTGATATGTATTTAAATATTAAACTTTCTTCAAAATATTCAGATTTTGGGGAGTAAAGAACAGAAAAAGAGGAGATTATACAAACAGGAAGAGATTGGCGAAGAAAGGCAGATAAATTAGAAAAGTGGGAGAATGTATTGGAGTTCAGGAGAGGAAAAGATGGAGATTTAAGAATGAAGATAAATAAAAAGTTAAAACGGCAAGTTAGAAATAAGCAGAGGCTAGTAAAAAAAACACAAAGAAGAGGGGAGAAGAAATGAGATAATGACAACAGTTTAAAAAAAAAAAAAAAAAAAAAGTGATGGGGGTGGGGGTTGAAGACAAACCTTTGTCTGATGTAAAAGCTCAGCCAAAATTTGATCAACAAGGCCTTTCTTCTTTCTGAAGATGTCCATCAGATTTGGAGAGTGATGGTCCAGAGCATCAAGGAAGCTCTCTCTGAGATTTTTCCCCACCACTCGGTTGGACTCGTAATAAACCTGAAATATAAAACATGTAAATCACATCCACCTATTTGTGTAGTAAAATACTCAAGTTAAAAAATGCATGCTGTACCTGGCTTTCTGTAAACAGAGCTGGCCAATACATGCCTTCTCTTCACCTGAAACACAAAGTTTAATCTTAGAAAGCATCCAGTTGTGTTTGCATTTATATGTTCATTTAGGTTATTCTATCTTAAATCATGTCTGTATCGAAACAAAACTTGATTTTTAAAGTTAAGTTTAAATTCACTCACCCGATTAATTAAACTGTGGTCGTCCTGTCACACAGTCTGCTCCACTGGAACCGCGGTGTGTGTGTCCAACTCGAAGGGGTTTAAACGGGACAGTGTCTACCGCAAGCCAGTAACAGAAATCATCTAATTAGCTGAAAACGCCAGGAACAATCCCTCAATGAACAAGCAAGAAAAATACAGCGCTGACAAAGGGCCGTGAAACCCGCCTCACGGGAGTTAACGTTAAGGCTTTGCACGGTTAGTTGGAGGGTGAAAATACCACCACGTCTTTTCAGTGCTGCAAACAACCCCTCGATTTACAAAAGTGAACAATAAACTAATTAATTAAGCATCCGTGAAAAACGCTTCACATATGTGGAATCGTTTTCGCCACGTGAGAGTGAGAAATCAAGAACTTTAACAGCAAAATGCCCTAAATTAAATATTTATTCAAAATAATGTTACTCACAAACACCCATTTGAAGGAATAAAAATGAACAACCGATGCCTCGACTATGCCGCCGAATTCTCCTTCCAGGTGTTCAAGCCAGACCGGCCTAAAAGAAAAGCGGAAACATATTTAAGACAGTGTTTTCCAGCACTCACAAACAACCTCTCGATGGAAAAAAATAAATAAAACAAAAACGGGATAAAACTTTCTAACTGCTCACCAACAACTCTATAAAATGAAATGCATATGCAACCACAAAATGGCGTCTTCTAAACTGCATTGCAACAGATAATCACTCACTGGGGGGTAAAGGGGGCATGGTCAATCAAAAACTTTTAAAAATGTAGTTAATTAAACTTAAACTTATTAACACATTTCACTATGTCTAATAGTAAAGTAAAATTTACTTGCATTTTTATATTAATGAACAAAATCTTAAATTTTTAAGTATGTTGCAATTAAACTGTTTAATTAGATACAAAATCCGGGCTAACAGTGTACAAATAAAACTGAATTGAATTGAATAATATTGGATGTCACTTCATTGAAACAATTGTAATATTTCTAAGTTACTTAAATGCTTGTGCTGGTTTAACATAAAAACAACAGGAATAGCATTTAACATTTGTAACATTGACATTTATTTGCAGACACGATAAACATTGTCCAACATTTTTTTTAAGTGCAGCATCAGAAGCTGGTAAAATGGACAGTAACTATATACTTTGTGTATCAAAAAAGAATATACTGCCAAATCTGTTTCATCTGAAACATCAAGAGTTTTTATTGTAACATTAAAACTAGCAAACAGCATTATGAGACTATTACAAAGGTGGTCCATATTCATCATAAAGAAACATACAATATTCTGTTACTACACGTGTCCCCTTTAATTTAATACTTTATATTGAGCTCAATTCAAAACACAAAAGGTAAATATTTAAGTTAATTACTCACTTCTTGAGCAACAGTTAACTGCTGCAGTTAGACACTCAGTGTCAAGGTCAGCTAATCACTTGTTAAAGTGGGGGAGGGGAAGCTAACGCTAACACTCTGAAACATTGACTAGCCCGGCTGCCTCTTTAAAGAAAATTATATACTATATAACGCACATTGTAATAAAATTCACACACCAAACTAACTACCAGGCTAAGCTCAACTTTTAGCGAAATAAAAACAGAGCAGACTGAGAGGAAATCTTTGCTTTAGAACAGACAGAGGAAATAGCTTAACTGAATTTAACCACACAATACAATTTATATATTTCACAACTGTTTGTAAAGAAAAAATTTTACTGCTACAAAATTATTTATACATTCATATTACTAACTAAACAAATCTCACATTAAGAAAAATGCAGATCCTGCAGCATGTTGTCTGGATGTAAAAACTGAAATTTCATGGCAGTAGAACCTAGTCTCTCTAAATGAGTAAAATTTACAAAAAAAATTTTATTTTGACACGGCCAGAAAAAGTTAATAAAAATTTCCCCATTTTTTCCTTGCTGATTTTAAACTGAAAAAATTTTACTTGAAATGGAATTAATAAATAATCAGCATTTGTTTAAATCAGCTTAATTTGACTCCAGAATGCAGTAAGTAAATTTTATGTACTTGTTACTAATATTAATTTAACAATTGTTAATTAAGCCCAATCCCGCTTTTTACAGTGTACTGTAGTTTTACATTCTTCTCAGCAAACAGTCTCTATAAGTGTCTGTAAAAATCTACCAGTAATACCTCAGTGTAGACTTTCCTCGTCCACAACCACGTCTTCTTTATTATTTTTGGCGAATGGCAAAAAACTTATAGGTGCATTACTGCCACCTGCTGGACTGGGAGAACATCAGATTAGCAGGAAAAAAAATCTAGCAAAAATAAAGCCCAAAATATATGGAGGCAGATCGGTCTCATAAATAATTCACGCAAAAAACACGATGTTCACGTGCGTAACCCAATTCACGTGCACGAAAAAAATATATATTCACAAAAAAACACATTCACGTGCATAAAAAAAAAAATACATATTCATAATATACAATTCACAACTGTGCAAAAAAATTTCATGTTTAAAATTTACGAGTGCACCTTGGGCTGTGCGTGTGAAAATCGACTTACGTGTGTGAATATCGCTGGCTTTGTGTGTGTGTGTTTTTGAGACTTTCCTGACTCCAACATGCCAGCAAAGTCTCAAAAATACGGCACTCGTAACTCTTCAGCCAATCAGATGTGACCTTACTAGTCAGCCAATCACAGCCCTACAGGAGCGCTCGAGTAGCTCAACTTTGCACACCTTTTGCGCAGTCTGAGTTAATTACAACGGAAATCAAGTTTTACCGACTCAAACCAAGAACAGGACGCACGTCTAAGTTATGACTTTATTTCATAATGTTTAATTAATGAACTTCGCCGAAAATAACACAGTTAACCACTTTATCATCTTTTTAAACACTTCACCCTCATTACATGTTTGTCAATCAAGACAGTCACAGTTTTTAATTTGGAGAATTGATGTTTCTGTGGGTCACAGGGTATTCTGTTATATCTGAATGCCACTAGATTTGCTTTTATTTCATTAACAGCTCAAATGTGTATAACATAATGGATTTGCCTGATTGCAAATTTGCTTTGGTGCGTCACTGAGCCAGAGAGCGGTTGTTATTTATAGGTTTTATTAAACAGTTTCACAAACAGTCTCTTCAGTCACAATTATTTCTTACAATATGATTTCCTCACAGTAATTAAAATTATCAGAGGTACTGGGATAAAAGTTTTTATTTCTGAGATAAACACTAATGTCTATACAAACCAAAATAGAATGTAAAACATTTAAAAAGTAACTTTAGTTTTAAATAAAGGTTGTATCAACTGTATCAGGAGGTGAAGACAAGTGGTTGCTAAAAATTTACTTAATTCATTCATTCATTCAAGAGATTAGTTAAAATGTTGCTTTAAAATAAAGCCTTGAATCTTGTGGGAGAATTATGTTTATTGTAAAGAATCAAAAATCATGGCTGTCCATTTATCCATCCATGCCGCTTAGAGTGAATTATCAATAATTATAAAAGACTGTTTCAACAGGTGACAAGAGTTAATTGATAAAATAAAATAAAACCAGCATTACATAGCAGATGGCAAAATTCTTTGTTTATGTTTAGTGATTTATTTTCTACATTCTACAACAATACTGGGGATGTGTTATAAAATAACACATATGGAATTAGGTAATTACATAAGAACAAGAAAAACAACAGTTAGTTGTTATTTTAAGACACAGAGGTCGGCCTTTCTGTAATAGTTCTTGCAAGAACAGTATTATCAAGTACATTTGCAAAATCCGTCAAGCACTATAATGAAACTGGCTCGCATGAAGGCCGTCCCAGGAGGGCGAGACCAAAACCTACCTCTGCTGCAGACGAGAAGTTAATTTAGAGTCATCAGCCTGAAAAATGACCAATTAACAGCACCTCAGATTAGAGGCGTTATGAAGTCTTTACAGAGCAGAAGTAGCAGAAACATCTCAATATCAACTGTTCAAAGGAGATTAATGCATTTTTTGGACGCCTTCAGCAAAACTTTACAATGTAGAAAGAAATAAAAATCAGGAACCATCATGGAGTTAGAAAGTGACCCCAAACTTTTGAACGGTAGTGTGTATATATATTTGTCTGATCCACTGACGTATGAGGTTGCTAAGATTTGACACGGCTGTCATGACATCTTCTGGAATATGTATCATTCCATCCAGGGCACCAATAACCACCAGCTCTTGTCTGCAAATGAACTGTAGATAGTCAGTGTTCAGTGTCTGTCTCTCCAAGACATGAACCAAACGATCATGAAGTCATTAAAGAATGTACTGCTGGAGAGACATGTAATGAAGGTGAAGTGTGTTATTACTGTGTTATTTTCGGCGAAGTTAATTAATTAAACATTATGAAATAAAGTAATAACTTAGACGTGTATCCTGTTCTTGGTTTGAGTCGGTAAAACTTGATTTCCGTTGTAATTAACTCAGACTGCGCAAAAGGTGTGCAAAGTTGAGCTACTCGAGCGCACCTGTAGAGCTGTGATTGGCTGACTAGTAAGGTCACATCTGAATGGCTAAAGAGTTACGGGTGCCATATTTTTGAGACTTTGCTGGCATGTTGGAGTCAGGAAAGTCTCAAAAACACACACACACAAAGCCAGCGATATTCACACACGTAAGTCGATTTTCACACGCACAGCCCATGGTGCACTCGTAAATTTTAAACATGAAATTTTTTTTGCACAGATGTGAATTGTATATTATGAATATGTATATTTTTTTATGCACATGAATGTGTTTTTTTGTGAATATATATTTTTTTCGTGCACGTGAATTGGATTACGCTCGTGAGCATTGTTTTTTTTTTTTGCGTGAATTATTTATGAGACCATTCTGCCTCCATAGTTGTTTAGCGATGTTTTATTTTAGTTTAAGCTATTTCTTATATTTTTAATCACGCTTAAAATACCGACGGTTATATGCGCATGCTTAATCTGCGGTTCAATCTGGTTTCTGTCTGTTCTCATGAGTTGTGAAGCGAGTGGAACAAAGTATAAATATTGTTCATTTGCTAAATTAAGTATCATGAATTTTAATTGAATATCTATCTCTATATTTTTTCACAGCTGTTTGTGACTGAGCGTATCCTGTCTGCATCTGACTTCAAGAGTTTCCTGACCAACGTAGCTAACGGTCATATTTAAAAGTACAGTTAAGTACAAAAAGTTTCTGTTGGTGTTTTTGTTTTTCTATGATTAATACTTATTTGTGGTGTTTTATGTTTTGTACATCTTTTCAAATTGAGACCTCATTTGTAAGTTGCTGTTATTTAGTTTTCTCGTTTTTGTATAAATTAATCAAATGTTTGCTTGTTATTAAATGTATTTTTTATTAAAAAAATAAACAAATCTGTGTTTTATTATTAGTTGAGAGTGTGGTTTATTTATTAATTATCATATTTGGTCATTGTAACATGCATTAGGGAGCATTATAGACGTGCCGAGGGTATTTAATTAAAATAATGGGAGGGGGCGTTTTAATAAAACGACGTCTAGCCGACATCTGGCAGATGTATAAACATCTGATTAACATTGTCTAAAGAGCGGATCAGGGTCGTTTTTAATTAATTTACATCTTAAATACGTAGGCTAAGCATCGTTCTAACATCGGCACCGACGAGTATTTTATACAACAAACATGAAAAATCTGAACCAAAGGTATTGATATTTACTGTACAATAATGAGTTAATAAATGTTGTTGTTGTTGGTCTTTCGGCTGCTCCCGACAAGGGGTCGTCACAGTGGACTATCCCGTCCGCACTACAACTTGGCACAGTTTTTACACCGGATGCCCTTCCTGACGCAACCCTCCCATTTTATCCGGGCTTGGGACCGGCCCTGCATCATGTGGCTGGCGTTTGGGCACTGGCTGGAATCGAACCCGGGCCTTCCGCATGGCAGGCGAAACACCTACCACTGAGCCACCAGTGCCCATACAATAATGAGTTAATAAATAAACATTGGTTAAATGTTGTTTAGACAGACGATCAAGTTCATTAGCTGACAATTTTATTTGTACAAAAAAATTAACTGTTATATAGCCAATCTCTGTTTGTATCTGCTTATTGTTATTTAAAAAAAAACAATTATGTTTAATAATGTTAAACTTTAACTTTTTTTTTGTGGTGACATAAGTACTGTCCAAGATTAAGAAATAACATTTGCAGTAAAGTTTGCAATGCAATGCAAGTATGTTAATATGCATCGTCTATATGTTTTTCAGTATGTGATTTCTAGCTAAACTGTTAGAATGTTTTACATTTTCAAAAACCACTCCTGACAAAGTAAACCAAGGACTATAATACTTGAAATTTTAAATAAAAACCTTTGACAGTTAAAAGGGAAGGCCTAGACAGAGCCAAAAAACAACATCCAGCTGCTCTTTTTCCCACCCTTAGTCATAAGGTATCAGTGGAGAAAAATTAAGCAATATCTCGTGAGAGGAAGTGCGTTTGTACGGTGGTGACAAAGGCATAGATATCACAATGAATCTATTAAACTATTTATGACTGCTAAATTCTCACCTCTGTGGGTATGTAAGAGAAATAAAATAAGATATTTGGTTTTAATGTGGTTTACAATTAAAAAAAAAAATCTTTAGATGTGGTGCCTCTTTATCCCTGCACCAGAGTTACTGTGGACAGATGTGAATTGTTTGCCAAACAGTGGGCTCAGGCCCAGCATGACACACTGAAAGCCAAGTGTGTGGTGTATAATAAAGAGATAATTGTATGTGATTCTCAATCATCCAGGTGAGGTTATCTGACTTCTGGACTGGAAGTTCCTCAGACTGAAGAAGTAGCTACTTAGATGAGTAATGAAACGTATCTATCCAACAAGAAATAAATCCATTATTCATTAACCAGAATATTAGAGTCATCCTTCGTGTATTTAAGAAAAAGGGTCTCTTTAATAAAGGCAGAACAAGTAGTTTCTAATTTAACAGCCTGTCAGAAGACGTATCTTGTGCTATACGTCTGTGAATTCTTCACTAAACAAGATGATGTAATACAATCCTAAAATGGAGTCGACTGATATGTTGTTTTTGTTCGTTTCCCACCACCACCAAGGGCTGTGGCAGATTATTAATAATGAAAGAGACCGGTAATTGATATTTGAAACAATATGTATTTTATTTAAAAATATTTTTTTTCCGCAAAGTAATTCATAAAACATTTTAATCTTAACCTTAAATTTTCAAAATGTAGAATGAATCTCATAAAACTTTGTTGAAATGCACTTACGCATGCCTTTAACAGTAGAATTACTGGAATGTTTTTACACAAACCTATCTTGCAACCTCTTCTATTACCCACATACACTGGGCCCTCCCAATTAACACCTTTTGTTATGTAGATTTAGGTGATCACATCCAATCAAATGACCCCCAGTCAGAAATCACACTTTGAACTTGCTTCAGGAGTTGCAGAGTCTGCAATTTCAAATACCCTGCATGATTATAATGAAATAAGAATAATGTCTTCTGGTTGGGAGGTTGAGTGAGTAACTGTGATAAACAACTATTTCAATCACAAAAGCCGTTAACTGCTCTGTAGAGGGTGTGGAATAAGGGGGTACTAACTTTGTTTCTGACAAATTTTCATAGCTTTTAAAGAACTTTATAATGATATCTTAAATGAAAAAGTTTAGGAAGCTCTGAGTAGCATTTCTTATGAGGTTAACTGAATTTTGTAAAAAAAAATAAAAATAAAAAATAAATGAATGAATGCACAAATGTTGTTGTTGTTGGTCATTTGGCTGTTGCCGAATAGAACTATAAAAAGTGAACACATTTCTACTTCAGTGAGCAAAACTGTTGTACCCTGTACATCTGTGGCAGACTTCAGGGTTGCCAAAAAAAGAAGCTTTGATTATGTGTCCAGTTCATATGTGAAAAAGATTCTTCATGCTCCCAAAACCACTCTTTCAAGTCACTGGAATATGGCTGCGACATCAGGGAAGGAACAACCAGGTCATTCAGTACATTCAGGTCATCAGCTGGGGCTGAGCCTAGACCTGAGCAACTGAAACAAACACAGTCACCACTGCCGCCAGAGGCTTGTACATTGGCCACTATAAACGATGGATGAATTGCTTCATGTGCTTCGTTTTTTACGCTGATGCGCCCATTGCTCTGGGATAAGCTCAATCCGGATCACATGACCTTTTTTCATTGCCACAAAATCCAGTCTTTGTGCTCCCTTATTCTGAGGAATCAAATAAGTGTTTTTTTATAGACACACAGCTGTTTAGTCCCAAACCTGAAAGTTCTCATCACAGCTTTATTGAAATTGTCTTACTTTCACTATTAAAAACTTACCTACAGTTTAAACATTTGATATTTTGCCATGCAAGTTCTACCAGTGATCTCCATTCATGACTTTTTCCCCCTGAACAAAATTCTTCCAAAGTTGACAATTCAGTATGCTCCTTCCAAGATATAGTAATTTGAAGGTTACTTAACCCAGGTCAAGAAATTAAAAAACTTTTTTATTATTTCTTTGCTTAATGAAGTACAATGAATTGACCCTTCTGATGACAATTAAAATATTTTTTGGTCTAGGCAGTGCATTTAGACATGACAGCAAAACGTTACCATGTTGTAATGGAGTTAAGGTTTCTCTTGTTTGTGAATGCGCTCGTGTCTTCGAAGTCTATCGGATGAAACAAACCTCTTTTCGCATTGTAAACATGGATACGGCTTCTCTCCTGTGTGAACGCGCTGGTGTGTTTGGAAGTTACTAGCAGTGGCAAAGCTCTTTCCACACTGTGAACAGAAATAGGGCTTCTCTCCAGTGTGAATGCGCTGGTGTCTTTGGAGGAGACCAGCAGTGGTAAAGCTCTTCCCGCACTGTGAACATGAATACGGCTTCTCTCCTGTGTGAATGCGCTGGTGTATTTGGAGACTACGAGCAATAGTAAAACTCTTGCCGCACTGTGAGCACGGATACGGCTTCTCTCCTGTGTGAATGCGCTTGTGTATTTGGAGTCTATGAGCAGAAATAAAACACTTCCCACACTGTGAGCAAGGATACGGCTTCTCTCCAGTGTGAATGCGCTGATGTATTTTAAGACTAGAACCAAAGGTAAAACTCTTCCCGCACTGTGAGCAAGGATACGGCTTCTCTCCAGTGTGAACGCGCTGGTGTGCTTGAACTCCACTAGAAGTGGTAAAACTCTTCCCGCACTGTGAGCAAGGATACGGCCTCTCTCCAGTGTGATTGCGCTGGTGTATTTGGAGACTACCAGCAGAGGTAAAACTCTTCTCACACTGTAAGCAAGGATACGGCTTCACTCCTGTGTGAATGCGCTGGTGTATTTGGAGACTACCAGCAGAGGTAAAACTCTTCCCGCACTGTGAGCAAGGATACGGCTTCACTCCTGTGTGAATGCGCTGGTGTGTTTGGAGGTTACTATGAGTGGTAAAACACTTCCCACACTGTGAGCAGGGATACGGCTTCTCTCCAGTGTGAATGCGCTGGTGTATTTGAAGACTAGCAGCAAAGGTAAAACTCTTTCCACACTGTGAGCAGTGATACGGCTTCTCTCCAGTGTGAATGCGCTGGTGCATTTGGAGACCACCAGCAGAGGTAAAACACTTCCCGCATTGTGAGCAAGTATATGGCTGCTCCCCAGTGTGAATACGCTGGTGTGTTTGAAAAAGACCAGCAGTGGTAAAACTCTTCCCGCACTGTGAGCAAGGATACGGCTTCTCTCCAGTGTGAATGCGCTGGTGTATTTGGAGATTACCAGCAGATGTAAAACTCTTCCCACACTGTGAGCAAGGATACGGCTTCTCTCCAGTGTGAATGCGCTGGTGTCTTTGTAGGTTACAAAGAGTGGTAAAACACTTCCCGCACTGTGAGCAGGGATACAGATTCTCTCCAGTGTGAATGCGCTGATGTTTTCGTAGGCTATAAAGAGTGGTAAAACACTTCCCACACTGTGAGCAGGGATACGGCTTCTCTCCAGTGTGAGTGAGCTTGTGTCTCCCAAGACGATAAGAAGTAGCGAAACACTTTCCACACTGTGAGCAGGGATACCGCTTCTCTCCCGTGTGAACTTGCTGATCTTTTCTCAGATTACTTTGGGAACTAAATATCTTCCCATTTTCCTCCTTCATTTCTTCATGAGATGTGTTCGGAACAGATAATGCCTTCTTAGTACTTCTCATATTTAATCTTCATTTGCAGGAGATGTGATAAATGATGATAGTCTCTGAGGGGGGAAAAGGGAAGAAAAAGAAAAAGTCACAAATTTGATTACATTCTTAGGCATTGTCCAGATGAAAAGAATACCCCCCCCTCCCCGGCCCCAATTTAAGTAAAACATAATAGATCATTATTATGTATATATTGAAAGAGCACAGGTTGTAGATGGGCAATACTGTAAGTTTTGAAGCGCTGCATAAAATCCTGTCGTCCTCTCATGCCCAACTGACAAAAGCATCACTTCATCACGACAACCTGCAAAACGACTTTGTGTGTCATTGTTTAAAATCTAATTTTTTGCAATGAAAAGCAAAGCGACTTCCTCGTTCCACCACCAAGTATCCTTGTCCACTTTGCCCTTTCCTGATGATACACCCTCCTTCCTGTTTCCCTGATCACATTGGTTGTAGTTGTCCAGTCAACTGGAAGTACCTCCTGACCCCCATAGTCTGTCTCAACTCCTCCTTGAAGACTACACAACATTCTTCCTTTCTCAGCTTCCACCACTTTGTCCTCTGCTCTGGCTTTGTCCTCTTCACCTTCCTCACCAGCAGAGTTATTTCACACACCACCATTCTGTGTTGTCTGGCTATACTCTCCTCTACCAACACTTTGCAGTCACTGATCCCTTTCAGATTCCAACCTAACTAAGGCCTTTTCATACTTTGTTTTTAAATTTGTAATCTAAAGGAATCAAAAGTCAAATATAGTTCATAGTGATGGGGAATCTATTCATTTTATTTACAAGTAATCCTATAAAAAAAAATGAATCGGTGTATGACTAAATCGGGTCATGAACAGAATTTGTTTATTAATGTTTAGAAATGTAAAATGATTTTGTAGTGAACCACCAATTTAAAACGAATTCAAACCTAGCCCTGAAACTATAACTTTATATTCATGCCACAGTCCTGAGGGTGCAGGTTTGAAATTTTGATAGCAGAAAAAGCACTTGCACGTGCAGGGTCTTCTCTGGGTGCTCAATGGCTCGGTTCTGCCCATGCAGTGTTTCTTCTGCGCTCCACATCCTTTCTGTACGCTCGCTCAACTCTGTCCAGTGTTACAAAACTGCCACAAAACTAGCCAATCACAGACTTTCACATAGTACTTCTGATAGGCTGTTTCTTATCTATCAGCTAGCACGATCGACCGCATACCGGAATTCGATTGAGTTAAACTTTATTTGTATTGTGCTTTTAAAAAATGCTCATTGTCTCAAAGCAGGTTAACAGAATCAAAAATTAAAATTACACATACATACATACATACATACATACATACATACATACATAATATATATATATATATAAATTATAGGAAATTATATAAGGGAAGCATTGTAAATAAAGTTATTTGTTTATAATATTATAAACCGGGCTGCGCAAATAAATCAGATCTCTGCGCTATCCAGATAGTCGCGCTGCGCTGTCCACTGGGCCGCGCAGATATTTGGTTCAATCGGATGTAAAAACAATAAAGGCGAGAGCACACAAAATCCTTATCAACTGTTTATTCTCCTTTATTCACAAAAACAAACTGAAACACCAACACACGCGACACTCTAGAGCAGGAAGTGCGCATGCGCCTTTTGCCCTTCTTCAGCAAGCCCAGAGGGGATAAAAACAAATATGCACCTCACGAGCGCATGTGTATCTAACATTAGCACAATATAACAAAATCAAATTAGGTCTGTTATACATCCAAACAAATATGGCCAAAGTAAAAAAAATGCGGCAAACCCCAGCAATTCCCACTTTAAATAAAATTACATTATGTAAAACAGTTTCTTTGTGTTTGAATTTTTATTTATGCATTTTCAGATACAAATTGCTATATTGCGATATATATAATTATTGAGGTAGAAAATTGCCCATACTATGATAGAAGATTTTGGTTATATCGCCCACCCCTAGTCCATTGTGTGTTTTTATTTACTTATGTAATTTTCCATATAGCTCATCGTTAGACTACGCTGACTAAAATTCAAATCGCATAACTCGGTCGCTTTATTTCTAAACATTTATTAACAACGCTTCCGTTATGCTGTTGATAGTGCCACCTGATAGAGAAGAAAAAGCCAATTAGACGTAGTGTGTGAAAGTCTGTGATTGGCTGGTTTTGTAAAGCTGGACAAAGTTGAGCGAGCGTACAGACAGTAGTGATGGGAAGTTCGAATCATTTTAGTGACTCGGTTCTTTGAATCTCGTTCATCAAAATGAACAAATCTTTTTTTGAGTCATTTCGTTCATTTGATCAGAAATAAATTAAAATGTTGCGTTTTCAGTAAAAATACCCCCAATACGTCTACATACACAAATTTTGGCTATAGTTCCAGTTATGAAAATATTACAATATAACTAAGGTCATATTATAATAAACAATGTGCAGCTCACCTCTTAAACATTCCAATCTGAGTCGTTCGTTCTTTTGAATCTATTGGACCGCATAGTATGGAATAAGATCACTCAAAAATATTTATGGGTAAAAAAATTGTGTGTGTAATTCTGTCTTGTCTGATTTGGATTCCAAAATCTACTGCCACAACAGCTTACAGATACCAGATTTTGTGTGTTTGTTACAATACAACTCTGAAACATACGACTCTGACCGTTTACAGATACAAATCTCATTTTTACAACTCCTCTGTTTCACGGACGGATTGCGAAATTACGACTACGAATGCTGTGTGTGAAACCACTGTCAAAAATACGCCAACAAGGCCAAATGTACAGGCATTACTATCCGGGGGAAGAGGAATCGATTCGGTGCATGCTCCCCCCCCCCCCCCACTGTCTTAAACCAGCAGTCGAGCGCTCGCTCATCGTCTCAGGTAAGTTTTTTTTCCACAGATTCGGACATGTTTAAAAGAAGTAAAATTACAGAGATGTTTTAACTATAGTAGGTAAGAGTTTAGGAGGCGGGGCGCATGCGCCGCATCGATTGCTCTTCCCCCGGATAGTAATGCCTGTATATTTGGCCTTGTTGACGTATTTGACAGTGGTTTCCCGCACAGCATTCCTAGTCGTAATTTCGCAATTCGTTCGTGAAACAGGAGTTGTAAAAACGAGATTTGTATCTGTAAACGGCCAGAGTCGTATATTTCAGAGTTGGATTGTAACAAACACACAAAATCTCGTATCTGTAAGCTGTCGTGGACGTAGATTTTGGAATCCAACTCAGACAAAAGACAGAATTACACACAAATCTCTTTTTTTACGCACGAATATTTTTTGACAGTGATCTTATTCCATATAAAAGGATGCTGCGCGCACACGTTGAACGCGCGGGGACAGTGCACACGCCGAACCGAGCTGTTGAGCGATAAGAGGAGACACGTCACGCGCACATAGTGCTTTGTCCGCGCTCAAAATGTCAAACCTGTGCGCTCAGGATTGTGGCATGAATATATCGCCATATGAAACACCTGAAAGCACATTTCATTTGAACTTACCTCAAACACAACAGGCTTATAGTTTTGAAGCTCTCATCAAACAGTCTCTGTTAAAACCTGCAAGTAATACCTCAGTGTAGACCTTCACCTTCCACAACCACGTCTTCTTCTTCTTTATTATTTTTGGCGAATGGCAACCATAGGTGCATTACTGCCACCTGCTGGACTGCAGTGTAAATATAACCATAAATCAGAGTCTATATATTAAGCTAGTTTTGCTTATGTAATCAATCAAGGTATTATATTTTTCCAGATAATTTTCCCTAGAAGGTTTTCTATTTGCAGCCTCTTTCAAGAGTTCTCTGAGATTTATTTTTCCTTGTCATATCTTTTGCAGTTTGTCAGTATATGTGTTAATGTCTCAATTTGGCAACAGAATTCACATTTACACATCACAGTGTTTTATTCTATTATACTCAGGTTTAGGCTATAATTAAGGTGAGAACTTGTGCGTATATTAATCTGATGCATGTTAAAAGTGTTGGTATATAAAGCAATGTCATTAAAATAAACAAATTTTATTTCATTTTACTTTCATTGTTTTTCAGGAAATAAAGAAATTAACTGCGCAGCATACCAGTGCAAACAATTTAATAAAAGTAATTTTGACAAATCCTGTCTCTCAAAAGTCTTCCATCTCTGTTGTGTGCAAAAATCTGTAGAGGTTCCTCTGGGCCATCCTCTTCAATACAAGGAGGGTGGCTCTCTCCTCTTATAGTGGCAATGTTGTGAAGCACAACACAAGCCACTATGATGTCGCATGCCCTCTCTGGACTGACCCGGAGCTCACGCAGACACTGAAACCTAGACGTGAGGAGATGACCCAATGGTCATCTCCACCTTGGCCCGTGTTCAGCTATGAGCCAGGTTATAGCGTGTCTATGGTCCAAGATCAAGTTCAGGGTAGGTGTCATTAAATAGGGCAGACAAGGGTATCGTCTGTCCCCCAGCAAGTAACCATTGTACTGTCATGTAATGATTCAAATGTAAAATTCAAATATATATATATATACAGTGGTGTGAAAAACTATTTGCCCCCCCCCCTCCTGATTTCTTATTCTTTTGCATGTTTGTCACACAAAATGTTTCTGATCATCAAACACATTTAACTATTAGTCAAAGATAACACAAGTAAACACAAAATGCAGTTTTTAAATGAGGGGTTTTATTATTTAGGGAGAAAAAAAATCCAAACCTACATGGCCCTGTGTGAAAAAGTAATTGCCCCCTGAACCTAATAACTGGTTGGGCCACCCTTAGCAGCAATAACTGCAATCAAGCGTTTGCGATAACTTGCAACGAGTCTTTTACAGCGCTCTGGAGGAATTTTGGCCCACTCATCTTTGCAGAATTGTTGTAATTCAGTTTTATTTGAGGGTTTTCTAGCATGAACCGCCTTTTTAAGGTCATGCCACAACATCTCAATAGGATTCAGGTCAGGACTTTGACTAGGCCACTCCAAAGTCTTCATTTTGTTTTCCTTCAGCCATTCAGAGGTGGATTTGCTGGTGTGTTTTGGGTCATTGTCCTGCTGCAGCACCCAAGATCGCTTCAGCTTGAGTTGACGAACAGATGGCCGGACATTCTCCTTCAGGATTTTTTGGTAGACAGTAGAATTCATGGTTCCATCTATCACAGCAAGCCTTCCAGGTCCTGAAGCAGCAAAACAACCCCAGACCATCACACTACCACCACTATATTTTACTGTTGGTATGATGTTCTTTTTCTGAAATGCTGTAACGGGACACGCACCTTCCAAAAAGTTCAACTTTTGTCTCGTCGGTCCACAAGGTATTTTCCCAAAAGTCTTGGCAATCATTGAGATGTTTTTTTAGCAAAATTGAGACGAGCCTTAATGTTCTTTTTGCTTAAGTGGTTTGCGCCTTGGAAATCTGCCATGCAGGCCGTTTTTGCCCAGTCTCTATCTTATGGTGGAGTCGTGAACACTGACCTTAATTGAGGCAAGTGAGGCCTGCAGTTCTTTAGATGTTGTCCTGGGGTCTTTTGTGGCCTCTCGGATGAGTTGTCTCTGCGCTCTTGGGGTAATTTTGGTCAGCCGGCCACTCCTGGGAAGGTTCACCACTGTTCCATGTTTTTGCCATTTGTGGATAATGGCCCTCACTGTGGTTCGCTGGAGTCCCAAAGCTTTAGAAATGGCTTTATAACCTTTACCAGACTGATAGATCTCAATTACTTTTGTTCTCATTTGTTCCTGAATTTCTTTGGATCTTGGCATGATGTCTAGCTTTTGAGGTGCTTTTGGTCTACTTCTCTGTGTCAGGTAGCTCCTATTTAAGTGATTTCTTGATTGAAACAGGTGTGGCAGTAATCAGGCCTGGGGGTGACTACAGAAATTGAACTCAGGTGTAATAAACCACAGTTAAGTTATTTTTTAACAAGGGGGGCAATCACTTTTTCACACAGGGCCATGTAGATTTGGAGTTTTTTTTCCCCTTAATAACGTAAACCTTCATTTAAAAACTGCATTTTTTGTTCAATTATGTTACCTTTGACTAATAGTTAACGGTTTTTGATGAGCAGAAACATTTAAGTGTGACAAACATGCAAAAGAATAAGAAATCAGGAAGGGGGCAAATAGTTTTTCACACCACTGTATATATATATATAAAAAACATTGTATAGAGCAAAACATACCCTGCTGAAATGCCTGGCATAATGATGACTCATGGAAAATTCTGGCATCATTCACAGATCCTGGCCATTTTGCATCATCATTAGTCATGATGTGAATTGCCTCACATATTAAAAAAGTAATGAGTTTAATGATTTTAACAAGGCAAAAAATTAGGCACACAAAATTAAGTTGTTACATGTACATTGATACTATGAATAGATTTCCTATTAACATCATCTCCCCAATTTATTGAAGGATCTTTAATAGGAATGTGCATAAATGCATCCAATTACCTTTGGAAACCCAGAAATAGACAGTCATATACAGTATGGAAGGATCAAGTGTGTGTATGTGTGTGTGCAGGATGAATATATGTATACAAATAGTATGACTACATATTAAATATGCGTCATCGATTTTACTACAAAGGACAAACCTGCCACCCTGTGGAATTCCTCTTTAATACCACACAGAGGTTTATGGCCAGGGAACTGTACACACGTGTGTAAGAAGTGTTTAAGGGCCAGACATACAGTTGCCTTTCCCACATGCTCTGCATCGCCCACGTTGTACAAAACATGCCCTGACGCAAAAAAACGAAGTGCTATGCACGGAATGTTGTCTAAGCGGAGACCCGCCGTTTGTGAAATTTGCAATATGTGGTTTCAAGAGATGTGTTAAGTAAATTAACGATTCCATTGAAAACCAATAAAACTCTTTATAATAATCATTAGGAAATGAAAAAACAATTACGTGGTCTTATAATTCTCTCCGGGCAAAAAAAAAATTTGTATAATTTGTGCCTCCACGTCCACGGGATCATCATCAAATGGGTGCAGCATGCTGAATAACCTTCTGAAACAAACTTACCCTGGAACATAACCTGCTACCGAGCAGGTTATCTTCAGAGAGTAAGTTGCTATGGTTACATAGATACCCAGAAAGTTACCTCCGTTTTTGGAACCGAAAGTTGAGGTTATCCACTAACTTACCCTCAAACTTATCCGGGTATGTCACATAACCTGCTTTCTGGAATAGCCCCCTGATCATATTATGTATTTATTTATTCAATAGTAAATGAACAGCTCTCTTCTCTCCAATCCACTCTTGCTACGTCTTGACCAGAGGTGTCAAGTAACGAAGTACAAATACTTCGTTACCTTACTTAAGTAGAAATTTTGGGTATCTATACTTTACTGGAGTAATTATTTTTCAGCCGACTTTTTACTTCTACTCCTTACATTTTTAAGCAATTATCTGTACTTTCTACTCCTCACTTTTTAAAAACAGCCTCGTTACTCTATTTTTATGATCAGAATGCGCAACCCCTCCGGTCGCATGATAAGAACGCGCACAACGCCCCCCCCCCCACCCCGTCACATGATAAGAACGCGCACAACGCCCCCCCCCCCCCCGTCACATGATCAGAACGCGCACAACGCCCCCCCCCCCGTCACATGATCAGAAAGCGAGACCTTAATGCTTTTTTTCCCCCTCACGTTACTTTTACTTTTATACTTTAAGTAGTTTTGAAACCAGTACTTTTAAACTTTTTCTTAAGTAAAAAGCTTGGGGTGGTACTTCAACTTCTAAAGAAGTATTTTTGAACCCTAGTATCTATACTTCTACTCAAGTAATGAATGTGAATACTTTTGACACCACTGGTCTTGACTCATTTGCATTACCGACGGTGATTGAATGTGTGCGGAGGGACAGAGACTTGAAATCTAATACCCTATTGTGTAGTGTCCCTTTTTCTGTGAATTTTTCCGCTACCGCAGATCATTTTATCAACTTGTAATATATTAATTTTGTGAGTATATTAACATGTGCCGCGGCACAGTGGTGTAGTGGTTAGCACTGTCGCCTTGCACCTCCAGGGTCTGGGTTCGATTCCCGGCCAGGCTCGATTCCTGTCTCTGTGTGCATGGAGTTTGCATGTTCTCCCCGTGCTTGGTGGGTTTCCTCCGGGTACTCTGGTTTCCTCCCACAGTCCAAAGACATGCAGATTAGGCTAATTAGCGTTCCCAAAATTTACCATAGTGTGTGAATGAGTGTGTGTGTGTGCTCTGCGATGGATTGGCACGCAGTCCCGGGTGTACCCTGCCTTGTGCCCCGAGTCTCCTGGGATAGGCTCCAGGTCCCCGCAACCCTAAATACAGGATAAAGCGGTATACATAATGAATGAATGAATTAACATGTGCTTTCTCAACAGTTTAAAATTTTGATTTGAGGGGGAAAGACATTTATTTGAGGGGGCGCTGCCCGCTCTTGCCGACCCTCCCCCCTCCCCCCGTAGAGCCGGCCTCGGTCATAGCTGATGCTGCAGCTTCCCGGCCACATACCAGAAAATTTCGGATGATAAAGATACGTTGTATAGACGTAAAGATGATGTATCATTTAACAGCTCAAACAGGCGATCTACAGACGATCAAAATGCGACTATAAAAAAACGAACGCGATGTTCACCAGATGATACGATCTTTAGCAGACATCTCCGCGAAGTACCTGTGCTATCTGGGAAGTCATATCTGGCTCCTTTATAAAATTTTTTCGTATTTAGTTCTCCTTCCTTGCATTTTCATACCATCAATACAAATGGTGGTCATTGTCCGTGAAGATTCTCAGTCGTCCAGGGGTGCGTTTCCCAAAAGCATCGTTAGCCAACTATGGTCGCAAGTTCCGTCGTTACCAACATAGTTCAACATTTCGGTGTTTCCCGAAACCATAGCTCAAATGAAAATTTGCAAACAGCGTCGCAAACTTACATGATTGGAACTACAGCCTTCGACCTGTGGTTAGACGCATAGTTCCTTGCCGCGGCTCGGTGTGTTCTATTCACAGTTAACGACCTGTGGAGTTTCTAAAAAATTTTTTAAACCTATTAGTTAGATTTGGAAAACTTCATGTTTTTGTGCTCAGATATTAGGTTATTAATTTTTCAGTTATTTTGATTACAAATTCACTTTGAAACGATATAACAGTTGGTCCATCGCAATTATTCTCCCTTCAAAGTGCCCTACGAAAGCATTATTTATGCCAGTTGGAGTTTTCAAGTGAAAAACATGTTAAAACATACCCAAAGAGAAATTTCTCATAATATTTGTAGTATGTTAGAGGTTTTCACTTATAATGAATGTTATCCGTACTGTTCACGTATTCAACATATACAGTGCACCAAGTGTTAAGCACTATTACTCAATATATATTCAATGAATGTACCCAAATAAATCAACAATGGTATAAATAAGCATGTGGTTTTGTGTTGTGCTCTCAGAAGTAGAATATGGACAATTCATAGGTTAAAATAATTATATATATATATATATAGCCAACTTGTTTGAAAAGTTATTTAAAGTATGTCTGCAGGGGGAAACCATGTAGGCAAGTAAACAAAATATTTATTAACACAAGTTCATTCGAGATTCATTTAAACAAAAAATAATCAATAAAATTTTTTTTTTTTTTAATTGTGGTTTTCATGGCATGTTTTCATGTCAACTCTCTTTAAACCATGGCTGTATGTCAAAGGGACTTATATAGAAAATGATCTTGAGCAAAATAGGTAACAGGTTTTCACAACACAATCCAAGCATTTTCAAAACCCATGATTCCATTTTATTATAATTGTACTGATGTATCAATACCAAATAAAAAATTAGTTCCAAATGAAATGTAACTAACCGTTATAAATTTTATCCGAAAAGAGCACATTTAAACTGTGTATGCCTATATATGTTTTATTGTACAAATGATGAATGTTGCGTTTGTGATGTTATTACACCACTTCTGCATAACGTCACTGCGAAAGCGCATTGAATGCGAGTCGAAGAGGGGAATAAAAAAAAAATAAAAATAAAAATAAACACTTTACAGTAGGGGGCGATATGTGCCTATGGTACTACTCCGCCATTGTATCGAATAAGAAGAAAAAGAACATCATAACGACAGATCAAATCTACGTGGTTCTAACGATGGATCTGCGACACAGGTACTATGGTGTTGGGAAACAGTCGCGACTAGTTAGTTAGTTTCTTCAACGTTGCATCGTACAATGGTGGTTAAGCGAAGAGCTACATTGTTGCATGGGAGACGCACCCCAGGTGAGGTTATCTGACTTCTGGACTGGAAGTTCCTCAGACTGAAGAAGTAGCTACTTAGATGAATAATGTATTTGAGTATTTACCCAACAAGAAATAAATCAATCATGCATTAACCAGTGTGTTGGAGTTATCCATCTGTGTAATTAAGGAAAATAGTATCTTTAATGAAGGCAGGACAAGTAGTTTCTAATTTAACAGCTTGCCAGAAAACATATCCTGTGGTATACGTCTGTGAATTCTTCACGAAACAAGAACATGTAACACAAATTCTGAATCCTGAGTCAACTGATGCGTCATGCCCTCCCAAGGGCTGATGCAGATTATTAGTAATAAAAGAGACCGGTAATTGATATTTGAAACTGTAAAGTTGCGTAGTTAAAAAAAGCGAATCGCTCGGTCTGTCCGCTGTGCTTCTCAGTCAAACACACGCACACACACATTGTCAGTCAGAAAGGTATCTGTTTATTGACAGCAAAAATAGGGTCTTCATCTGCTTGACCAAACGTCTGTGCCATTGACATCAAGAACACAAACCATTGTAAATTGACAATTCGATAGTTCAGGACTGGAACTTTCTACAAGTCTATTCGAGTCTCCCATAACTACCTGGACTCCATTTTAACATCAATTAAGATCAACTATTATAGCCGAACTGCCTGCCACCTAACACACTGTATGAATGCAGATCATTTCCTGCTATCTGTTTCACCCAGATGAGGATGGGTTCCCTGTTGAGTCTGGTTCCTCTCAAGGTTTATTCCTATTACCATCTCAGGGAGTTTTTTCTTGCCATTGTCGCCCTCGGCTTGACTATCTGACCATTTTGATTCATACACATTCCATACAACTTAAATAATTCTTTTGATTGTGTAAAGCTGTTTTGAGACAATGTCAATTGTTAAAAGTGCTATACAAATAAAATTGAATTGAATGTCCTGGTGAGATCCTGAAGAACAAAAAGTGGAAGGTGTCCGTCCATAGACGAATCAGGAGGTGTTGGCCTGAGACAGAGACATAAATGAAGAATGAGAAGGTGAGCGTGGGAGAGTTAGCAACTTTAAGAACTAGTTGCAAGAGGAGACAGGAAGATGGCAGCAGGGAAGATTTAACACATTAATATCAGATCTATGGGGAAGAGAGCAAGAGCGTAGAAATAACTAATTTTATATAAAATAACTCTTACAGCAAATGTGTATTTGTAGCAAAAAAAATGAAAATCTTAACCTTCAATTTTGAAAATTTAGAATGACAATATCCTATATAAAACTTTGTTGAAATGTCTTTAAGCTTGCTTTTAACGACAGAATTCCTGGATTTTTTTTTTTTTACCCAAACCAACCTAGCAACCTCTTCTACTCCCCACATACACTGGGCCAACTTTTGCTATGTAGATTTAGGTGATCACATCCAATCAAATGACCCCCAGCCAGAAACCACACTAACTTCTTTACGTCCTACTTTTTGCTGCTACACTAAGGAATGTTTACTGTTTCTCCACTACCTTAACTCATCACCTTATTATTGTTATGTTGTGTTTATGTCGCACTGTCACGCTGTAGCGCGGCCACATAAAGGGTCCTTTTATATACAGGAAAATAATTGAAGAGCTAAATGCTGCTCACCTGTAGCCTAAATTGTGCCCGAACGGTTTATATTTTCCCCTTTGGACAGTGTTGGTCACCGGGCAAGCTCCCACGCGCATGCGCGATCGCGACGCGAGGGACCCGGATGCGAACTGATCACGTGATCCGGCATAAAGCCGGCACGGAGAGATTACCCCAGCGCGCTGTTTTGTTTTGAGAGAGAGTCAGTTTGTTGCTTCCACACGGATGATCAGAGTTTGGATTTATCTCGTTGGACACTCACTTTTCACCTCTCATTCCGTTACTCGAGCTCCCAGTGGTGACATCTATCCTGGTGAGGCCGAGAATAATCTCTCCAATTCATATTTCATATCCGCAATACACTACAGTCTGGACTTCCACTCATACACACACACACCCTTGCATACACCATACACCTTGTTTATTTCTGTATTATATTTGTATATATTGGTTTCGGTGCACCGTGTTTGTTTGGTTATTGGTTTGTTTTGTATAATACACTTTGGTTTATTTCACTACTTGCTCTTGTGTTGCGTCTATTATTGTCCCGCCGCGGTTGCGCAATACCGGAAGTGGTGTTTACCAGCTCATTCCTAGATTCCCGAATCCGTATTTTTGTAACCAAAGGTTTCATAATAATCCAAGCGTTACATAGTGGTGGCCCGTACGGGGAATCTATATTTTGGATATTTTCCGGTTTTGTGTGACGTGGCTGTACAAGATGGACGCTAATGCTAACGCTAATGCTAGCACTAATGCTAGTGCTAATGCTAACGCTAGTGGTGCTGTAAAGGCCGACTTTGCTATAGATAGTAATGTGATGGAGAGAGATGATGCATTTGTAACACGCCGTAACCCTACTGCTGAAATAACATCATTGATTAGTTCACTGTATATATCTGATAGACATGATGATGACGATGATGATGTTATTGCTCATGTGTCTGATATTAATGTTGTGCAAACAATGAACTAAATCAATGCAAGGCGGATGTGGAGGCGCTCACAGACAAAGTGAGCAAGTTGGAGCAGGATTTTAGACAATCCGTAAACAGCAGTCTAAACAGAGAAACCAGTTTCCGTGAGGCAGTGGACGCTGGCTTAGAAGGGCTGGAGCGCTACTGCCAAGAGGCCTTAGAGAAGCTGGAAAGAGCTGTCACTGACTGTTTTCTCCGACGCGACGTGATCTGGGAAAACCAGATGAAGAAACTGCGCTTCACGAGTACGCCCACCATCCAAAGATTACAGGCCTACACCCCTGCATCTCTCCAATCTCCTGTTCTACATTCTCCCAGCACTCCAATCACGACATCTATAACAAAGGTAAAGCCTTCCATCAGTCACGAAACGTATGACATTCCTCCCAGTGTTCCTCCACACTCTTCTGATCAGCTTACCTCCTCAGTTTCTCCCTCTTCTTCTTCCTTTTATGGTCGACCACCTATCCGCCTGGAGTTTCCAGCCTTTGGCGAAGCTTCAGAGACCGCAGATGTACTCCACTTCATCGAACAGTGTGAGAACTTTCTGGAAATCAGACCACTGCCCAGCCCAGAACTGCTAGGAACCCTCAGCACTGTTTTAAGAGGACCTGCTCTGAGCTGGTGGAAGGCAGAGAAAGGCAAGGTAAGGGACTGGATGTCCTTCAAACAGGCGTTTATGGCGGCATTCTTACCTGATGACTACCTCATGGAAGTGGAGGAAAATTTGAGGTCGCTGGTACAGCAGCCGGGTCAACGCCTGCGGGACTTCGCCTATGACTATCGCGCCCTCTGTCTGAAGTGGAAGCCGGATATCTCAGAGGAAGAACTGGTGGGGAGAATACTGAACAATATAAACCCCAGAGTAGCTGGATGTCTGAGGGGAACTGTGACCACCGTGGAACAGCTCGTGAAGATAGGTTCGAGGGTGGAAAAAGATTGCAAGAGCTCCAAAGACTACTGGCAGAAGGTGGACTCTCAGCAGAACAAGGAGAAGAGTCATAAGAAGGCAGGTGAGCGAGCTCCTTCAAAGTTTGCAGCAGGACTCTCCATTGCTCAACCTCTACCAGCTCCATCTCTCCTCCTGGTTCCAGTGACGGTGCAAGGAAGAAAGGTGAATGCGGTGGTGGACACGGGAAGTTCTTATACGCTGATGAGGAACCATCTGTGGCGGACGCTCAACGATCAGGAGGACCAAGTTGGACTTCCATCTCCTCAGAAGTTCGTCATGGCTGATGGAAAGATACATCAAGCACAAACGCACGCCTTGTTACAGTACAAGTGGCACACCACCAAATGTGAGATTAAGACCTTCATCATGAGGGACGCTCACCTGGCCTTCGCTCTGATCGTGGGACTCGACTTCCTAAAAGCCACAGGAGCCATCTTGGACATCGCTGGGGGAGAGTATGCGCTGAAAACCGAGGAGGGGATCGTTTACCATCCATTTATAACGTCCCCACCCCACTGTGTACCATCGATGCTGATGCAACGAAGACACATTCAGCTCCCAGCAACGGCCAATCTTTACCTCGCCGTGCCGGTGACACCCGACGAGCTCCGATGTGCGGAAGAAAACCCTGAGATCACGACATCATGGGACACCGACAATGAGGAGGAGCTGCTGAAACTCATGGCTGCTTGGCCACACACCACCTCCAACACACTAGGCAAAACAGCAGTAGTAACACACACTATCACTTTATCAGACGACACTCCATTTAGATCCAGAGCCTAGAGAGTATCACCCATTAAGAAGACCATTGTAGAAGATCAAGTAGACCAGATGCTGAAGGATAACATCATCCAACCTTCATGTTCACCCTGGTCTTCCCCCGTTGTGTTAGTACCTAAACCCGATGGGACTTACCGTTTTTGTGTGGATTACAGAAAGCTAAACAGCAAGACCAAACCTGATGCTTATCCAATGCCGTTAATACATGACATCTTAGAATCACTGGATGGCGCCTCCTGGTTCTCAACCTTGGATCTGCAATCGGGTTACTGGCAGGTGGAGATGGAGAAAGACAGCTGTGAGAAGACCGCCTTCATCACCACCAAAGGGCTGTTTCAATTTCGGTCCATGCCCTACGGACTCAAACGCCGCAGCCACCTTCCAGCGTTTGATGGAGAAAGTCTTGGCTGAACTAAGGGGGAAATATTGCTTTGTGTATATAGATGACATCATTATCTACTCCCAAACACAGGAGCAGCACATCAAACACCTTAATGCGGTATTCTCCAAACTCACCCAGGCCAACCTCTCCCTCAACATGAAGAAATGTCATTTCTTCAAAAGGCGGCTGAAGTTCCTAGGCCATATCATCTCCGAAGAAGGCGTGCAGTTGGACCCAGAGAAAACCAGGGCGGTGGCTGAATATCCTCCTCCACTAGATGTAAAATCTCTTCAGCGTTTTCTGGGTCTCGCTGGATGGTATCATAAATTCATTCCCCACTTTGCCGATATGACAGCCCCATTAAATCATTTGAAGAAGAAGGGAGTAAAATGGGAGTGGACCGAAGAATGCCAGAATGCCATGGAAAACATCAAACACGCCCTTCAAAATCCACCAGTACTAATTCAACCTAACCTAAATGTACCGTTCTAAGTGCACACGGATGCCAGCGAAGTGGGCCTGGGAGCCATACTCACCCGGAAGTCAGCAGAAGGAGAATGAGCAGTAGCGTACGCATCGCGAATATTGAGAGGAGCTGAGCAGAATTACTCCACATCAGAGAAGGAGTGTTTGGCTGTGGTTTGGGCCGTAGAAAAGTGGAGACACTACTTAGAAGGTCGCACTTTCGAGGTCTTTACAGACCATGCCGCCCTATCATGGGCCTTCAACTGCCCGAAAACCAGCTCTCGTCTCACCCGATGGACATTACGCCTACAGCAGTTCATATTTTCAGTCCATCACAGAAATGGCTGCCTGAATCTGGGACCTGATGCGCTTTCCCGGGCGCCCCCGCCGCTACAAGTAGGCACCGCTCCATGGCTTGCCATCTCAACCACAAAAATTTCCTCCGACTTACCAAATGACCTGCGTGAGATAACCCAAGCTCAACTGAATGACCCAACTATCACGAAGCTGCTCTCTAAAGATCACCCAAGATGCATAAAAGATCAGAGGGTCTCCTTCGAACATCATCAGGGCGCGTTATATCGCCGGGTACCCGTAAGAGACGGAGAAAAATTCCAACTCGTTGTCCCCCAATCACTAATAAAAAACTTTCTGCACTACTACCACGACAATCCACTGGGAGGACACTTGGGACAATTAAAGACCTTGCTAAGGTTATTGGATGTGGCATGGTGGCCGACTGTGCGGAAGGACGTCTGGCATTATGTGAGGACTTGCAGCGTGTGTCAACAGTACAAAATGGACAATACTAAACCCGGTGGACTACTACAGAGTACCATGGTTCCAGAGCCTGGACACACCGTGGGACTGGACATCATGGGTCCTTTTCCACGAAGTAAAAGGCAGAATGAATATCTTTTGGTGGTGGTGGATTATTTCACCAAATGGGTGGAAATGTTTCCCCTCAGGGATGTAAAGACGCCAAAGCTGGTAAAGGTGCTAAGAGAGGAAATTTTTACTAGGTGGGGAGTCCCCAAATATCTAGTATCCGATCGAGGACCCCAGTTTACGTCTCAGCTGCTGGCACACCTCTGCCAAACATGGGGGAGCGTCCAAAAGCTAACTACAAGCTACCACCCGCAAACGAACCTGACTGAGCGAGTGAACAGAACTTTAAAGGTGATGATCGCTTCATATGTCGGGGACCACCACCAAAACTGGGACCAATGGTTACCGGAACTGAGATTCGCCATCAACACAGCCCAACAGGAAACCACTGGGAAAACGCCTGCAGAACTCACACTTGGGCGACAACTTAAGGGTCCTCTGGAAAGGCTCATTAATCATCCCCCAACACCCAATCACACAGCATATTCACTTCTTGAAAGGCAACAACGGATCACGGAGGAGGTGAAACAAAGAGTGAAACACCAACAATCCAAACAAGCCAGATACTACAATGCCCGGAGGAAAGATGCGCACTTTCAACCGGGAGAACTGGTTTGGATTAAAACTCACCCACTCTCCTCCGCAGCAAAAAGATTTTCAGCCAAGCTAGCGCCTAAGTGGGAAGGACCAGCTGAAATTATAAGTAAACGAGGACCAATTAATTACACAGTGTCTTGGGGCAATCCACAAAAAACCGACACTTTTAATGTGGTAAACATGAAGCGCTTTTACGGACGTTCTCCTCAGACGCCGGAAGCTTGGGGGGGGGGGGGGGGTCTATGTAGCGCGGCCACATAAAGGGTCCTTTTATATACAGGAAAATAATTGAAGAGCTAAATGCTGCTCACCTGTAGCCTAAATTGTGCCCGAACGGTTTATATTTTCCCCTTTGGACAGTGTTGGTCACCGGGCAAGCTCCCACGCGCAAGCGCGATCGCGACGCGAGGGACCCGGATGCGAACTGATCACGTGATCCGGCATAAAGCTGGAACCGGCAAGGAAGCCGGCACGGAGAGATTACCCCAGCGCGCTGTTTTGTTTTGAGAGAGAGAGTCAGTTTGTTGCTTCCACACGGATGATCAGAGTTTGGATTTATCTCGTTGGACACTCACTTTTCACCTCTCATTCCGTTACTCGAGCTCCCAGTGGTGACATCTATCCTGGTGAGGCCAAGAATAATCTCTCCAATTCATATTTCATATCCGCAATACACTACAGTCTGGACTTCCACTCATACACACACACCCTTGCATACACCATACACTTTATTTCTGTATTATATTTGTATATATATTGGTTTCGGTGCACCGTGTTTGTTTGGTTATTGGTTTGTTTTGTATAATACACTTTGGTTTATTTCACTACTTGCTGTTGTGTTGCGTCTATTATTGTCTCGCCGCGGTTGCGCAATACCGAAAGTGGTGTTTACCAGCTCATTCCTAGATTCCCGAATCCGTATTTTTGTAACCAAAGGTTTCATAATAATCCAAGCGTTACAACATTGTTGCTTTTGTTTGCACATTTGCACGTGCACTTTGTTGTCTGCCGTCTGCTTAAAAAAAAAAAAAACCCTGTAGATAAAAAAAGTCTTCCTTAGATAGTCAGTTTTTGTTAATGTATGTTGTAATTTATGTTAGGTCTATCTGTCTTGTCTCTGCTAGCCAGCTAATTACAGTAGGCCTCTTAGTTAGCTAGTTTAGTTTTTTCTGTTAATGTATGTTGTAAATTTATGTTGCATGTAGCACCTTGTTCCTGGAGGAATGTTGTTTCGTTTCACTGTGTACTAACTGTATATGGTTGAAGTGACAAAGTCTACTTGAACTTGAACTATGAACTTGCTTCAGAGTTGCAGAGTCTGCTAATTCAAATGCCCTGCATCGCTATAATGAAGTGAGAATGATGTCTTCTGGCTGGAGGGGGGGGGGGGTGGTTGTGTGAGTAACTGTGATAAACAGTCATTTCAATCACAAAAGCTGTTAACTGCTAACTTTGTTTGGGAAAATTTTTTTTTGTCCTCTTTAAAGAACTTTTTAATGGTATTTTGAAGTGAAGGGAGCTCACAAAAAAGTGAACACACTTCCGAGGCTGCTTCAGCAAGCAAAACTGTTAAACTCTGTACATCTGTGGCAGGTTTCAGGGTTGATAGTTACTGGTGACATCGAACCAATCCACCCTGGCTGTGGGTGGGACATGGCTTGAGACCACCAAGTGGCTGCGTCAAAGCCAGTATAGCACATTTGTAAATGGATATGTTTAAAGAGAAATCAGATAAAAAAATACAGATACCAAGAATAGTAAAATGATAAATGTCAAGTCCTTTTATTTGGCCAGGTCGACCACTAATAGTGAGCATGTTCTATCTAAATGTATGTTTCTAACTGCTACAAACACTGAAGATGACCATCATATATCTTGGTAAGCCCTAAATCAGCTAATGATTAGTTAACTGAGAGAACTAATGACCACAGTCTAAGAGACATGGTTTCAGAATCAACAATACTAGATCCAAGCCTAGAGTCCAATCAAGTGAATGAGATCATGTAACTTTGTAATTTTATGACTGAATAAATTGATTCTTGAAGAAGCTCACAATAGTTGGGAACCGGGTATGGGGTAAAACTCAGTTCATTATAGCCCACCGAAACCCATGTACACGGTCACCCCAAAAAAGCTTTGATTACAGCACACACAATGTGTCCCGGTCATGTGTGAAAATGATTCCTCATGTCCCCAGAACCACTCTTTCACAATCTGAATACTGGAACATGGCTGAGACATCAGGAAAGTAAAAACTCCATAGATGGAATAACCAGGTCATTCAGTACATTCTGGTCGTCAGCTGGCTTCCAGGGCTTCTCTCCTGTGTGAATGCGCTGGTGTTTCCGAAGATGACTAGAAGTAGCAAAACTCTTCCCACACTGTGAGCAGTGATACGGCTTCTCTCCCCTATGAATGCGCTGGTGGTTATGTAATTCACTAGCAGTATTAAAGCTCTTCCCACACAGTGAGCAGTGATACGGCTTCACTCCTGTGTGAATGCGCTGGTGTATTTGGAGGTTACTAGCAGTAGTAAAGCACTTCTCGCAATGTGAGCAGTGATACGGCTTCTCTCCTGTATGAATGCGCTGGTGTATTCGCACTTCACTAGCACTTTTAAAGCTCTTCTCGCAATGCGAGCAGGGATACGGCTTCTCTCCTGTGTGAATGCGCTGGTGTATCCGAAGATGACTAGAAAAAGCAAAACTCTTCCCGCACTGTGAGCAGGGATATGGTTTCTCTCCTGTGTGAATGCGCTGGTGTATTTGGAGATTACTAGCAGTCGTAAAGCTCTTCCCGCACTGTGTGCACGGATACGGCTTCTCTCCTGTATGAATGCGCTGGTGTGTTCGTACTTCACTAGCAGTTTTAAAGCTCTTCCCACAATGCGAGCAGGGATACGGCTTCACTCCTGTGTGAATGCGCTGGTGTATTTGGAGATTACTAGCAGTCGTAAAGCTCTTCCCGCACTGTGTGCACGGATACGGCTTCTCTCCTGTATGAATGCGCTGGTGTGTTCGTACTTCACTAGCAGTTTTAAAGCTCTTCCCACAATGTGAGCAGGGATACGGCTTCTCTCCAGTGTGAATGCGCTGGTGTGTTCGTAGGTAACCTGAAGTAGTAAAACAGTTCCCACACAGTGAGCAGTGATACAGCTTCAGTCCTATGTGAATGCGCTGGTGTATTTGGAGTTTACTAGCAGTCGTAAAGCTCTTCCCGCACTGTGTGCAGGGATACGGCTTCTCTCCTGTATGAATGCGCTGGTGTATTCGTACTTCACTAGGACTTTTAAAGCTCTTCTCGCAAAGTGAGCAGTGATACGGCTTCTCTCCAGTGTGAATGCGCTGGTGTGTTCTTACATAACTAGCCCTTTTAAAGCTCTTCCCACAATGTGAGCAGGGATACGGCTTCTCTCCAGTGTGAATGCGGTGGTGTATTCGTAGGTCACCTGCAGTAGTAAAACAGTTTCCACACAGTAAGCAGTGATATGGCTTCTCTCCAGTGTGAACACGCTGGTCTTTTTTCAGATTATTTTGGTAACTAAATATCTTCCCATAACCTGAACACTGGTCATTTTGCTCCTTCATTTCTTCATAAGATGTGTTCGGAACAGATAATGTCTTCTTAGTACTTCTCACATTTAACATTCATTTGCAAGACTTGGTAAATGATGATAGTCTCTGGTGGGAAAAAGAAGAAGAAAAAAAGACATGACTTTGATGACATTATCTTAATTTGTCACATACACAACCCCACACACTGTGATATGCAGTGCAATGCCTATATAATTGTCTGAAATCAATGATACCAATATAACAAAAAATGTTTTCATTTGTTTTAAGTATTTAGCTTTTAAATAATAGCACCAGAACAAATTTTGAGACTGGCATTTTATCCAGTGGCTGGGGTTACTGGCTAGGAATCGCACCTCGGCTTAAGGTAAAACATTAAACCTGGGGTCTGTTCTTCGTACGTCGCTTGATACATCCGAGATGAACTGACACATCTAAGATGAGATCGGGCTAATTATGCTCTGGCTAAGTTGGTTCTTTGAGTACACCTGTTGTTGATGATTAGTATAGCTGGATTGAGTTGTCTAGGATTATTGCGCGCTCGTGCGTAGGTTTAAAAGGTGATATGCATCGACAGTAGAAACACTGATCACAAGCCCTTCGATTGGTTGAAGAAATGGCAAAAGAGCGGCTCAATTTATTTTGTAACGTGTTATGCGCTGAAATGCCCTCTGCTATGGATTGCCCCCCCCCCCTCCATAATCACTATTAAAGATTATATTAGAACTTAAATTCATATGTTAATGGTTTCCAAATTACATGAGACAATAAAATAAAATAGGCAATATGAAAATAAATGTTGTATATGAAAAAAAAAAAAAAAAAAAAAATATATATATATATATATATATATATATATATATATATATATATATATATATATATTTTATTTATTTTTTTTCCCCAAACACACGTATAACTTTTATATTGTTTATTTTATAATAAAAATAATTTCGTCCAATTTTTCATTATAAAAATATTAATTTTTATCATATATAAATATTTATTTGCATATTCATGACAAACCCCTGAAAAATAAATATGTTACAAAATAAACATACAAGAATTTGTATTAATGGTCTTGACGGCTGTCTCGTGCTTATGGTTTATTATAATAGTAATATCATATTTTATAATAATAAACCTAGGAATTTATGTTCTAATATAATATTTTATAGCGATTATCCATGGCAGGGGGGCATATATGAAAGATACTTTTCTTTCCTCACGTGAGTCAGTCCGCGTCAGCGCTCTTTAACCAATCAGATGTGACCTCAACATTTCAACCAATCATAACCTGGCAGGAGCGCAGCGTTAATCCTGTTTACATGAAATAAACCTGCTACCGAGCAGGTTCAAGCTTACGGACATGTTGCTATGACAACAAGTGCGAGAAGCGCATCGAAGAACGAAACAATCCAAGATCAGGACAAATCCACAACAATCAAATCCAGCTAACTGGACTTACTGTCCAGCTGACAAACTTATAGATGCATTACCACCACCTGCAGATTAGCAAGAACACAAAAACTGAACAAAGCAAAATAAAACCCAAAAGGTATATATACATATATATATATATATATATATATATTATTATTATTATTATTACAGATGGTACTCAACCTAACAGTTTTACGCTGTGTCTTCTACAGCGACAGCATAAGTGATGTGTGTTTGCTGGCTTTACAGCTAAGTGGTGCTATAAATACAGACCAAGTTCATTCAGTCAATGGTTAATAAGCCGCAGCTCATAGTACTAGATTTTTTATTTTTTAATCACATTGTAATTAAACTAAATTCACAATCAAAGTATTAAAGCAATAGTACAAATGTAGAATTTAAATTGAATGTAGTCGTTTCTTATTTGTATTGGATTTAAGCAATGTAAATGTTAAAAGTGAGCCTTTAGATTTTCAGCATAGCCAGAAAACAGACTGTGTGTACATTAGAAAAAGTCAGTGTGCCACAGTGATTGTCAGATTTATGTGCAAAAATGATAAAATAAAACTATATAAGCTATATAACCTTCATAAAACCCTACTTTTATTTAAGTGCACTCAAAAGGACGACAAAACGTTATGACTTTATGCACTTTTCTTTATTGGTTTCGGTGAACATGAGCGCGTCAAAAATGAACTGAAACTTAGTGTATACTTGCATCACAGCCATGGAAAATATATACTTATAGAAAGTGAAATGTCTGCTTTTACATAAACTAATGGAAAACAAATTTCAGTTCATGTAATTCGTATGAAACAAATATAGGTGCATCCACTGCTGCGGAGATGACATGATTGTTTTCAGCTGTAGTGATGAAGGTAAAGAAATCCAAAATTTATCAATGAATTATTCAAATGGTCAAAGTCAGTCTCCTTGCTGTTTTTCCCTGATGCATTCATAGTCATTAGTTTACTTCTGCCTGTGCGTTCTGGAAAACTTTGGACTTAGACTTAAAAAAAAAAAATCCTGCATCTATTTTTAGGTTCTTATAGGTTCTTGCCACTGTTCTTATACAGCTCTTTCTCAGGGTAAATCATTCAGTGACAACCCTGTAGAATTCCATGTAAAACATGTACATCTGTATGAATAAATAGTTTAAATGTATGCATCAAAAATATTACGTAAACGACTCTGTTCAGATGTAAGTAAATGCGAACTGCTTGATTAAGGCTGCCTTTTGTGATGTGTGAGCTGAGACAAAAATAGAAATCCTGGGGAAAACCTGGTGTGACCTGAGCCAGGTGTTCATACCCCAAATAAAAGGTCTTTCTGAAATTTATTTAGTTGTATTGCTATGTGCAAACACCTAAGAGTTTCATTAACTCAATTCTGTATTCAAAACAATCTGTGAGAGTTGTTTATTCTCTTCGTTTTTCTGCTATAGTTTGAAAATTGTATTTTCTTGTATGTGTACTTTGACATAAGTTTAAAAGCCACACACAAAGTTAACATATTTACATCAGCATCAACATTATGAAAGCCCAGTTTGTGCAGTATGTAAATCATTGAAATTTGGTAAATATTTGAAATTGACACAAATATTTGAAATTGACACAAAATTGGCTGAATTATTTGCATTTGTATGTTGTCTGACATTGTAAAGCACACAGTAATAATAAAACAAAAACAGAGAACGAATAGCAAATTAGGAGACCCTGATTATACTGAATGAATATGAAAAAAAAGCCTGAAAAAATCCTATGAAATATTTACACAAATGTAATTTTCTATTCTGAGCGTCTATTTTTCCAGTTATTTCTATATTTAAAGTTTGATGTCTTTAAATGTAACTTTTTTAAATAATAACAATAAACAGATGTAGGCTATATAACAGTTCATTCTTTGTACAAATAAAATTGTCAGCTTGATCGCCTGTCTACACAACAATTATTAGATTCCTTTTTCTTATTTTTTATTACTCATTATTGTACAGTAAGGCTGAATCCCAATTCTATTTTCTACCCCTCGCCCCTTCCCATTGTCCCTTGAAACGAAGTGGAAAGGGGAAGGGTTTAAATTTTTGCCCTAAGAAATGGGACACCACTACAACACTGTTACAGTGGTTACACAATCGGAATAACCATCCCGCCGCGCATACCGCCGTTTAAAGGCAACAGCGGCCAAAATAAATCAGTTGCATTTCAAAGACATTCGTAAAATGGCCGCCAGGTGGCGCAAAGTGACATTTTCATTCATCGCAGTAAATACAACAGTGATGGTAATTTCCACAACGAACATGAAAAATCTGAACCAGAGCTATTGATGTGTACTGTACAATAATGAGTAAAAAAAAAATTATAGTAAATTTATTAACTGAAATAAATGACCATATTTTTCAAGAGAATTTTCAAGCCCCACTCATCAAACAAAATAACGAAATCGGCCAAGTTTACTATTTATTTAAATGTAAATTTCTAAACCAATAAGATCAAATAACACCAAGTTATTATTATAACAGGCTTACTTTGTCACTTATCAAAGAAGTACACGTGCTTTCAAAGAAGTCAAGTGGCTTATTAACGTCTCTGGTGTGCATTGTCTCTAAGTGGCTGCTTGGTGTAGCGGTTAGAACGCTCGACCAGAGATCTACAAAGCGCCGGTTCGAATCCCGAGTGATGATGTTTTAAAATTGTTTTATTTTAAAACTAAATAAAATGTTTTAAGTGCGCTTAAGATAGAGTCTTATAAAGGCTACGTAGACATAGTTTTATTATATATTTTTTGTACATTAATCTGAGTCCTCATCTGTTAGATCTGTTTAGTATTTTTTTTGCCGGCTTTGCGCGGCAGCGTGCGGGAAGCTGTGAAAATGCCCTTCATTACCTGTAGGGGGAAGTCGTGTTTCAGTCTGAAGTATTGAGTGTCTACTGAAGCCGAAAATGTGTCCAAATTAAACCGCGCATGCGTGTTTGGAGACGCTGTGCCCGCGCTGTGGATCAGTCGGTTGGGAATCATCACGGAGGTACAACACAGCGTGGCTGGAGCTGGAGTTTGTCGTGTTCGAGGTAAGTTTAGCTTTCTTTTTTGGATGTGATTCTCGCTTTCATGACTCCCAATTAATGTTCATCTTAGTCTCACGACGTACACTTAGCAATATTTCAGTTTTTAATGGTGTGGAGATTCACAAAACACCTTTTTCGTGTAAAAACCTGAACCTACGGAGCCCCCCAGGGGTCCTGTGGTAAATAAATAAATAACGAACCGAGCATGCGGATTAATACACCGAGATGCGTGTTTCTTACCCCCACACCTCGTGAAAACGGCGTGTTCAGATAAAGGCTCGCCAGTGAGATGCCATTTCTGAACAAAGTGAGTTAAAGCATTAAATGGTAAAAGAGCACTAGCAATAAACGTTTTTTTTTTTAAATAATAAGTTACAAGTTAAATTTCAACTGTAAAGAACCTGTACATATGTTCATACAGTATTGACAGCAGCTCTAATTTGTCTAAATCGCATTGCAGACAATAAAAATAAGTCGAGTCATCCTGTGACCTTGCATGCTTAATCTTTCCACACATGATTCTTGCTTCTCACTTTTTCCTTAATCCCTCGCTGATCTATCTATCTTGTACAGTGGTGTGAAAAACTATTTGCCCCCCTCCTGATTTCTTATTCTTTTACATGTTTGTCACACAAAATGTTTCTGATCATCAAACACCTTTAACTATTAGTCAAAGATAACACAAGTAAACACAAAATGCAGTTTTTAAATGAGGGGTTTTATTATTTAGGGAGAAAAAATATCAAAACCTACATGGCCCTGTGTGAAAAAGTAATTGCCCCCTGATCCTAATAACTGGTTGGGCCACCCTTAGCAGCAATAACTGCAATCAAGCGTTTGCGATAACTTGCAACGAGTCTTTTACAGCGCTCTGGAGGAATTTTGGCCCACTCATCTTTGCAGAATTGTTGTAATTCAGCTTTATTTGAGGGTTTTCTAGCATGAACCGCCTTTTTAAGGTCATGCCACAACATCTCAATAGGATTCAGGTCAGGACTTTGACTAGGCCACTCCAAAGTCTTCATTTTGTTTTTCTTCAGCCATTCAGAGGTGGATTTGCTGGTGTGTTTTGGGTCATTGTCCTGCTGCAGCACCCAAGATCGCTTCAGCTTGAGTTGACGAACAGATGGCCGGACATTCTCCTTCAGGATTTTTTGGTAGACAGTAGAATTCATGGTTCCATCTATCACAGCAAGCCTTCCAGGTCCTGAAGCAGCAAAACAACCCCAGACCATCACACTACCACCACCATATTTTACTGTTGGTATGATGTTCTTTTTCTGAAATGCTGTGTTACTTTTACGCCAGATGTAACGGGGCACGCACCTTCCAAAATGTTCAACTTTTGTCTCGTCGGTCCACAAGGTATTTTCCCAAAAGTCTTGGCAATCATTGAGATGTTTTTTTAGCAAAATTGAGACGAGCCTTAATGTTCTTTTTGCTTAAAAGTGGTTTGCGCCTTGGAAATCTGCCATGCAGGCCGTTTTTGCCCAGTCTCTTTCTTATGGTGGAGTCGTGAACACTGACCTTAATTGAGGCAAGTGAGGCCTGCAGTTCTTTAGATGTTGTCCTGGGGTCTTTTGTGGCCTCTCGGATGAGTCGTCTCTGCGCTCTTGGGGTAATTTTGGTCGGCCGGCCACTCCTGGGAAGGTTCACCACTGTTCCATGTTTTTGCCATTTGTGGATAATGGCTCTCACTGTGGTTCGCTGGAGTCCCAAAGCTTTAGAAATGGCTTTATAACCTTTACCAGACTGATAGATCTCAATTACTTTTGTTCTCATTTGTTCCTGAATTTCTTTGGATCTTGGCATGATGTCTAGCTTTTGAGGTGCTTTTGGTCTACTTCTCTGTGTCAGGTAGCTCCTATTTAAGTGATTTCTTGATTGAAACAGGTGTGGCAGTAATCAGGCCAGGGGGTGACTACAGAAATTGAACTCAGGTGTGATAAACCACAGTTAAATTATTTTTTAACAAGGGGGGCAATCACTTTTTCACACAGGGCCATGTAGATTTGGAGTTTTTTTTCTCCCTTAATAACGTAAACCTTCATTTAAAAACTGCATTTTGTGTTCAATTATGTTATCTTTGACTAATAGTTAACGGTTTTTGATGAGCAAAAACATTTAAGTGTGACAAACATGCAAAAGAATAAGAAATCAGGAAGGGGGCAAATAGTTTTTCACACCACTGTATTTTTCTAACGGTGTCAGAAAAGTTGTGTTAGTAGCACTGCTTGACATGCTTGATGCTTTCCTCTTTTGTAATTTGCTTTGGATAAAGGCAAAACTTACAAAAGATGAAGAAATGCCTAAATGTAGTTGTACGAATAAAAGATTATGTAATGATACAATGTAAATATTTTCACAGAAACAAAGCGTAAAGATGAGACATGAATCTGAAGAGGATCTCTTTGATGATTTCCTGGTAAAGCATTGTTTTCTTATTAATTATACAATGTATTAATACCTTGAATATAGTGTTTGTTGCATTGGACAGAAGCATATAAATGCAAATGAATATATAAATCTGAGTAATTATTGAACGAATTTTCATGTTTGGACTAACCCTTTTAAATACAAACTCAGCATTCATCATAGGATTTCCTGACACTGTAAAGGTGCAGAGTAATCTATGGAGTGTAGCCATCTCATGCCATGTTTTACAATGTTTTATTGATGCAAGATTATTGCTAAAGCAATTTAACCCAAGTTTATGAAGTATCTGAAGTATACGAAGCGATGGTCATTTTTTATTATCAATTATTTTTATTATTATTTTTTTTTCCTCTGTGAAATGAAGTCAGCACAGGTTGAAGCAATTCAGATTTTTTTTTTGTTTCTCAAAATAAATTATTTTCTTGTAAATTTTATGCAGGGGGACAGACGAAGTGATGCCAGTATGCACCTTCTTAAAATCCTTGTCGTCCGTGCTGTTGAAGGGGAAGGACCAGTTGGTATATCCGTAATCCTTGAAGGAGAGGAAATTTTGCAAGAATGTGGCAATAGCTCCGAGCACTGCGCTACACATTTGAGCTATTTTCAGAAAGTGCTTCTAGAACTTGATGGGATTAAGCTATCACCAAAAGTGCAAGCTTTAAAGATGAAGTTATCATCTTAAAACATTTGATTTGGCTTGACTACAAGTCTTTACATGTTGTGTTTACATGTTCAGCTTAAAATGTTTTAATGCGTTATGGTTTCAATGGCATACTTTTAAGTGCACTAGTCCAGAGTGCTGATTTGAATGTTGCAACTTCACTGCTTCCGAGGGCTATTAAGTTTTAACGTTTATTCTACAGTTTGTTTAATGTATTTTCAGCTGTATTTTATTTCTAAATGAATGCTGTATTTTATTTATTTATTATTATTATTATTTTACACAATTTTGTTTAAAACGAGTATTTCAGGCCGTGGTGCCGTGCAGTTGTTTCTATGGATGCAAAATTTAGCTGAATGCACTTTTATTAAAAAGACAACCTGTATCTAGACTGTGAATGTCACAAATATTTGGTAATGTTGGTGAATAAACTGTTCAATTATATTTTAGTTGTGTGATTTATGAAAGATGTTCCTAATGTTACGTCAGAGGACATGTGCCGATGTTTATCACACATTCCAATAAGAGAGAGATTACTCACTCCCAAAGTTTTTTTTGCGCCGTATTTCGATTTTTAAAAAAGTTGCTCATTTTCACCACGAAAACGGACGAGCCTTCGGGTTTCCTCAGCCGTCCCTATACAGAATATAAATTACAAAACTGTGGTCACGTTGCAATAAGTAAGAATAGTGTAAGCACCGTTCATTTACATGTACACATATGGCCGTAAGCTAAACAAACAATGCGTTATCAAATGCTCGGCAAACTGCCGTGCTACTGAACTTTCATATTTGTTTGTAGCATGCAGTAAAGTGTATGTGACATAAAAATATACATTTGTAATATCGTGCAATCTGTACTATCCGCTAGCAAACATTAGCGATTTTTTTGCAAACGTTTCTTTACAGAACATCACCATAAACACAAACACAAGACTAGAGGTAATATACATATAATGAAAACTTGTCATAAAAATCTTTATTAATGGTAAAAATTAACATTTATGTCTCTGCTTGCTCGAGTGAGCAGCCATGTTGAAAATTTCGCTTAGCCCTTCGTTTGAAGTGAGGTCCTGAAAAATCTTCGTTTGGAGGGCTATCTGGCTCTTCCCCCTACACCTCCAACCAAAAGAGAAATGAGACACCCCTACCCCTTCACGTGAACGCACCAAACGGAGGGGTAGGGGTAAGGGGTAGAATTGGGATTCAGCCTAAATGTCAATATCACTGGTACTGGTTTTCCATGTTTGTTGTATAAATTATTCGGATGTGGAAATTACCATCAGCGTATTTCTTCTATACAACATATAACTTTTTGCGACTTAAGCTCTACTTAATTGCAGCTGTTTTGCAAAATGTCCATTTGCGCCACCTGGCCGTCATTTCAAGAATGACTTTGAAATGCGACTGATTTGTTTTGCCGCGGTGGTAATAGGTTGACTACCTACTGTAAGCTAGTTTTGTTTAGATAATTATCAGGGTAGTATATATTTTCCAGGTCATTTCAGCCTTTTGCACGGTTTCTCTGAGATCTTCCCTCATCGTATCTTTTGCAGTTTGTCAATATATGCGTCCATTTGTCCACAGATTTCATATTGGGTTCTGTTTATACTATTATACAGACTCTGGTGTTGTCCTGTGTGCCCCATTCTTAGGCCATGTCCACACGTAGCCGGGTATTTTTAAAAACGGAAATTTTTCCGTTTTTTCGCCTTTCGTCCACACGTAAACGCCATTTTGGTCATTGAAAACGGAGCTTTTGGAAAACTCCAGCCAAAGTGAAGATTTTCCAAAACTCCGTTTTCAGTGGTGTTGTGTGGACAGACAGTGAAACTGAGATTTCGGCTTGTTGTAACGTCACCTTGTGCCGATGATGTAATTGTCTGTATGCTCATCTCCTTGATTTTATGTCAGCTTTGTTTATGAGGATATTTTGTGCAGTGGTGCACTAGGGACTGTGTTAACGTTGCGAATTGGACTTTTTACGTGCGCAGACAGTGACTGCTGTTACGGACGAGACCCATCGGACTTCTACAATGCAAAGGCATTTGCGTTTTCATGTGGACAAAGATATTTTTAAACACTAGGTCGTGTGGACAGAATTATAATTATACTGTCCCCTCTTTTTATTTACTGTTGAGTTTTATGCAAATGTCTGCATGTTTCTTCTTCATCGCATCTTTCTTTGCCATATTTTATTCACGTGTTCTTTAACCCTTTCATGCACAGTGGTCACTACAGTGGACAGTTATTCAAAAGATGTTCTCTTGTGTATACAGGGGTTTTGTTGTTATATTTGAATATAGGCCAGTAGATGCTTTTGCATCATCCCATACACTGCCAACTATTGGCCAATCATTGTAAGTGCATTTTTTTCTAACCCAAATCCAAGATGGCCACCAGAAGTCAGAAATGCAGAACATGCTAGTAATATCTTGTAAATCCTTCTATAGCAGGACACCCCTTCCGAATGAAAAAAAAAATGCTAGCATCAAGTAACATCTAAGGATTAATACAATTGTTAAAATTTCCAAATATTTATTTTGTGTGGGGATAAATTTGCAATTAATCCCATGTCCACTATATTGGACGCCATACATCAGTGGATATATTTTAACTGCAATTCATACTAATATAGTTGCAAGCAACAATGATGTGCCCAAGCACTCTGCGCCATTGCCACCCAGGCGCACTGGACAATCTGTGTGTTCTTCGAGTGGGTTAAGACCTACAGTACGTGGACAACCAGAATGCTCATTACCGTCGCGGTCACCGCCGTGGGGAAATGGCAGCTGCCAAAATAAATCAGTTGCATTTTAAAGTCATTCATGAAATGACCGCCAGGTGGCACAAAGTGACATTTTTCACTCTACGGAGTTTTAAATAGAATTAAGTCATAAAAAACGTTATAATATGTTGTAGAAATACTACAGTGATTGTAATTTTCACATGAGAACTTTAAACAACAAAAATGAAAAATCTCAACCAGAGATATTGATATTTATTAGGGCTGCAACTAATGATTATTTTGATAATCGATTAGTTGGCTGATTATTGTTTCGATTAATCGGATAAAGCTAAGCGCTTCTTTACTTCGATGTTTTGCTTATAATTATATATAAAACCATACCAACATTTGTTTTGTTTTTAACAATAATTGCAGATGGCAAGTTGACTGTTATTTATAATATATATAAAAACAGTCAACTTGCCATCTACATACATACATAATATGTATATCGATTAAATCGGATAAAAGCTAGACGCTTGAATTTGATGTTTTGCTTAACTATATAAAACCATAAATCAGGGTATTATTTATGTATAAAAGTAAACTTTAAAAAATGCAATAGCCACAGAGTTTAATTATCTTTAATTTTGACATTTAAACCTTATTTTATGTAAATCAACATTTTTGTTTTTAACAATAATTGCAGATGGCAAGTTCACAGTATATAGTTTAGGGCTGCAACTAACGATTATTTTGATAATCGATTAGTTGGATGATTTCTTTTTCGATTAATCGATTAATCGGATAAAAAGTGACGCTTTAATTTGCTGTTTTGCTTAACTATATAAAACCATAAATCAGGGTATTATTTATGTATAAAAGTAAACTTTAAAAAATGCAATAGCCACATAGAGCATAATGATCTTTAATTTTGACATTTAAACCTTAGTTTATGTAAATCAACATTCTTTTTTTAACAATAATTGCAGATGGCAAGTTGACAGTGTTGATACGGTGTATGTGTGTGTTTATATATATATATATATATTATATATATATATATATATATATATATATATATATTAGGGCTGCAACTAACGATTATTTTGATAATCGATTAGTTGGGCGATTTCTTTTTCGATTAATCGATTAATCGGATAAAAAGTGACCGCTTTAATTAGCTGTTTTGCTTAACTATATAAAACCATAAATCAGGGTATTATTTATGTATAAAAGTAAACTTTAAAAAATGCAATAGCCACATAGAGTATAATGATCTTTAATTTTGACATTTAAACCTTAGTTTATGTAAATCAACATTCTTTTTTAACAATAATTGCAGATGGCAAGTTAACAGTGTTGATATGGTGTGTATATATATATATATATATATATATATATATATATATATATATACTGTATATATATTATGCACACACACATATCTATATCTATATATATATATATATATATATATATACATACATACATACATACATACATACATACACACACACTAGTTTAAAAAAATCCACTGACATATTCAGTTGTTAAGAATGACCTCAATTTTAAATTCTCTTAAATTAATTAAACTTAGTAAGAAGAATAATAGACTTCTAGATTATTATGATATTATTTTTAATGAAAGTGTCTCTTGCTACGTCCTTGTCACGGTTTATACATTATTTCGATCCTCTCAGGTATTTTATCCTTTTTTGTTGTTGTCTCAATAAATTAAAAAAATATATTTTTTATATATATAGACCATTTTGCTATACTAGACATTCTCGTAATACGGCGACGTAGGGAGAGAAAAAAATGGCCGCTACTGGGTTCACTGTTTATTTTGCCCTTTTTCCGCATTTCCCCTCTGTATAGTGTGTAGGATCATGGGATATATCCGGTCCTCCGAAGTGTAAACTGAACATGAAGAAAACGAACTAGAAGTGTTTTCCTTGCGTTCGTTGGGATTTGAACACCAAGAAAAAGCTGCATGCAACGTTTTTTTTAAAACCCCGTATAACCGCGCAGGCGGACAAACGCACATCATCAAAGCCCGTGTGAACTCTCTCACTGACTCCTTTTTTTTTTTTTTTTTTAAGTCCTGGCCAATTCCTCCCCGTCGCTAGGGGCTCCCACATGTGTAGAAAACCCTCGGCGCTTCATCCGCGCTCACCGGACACTACGACCGGCAGAAAACCGCTCGATTTTAACGCCCGATAAGAGGTGTTTAATGTAAATTGCTCCCATACCTTGGAGGACTTGGGGCGCACGCTTTTTCCTGCAGACGCTTCTGTAACCGCCATTGCGCGAGCGACTGTGTATCTGTGTGTGTATTTGTGCATCTTGTGGTCGCGCGCCTCAGTAACGTGAGCAGCCCAACTAATCGATAACGGCATTCGTTGACAACGAATTTAATTATCGATAATTATCGATTTTATCGATTAGTTGTTGCAGCCCTAATATATATATATATATATATATATATATATAAATACATACATACACAAACACACATAGTAGTATATACACTGACGTATTCAGTTGTTAAGAATGACCTCAATTTTAAATTCTCTTAAATTAATTCAACTTAATAAGAAGACTAATAGACTTCTAGATTATTATGATATTATTATTAATGAAAGTGTCTCTTGCTACATCCTTGTCACGGTATTTCGATGCTCTCGTGTATTTTATCCTTTTTTGTTGTTGTCTCAATAAATAACAAAAAATATTTTATATATATATATATATATATATATATATATATATATATATATATATATATATATATATATATATATATATATATAGACCATTTTGCTATACTAGACATTCTCGTAATACGGCGACGTGGGGAGAGAAAAAAATGGCCGCTACTGGGTTCACTCTGTTTATTTTGTCCTTTTCCCGCATTTCCCGCTGTATAGCCTGTAGGATCATGGGATATATCCGGTCCTCCGAGGTGTAAACTGAACGTGAAGAAAACGCACTAGAAGTGTTTTCCTTGCGATCGTTGGGATTTGAACACCAAGAAAAAGCTGCATGCAACGTTTTTTTTTTTACCCTGTACAACCGCGCAGCCGGACAAACACACGTCACCAAAGCCCGAGTGAACTCTCTCACTGACTCCTATGTGTAGAAAACCCTTGGCACTTTATCTAATTTAATAATATAAGATGCCCCTTCTGAAATCAGGCCGTTTTCAAAAGCCTGTCGGTGTGACGTCACACCGACAGAGGCCGCTCCCACTATAGTTGATTGACACTGGTGTTTTAGCAAAGACCCGCCCCGAGTGAAAAGAAAGCCGTCGGTCATTGTTTTTCTACGCTGGAGCAAAATGGCGCCTACACGAGTGTGGTGTGCAGTTTGTTGTTGTAGTGCGGTGGTCTAGTGGTTAGGATTCGGCGCTCTCACGCGGTAGCCCCGGGTTCGATTCCCGCTCAAGGTACATGCTTTTTTGCACTACATATAAAGTTTTTCTAAAGTTCGCTTAGTAGACGAGGCGAGTGCGCTATGCTTCGGTAAGCTTTTCTGACACCAGGAGAGACTCAAACACACACACACAATGCTTCGCGTGTATGATGTCCTAGGTTGAATACCCGGCATCTCCATGACTCAGTCACACACATACACAAACACACGTTGTCTGTCAGAAAGGTCTCTTGCTGTTTATTAACAGCAAAAGATCGGTTTATATATGTTTGACCAAACACCTGTGCTATAGATATTTCAATGAGGTAGCCATTAATCCCTCATGGTCTAGTGCAGTGGTTCACAAAGTGTGGGGCGCGCCCCACTAGTGGGGAATACAGACATGACAGGTGGGGCGCAATGAACGGGAGGAAATTAGTGGAAAATAATAGGAAAAAAATAATCAATCACACAAATAAATGGATCATTAATACAAGTAAATTTAAAATAACATCAGTTGTGGGCCGGGAGAAAAAGTGGAACCATAGTGGAACAATAACGGTTTAACTTCGGGCCAACTTGAGCTGCGCTGCTCGAATCACAAACCTGCGCGAGCCACTGGGCAGCACTGCGCGACACTGACAGAAATAAACCTCGCCGACCATCAAAATACATTTTACCCCGCTGGGATGCGCACATACAAAACAGGCATGGCATGGCGGAAACAATATTAAACAGTCCTGACATTTTAAATTGTTTTAAAAAACACAGTGAGTCGCGCAGGTTTGTGATTCGAGCGGCGCTGCGCGATCCACCGGGCTGCGCAAATAAACCAGATCATCACTGCGCTATCCCGATAGTCGCGCTGCGCTGTATTTGCGCAGATATTCGGTTTAATCGGGTGCCACGGTTTCGTCCCACTTTTGATGTGTTTGGCTTCACATACACTTCGACACTGGAAGAAGACGGTGCAGCAGCAGTGAGTTTGCTTACATGTGACGAGGAGATTGTAAAGAAAAAAGGTGCATCGTCTGTTGTGGAATTGGTTTGGGTATAAGAAAAGTGATACAAATGAGATGAACGTGATTTGGAAGGTACACAAGTGCACTGTTTTAACAAGTGGTGGAAACACATCAAACCTTTTCTATCATCTGAAATCCAAGCATCCAAATGAATATGGCCAAAGTAAGAAAATGCGGCAAACCTCAGCAATTCACAGTTTATATAAAATTACATTATGTAAAACAGTTTCTTTGTGTTTGAATTTTTATTTATGCATTTTCGGATACAAATTGCTATATTGTGATATAGCAATTGTGATTGTAATCATTATCGAGGTAGAAAATCGCTTCTACCGTGATAGAAGATTTTGGTTATATCGTCCACCCCTAATGAAGCCTACTGTATCTTGAGCTTGGATTGATGGCGGGGATGGTGGGGGCAGAAGAGAGGCTCGTGTGTGCTTTGTGTCTTAAACCCCTGCCAGCAGACCGCATGAGACCCAACAAATTAGGAAGACGCTTCGAGACAACACACTCACCGTCACGTTAATAAGCCGCTCGACTTCTTTCAAAGAAAGCTGGCAGAATACAGACAGCAGGATAATCGCATGGTAAAATCTGAATCAGTGGACAGCAAAGCACAAATGGCTTTACGCCAGAGCAAAAAAAAATACAAACGATTGCTGGGCAGCTAATAAGCATAGGGTTAATTATGCAAAGATAAGTGCCAACGTAAGCCTTTTATAACAATTGCAGGTGTATTTTATCTGTTTTTAACTTGGTGTTGTTTGATCTTATTGGTTTAGAAATTGATATTTAAATAAACAGTAAACTTGGCCGATTTCGTTATTATTTTGTTAACCAGTGGGGCTTGAAAATTCGCTCACCCCCTTAAGTGGGGAATGACAGAAAATGTTTGAGAACCACTGGTCTAGTGGTTAGGATACGGCGCTCAGCGCAGCAACTCGAGTTCGATTCCCGGTCTGGGAAGTCAAAAAAGTTTTACAACCAGATTCACATGTAAAATTATATATACACACACACACACACACACACGTATAGGGCGGCATAAAAATATTACAAAATATAGGGGAAATATAGATATATATATATATATATATATATATATATATATATATATATATATATATATATATATAGCGGCACGGTGGTGTAGTGGTTAGCACTGTTGCCTTGCACCGCCAGGGTCCGGGTTCGATTCCCCGGCCAGGCTCGATTCCCGTCTCTGTGTGCATGGAGTTTGCATGTTCTCCCCGTGTTTGGTGGGTTTCCTCCGGGTACTCCGGTTTCCTCCCACAATCCAAAGACATGCAGGTTAGGCTAATTCACATTCCAAATTGCCCGTAGTGTGTGAATGAGTGCGAGTATGTGTGTGTGCCCTGCGATGGATTGGCACCAGGGTGTCCAGGGTGTACCCCGCCTTGTGCCCTAAGTTTCCTGGGATAGGCTCCAGACCCCTGCGACCCTGCATATAAGGATAAAGCGGTATAGAAAATGAATGAATGAATGAATGAATATATATATATATATATATATATATATATAGGCGGCATAAAAATATTACAAAATATAGGGGAAATATATATTTCCCCTATATTTTGTAATATTTTTATGCCGCCCTCATTTGTACAGTTTATTTTACTAGTTAAATTTAATTTATTTTCTTTAGTATTTATTTTTATTGATTTTATTCCTTATGTATAAGCTTTTATTTTCTTTTTAAGGTCACTGGCTGTTTTATAAGCATTTCACTGCATATCATACTGTGTATGTGACAAATAAAATTTTAATTTGAATCAAAGGAGAGAAAGATAGGTGGAAGGAGACAGAGGGGGAGAGAGAGAGAGGGAGAGAGAGAGACAGAGTATGGGAAGGTGAGCGTGAATGAACAGATGCAAGAGGAGACAGGAAGATAGCAGCAGGGAAGATTTAACACGTTAATATCAGATCTATGAGGAAGAGAGCAAGAGAGTAGAAATAACTCCTTTATATATAAAATAATTCTATCATCATGTAAAAATTTTTTTAACTGTTTTTTAAATATTTTTAACTGTTGTCAAAGCTATACCCCACTTGTATTGTGAAGACACGCCCCACAGAACTGGGGGGCGGGTTCAGTAGAGGTCATTAACATTTAAAGGAGCATGTACTGAAACAGGTTGCTGAGAACAGAGCTACCTTTTACCAGGTAAAAGTAATGTTTTTTTTACATAACAATTGAGAATTTTGAATTAAAGTATATTACAAACTTTTCATTAGGACCCTAAAGAATCATATTAACCTATGCAAAATTGAGACTGTATGTCTCCTTTAAATTAATTCAACTTAAGAAGAATAATAGACTTCTAGATTATGATATTATTTTTAATTCAAGTGTTTGCTACATCCTTTTCATGGTTTATACATTATTTCGATCCTCTCGTATATTTTATCCTTTTTTTTGTTGTCCCAATAAAAATAAAAAAATATATATATATATATATATTAGACCATTTTGCTATACCAGACATTCTCGTAATACGGCGATGTGGGGAGAGAAAAAAAAACTCGCCGCTACTGGGTTCACTCTGTTTATTTTGCCCTTTTTCCGCATTTCCCTCTGTACAGTATAGCATGTAGGATCATGGGATATATGCGGTCCTCCGAAGTGTAAAATGAACGTGAAGAAAACGCACTAGAAGTGTTTTCCTCGCGTTCGTTGGGATTTGAACGCAAAGAAAAAGCTGCATGCAACGTTTTTTTTTTATTAGTCACATACACAGTCATACACAGTATAATATGCAGTGAAATGCTTATACGACCGGCAGTGACCTTAAAAAAAGAAAATAAAAGCTTGTACGTAAAATAAATAATCAATAAAAAGGAAATACTAAAGAAATAATTTTAACTAGTAAAATTAACTGTACAATAAGGGCATAATAAAATATTGCAAAAATATAGAAGATAGAATTAAAGTGTCAGTGGTTGTGCAAATATGCATGAAAGGTGACATGTGCAATTGTCCAGATGTATGACTATTTAGTGCAAGTGTGTATGAATGTGTCCATGATTGTCCAGTCAGTGTTGTGAGCTTAAAAGATGTTATTAGTCCTGTGTGGAGGTGTGATTGAGAGACCTTATCGCCTGCGGGAAGAAGCTCCTCCTCAGCCTCTCTGTGTTGGCCTTTAGGGAGCGGAATCTCTTCCCAGACCGCAATAAAGAGAACAGTCCATTACTGGGGTGACTGAGGTCCTTCATGATCTTCCTGGCCTTAGTCCAGCACCGCTTGCTGTAGATGGAGTGCAGGTCAGGGAGCTCAGTGCGGATGATGCGCTCGGCTGATCGCACCACCCTCTGTAGAGCTTGTCTGTCCTGCATGGTGCTGTTCCCGAACCAGGTCGTGATGTTTCCCGTCAGGATGCTCTCTATGGTGCAGGAGTAGAAGTTCCTGAGCGTAGAAGTTGGAGGGCAGTCTAAAGTCTCTCAAGCGTCTGAGGTGGTAGAGACGCTGCCGGGCTTTTTTCACCACGGTGTTGATGTGACAGGACCATGACAGGTCCTGCGTGATGTGAACACCGAGGTATCTGAAGCTGTCCACTCTCTCCACTGGGCTCCTGTTGATGACGGGGGTCTGGTAGTTCCTCTCCTGCTTTGTACTAAAGTCCACTATCAGCTCCTTTGTCTTACTGACGTTCAGGAGGAGATTGTTCCTCTGGCACCAGTTCTCCAGATTTCCAATCTCCTCTAGGTAGTCCGACTCATCATTGTTGGTGATCAGTCCGACCACGACGGTGTCGTCAGCAAACTTGATGATGGAGGTGGAGTTGGTAGTGGCCACGCAGTCGTGGGTGTACAAAGAGTACAGCAGGGGGCTCAGAACACAACCCTGGGGGGCTCCAGTGCTGAGAGTGAGTGTGGCTGAGACATGTCCGCCCATCCTTACTGCCTGTGGTCTGCCAGTCAGAAAATTGGAGATCCACTGACATATAGATGAGCTCAGTCCCAGGTGCTCCAGCTTGGTGGTGAGTGTGGAGGGAATTATGGTGTTAAAAGCAGAGCTGTAGTCGATGAAGAGCATTTTAACATAATTCCCTTTCCTAGTGTCCAGGTGAGTGAGTGATGTGTGGAGGAGATGAGAGATTGCATCGTCTGTGGAGCGGTTCTGACGGTATGCAAACTGTAGTGGGTCCAGTGTGTCGGGTAGTGAAGAAATGATGAAGTCTCTGATAAGGCGTTCAAAGCACTTCATCACTACTGAGGTGAGGGCTACAGGGCGATAGTCATTGAGGGAAGCAGGATGTGGTTTCTTCGGGACAGGAACAATAATGGACTCTTTGAAGCATGTAGGGATCACCGACTGAGATAAAGAGATGTTGAATATCTCAGTGAACACAGGTGCTAGATGGTCTGCGCAGGCTCTGAGAATACGACCTGAGATGCCGTCTGGTCCTGCTGCTTTCCTGGTGTTCACTCTCTTGAAGGCTCTCCTCACGTCGTGCTCGGAGATGATGAGCGCGTTCCCGGTGCTGGCTGTGTCTCCCTGTCTGCAGCCGTTAGCGCCGTTAGCATTAGCGCCTTTAGCATTAGCATCGCTAGCGTCTTTAGCTGCAGCCTCGAAGCGAGCATAGAAGGTGTTGAGCTCGTCTGCCAGAGTCGCGTCCGCGTTCGTCATACCGGATGCTGGTGCTTTATAGTCCATTATTGTTCTTAGTCCCTGCCACAGGCTCCTAGAGTCACTCTGTTGAAGCTGTGACTCTAGTTTTCTCCCATAACGCTGCTTCGCCTCTTTCACCGCCTTCCGGACGTTATATGACGCAGCCTTGTACGGTTTCATGTCCCCCGACGCAAGTCCCATGTTGTAGGCAGCGGTGCGAGATCTCAGAGCGTCGCGGATGGTTTTATCCACCCACGGGTTCTGATTGGGAAACGTTCTGATAGTCTTTTTCTCCACCGTATCGTCCACTAGCTTCCCAATAAATCCCACAACCGCTTCGGTAAACACGCTGACGTCATCATCGGAGCTGTTTCTGAACATGTCCCAGTCTGCTTCATCGAGTGCGTCCTGTAACGCGGCCACCGATTGGTCCATCCAGCGCGCGACCTCCCTCTGAACCGGAACTTCCTGTTTCAGCCTTTGTTTATATTTTGGCATGAGGAAGATGGCGGCGTGTTCGGATTTACCAAACGCTGGACGAGATTGTGCCTTGTAACCGTCTTTGACCATGGTATAACAATGGTCCAGTGTCCTTTCGCCCCTGGTGGGGCAGGTGATGTGCTGATAAAAGTTCGGCGCTGCGCGTTTGAGGTTGGCACTATTAAAATCCCCCGCCACAATGAGCCTGTATAACCGTGCAGCCGGACAAATGCAGGTCACCAAAGCCCGTGTGAACTGACTCCTTTGTGTAGAAAACCCTCGGCACTTCATCCGCGCTCACCGGACACTACGACTGGCAGAAAAACGGTCGATTTTAACGCCCGATAAGAGGCGTTTAATGTAAATTCCTCCCATACATTGGAGGACTCGGGGCGCGCGTTTTTCCTGCAAACACTTCTGTAACCTCCATCGCGTGAGCGACTGTGTATTTGTGCATCTTGTGGTTGCGCGCCTCGGTAACGTGAGCAGCCCAACTAATCGATAACGGCATTCGTTGACAACGGATTTCATTATCGATAATTATCGATTTTATCGATTAGTTGTTGCAGCTCTAATATTTATTGTATAATAATGAGTAAAAAACATTAACATTAAAAAACATTAGTTAAATGTTGTTTGGAAAGAATATCAAGTTCACTAGCTGATACTTTTATTTATACGAAGAATGAACTGTTATATCTGTCATTTAAAAAATTTTATTCAAAAATACATCAAACTTTAAATATAGAAATAACTGGTGAAATAGCCTTTCAGAATAAAACATTACAATAACTCAAAAAAGATGCAATAAAAATGTTGTGTTGTTTCTGTAAGCACATCGTTGGGTGGTTTATGCTGGGTCAAAATTCTGGGTTATTTCGGGTACTTTAAATACATCATTGTGTTGCTCATGTTGGGTCATATGAGATGTAGTGAGTCATTTACAAATGAACACCTCGTTGGGTTATTTTGACCCAAAAAATGGTTTATTCTTTATTCTCTGGTTTCTCCAAACGCAGACTGCAAAATGTTTTAAATATTAGTTATTGTGTCAAGTGTAGTTTTCGGAGATTTGAGCTTCAAGAAATCTCCCTTATTTAATTTAAATGAGGTTTGGGCTCGGGATTTAGTATCTCTAAGGGGTTCGAGCCTATTTGCACGGGCGGCACCATGAAGCACAGACACGAGGCAAGGTCTTGCAGGAAAAGGGATCATTTATTTAGGTAAAATAGAGAAGGAAAGGGTTAAAGGAGGGAGGATGGAAAGAAAGGGCAAGGGATGAAATTGACGTGCAGTTCCGGGGGCTGTGCCATGCAGACATGCAGGTACACAGCTGGCAAAAGGTGGCGATGAGTGGAGTGGCAGAACGGAGCACGCAGAGGCAGCGCACCTGCACGCTGTGAAGGCGCCGCGGGAGCGCGAGGATCAAAGGGCGGAATGCCAGTGTCCTGTTTAAAGTCCCTGGGGCGCATCACATTGCCCCACTCGCATGCCACTCTGTCCTGCTCCACCGCATCACGTACTTCCCGGACTCAACTCCGCGCCTTGCTTTTATAATGCGGAGCAAGCCCGAGATCCTAATGTTAATTATCGCCAGCCGGCCCGAATAGGCGTCTCCGTCCCTTTACATACCTGCCGCCTATCTAGGGAGCCTACGGAGAGAAGAGGGTTTTCGTCATTGTGACGCCTAAAAATAGATGTAGGATTATTTTATATAGCCTAAATAAACCTTTTCTAAACGTGGGCTGTTGTTTCTCCTCTTTAATTTCCTACAAAGTTAGCATTAGCATCGCTAGCGTCTTTAGCTGCAGCCTCGAAGCGAGCGTAGAATGTATTCAGCTCGTCTGCCAGAGTCGCGTCTGCGTTCGTCATACCGGATGTTGGTGCTTTATAATCCGTAATTGTCCGTAGTCCCTGCCACAGGCTCCTAGAGTCACTCCGTTGAAGCTGTGACTCTAGTTTTCTCCCGTAGCGCTGCTTCGCCTCTTTCACCGCCTTCCGGACATTGTATGACGCAGCCTTGTACGGTTCCATGTCCCCCGACGCAAGTCCCGTGTTGTAGGCAGCGGTGCGAGATCTCAGAGCGTCGCGGATGGTTTTATCCACCCACGGGTTCTGATTGGGAAGCGTTCTGATAGTCTTTTTCTCTACCGTATCGTCCACTAGCTTCCCAATGAATCCTAAAATCGCTTCCGTAAACACACTGACGTCATCTTCGGAGCTGTTTCTGAACATGTCCCAGTCTGCGTCATCGAGTGCGTCCTGTAACGCGGCCACCGATTGGTCCGTCCAGCGCGTGACCTCCCTCTGAACCGGAACTTCCTATTTCAGCTTTTGTTTATATTTTGGCATGAGGAAGATGGCGGCGTGGTCGGATTTACCAAACGCTGGATGAGATTGTGCCTTGTAACCGTCTTTGACCGTAGTACAACAATGGTCCAGTGTTCTTTCGCCCCTGGTGGGGCAGGTGATGTGCCGATAAAAGTTCGGCGTCCCGGTGTTGTGTCTGGTGCTGTGTGAGCGCCTCATGCAGCTCGCATAAGGCAGTGTTAGTGTCCGCTTGTGGTGGGATGTAAACGGCACTGATTATGACCGATGTGAACTCCCGTGGAAGATAAAAAGGATGAAACATGATGGAAAGTAGTTCCAGGTTTGGTGTGCAGGAGCGTGTAAGAGGAACAACGCTCACGCTGTTTCACCAGCTGTTGTTCACCATTAAGCACACGCCGCCTCCCCTTGACTTCCCCGAGTCCCGCGTCCTGTCCATGCGGTGAACCGAGAAGAACTCGGCTGGTTGTATGGCGTGGTCTGGCAACGCTGGGTTCAGCCATGTCTCGGTGAAGCAGAGGAGACTGCAGTCCCGAATGTCTCTCTGGAACTTTATCCTGGCCCTGAGGTCATCGAGTTTGTTCTCCAGTGACTGGATGTTGGCGAGCAGGATGCTAGGCAGAGGTGTGCGGTGTGCACGAGCTCTCAGCCGGTTCCTCATGCCAGCTTGTTTCCCTCGATGCCGTCGCTTCGCGTCGCGTCCATTGTTCTCCCTCAGGATCTCACTCGGCCAGCTGGGATCCGGAGTTAAAACCATCGAATTGTGAGTACATTGTATACCAATAGAAACAAGAGTGTTTCTATCATACCTAATGTACTCAATGGTGATGATTTTGCCGATTTTAAAACACTGAAAACTAACTTAAAGAACAAAAACAAAGAAAAGGTGGTCGGAGCAGTCGTGACGGCAGCCAACCTCACCGGCGCCATCGTGGACATCACTGATTTTGAAGACCTGCAGTGATTCAGGCCTCTTTTTAAATTTCTGCAAATTTCCCATCTCTGAAATAACAAAAATCATGGGCTGTGTATAGAGTGTTTAAAAACAATACAAGGCATGTTATGATGAGGAAACTTTCTATCTCTTCCATTCTGTCGTCTCCAAAGCAGTGAACGCGCCTACAATTCACTTTTCATACGAATTACATAATCTAATCATTAGTTTTTCATTAGTTTATATAAAAGCAGACATTTCGCTTTCTATAAGTATATATTTTTCACGTCTGTGAGGCGAGTATACACAGAGTTTCGGTTCATTTTCTGACGCGCTCAAGTTCACAAAAACAGTACAGAACCCTGTTTACTTTCTTTAGTTTTATTTAGGTGTGCTCACAATGACGAAAAAAACTTCATGATTTTGTTAGAGTCTTATAAAGGCTATGTAGCTTACATAGTTTTACTATATAGTTTTTGCACATTAATCTGACAATGTTTAAATTTTATGGTAGTTTAGTTTCATTTATTTCAGTTAATAAATCTACTACAAATTAAAAGAAAATATAAGATGACACAAGACCTCTCTCTCTCTCTCTCTCTCACACACACACAAACAGCAGGCCAAATCGTCAATAGCACGTCCCTCCCCCAAACAGCGCAGCATTTACTTATATCTAAACTGAGTCGTTTACTTAAGTCACTGGTCAATAGTTCATGATACATACATTTAAATAATTGATTCTATTTATTAAAGAAAATCATGCATACGAGCCTATTGCATTTCATTCTTATAATAAACACACAAGCGCTGCTGTATAACATCTGCTGGCGCGAATTTTATGGTCATTTGGTCATTTATGTTTATTTTATTTATTTTTGTCATTGATGTTAACTACACAAAGCAGTGTCTTCCCTCTTGGGCGTTTCTCCAGCATACTGTACATCAGATTGATGGACATGAGTCCTCATCTGTTACACTTTTGGTGACAACAGTTTTTTCAGCACATTTAATCAATATTTTGAAAAAGTTTGTAACGCTTGGATTTATAAAACCGCTTGGTTACAAAAAAACGGATTCGGGAACCAAAATATGGGCTGTTTAACACTACTTCCGGTATTGCGTAATCGCGACAGGACAAAACACGACGCGACACAAAACAATTATAATAAATTAAACCATGTGTATTATACAAACGGAATAAAGAAATAAACACGGTGCACCACAAATCAATATATACAAATATAATACAAATATAATACAAATAGAAAAAAGTGTGTGTGCGATGTATGTGTATGTGTGTGTGAGTGTGTGTATGATAGTCCAGTGTCTGAAATATGGCAAAAGTTATTAAGATGGTGAGTTGGAGAGATGGTTCTATCTCACCAGATGAAGATGGTAGGTCTGGGAGATCGAGAAACGGAATGAGCTGGGTACTGAATGAAATTATCAACGGGTAATCCACAAACAGGCTCTCAGCTTCCAAAATCATGCAACGCGCTGTCTTCATCTCTCCGTGCCGGCCTCTATGCCGGTTCCGGCTTTATGCCAGATCATGTGACCCACGTCACTCCCGGGTTCCCTTGCGCCGCGATCGCGCATGCGCGGGAACTTGCCCGGTGACCAAACCACTGTCAATGGGGAAAAAGAAACCGCTAGGGCACGCCTTCGGCCACAGGTGAGCAGCATTAGCTCCACAACCAATTCCCTGCGTATGAAAACGCCCCTTTTGTGTGGCTGTGCTACAAGTTTGATCCGGCATCATAATTCTCCTCCTTAATTTCCAACGGTCTAATCAGCGCTCAACCGTACGCACAAAGTCTTCGAGAGCACAGAGGAATTAATTTTTTTTACTAAATAAAAATTGCAGTATATTCAATTCAATTCAATTCAGTTTTATTTGTATAGCGCTTTTAACAATTGACATTGTCTCAAAACAGCTTTACACAATCAAAAGAATTATTTAAGTTTGTATAGAATGTGAATGTGTATGAATCAAAATGTTCAGATATTCCCTGGTGAGCAAGCCCGAGGGCGACAGTGGCAAGGAAAAACTCCCTGAGACGGTAATAGGAAGAAACCTTGAGAGGAACCAGACTCGACAGGGAACCCATCCTCATCTGGGTGAAACAGATAGCAGGAAATGAATTGCATTTATACAGTGTTAGGTTCAGCTATAATAGTTGATGTTAATTGATGTTATAATAGTTGATGTAAAATGGAGTCCAGTAGTTATTCGAGACTCAGATAGACTTGTAGAAAGTTCCAGTCCTGAACTATCGATTTGTCAAGTCCTCAGAGAAACAGCTGACAACACCAGTCGAGGCCAGAACCATCTTCTAAGTAGATAGAATCATCCCCAGACACCAGGCGCATCCTAAAGAGACACACGGGGCATCCATGTGATGAGACCTCCAACCAGAAACCGGGCACCAGGATGGATCAGACAGGTCCGGAGTGTATATCAGGGCCTCTTATTTCTATTTACTTTATGTACGTGTGTGAATGGCCGAAATGTGGTTGTGAATAAGCCTGTTAGTGAATATAAAATGTTTGCGTGAACCCGCGGTATGAGAGATTTAAAGCATAAAGCATTTCACTGCATATTATACTGTGTATGATTGTGTATGTGACTAATAAAATTTGAATTTGAAAATTTGAATTTGATTTATAAGAGATTTCTATTTCCCAGAAATATAACACAAATTTATACGTGGTAAATAAGCGATGTCTTTGCGAGCCGCTTTATTTCAGTCTTAATATACTACGAGCCTCTGAATATGCCGTTTTAACAGGGGTGGGGTTAAGAAAACAGCAGGGAAACTGACTGGCCATTTGGTTTTGGCTGTGAATGGATGCGCTGTAGTAATCCATGTTTTATACGAATTACATAAGCTGATTTTCCCCACATTAGTTTATATAAAATTTGACATTTTGCTTTCTGTAAGTATATATTTTTCACGCCTGTGAGGCGAGTATACACGGAGTTTCGGTTCATTTTCTGACGCGCTCAAGTTCACAGAAACTTAATTAACTTAACTACACAGAATAGCACTGTATCCCAGTTTGCTTTCATTATTTTACAAGATCATAACATTTTCTGGTCATTGTGCATGCACTTAAATAAGAGTAAAGTCTCATAAAGGCTATGTAGCTTATATAGGTTTATTATATCGTTTTTGCCCATTAATCTGACAACACCTGTGGCTCACCCACGTTTTCTGATACACACAGCCAGAGTTTAATGTTTCACTTGTATTTTATAAGGTTTTTGCCGCAGGTGGTAAAGACTCACTGTGATAACGTCTATTTAAGAATTAGCTTAAATTCGATCCTAAAAATATTTAATTTAATTTACATTATAAATTTGTACTGTAATGTTACTACTGTGCTTATAAATTCGTTTAATTATAATGTTTCACTTGATTTTATCTGCAACTACGTGTGGCTCTAGACCAGCTGCGACTTATTAATCCTGGAGAGAACGAACTAAGGCCTGAGGCGTCAGTCTATAGTTATATAGCGCCACTCAGCGGTAAAAGCCAGCAAACAAACAAATCCAAATGCTGACGCCATACGCCGCGACGGTAAAAGTCACATACCGCTTGTGCACCAACTGTACAAAGGGCCATCGCCGCTCATGTGCACCACACAACTTGCACATGTCTAGGGCTGCAACAACTAATCGATAAAATCGATAATTATCGATAATGTAATTCGTTGTCAACGAATGCCGTTATCGATTAGTTGGGCTGCGCACGTTACTGAGGAGCGCGACCACAAGATGCACAAATACACACAGACACACACAGATGCACAGTCGCTCGCGCAATGGAGGTTACAGAAGCGTTTGCAGGAAAAAGCGCGCGCCTCGAGTCCTCCAAGGTTTGGGAGCAATTTACATTAAACACCTCTTATCGGGCGTTAAAAGCGAGCGGTTTTCTGCCGTTCGTAGTGTCCGGTGAGCGCGGATGAAGCGCGGAGGGTTTTCTACACATGGGAGCCCCTAGCGACGGGGAGGAATTGGCCACGACTAAAAAAAAGGAGTCAGTGAGAGAGTTCACACGGGCTTTGGTGACATGCGTTTGTCCGGCTGCGCGGTCATACGGGGTAAAAAAAAAAAAAAAAAAAAAAAAAAAAAAAAAAAAGAACGTTGCATGCAGCTTTTTCTTGGTGTTCAAATCCCAACGAATGCAAGGAAAACACTTCTAGTTCGTTTTCTTCACGTTCAGTTTACACATCGTAGGACCGGATATATCCCATGATCCTACACGCTATACACAGGGAAATGCGGAAAAAGGGCAAAATAAACAGAGTGAACACAGTAGCGGCCATTTTTTTTTCTCTGCCCACGTCGCCGTATTACGAGAATGTCTAGTATAGCAAAATGGTCTATATATATTAAAAAATATTGTTTTTTATTTGTTGAGATAACAACAAAAAAGGATAAAATACCCAAGAGGTTCGAAATAACGTATAAACCGTGACTAGGATGTAGCAAGAGACACTTTCATTAAAAATAATATCATAATCTAGAAGTCTATTATTCTTCTTATTAAGTTTAATGAATTTAAGAGAATTTAAAATTGAGGTCATTCTTAACAACGGAATATGTCAGTGTATTTTTTAAACTACTGTGCGTATATATATATATATATGTGTGTATGTGTATATATATAAAAACACACACACATACACCGTATCAACACTGTTAACTTGCCATCTGCAATTATTGTTAAAAAAGAATTTTGATTTACATAAACTACATAAGGTTTAAATGTCAAAATTAAAGATCATTATACTCTATGTGGCTATTGCATTTTTTAAAGTTTACTTTTATACATAAATAATACCCTGATTTATGGTTTTATATTGTTAAGCAAAACAGCAAATTAAAGCGGTCACTTTTTATCCGATTAATCGATTAATCGAAAAAGAAATCGTCCAACTAATCAATTATCAAAATAATCGTTAGTTGCAGCCCTACACACGTCACACACTATATAGGGCTGAGGTCAGTTTGGGCCCTAAATATGTTGAGTGCGTTAGTGTGTGTGTGTGTGTGTGTGTGTGTGTGTGTGTGTGTGTGTGTGTGTGTGTGTGTGTGTGAGAGAGATGTGCGCATGTGTTAACATTTGTGATGTGTAGAATATATGCTGGAAAAAAGCATCACAGTATGATGTTACTCAATGTGATGTCACTAATCGTGTCACTTAATATAATCTTATGACTGACTCGTTTGAGATATCAAAAATCCCTCTACAATTGTGCATCCTCAATGGTTTTAGATCACATCGGCCCAGTTTAAGTGGCGATCGTATAAATTCCCTAGGAGGAGTGTATCAAAATCCATCGGGTGCGTTTTTGTGAACAACTCGAAATGACTGAATTCCTGTTGAGTTGAGCCCAAGACATGCAGGACAAAAGTTGTTCGGCTCAATAAGCTCTACCATAAATGTTTACAGAGTTTTGGGTGCATAGGTGCAAGTGTGTACGAGCTATGCAGCAAACTGCACGCATCTCAAACCTGTCAGCCAATTTTCGAGCATGTTAAGACCCCAAAATGGTGGGGGAAAAAATCCTTAGGATAACAAGAAGGTCCTGCGCACCCTGTAGTGCTTGAGCCCTAATTACTGTAACTTTGCTGTTCTTGATAAACCTGATATGCAGTGACATTTTTTCATGAATCAACTGATATTTGTTAATATAATGTAAAGTTAGCAACAATTAGTGTCTTTATATTTTGTAGAGTTCAAATGCAGGGCGTGATAGGAAGGTCTACAGGATAGTGGAGCGTATACCATCTGAGGCAAGTGAGGATGATGCCAGTAGCAGTGATGATGAATGGCTGCCAGGAAAACAAGGGAAAAGAAAGAGCATTTGATGACCCACAAACCATATTTCTTTTCTTTTTTTTTTTAGTTCAGTATACTTGGCACTTTTTGTAAGGGCATGTTTAGCACCTGTTAACTCATGGAAACAGACATATATTTTTGTTTGTGCCCTGGATGTTACGCCAAATTATAATAACTCTTACATTTTATTTTCACACAGTATATAATTTTCTTCTATTGGTTTGTTAAATGCAGATTTCTTTGGTTCAAACGCATGGTGTCCAACTGAGTGGACATATTTGTAACACTCAGGGAAAAAATCTTGTCATAATTCATGCATGAAAGGGTTAATTATTTTCCCCAATTGTGCTTTATTTAATGGGATTTCTATTTGAAAATGTGACCCATTTTTGTAAAGTTGAAAATACAAGCAACTGTCATTCTGTTTATTATCTGCCAAGTGGTCACTTAAATAATAAACAGCTATATTTACTCACACACACTGAATATGAACTTACCTCAGACACAACAAGCTGATCGTTTTAATTCCGTCTCTTCTAAAGCCGAGTCCACACGTGGCCGGGTTTTTTCTTCTTCTTCGTTTTTAAAAATAATTCTGTCCACACGACCTAGGGTTTAAAATATCCTTGTCCACGTGAAAACTGTGACTGTACGCAAGTCCACTATTGCACAAATCAAGGAGACAAGCACACAGACAGTTACATCATCGGCACAAGTTGACGTAGTTTTGGAAAATCTGGCCTAACAGTCTCCGTAAAAACCTGACAGTAATATCTCCGTGTAAAGCTGATTAGAGACCCAGCAAACATTGTAATGTTGGCGCAAATTGAGGGGAGGTACGAGGGGGAGAATACTTTCTTCCTTCTTTTTTTTGCGGTTGGCAAACAACGTAAATGTGCTTTACCGCCACCTAGTGGAATGGAATGTGATGATGTCATGATCCTAGAAGCGAGAAGAAAAATAAATAAATAATCACACACACACACACACACACACACATGTAATGGAAAAATCATATTTTAATTATGTATTAATCCTATTTGATTCTTGTAGTAAGTGTGTAACGTAGGCCTTAGAAGTTTGAACTTGTTTGTCGAAGCTTAGAGACACAAGGCCGAGAACAGAATAGAAACAACCTGATTGTAGTTGTCCCTGAATAAATGATAAGGTATGGACATCTAGTCTGGGGCAGATAAGTCATGAGTTTGAATGTAGGAACTTCACGTATGGGGCGTTGATTATGTTAACAGAGATGTTTGTGTATAAAATAGGTCAGCTAGAGAAAGAGATCACCTTTCTCTATGCTGCAACTGTTTGCTGTATGAGACTGGTCCTTCTGCAGAAGTTTAAAATAAAACCTTTCCCAGATAGCAGAACAACATTGAATCATCGTTGAATCAACATTAAAGCATCAACCAACTTGTCATTGAATCAATGTTGAAATTTCAATGTTAAACGTTGATTTTTCATCAGGTTTGCACCTTGAAATAATGTTATTTCAATGATGAAAAATAGATCAAGATGGGCATAAAATCAATGTTTGTTCAACGTAAATTCAATCACTTATTTTACATTGAATCAACATTGAATCAACATTGAAGCAATTATAGTTTAGTCTTGCTTTATGAACAGCAAGATTCTATGACAGTAAATCATGTCCGTTTTGGTTTATTTCTTTAAATCAGAGACCATGTAGGGCTGAAAAACATTTTTTTTTAACAAAAAGTCAGTAACTCAACATCCTTCAGTTTACATGTAAACATATTTATTTATTTATGCTCCATACCCATTTAAACAGGAAGTAACATCACAATTACAATAAAACAACTATATAATAAAACACACTACAACTTACATACAAATTATTATAAACTGGATGACAAAATGAGTTTTTAGAAGAGAACTATTAGAAGAGATTGTTAATTCTGAATTCATAAAACAGAATCTAACTGCCAAGAGAAGAGACTGGAAAACCATAATATAAAAATGGCAGCCTGCCTCAGCAAAATTCAGTCAAATGCAAATAGAAACAACCAAGTCAGAAACACAACAGATGACTGAAACATTATTCGTAAGTTGAAATGTATTTACTCAGAAAAAACAGATAATAAGACATGAGTCCGAACTTATGGTTTTCCACCACGAGCAATTCCCCCCAGCCGTTCTGGGGCATAACGAAGCCATTTCTGAACTGTTGAAGCAAAGAAACTCTGTAAAAAAACATTGATACAGTCTTTTTAACATTAAGGCACAAGCATGAATCATTCAGCCATTTTTGTAAGTCATCTAAGGCTAATGAAAGCTGATGGGCTGCATCATCAGCACTTTTAGCTTGTGTAAAAATTACCGTATCATCTGCATACATGATCATGTCCACATGTCCAAATTCTGTGCCTCTCCTTGGTTTCATACGGATTACATAAACTGAGAATATTTGTTTTCAATGTGACTTGCATCATTTAAAAGTAGACACTTTAAGCTTTATATAGATATATTTCTCATTTCAGTTAATTTTAGTGACGTGTTTCAAAAAGATTTTCACGGAGACTGAGGTTTCATATATGTGCATATATCCTCATATACTGTATGTGGCCAATTAGGATTAGTTTTTTGCATTTTTTTTTGTTAGTTCTTAGTTATTGCCTTGATAATAGAAAATATGAGCTAGGCATCATGTATGACAGTTGCCAAAGTGAGATATGAGCTAAAATGACCAGATCCTGCCATAGGAGACATATCTTGTATGTACATATAGGGCTTATATGTGGATATAAAGAAGCAATACAGGAGACCTATATGGCCTGTATATGCACATATATGCACCTCAATGTTGCCTACATGTGGCATATATACGCATATATGCAGCATATATATTATCATATATATGCATATATACTGCATATAGGTTTCATATATGCGCATATATCCTCATATTTACATTTACATTTAGGCATTTGGCAGACGCTCTTATCCAGAGCGACTTACATTTTTATCTCATTATACATCTGAGCAGTTGAGGGTTAAGGGCCTTGCTCAAGGGCCCAACAGTGGCAACTTGGTGGTTGTGGGGTTTGAACCTGGGATCTTCCGAACTGTAGTCCAAGGCCTTAACCACTGAGCTACCCCTGGCCCCATATAGGTGCGGTTATATGCGCATATATACTGCATATAGGTTTCATATATGCACATATGTCATCATATAGGTGCGGATATATGCGCATATATACTGCATATAGGTTTCATATATGCGCATATATCCTCATATAAGTTCTTTCCATGTGGGGCACGCACACTGCTCTGGGTCAGACACAGACAACGGGAAACAGGAACTAAGCTCTCAAACAAATGCTTCCCAACAGAATACCGTAGGTCGCATCGCCAAAATTCTTTCACCGTGAGTGGCAGGAACTTCCAGACTACAACATATTGAATTCTCATGCCTGTAGAGTGTATTATAATGATGTGGCGACAGTGTAAAAACACCTTCCGATGTTAAATGCGAGGCGAAAATTGAGTACTTTTGAACGGCAAACAGGAATTAAGCTCTCAAGTGAGTAAACTACACCCTAAAAAATGCTGGGTTAAAAACAACCCAATCTGGGTTGTTTTTAACCCAGCTGCTAGGTAAATATAGGACTAACTAAATGCTGGGTTAATGTAACCCAGCAAGATGGGTTATTTGTTTAACCCAACAAGATGGGTTAAATATTCAATCCAAATGCTAGGTCATATTTAACTATAATGCTGGGTTAATTCCACCACATAAATTGGTCTATTTGTGAGGTAGAATTGGGTTAATTCTACCTCACAAATAGGTTATTATTATTTTCATGTTTTACAGTGAATCTGTAAAAAAAAAAAAAAAAAAAAAACACGCATGTCTATTAAACAGTTAAATTACTTTGATATACTGGTCTATTACAAAAAACATACATGTATGCAATAAACATCATCCTATTAAATGTTCTTAGAAAAAACATTTATTTTTCAAAAGCACAAGAACAGATAATCAACAGTGACATCATTACTATACTATTACTGATAAGAGCAGAATGGAGTAATTGAACAAATAGGCTGAAGCAACTTCTACAGAGCAGGATCAAAACTATCCAGCCCTGGTCTCATTTTAACATACAAACACTGTCTGTCTATGACTTTTCAGGTAGGTCTCGCTATTTCATAGCAACATTACAACATTACTGAGAGCAGTGCTGGTCATTATCTCCCAACGTCAGGATGTAGGGGTACGGCCTTGACACTTCAGCCTGCTGGAGGTATTCCACCATGTTGGTTCCAACCTTAGAAAGAAAGAAATGAAAAAGTTAAAATTTTGTTGAATAGCAAAGATTAAACTGAATAAGACTCTCAATTTCGTGTGAAATACGATTGATACTAAAAAATTACAAAGCTGCCCATTAAGATAGTGTATAGGTAACCAGAAACAAAAACATGGAGACCGCTACTACCAAACATAAAACAGCAAAATAAGCATGGCTTTTAGGATACAACTCTTTATGTCAGACTAGTTGATATTGTAGTCTGCATTGATTTTAAGCTAATTACCGAAAAAATTTTATAGCTGGTGTCATACTGGTACATTACAATCACCAAAATATTAATACTTCATCTAGTAGTTACCTGTACAGCTGTGGTACTTTTTCCTGTAGTTGGCGCGCTGACTGATAGTTAATTTAACTTTGGTTAAAGAGAGGTACCTGGTTAGCTTACATGCTATTACTGATGATACATTTGCATACTTGCCAAAGGGGGAAAGGTGTAAAATATTGTTATAACTCGGGAGAAACGCAGGAGAAATTTGACCGCAGAGTAAATTACTAGCTAGTGAAAAACGGGAGGGTTAGCATGTCTGTATATTTGTGAGAGGGTCAGTGTTTTGTAACACCAGCATTTTATTGTCTCAAGCAGTGAGTTTAATAAAGTTCTAAAGTGGTTGCTAATGCTAGCAAACTAACTAAATGCCTGGTCATGGTAGCCCTACAGTTAACAGTTTAGCGTTCATTCATCACTTCACCATCTTCGTAACCCTGCAAACATTCTACAGAGAAAGCTAAAAAGCTCAGACATCTTAGCCGTTTCTTTCATACACAGGTGGGGTTTATGGCTAGCAGCTATTCTCAGCTAAATTATCATCCAGTACCTCAGACCAGCCGGAAAGTTTGTGTGTAACCTTAACACGGTAACAGTAATAAATGTTACATATAGTAATAATTTTTCAGTCATATGTGAATTAGGTGAGTGAACATGTGTATACAGACCTTGTATTTAACGCCATTTCCCCTTAAATGTCCGAGGAGGATGAACCGTCATCAGCGGTGTGGGAGCTCAAGAGACACGAAGCTGAGTGACAGCCGCTGAATCCACCGGTGAACTTTGGGGGAGGGGCCAATCAAACTTCAACCCAGCAGCTGGGTTACACAAAAACTACCCAACTCTCTGTAAATAACCCAGAAAAATGACCCAACAGCGGCAACCCAGCGTTTGGGTAGAAAAAACAACCCAGCATTTTTTAGAGTGTAGGCAGCAAGGTAAATACACAAAACTTACCGTCAAATTATTTTTTTTCCTTAATAACTATATATATATATATATATATATATTTTTTTTTTTTTTTTTAATTATTTTATTTATTTATTTATTTTATTTTTTTAAGCACCATGGCAAATCTCTCGTAGTCAATTTTTTAACCTGTTTTAAACACATACACACATGCATACACATTTTTATAGAAATGCACTTAGTTAATTTAATTTGCCTTACATTGTTGAATGAGGATGGGTTCCACAACCAAAAATCAACATTGATTCAATGTTTGTCTTTTCAACACAGAAAAGCATTGAATTATCAACATTGATTCAACATTATTTAGCATTGAAAAATCAACCTCAACCAAAATGATGATTCTGATGAAATTTCAACATTGAATCAATGTCACCTTGCTATCTGGGTTGTTACTTTGCTCTTACCCAGTGTATGGATTACTTGTCTTTATATTGGTTTCAGAATTTCCACCACACACACACACACATTTTTATCATGTTCTGTATTATTTTGTATTGTCTTTTAATAAAAATAATAATTAAAAAAGAGTCAAGCCCAATTATTCATCATTCAATTATTCATACCCCTGGCAAATTGTGACTTAAAATAATTTTTTTTCTTGATTAGAAATGACACAGACCTCTCCAAGAAGATAATAAGTGTAAGGATTTCTTGAATTTTGGTCGACCCCCCCCCCCCCCCCCCCCCACACACACACACACAAAAGTAACAAAAGGAGGGGTGTAGGAGTGGGTTCATCTGGTCCGGAATGTTTATAAAAGACAACATAGAAAAGAACAGGAGCTTGGGAACAGTTCTTAGTGAGGAGCCTCCAACGGTTTTATGACCTGAACATAGCTTATACTAAGGAATGTGTTTGCTGATAGTGCAGCCTGTCAAGGTCAAAGAAAGAAAACACTCTCATGCACACATAATATAATGAAATACACTAGAAATTAAATATTCCCTACAATAAAAAATATTACTCATCTAACAGTATATTAGCAATAGAGACACCTGTATTGGCTAGTATAGCAATCAAACGCTTCCTATAATTGCTGACCAGCTATTTGCATGTCTCCACTGGTATTTTTGTCCACTCATCTTTAGGGATGAGCTAAACGCTTTCAGGTTGGAGGGTCTCCTTGCCATCACCCTGATCTTTAGCCCCCTCCACAGATTCTCAGTAGGATTTAAGTCAGGCTGGGCCAATGCAAAACCTTAATGTTTTTTGTCTGCTGATTCAATTCTATTCAATTTTATTTGTATAGCTAATAAAACATTAATATTAACAATTGACATTGTCGCTAAGCAGCTTTACACAATCGAAAGAATTATTTAAGTTTGTGTGTGATGTGAATGTGTATGAATCAAATGATAAGACTGTCCCTAATAATTTCTTCACCACTTTTGCTATGTGTTTTGGTTTGTTGTCGTGCTGAAATGTCCACTGGTGCCCAAGGCCAAGTTTCTCTGCAGACTGCCTGATATTGTTGTTGAGACTTTTAATGTATTGCTCCTTTTTCATGGTGCCATTTATTGTGATTAGGTTCCCTGGTTCACCAGCTGAAAAACACCCCCAAAACATCAGGTTCCCACCACCATGTTTGACAGTGGGTATGGTGTTATGGTTGAAGTCTTCTCCTTTTTAACGCCATAATCAAGGCTACATCAGTGGCCAAACAATTAAATTTTTGTTTCATCTGACCATAAAACAAAGGACGAGAAGTCTTGTTCTTTGTCGAGATGACCATTTGCAAAGGCCAAGCGGGCTTTTGTGTGCCTTATCTGGAGAAGTGGTGTACTCCTTGGTTCGTGGAACACAACGGTGTGCATTGTCTGCCTTGAGATATTGCCACCAGCAGAGCCCAGCTTCATCAGGATGGCCTTGGTGGTGATCCTTGGATTCTTTTGTACCTCTTTCACTATCCTCCTGGACAACACAGGTGTCACTTTTGGCTTCCAACCACGTCATCTGAGATTTTTCACAGTGCAGAATTAGTTTTTACACTTTGCACTGTATCCACTGGAACTGCAAAATATTTACATATGGTCTTGTAACGATCAGATTTGATATTAATCAATTTTTCTTTTCTTTTCGTTGATCTGCTTATAACTGTCTATATAAAAACATATATGGCCCTCTACAGTCTTATAGACAATTCCTTGTGACTTGTGAGCAGCCACAATGCGCCGCCCCTGTCAGGGGGCTGCGATGTACGTCAGTTCGCGGAGGTGAATCCAGATGCAGGTGCAGGCACGAGGCGTTGACTGTGCTTGAGTGAATGAGAGTGGGCGTGTCGCGCCGGGAAATGGGCAAAAAAACTTAATGGGCAACTTACGACGCGTCGTAGCTGGGACACGTGGAACGTGGGGTGGATCCGTCGCATGGACGAGGGGAGTAGAAGTCTGACGGCGGACGGGTTGATTATCCTGGTTATAGTGAAAGGTCCAATGAAACGCGGGGAGAGCTTGCGTGATAGCGTCTTCAAGGGAATGTCCTTTGTGGCGAGCATGACTCGATCTCCCACCCGGTATCTGGGAGCCTTGGTGCGGTGGCGGTCCGCCTGTCTCTTGTAAGAAGAGATGGCTCGTGTCAGAGTTCGCCTAGCACGTAGCCACGTTTGTCTGCAGCGGCGGACGAAGTGTTGAGCTGACGGAGTCTCCACCTCTAATTCTTGGACTGGGAAGAGTGGAGGTTGGTAGCCTAAGCAGCACTGGAACGGGGACAAGCCTGTCGACGAGGAGGGCAGAGAGTTGTGGGCATATTCGACCCAAGGGAGAAACTTGCTCCAGGTGGTGGAGTCCCGGGTCGTCATGCAGCGGAGGGAAACCTCTAGTGTTTGGTTCATTCGTTCTGTTTGCCCATTGGACTGGGGGTGGAAACCTGAGGATAGGCTGGGAGTAGCCCCGACGAGCCTGCAGAATGCGCCCCAAAACCGAGAGGTGAACTGAGGGCCCCGGTCCGACACAATGTCCGTGGGGAGGCCATGGAGCCGAAATACATGGAGAATGAGTAGTTCTGCGGTCTCCTTGGCAGATGGCAGCTTAGGAAGGGGCACCAGGTGCACTGATTTAGAAAAGCGGTCGACGATGGTCATGATGCAATTATTGCCGTCGGACGAGGGCAGGCCGGTGACAAAGTCAACCGCGATATGGGACCAAGGGCGTTGAGGAACCGGTAGGGGTCTGAGAAGACCAGCAGTTGGTCGATTGTCATTCTTACAACGGGTGCAGATGTCGCAAGCCGCCACGAATCTGGATGTGTCCTCCGCCAACGTGGGCCACCAGAATCGTTGCTGGATGACAAAGCGGGTTCGGGCAACGCCTGGGTGACAAGATAGCTTGGATCCGTGGCCCCATTCCAGAACTTGTGAGCGTAGGCGAAGGGGGACGAAGAGATGGTTAGGTGGAACTTCGCTAGGTCCGGCCTCCTGGGCCAGGGCCTGCCGAACCTTGCTTTCTATGTCCAGCTCCATGGCAGCGACGAGGCAGTGGGACGGGAGGATAGTGTCATACAACGTAGGCTCCTGGGGGGGGGAAAACTGGCGGGAGAGGGCGTCCGGCTTAGAATTCCTTGAGCCTGGCCGGTAGGACAGGGTAAAGTTAAACCTGGAGAAGAATAATGACCACCTGGCCTGACGAGCATTGAGTCTCTTGGCAGTGCGCAGATACTCCAGGTTTCTATGGTCGGTCCACACTAGAAATGGAAGCTCAGTCCCCTCTAGCCAGTGTCTCCACTCCTCCAGGGCTAGCTTGATGGCCAAGAGTTCTCGGTCTCCCACGTCATAGTTTCTTTCAGCTGGGGTTAGGCGACGGGAATAGAATGCGCACGGGTGCATCTTGTTGTCCTGGGTGGACCTTTGAGAGAGGATGCCACCCACCCCGGTATTGGAGGCGTCGACCTCCACCACAAACTGCTGAGATGGATCAGGAATAGTGAGGATGGGGGCAGAGGTGAATCTTTTCTTAAGATTATTGAAGGCTTGGTCGGCTTCCTTATTCCAGCAGAACCGGGTCTTGGCGGATGTTAGCGAGGTCAGGGGGGCGGCAACGGAGCTGTACCCTCGTATGAAGCGTCGGTAAAAGTTGGCAAACCCCAGAAAGCGTTGGAGGTCTCGCCGCGAGGCTGGTATGGGCCAGCTAGAGACAGCCTGGACTTTGGCTGGTTCCATCTCCAGCATGGACGGGGAGACGACAAATCCCAGGAAGGTGGTGGAGGATGTGTGAAACTCACACTTCTCAGCCTTGACATAGAGTTTATTCTCCAAGAGCCTCTGGAGAACCTGACGAACATGGTGACGGTGTTCCTCCAATCCTTGAGAGAAGATTAAAATGTCATCCAGGTAAACGAAAACAAATGAATTGAGGAAGTCGCGGAGGACATCATTAATGAGGGATTGGAAGACAGCGGGGGCATTGGTGAGACCAAAAGGGACCACCAGATATTCGTAATGTCCCGTAGAGGTGTTAAAGGCTGTCTTCCACTCATCTCCCTCGCGAATGCGGACAAGGTGATAAGCGTTTCGCAGGTCGAGTTTCGTGAACGTGTCGGCCCCCTGGAGTAGTTCGAAGGCGGTCGCCATGAGTGGAAGTGGGTAGCGGTTCCTGACGGTGATTTCGTTGAGGCCCCTGTAATCGATACATGGGCGAAGGGACCCGTCTTTCTTCTTCACAAAGAAGAAACCTGCCCCGGCAGGGGAGGAGGATGGGCGGATGATTCCGGCGGCAAGGGCCTCTGTGATGTAGGTGTTCATGGATTCTCTCTCTTGGCGAGACAAGGAGTACAGTCGGCCTTTGGGTGGAGAGGTGCCTGGGAGAAGGTCGATGGAACAGTCGTATGGGCGATGAGGAGGAAGCGACATGGCTCGGGTTTTGCTGAAAACCTGCTGGAGATCGTGATAATGAGTGGGGACATTAGAGATGTCCGGGGTGTATTCAGTCTTGGCTGTAGTTGGGGGTGTAGGGAGTGCAGAGTGAAGGCATGACGTGGCACAAGAGGGGCTCCAACCCGTGATCACATGTTTGACCCAGTCAATCTGGGGGCCGTGAAGCGCTAGCCATGGAAGGCCGAGGACCAAGGCGGCGTGAGACTTATGGATGACGAGGAGGCAGATCCTCTCAGAGTGATTCCCAGATGTTCTCAGAGTGAGTGGAAGGGTTCTGTGAGTGATTGGTGGAAGGGGGCTTCCATCTAGGGCTTGGACGGACAGTGGATGGTCCAGCGGAGTGCAGGGGACCTGCAGCGCTTTGGCTGTAGCGGAGCTGATGAGGTTCCGATCGGAACCGGAGTCAATGAGCGCCTGGATGGGGTGAGGTCGGCCGTTGATAACTAGTATTACAGAGAGCAGTGGACGGGGTTCCGGGAGTTTATTGGGAGGAGCGCCCTCTAGGGCTCCCAATCTGACTAGAGGGTGCCTCCCTTTTAGTGGGCAGTCCTTCAGCATGTGGCCTGAGTCCCCGCAGTAGAAGCAAGCTCTCTCCAGACGGCGGCGGCGTCTCTCCCCATCGGAGATGCGGGTTCTGCCCAGCTGCATAGGGTCCTCCCAATTACTCTGCGTGCGAGGAGGGGGAGGGTGGGGTGACCTCCGGAAAGGGTGCCTCGAACGAAGACGCGAGTCGATCCTCCCAGCGAGATCCATAAGTTCGTGGAGGTCCGAAGGGAGTTCGCGGGAGACTAACTCGTCCTTGAGTGCCTCCGACAGCCCCTCCAGGAAGACGTCGGCCAAGGCTCTAGTATTCCATCCACTGGAGGCAGCTAAGGTCTGAAACTCGATGGCATGATCATAAGCAGAACGTGACCCCTGGCGGAGGCGTAGTGAGTCTGCCGACGTGAGACCGGTCAAAGACCCTCTTCATCTCTCCAGAAAATTCCGAAAAACTGTTGCAACATGGGTCATGTGCATCCCATAGAGCCGTGCCCCACTCGCGGGCCCTACCCGTGAGAAGGGTGATGATGTAGGCTACCCTGGATCTTTCAGAAGTGAAAGTGGAGGCCTGAAGCTCAAAAATCAGAGAACATTGGGACAGGAAGGATCTACATGTACCTGGTCCTCCGCCATAAGTGGGAGGGGCTGGCAGGCGTGGCTCCCGTGGGAGGTCCATGAGAGTGGGCCGTGCCGTGGGCATCTGGAGGCGCTGCATTTGGACGGTGACGTCAGCGAGCGTCTGTCTGGTGGTGACCATCTCCTCCTGGTGTTTACCAAGGAGAACGCCTTGATTCTCCAACGCCTGTCTTATCCTGTCTAATCCTGCTGGATCCATGGTATGGCTGGATTATTCTGTCAGGAGGCTGCGATGTACGTCAGTTCGCGGAGGTGAATCCAGATGCAGGTGCAGGCACGAGGCGTTGACTGTGCTTGAGTGAATGAGAGTGGGCGTGTCGCGCCGGGAAATTCGCGGGGGCGGGAGACGCGCCGTGAGCGTGGAGCTGAATCGAAGTCGAGGAGGGGAGAGCAAGAGGTCAAAGCCGTGTGATCAGTCAGCGAGGGCGTCGAGCCAAAACGTGAAGCTGAGCCGTGGTCGAGAAACGAAAGCGAAAGTTCAAAGCCGTTAAATCCAAGCGTGGCAATAATCCAAATCGGGAGGCGAGGGGAAAAACGAGAGACATGCGAGATCGGTAACGTGAAAAGTCATGAACAGAAGCGCGAGAAAACTATGGCCAAAAAAACACACAATAATCCAGCGGCGAGCTTGCGCGCTGCGCCTCCTTATAAGCTGAAAGAAATCAGCGCTGGATGAGAAACCGGTGTGCCGGCGGGGCGGTCCGGGAGGGGCGATGACAGCGTGGGAAAACATGGTCACGTGATGGGTGCCTGACAGCGTGGGAAAGGAAATGTCAAGGGTCTTTGATCGGCGCGAAGGCACTGAGAGCGTGACAGCCCCAGTTACTGTTTTTCTTTCATCGTTGTTGTTGTTGTTGTTGTTTGTTCTCTCACTCAATAAAACACTCTTCTTACACTCCTGCTAACATACCAAGTAAGGATGTAACACAAGACTCATGTTGCACATCTGCACATTTATGCATATTGTGTACATGTTGCACACCACTCATTTTTCACACAACAGCTGTAATTTATCCTGAATTACTTATACACTTCTATTTCAATTCTATTTTATTAGCAACCTTGTACAAAGTACGTTATGTACATTTTTCCGCTTAAAATTACATTTCTATATTTCTATATACTAAATAAAAAAATATGAAAAATTTGCATGAATCTTGAAAAAATATTATTTTTATATAATATAATTCAAAATGATGAGAGTACCTGATGAGCAAGCCGAGCGCAACAATGGCAAAGAAAAACTCTCTGAGATGGCAGTAGGACTTGAGAAGGAATAGTTTGCAGTCATAGTGTCCGTTAGACAGTTGGAAGTTCAATATAACAGGACATATCTTTAAGTTAATATGTAGTTCAGTTCATTATTGGAGGCTCAGGTAAAATGTAGGAAATTCCAGTCCTGACCATCGAGCAACAGCTGGCCACACAGGGGATCCATGCGACAAGATCTCCAACCAGAAGCGGGGCACCAGGAGGAATCAGACAGGTCCAGAGGGCAGAGGGGAGCCTAAAACCCTAGCAACTCAGGAATGACATGTGTAGCAAGAGAAGAGAAGAGAAGAGAAGAGAAGAGAAGAGAAGAGAAGAGAAGAGAAGAGAGATAAGTTAGGTAGGATCACAGTCACAACTATAAATGTATAAGGTTGCAGAGTGTAAGCAGGGTCTCCGGCAGGATTGATTATGATAGTATAACTAAAATAAAGAAGGAAACACAGACATGAGGGCTCCCTGGGATGTAAAGCAACTAGTCACTCCACTGTCAACAAACCTGAGTGATCAATGAGAGTGGGGAAGACAGCATCTAAACATAAAAGTTCACCATAATACTCCAGATCTGCTCCTTTACCTGAGGCAAATCTATTCACAAAAATGCTTGGCTAAATCAAGAGCTTTTTAGTCTTGACTTAAAAACTGAGACTTTGAATCTTTGAATCCCGAACATTAACTGTAAGGGTATTCTATAACTTTGGGGCTTTGTAAGAAAAAGCTATGTCCTCTGTAGTTTTCATAATAAACAGTACTGAAAAGTACCCTGCATCCTTTCATCGAAGTATTCGTGGCGGATCATAAGACACTAGCAGTTCACACAGGTATTGCAGCGCCAGGCCATTTAATGCTTAATAGGTCAAAAGTAGTATTTTAAAATCGATGCAAAATTTCACTGGGAGCCAACATGGTGTGGTTGTGGGTGATGTGCTCGTATCTTCTGGTTCTCGCTGCTGCATTCTGAACTAAAAGGAGCTTGTTTAAGCACCTAGTTGTGCTCTTGTATGTTTCTCCCAGCATTTTTTTTGTGGTGTATTGTCCAAGATTAAGAAATAACATTTGGAGTAAAGTTGTAAATTTTGCAATGTAAGTATGCACTGTTGATATGGTTTTTAGTATGTGATTTCTAGCTAAACTGTTAAAGCACTCCTTACAATCTAAAGCAAGGACTGTGATACTTGCAATTTAAAATAAAAATCTCTGACAAGTAAAAGGGAAAGGTCTAGATAAAACTAAAACATAACATTCAGCTGCTCTTTTTCTCCACCCTTGGTCATAAGGTAGTGGACACAATATCTCGAGAGAGGGAGTGCTGTTGTACGGCTGTGACACAGGCGTAGATATCACAATGAACCTATTAAACTATTTATGGCTAATTGTAAATTCTAACCTCTGTAGGTATGTAAGTTAAATAAGATATTTGGTTTAAATGTGGTTTACAATCAAAAAAAAAAAAAGCTTTAGATGTGGTGTGTCTTTATCTCTGCACTGAAAGCAATTGTAAAAGAATAGGATTATAAAATAATTCACTTGTTTTACTGATTATAAAATGAGGATGGATATTTAAAATTTTATATATATGATATTATTATATTATATGTATAATATATATATATATATATATACACAGTGAGGTCAATAAGTATTTGATCACTTGCTTATCAGCCAGATTTATGACCCTCAAAGACCTGTTATTTTGCTTTTAAATAGTCCAGCTACACTCCCCAGATAGCAAGGTGACATTGATTCAATGTTGAAATTTCATCAGAATCATCATTTTGGTTGAGGTTGATTTTTCAATGCTAAATAATGTTGAATCAATGTTGATAATTCAATGCTTTTCTGTGTTGAAAAGACAAACATTGAATCAATGTTGATTTTTGGTTGTGGAACCCATCCTCATTCAACAATGTAAGGCAAATTAAATTAACTAAGTGCATTTCTATAAAAATGTGTATGCATGTGTGTATGTGTTTAAAACAGGTTAAAAAATTGACTACGAGAGATTTGCCATGGTGCTTAAAAAAATAAAATAAATAAATAAATAAAATAAAATAAAAAAAAAATTAAAAAAAAAAAAAATATATATATATATATATATATATATATATATATATATATATATATAGTTATTAAGGAAAAAAAATAATTTGACGGTAAGTTTTGTGTATTTACCTTGCTGCCTACACTCTAAAAAATGCTGGGTTGTTTTTTCTACCCAAACGCTGGGTTGCCGCTGTTGGGTCATTTTTCTGGGTTATTTACAGAGAGTTGGGTAGTTTTTGTGTAACCCAGCTGCTGGGTTGAAGTTTGATTGGCCCCTCCCCCAAAGTTCACCGGTGGATTCAGCGGCTGTCACTCAGCTTCGTGTCTCTTGAGCTCCCACACCGCTGATGACGGTTCATCCTCCTCGGACATTTAAGGGGAAATGGCGTTAAATACAAGGTCTGTATACACATGTTCACTCACCTAATTCACATATGACTGAAAAATTATTACTATATGTAACATTTATTACTGTTACCGTGTTAAGGTTACACACAAACTTTCCGGCTGGTCTGAGGTACTGGATGATAATTTAGCTGAGAATAGCTGCTAGCCATAAACCCCACCTGTGTATGAAAGAAACGGCTAAGATGTCTGAGCTTTTTAGCTTCTCTGTAGAATGTTTGCAGGGTTACGAAGATGGTGAAGTGATGAATGAACGCTAAACTGTTAACTGTAGGGCTACCATGACCAGGCATTTAGTTAGTTTGCTAGCATTAGCAACCACTTTAGAACTTTATTAAACTCACTGCTTGAGACAATAAAATGCTGGTGTTACAAAACACTGACCCTCTCACAAATATACAGACCTGCTAACCCTCCCGTTTTTCACTAGCTAGTAATTTACTCTGCGGTCAAATTTCTCCTGCGTTTCTCCCGAGTTATAACAATATTTTACACCTTTCCCCCTTTGGCAAGTATGCAAATGTATCATCAGTAATAGCATGTGAGCTAACCAGGTACCTCTCTTTAACCAAAGTTAAATTAACTATCAGTCAGCGCGCCAACTACAGGAAAAAGTACCACAGCGGTACAGGTAACTACTAGATGAAGTATTAATATTTTGGTGATTGTAATGTACCAGTATGACACCAGCTATAAAATTTTTTCGGTAATTAGCTTAAAATCAATGCAGACTACAATATCAACTAGTCTGACATAAAGAGTTGTATCCTAAAAGCCATGCTTATTTTGCTGTTTTATGTTTGGTAGTAGCGGTCTCCATGTTTTTGTTTCTGGTTACCTATACACTATCTTAATGGGCAGCTTTGTAATTTTTTAGTATCAATCGTATTTCACACGAAATTGAGAGTCTTATTCAGTTTAATCTTTGCTATTCAACAAAATTTTAACTTTTTCATTTCTTTCTTTCTAAGGTTGGAACCAACATGGTGGAATACCTCCAGCAGGCTGAAGTGTCAAGGCCGTACCCCTACATCCTGACGTTGGGAGATAATGACCAGCACTGCTCTCAGTAATGTTGTAATGTTGCTATGAAATAGCGAGACCTACCTGAAAAGTCATAGACAGACAGTGTTTGTATGTTAAAATGAGACCAGGGCTGGATAGTTTTGATCCTGCTCTGTAGAAGTTGCTTCAGCCTATTTGTTCAATTACTCCATTCTGCTCTTATCAGTAATAGTATAGTAATGATGTCACTGTTGATTATCTGTTCTTGTGCTTTTGAAAAATAAATGTTTTTTCTAAGAACATTTAATAGGATGATGTTTATTGCATACATGTATGTTTTTTGTAATAGACCAGTATATCAAAGTAATTTAACTGTTTAATAGACATGCGTGTTTTTTTTTTTTTTTTTTTTTACAGATTCACTGTAAAACATGAAAATAATAATAACCTATTTGTGAGGTAGAATTAACCCAATTCTACCTCACAAATAGACCAATTTATGTGGTGGAATTAACCCAGCATTATAGTTAAATATGACCTAGCATTTGGATTGAATATTTAACCCATCTTGTTGGGTTAAACAAATAACCCATCTTGCTGGGTTACATTAACCCAGCATTTAGTTAGTCCTATATTTACCTAGCAGCTGGGTTAAAAACAACCCAGATTGGGTTGTTTTTAACCCAGCATTTTTTAGGGTGTAGTTTACTCACTTGAGAGCTTAATTCCTGTTTGCCGTTCAAAAGTACTCAATTTTCGCCTCGCATTTAACATCGGAAGGTGTTTTTACACTGTCGCCACATCATTATAATACACTCTACAGGCATGAGAATTCAATATGTTGTAGTCTGGAAGTTCCTGCCACTCACGGTGAAAGAATTTTGGCGATGCGACCTACGGTATTCTGTTGGGAAGCATTTGTTTGAGAGCTTAGTTCCTGTTTCCCGTTGTCTGTGTCTGACCCAGAGCAGTGTGCGTGCCCCACATGGAAAGAACTTATATGAGGATATATGCGCATATATGAAACCTATATGCAGTATATATGCGCATATATCCGCACCTATATGATGACATATGTGCATATATGAAACCTATATGCAGTATATATGCGCATATAACCGCACCTATATGGGGCCAGGGGTAGCTCAGTGGTTAAGGCCTTGGACTACAGTTCGGAAGATCCCAGGTTCAAACCCCACAACCACCAAGTTGCCACTGTTGGGCCCTTGAGCAAGGCCCTTAACCCTCAACTGCTCAGATGTATAATGAGATAAAAATGTAAGTCGCTCTGGATAAGAGCGTCTGCCAAATGCCTAAATGTAAATGTAAATATGAGGATATATGCGCATATATGAAACCTATATGCAGTATATATGCATATATATGATAATATATATGCTGCATATATGCGTATATATGCCACATGTAGGCAACATTGAGGTGCATATATGTGCATATACAGGCCATATAGGTCTCCTGTATTGCTTCTTTATATCCACATATAAGCCCTATATGTACATACAAGATATGTCTCCTATGGCAGGATCTGGTCATTTTAGCTCATATCTCACTTTGGCAACTGTCATACATGATGCCTAGCTCATATTTTCTATTATCAAGGCAATAACTAAGAACTAACAAAAAAAAATGCAAAAAACTAATCCTAATTGGCCACATACAGTATATGAGGATATATGCACATATATGAAACCTCAGTCTCCGTGAAAATCTTTTTGAAACACGTCACTAAAATTAACTGAAATGAGAAATATATCTATATAAAGCTTAAAGTGTCTACTTTTAAATGATGCAAGTCACATTGAAAACAAATATTCTCAGTTTATGTAATCCGTATGAAACCAAGGAGAGGCACAGAATTTGGACATGTGGACATGATCATGTATGCAGATGATACGGTAATTTTTACACAAGCTAAAAGTGCTGATGATGCAGCCCATCAGCTTTCATTAGCCTTAGATGACTTACAAAAATGGCTGAATGATTCATGCTTGTGCCTTAATGTTAAAAAGACTGTATCAATGTTTTTTACAGAGTTTCTTTGCTTCAACAGTTCAGAAATGGCTTCGTTATGCCCCAGAACGGCTGGGGGGAATTGCTCGTGGTGGAAAACCATAAGTTCGGACTCATGTCTTATTATCTGTTTTTTCTGAGTAAATACATTTCAACTTACGAATAATGTTTCAGTCATCTGTTGTGTTTCTGACTTGGTTGTTTCTATTTGCATTTGACTGAATTTTGCTGAGGCAGGCTGCCATTTTTATATTATGGTTTTCCAGTCTCTTCTCTTGGCAGTTAGATTCTGTTTTATGAATTCAGAATTAACAATCTCTTCTAATAGTTCTCTTCTAAAAACTCATTTTGTCATCCAGTTTATAATAATTTGTATGTAAGTTGTAGTGTGTTTTATTATATAGTTGTTTTATTGTAATTGTGATGTTACTTCCTGTTTAAATGGGTATGGAGCATAAATAAATAAATATGTTTACATGTAAACTGAAGGATGTTGAGTTACTGACTTTTTGTTAAAAAAAAATGTTTTTCAGCCCTACATGGTCTCTGATTTAAAGAAATAAACCAAAACGGACATGATTTACTGTCATAGAATCTTGCTGTTCATAAAGCAAGACTAAACTATAATTGCTTCAATGTTGATTCAATGTTGATTCAATGTAAAATAAGTGATTGAATTTACGTTGAACAAACATTGATTTTATGCCCATCTTGATCTATTTTTCATCATTGAAATAACATTATTTCAAGGTGCAAACCTGATGAAAAATCAACGTTTAACATTGAAATTTCAACATTGATTCAATGACAAGTTGGTTGATGCTTTAATGTTGATTCAACGATGATTCAATGTTGTTCTGCTATCTGGGTCTGCCATATAAAACATATATATGTCCATGTTTCATAGACATATAATGTTATACAATGTTATTGTTGACATTTGTGTGAGCTGGATGGGGAGGAACATATACATGGGGAAATTACATTCCTTTATGATACCTCCAAAATATGTCCATGAAAATGTGCATGAATATCTTTACAGAGGTGTTTAAACCAGCGAAGGCGATGTCCACAGTGAGACATGGAGACATTGCTTACAGCAGGTTATGGTTGCTAAACTGCTGGAGGTCCAGGTGGTGCTCGGAAAATATTGTGGGCTTTAACTTGTCTCAATTAAAGTGTCATAGTAATAATGTACGCACAATGTAGCTACCATATCAAACATACATTCACATCAACTACCACACAGAGCTTTATCAATACTCTCCCAGAGTTACCAACTTCGAATCACTGAATATTGATGGAGTCGACGTTCAGTTATACCTTCATGAAGCTCCAGTTCATTCATTCATTTTCTATACCGCTTAATCCTGTGTTCAGGGTCGCGGGGGACCTGGGGGGTATTCCAGAAAGCAGGTTATGTGACATACCCGGATAAGTTTGAGGGTAAGTTAGTGGATAACCTCAACTTCCGGTTCCAAAAACGGAGGTAACTTTCTGGGTATGTATGTAGCCATAGCAACTTACTCTCTGAAGATAACCTGCTCGGTAGCAGGTTATGTTCCAGAGTAAGTTTGTTCCAGAAGGTTATTCAGCAGGCCACGCCCCTTTGATGAGGATCCTGTGGACGCGGAGCACAAATTATACAAGGTTTTTTTCGCCGGGAGAGAGTTATAAGACCTCGTATTGATGTTTTTTTTTTGCTTGTTTTCTAATGATTATTTGAAAGAGCGTTATTGGTTTTCAATGGAATTAAATTATTTAACACATCTCTTGAAACCGCATATTGCAATTGTCACAAACGGCGGGTCTGCGCTTCGTAAACATTCCGTGTATCACTTCGTTTTTTTCCAGGGCATTTTTTGTACAATGTGGGGCATGTGATGCAGAGCATGTGGGAAAGGCAACTGTATGTCTGGCACTTAAACACTTCTTACACACGTGTGTACAGCAGGTCCCTGGCCATAAACCTCTGTGTGGTATTAAAGAGGAATTCCACAGAGTGGCAGGTTTGTCCTTTGTAGTAAAATTGATGACGCATATTTAATATGTAGTCATACTATTTATATACATGTATTCATCCTGCGCACACACACACACACACACACACACACACTTGATCCTCCCATATATGACTTTCTATTTCAGGTTTTTCAAATGTAATTGGGTGCATTGATAGCACCTACATTCCTATTAAAGCTAAAGCTATAGCTTCAATAAATGAGGGAGACGATGCTAATAGGAAATCTATTCATAGTATCAATGTACAGGTAACAACTTAATTTTGCGTCCTTAATTTTTTGCCTTGTTAAAATCATTAAACTCATTACTTTTTTCACACATATGTGAGGCAACCCACATCATTACTAATGATAAGACAAAATGGCCAGGATCTGTGTCATCATTATGCCAGACATTTCAGCAGGGTATTTTTTTCTTTTTACTATATTTGTATTGTACACTTGAATCATTACAGGACAGTACAGTAGTTACTTGCTGGGGGACAGGGGATACCCTTGTCTGCCCTGTTTAATGCCACCCTACCCTGAACCTGGACGATAGACACGCTATAACCTGGCTCACAGTCGAACACGGGCCAAGGTGGCGATGACCATAGGGATCCTCAAGTCTAGGTTTCATTGTAGCTCAGTGTGGGCTCCGGGTCAGTCCAGAGAGGGCATGTGACATCATAATGGCTTGTGTTGTGCTTCACAACATTGCCACTATAAGAGGAGAGAGCCACCCTCCTTATATTGAAGAAGATGGCCCAGAGGAACCTCTACAGATTTTTGCACACAACAGAGATGGAAGACTTTTGAGAGACAGGATTTGTCTTTTCAACAATATTTTTATTGATTTTAACAGGGATAAAACAGGGTAAACATGTAATATTTTAATGCAGGTTTTATAATCCCCTTATAAACCCTATAGCACCCACCCCGTCCCTCCCCGACTCCAAGCCAGTTTTACAAGGATATGAAAGGCTAAACGCCAGGCATTGAGAGAAACCAAAAAAGAAAAAAGAATAAAGAATATGGAGCTGGAAGTTTTTTGGTTCTACGTGCAAAAAATAAATAAATAAATAAAGAGGAATAAAAAGGGGAAAGAAAGCAAACAAACAAGTAATTAAATAAGACAGGAATCAAACTATAAATGTATATGAAAAAAGTGAAGGAAGGGCCCCCACACCTGTTGAAATTTAAAGTCTGAGTAATGAATTGAGTAGTGAATCTTCTCCAGGGACAGACAGGACATGATGTCTCTGAGCCACTGGGCGTGAGTGGGTGACGTGGCATCCTTCCACTTGAATAAAAGAGAACGCCTGGCCAGGAGTGTCGCAAAAGATAACAATCTCTTTTTGGCTGGACTTAGACTCTTACCCTCTTCTCCAGTGACACCAAAAAGAGCAATCAGAGGGTCTGGTTCAAGATTGCAATTCAATATGAAGGACAGGGTCTTAAAAACATCCCTCCAGAATTTTTCCAAATTCGGGCATGTCCAGTACATATGAATAAGAGACGCCTCTCCACTTTTACATTTATTACAGCAAGGATCAATGTCTGGGTAGAAACGGGAGAGTTTAAGTTTGGAGAAATGAGCCCTGTGTACAACCTTAAACTGTAATAAAGAGTGGCGGGCACATAAGGAGGTTGAGTTGATAAGTTTAAGAATTGAATTCCAGGTATCATCTGATAGTGACAAATTTAAATCCTTCTCCCAAGCAGTTTTAATTTTACACAGAGGGGTGTGACTCGAAGCCATCAATCCACCATAAATAGTGGATATTAGGCCTTTACGCAGCGGAGACAAACAGAGGAGGTTATCTAGAATGTTTGCAGCAGGAGCCTCAGGGAAATTTGGTATTACAGAGCGAATGAAGTGTCTTACTTGCAGATATCTGAAAAAATGAGAATTGGGTCGGTTAAACCTTTCAGAAAGCTGTTCAAATGATGCAAACTTATGGTCAACGAACAGGTCCTTGCAAAGCTTGATGCCCTTATTGTACCATTCCTGAAACACTGAGTCATGTAAAGAAGGCTGGAAGAGATGGTTAGAGACGATAGGGCTGGACAGAGAAAAGCCCAGAAGACCGCTGTGCTTTCTGAACTGAGCCCATACTCTCAAGGTATGCACCACTACTGAGTTATTGATTAATTTAATTGAGGGGATGGGGAGAGCAGATCCAAGGAGTGCAGAGACAGAGAGATTTTTGATAGACTTTATCTCCATTTCCACCCAGGCAGGCCGATTAGGTTGGTTATGAAAATATGACCAAAAAATGACAGATCGAATGTTTGCTGCCCAGTAGTAGAAACGAAAATTAGGTAGAGCCATGCCACCGTCTCTTTTAGATCTTTGAAGTAGGGACTTATTCAATCGTGGATGTTTACCTTTCCAAAGGTAAGAAGATATAATTGAGTCTAAAGCGCCAAAGTAAGATTTGGGAATAAAAACAGGTACAGACTGAAAGAGATATAAAAATTTAGGGAGAATACTCATTTTAATTGCATTAATGCGGCCCACCAGGGACATGGACAGTGGTGACCATCGTCCCAAGTCCTTTCTTGTTTGGTTTAACAACCTAAAAAAAATTTCTTTAAAGAGGTGTTTATGTTTCCTTGTGATTGTAATACCAAGATAGGTAAACTGATTTTTCACTATGTTGAATGGAAAATTGTACATACCAGTTGTTACTGCTGTATTATCTAGCAGAAAAAGTTCACTTTTGTGCAAATTTAATTTATATCCTGAAAAATAGCTAAATTCCCTGAGCAATGACAGCACAGGTGACAGAGAGGAGACTGGATTCGATAAAAAAAGTAGAAGATCATCTGCATAAAGGGAAACTTTATGTTCTTCTCCCTGCCTCCAAATCCCAGATATATTTCTACAGCTTCGGAATGCAATTGCTAGTGGCTCAATGGCGAGGTTAAAGAGCAATGGGCTAAGGGGACACCCCTGACGAGTTCCCCGCTGAAGACTGAATGGTTGAGACTGTTGAGCATTTGTCAGAACTGAGGCAGTGGGGCTTGAATATAATAATTTAACCCAAGTGATAAAACTTGGACCAAAATTGAATTTTTCTAAAGCCCTGAATAAATACTCCCATTCCACACGATCAAAAGCCTTTTCAGCATCCAAAGAAAGGACACACCCAGGGGTCTCCTCTGATGGTGTGTACAAGATATCCATAAGGCGTCGAATGTTAAAGTAAGAATAACGATTTTTAACAAAACCGGTCTGGTCCTCAGATATAACTGAGGGTAGAACATTCTCTAATCTAAGAGCCAAGACTTTAGCAAGGATTTTAACATCCACATTAAGAAGAGAGATTGGTCTATATGAGGAGCACTCTGTTGGGTCCTTATCCTTCTTTGCTATGAGGGTGATGCGAGCCTCATTAAATGACGCAGGCATCTTACCTTGCTTGAAAGATTCAGATAGAACCAAAGCTAGTTGTGGTGCAAGGTATGAGGAGAATGATTTGAAAAACTCTGCAGGGAACCCGTCAGGACCCGGGGACTTACCAGATTGCAATGAGGAGAGAGCTGAACTGATTTCCTCTTGTGATATGGGCTCTTCTAATCTTAATCTAGAATCAGGGGACAGTGTTGGGATATTTAGTTGAGTCAAGAAATTTTCAACTGAACTATGGTCCTTTGGGAACTCAGAAGTATATAATCGAGAATAAAAATTCCTGAATGCATCATTAATTTTAGAATGGTCCGTAGTGATGGTACCATCCTCCATCCGAATTTTCGTAATTTGTTGTTGTGCTCTAAATCCTTTTAACTGATTAGCTAAAAGTTTCCCAGATTTGTCACCATGAATGTAAAATTGGCTCCTACTCTTTAATAATTGCCGTTCAATTACATGCGTTGAAATAAGTTCAAACTTAGTTTGCACTTCTACGCATTTTTTATAGAGATCAGGGTTTTTAAATAGAGCATACTGCTGGTCAATTTCTTTAATTTGGTTGGTCAAATCTTTTCGTTCTTTATATGCCTTCCTTTTCATATTTGCAGTGTATGAAATTATCTGTCCCCTGAGGTAGGCTTTCAGAGCATCCCAAACAACTAAACGTGACACTTCAGGTGTTTCATTTGTGGTGAGGAAAAAAACTATCTGGTCTTCCATAAATTTTACAAAATCGTCCTCCATCAGTAATGATGAATTAAAGCGCCAATGTTTAGTAACCTGAGGGAGATCGGGGAGTTTTATAGACATAACCACTGGAGCGTGATCTGATATCACAATGCTCTGATAAGCACAAGAAGTAACCATTGGGATCAGTTGATTATCTATAAAGAAATAATCAATTCTGGAGAAAGTATGGTGAACATGTGAGAAAAAGGAGTATTCTTTCTTTTTTGGATTAAGGAAGCGCCATATGTCAGAGATACCAAAGCTGCAGAAATAGGACTGAAGTAGCGTGGCGGATTTACTCAGAGGTATAGGATTGGGAGATGACCTGTCAAGTGATGGATCTAAACAGCAGTTAAAGTCTCCCCCTAATATGAGAGAGTATGAGCTCAGATCAGGTAGAAGAGAGAAAAAATGTTCAAAGAAGGAGACATCGTCATAATTAGGGGCATATAAATTAGCCAACACTACATTAGTATTAAATAACTTCCCTGAAACAATGATATAACGACCTTGTATATCCGTAATAACATTATGATGCTCAAAAGAGATGTTTGGGTTAATGAGAATCGAGACACCCCTAGCTTTGGCCTGAAAGGTTGAGTGGTAGTGCTGCCCACCCCAACGTGACATAAGGCGAGAATTATCAGAACTGCGAATGTGAGTTTCTTGTAAAAATGCGATTGCAGTGTTAAGTTGTTTAAGGTGTGAGAGCACCTTCCTTCTCTTCACCGGATGGTTTAAACCCTTAACATTCCAGCTCACAAAGTTTAAAGAACTATTCATTCTCCCTGAGAGAAAATGCAGGTAGATAAACATGAATAAGATGCCTAACTTGCCTTAAAGTGTAAAACACAGAACAACGTGTTAAAAATACACAGTGTACAAAGAACTAACACAATACTGGCTTTGGAGATCCCCCACCCCTCCCCCCCACACCCCTGCTCCACACACCACTCCCCCACACACCCCACTGCCCCCCAACAAACAAAGATAGCTGCTAACAAACACAGCAGCAAGCTCTTCCATGCCTCCATCTTCCACCCAACCAATCCTCCTGCCGCTAACCACCCCATCTTCTGCTCCGACACAACTTACAGAAACTAATAATTAAATATATAAATAAAACATTTCCACACTCCAATACTGAAATCTCTCAATGAGAGAAAAACACACCACCACCACCCCTCCCCCCACGTCACATTGTAACTCTAAATATACAAACATGTAAATCACACGTGATTAAAAATAGAAAAAATAGTAATATAAAAATAATAATAATAACCCCTTCACAAGTTTAACACAACACTCTTACCGGGAAAGACGTAAACATGGCCAGACTTTTAGTTAAAAATGGTACTTTCCTGAGAACCGTAGTATTGCGTATTAAAATAATAACAATAATACAGTGCACTACGCAGTTTTCGGCAGACTGTCTATGTGTTTCTGCGCCTCTTCTACCGAGCGGAGCCACTTCTTCTGTCCGGTAGGGAGAGTGATCCGGAGCCGCGCTAGATACAGCAGAGAAGGCCGGAGACCACGGCTGTATAACTCGCTCATCACTCCTCTATACTCGGCTCGCTGGTTTAAAACTTCGGGAGCGTAGTCTTCCACTATGCGAAGCTGCTGACCGCGGTATTCCAGCTTCCCTCTCCGCCGAGCCTCCCGAATCAGAAGGTCTTTCACCTGGTGCCGGTGCACGCGGAGAATGACGGGCCGAGGTCTCTGTCCTGAAGCGGGTTTGGATGCAGGTATTCGGTGGGCTCGGTCAATCTCCGGCGGGGAAGGCAGCGTTTCAGTCCCAAACACCTCGCACAGAAACTTGGAGAAGAACTCGGTAGGGAGTCCACCTTCAGAACCTTCTGGAAGACCCAGGACACGCAGGTTTTGTCTCCTGCTCCGGCCTTCTAAGTCTACAACTTTGGCCGTTAACTTTGAGTTACTTTCCCGAAGTCCGGAGCAGATGTTCTCCAACTCCGTCACACGCTGACTCAGGTCGTCTGTAGCGAGTTCTAATGACGGTAAGCGCTGTCCATGGTCCTCTACTTGGGCCTGAATCTGGTCCAGCTTTCCCTCTAGTAAACTAAACGAGGATTTAAACTCAGCCGCTAACGCATCACGGTGTTGCTCTAACAGCGCTGAGATAGCCTCGACTGTTAGAGGGGTCGCAGTGTCGTCCTTTTTCACGGCTTTAACACTCCTGGTAGCCATCGCAGATGAAAAAATATATAACCGTGGGGTAGAGTACAAAGTTATTGTCAACTAAGATTTTAATTTAACATTTAAAGACGAATAAGGGAGTGAAGAAATTCGAAACTGTCGGAGCACCTAACCAACACGTCCTACTCCATGTGGCTGCTAACCGGAAGTCCCCAGGATTTGTCAAAATTACTTTTATTAAATAGTTTGCACTGGTCTGCTGTACAGTTCATGTCTTTTTTTCCTGAAAAACAATGAAAGTAAAATGAAATAAAATGTGTGGTTTTTTTTATGACATTGCTTTATATACACAACACTTTTAACACGCAACAGATTAATATACGCACAAGTTCTCACCTTAAGGCGATGCTCCAGTAATTAAATTTCTAGTGTTGCTTTTTTAATGGATAGCCTTTTCTCTTCCATTTGAAGCTGTATAAGGTCCATCTCCATGTCACTTTTTCTTATTTGTTTTTGAAGATGGACCTTATACAGCTCCTGGAAACTACAGTAGGAAGGAAACTATGAATTATTATTCAAAAATAATTAAATAAATTCTGAGATTCTGTCAGAAAATAAAATGTAAATATGGACAACTGCACACAAATTCTTACACCGCTTAGATCGTGCATTGAGGTTGAAGGACCTTCATCCGTGGAGAAATCCCCAGGTAGGTACAGTACTGTGAAAGAACAATGACAGTTTGTTACTCTAATGTAAAAAGGGGGCGCTGCATTATAATGGTATGCATCCCACCTCAGTGGATCTACCAGCATTGTCCACTTCTGTCACAGCAGATGTGTCTCTTCATCTTCATCCTTCAGTGAAAATATGCAAGTATACGTTATCTGGCAAAAAAGAAAAAAAAATACCTAAAAGCAACTAAAGGTACCTGACAACAAAACACTTGCAACTGTGACAGACTGTGTTCTTTCTGTAGCGTCCAATAATATAATCCCTTTATCTAATCAACCCAGTATCTATAAGAAAATACAACCCAGCATAAAATTCTCAATATTATCAAAGAAAAAACCACTAATGCAGGAAAAAACATGTCAAAGTAATACAACTAAGATCACAATAGCCTACTGTATACATCATGGGCAGTTAAATACAGTAAGCCTGCATAAAAACGTTAAGCATGTTCAAAAGCCTTTAAGTGATAGAGATAGTAATTTATTAATTCATATAATGAAAACAAACCATAGTGGTAAACTTACATTTCACCATGTTAGTGTCACTGGTGGCCCTTTATTAAGGGACAGAGCCGCTCCTCAGATGGGGTGAGGGGGGTGGTGGGTCTCTGCCAGTTAGACAGGCTTCAGCCTTCTTTCTATTAGCTACATGACAACGAATATACTAAACCGTGTTTAATAAATAGTTCAGTGATCGTGTAATAAGATACGTATTACCTTTTTACAGAACGTTTTTGTGTTTCATATTCACTTGGCTTCTGCCTCCAGAAGGATTAAACCTTATTAAATAAGAAACCATACAGTCAGTATACACTGGTATTTTAACCTAAAGAAATTAAGAAAAGTAAATGCTTTCATTTAACAGCCAAAAGGATGCGAAGGGGTGTTTAATTATTTATCATTATAATAAAAGGAGAGGCGATGTAAAATTTGCAATTTAAAACACTCGTGCATTTTCTCTGTCTTTTATTTTTTGCCAAGTCAACTCTCTTTCTTTATCCGGTGCAGCCGTATTGCTTTTTTTTAAATTTATTATTATTGGCTTAAATTCCTCATATGCGCGCATTAAAACCTATGTGAAGTATAATAGACTCTGTGCCGCTCACTTTTTTCACTTTGATGTTCCATTTTGACTCGTGAAATCGTCGATCCATTGAAAATGTCTTTATGTACGCACCGTGCACGCGCACTAACTCTAGGTAACCAGTAGGGGATTAAACTTAATCTTATCAGGTGTTTTGGAACCGACATACTCGCAGTATGCGTGTTTGGGGTTAATCAACCCAGAGGTTAAGATTAACCAAATGGTAAGTTAACCAAGCTTTCTGGAATACCCCCCTGGAGCCTATCCCAGGAGACTTCGGGCACTACGCGGGGTACACCCTGGACAGGGTGCCAATCCATCGCAGGGCACACACACATACACACACTCACACACCCAATCACACACTACGGGCAATTTTAGGAACGCCAATTAGCCTAACCTGCATATCTTTGGACTGTGGGAGGAAACCGGAGTACCCGGAGGTAAAAAATTAAGCACACAAAAATAAGTTGTTACCTGTACATTGATACTATGAATAGATTTCCTATTAACATAGTCTCCCCAATTTCTTGAAGGATCTTTAATAGGAATGTAGGTGCCATAAATGCATCCAATTACCTTTGGAAACCCTGAAATAGACAGTCATGTACAGTATGGAAGGATGAAGTGTGTGTGTGTGTGTGTGTGTGTGTGTGCAGGATGAATACATGTATACAAATAGTATGACTACATATTAAATATGCGTCATCGATTTTACTACAAAGGACAAACCTGCCACTCTGTGGAATTCCTCTTTAATACCACTCAGAGGTTTATGTGCACGGAACTGTACACGTGTGTAAGAAGTGTTTAAGGGCCAGACATACAGTTGCCTTTCCCACATGCTCTGCATCGCCCACATTGTACAAAAATGCCCTGACGCAAAAAAACGAAGTGCTATGCACGGAATGTTTTCTAAGCGCAGACCCGCTGTTTGTGACATTTGCAATATGCGGTTTCAAGATATGTGTTAAGTAAATAAACGATTCCATTGAAAACCAATAAAACTCTTTATAATAATCATTAGGAATGAAAAAAACATCATTACGCGGTCTTACAATTCTCTCCCGGCAAAAAAAAACCTTGTATAATTTGTTCCTCCACGTCCACAGGATCATCATCAAATGGGTGCGGCATGCTGAATAACCTTCTGAAACAAACTTACCCTGGAACATAACCTGCTACCGAGCAGGTTATCTTCAGAGAGTAAGTTGCTATGGTTACATACATACCCAGAAAGTTACCACCGTTTTTGGAACCGAAAGTTGAGGTTATCCACTAACTTACTCTGAAACTTATCCGGGTATGTCACCTAACCTGCTTTCTGGAACACCCCCCTGATCATATTATGTATTTATTTATTCAATAGTAAATGAACAGCTCTCTTCTCTCCAATCCACTCTTGCTACGTCTTGACTCATTTGCATTACCGACGGTGACTGAATGTTTACCGAGGGCTCAGGGGAAGAGTGTGTGTGCGTGCTGCCGCCTGTGTGCGGAGGGACAGAGACTTGAAATCTAATACCCTATTGTGTAGTGTCCCTTTTTCGGTGGATTTTTCCGCTACCAAAGATCATTTTATCAACTTGTAATATATTAATTTTGTGAGTATATTAACATATGCCGCGGCACAGTGGTGTAGTGGTTAGCACTGTCGCCTTGCACCTCCAGGGTCCGGGTTCGATTCCCGGCCAGGCTCGATTCCCGTCTCTGTGTGCATGGAGTTTGCATGTTCTCCCCGTGCTTGGTGGGTTTCCTCCGGGTACTCCGGTTTCCTCCCACAGTCCAAAGACATGCAGATTAGGCTAATTAGCGTTCCCAAAATTGACCATAGTGTGTGAATGAGTGTGTGTGTGCTCTGCGATGGATTGGCACGCAGTCCAGGGTGTACCCTGCCTTGTGCCCTGAGTCTCCTGGGATAGGCTCCAGGTCCCCACGACCCTAAATACAGGATAAAGCGGTATAGATAATGAATGAATGAATTAACATGTGCTTTCTCAACATTTAAAAATTTTGATTTGAGGGGGAAAGACATTTATTTGAGGGGGCGCTGCCCGCTCTTGCCGACCCACCCCCCGGATGCTGCAGCTTCCCGGCCACATACCAGAAAATTTCGGATGATAAAGATACGTTGTATAGACGTAAAGACGATGTATCATTTAACAGCTCAAACAGGCGATCTACAGACGATCAAAATACGACTATAAAAAAATGAACGCGATGTTCACCAGATGATACGATCTTTAGCAGACGTCTCCGCGAAGTACCTGTGCTATCTGGGAAGTCATATCTGGCTCCTTTATAAAAATTTTTCGTATTTAGTTCTCCTTCCTTGCATTTTCATACTATCAATACAAATGGTGGTCATTGTCCGTGAAGATTCTCAGTCGTCCCGGGGTGCGTTTCCCAAAAGCATCGTTAGCCAACTATGGTCGCAAGTTCCATCGTTACCAACATAGTTCAACATTTCAGTGTATCTCGAAACCATAGTTCAAATGAAAATTCGCAAACAGCGTCGCAAGTAAACAAAATATTTATTAACAAGTTCATTCGAGATTCATTTAAACAAAAAATACAGGATAAAATTTTTTTTTCTTTCAATTTTTTAAATTGTGGTTTTCGTGTCATTTTTTCATGTCAACTCTCTTTAAACCATGGCTGTATGTCAAAGGGACTTGTATAGGAAATGATCTTGAGCAAAATAGGTAACAGGTGTTCACAACACAATCCCAGCATTTTCAAAACCCATGATTCCATTTAAATTTAATTGTACTGATGTATCAATACCAAATAAAAAATGAGTTCCAAATGAAATATAACTAACAGTTATAGATTTTATCAGAAAAGAAAAACTGTGTATGCCTATATATGTTTTATTGTACAAATGATGAATGTTGCGTTTGTGATGTTATTACACCACTTCCACGTAACGTCACTGCGAAAGCGCATTGAATGCGAGCCGAAGAGGGGAATAAAAATAAAAATTAATTTACAGTAGGGGGCGATATGTGCCTATGGTACTACTCCGCCATTGTATCGAAGAAGAAGAAAAAGATCATCATAATGACAGATCAAATCTACGTGGTTCTAACGATGGATCTGCGACACAGGTACTATGGTGTTGGGAAACAGTCGCGACTAGTTAGTTAGTTTCTTCAACGTTGCATCGTACAACGATGGTTAAGCAAAAAGCTACATTGTTGTACGAGAAACGCACCCCAGGTGAGGTTATCTGACTTCTGGACTGAAAGTTCCTCAGACTGAAGAAGTAGCTACTTAGATGAGTAATGTATTTGAGTATTTACCTAACAAGAATCATTCATTAACCAGTGTGTTGGAGTTATCCATCTGTGTAGTTAAGGAAAATGGTATCTTTAATGAAGGCAGGACAAGTAGTTCCTAATTTAACAGCCTGTCAGAACACACATCCTGTGGTATACGTCTGTGAATTCTTCACGAAACAAAAACATATTTACACAAATTCTGAATCCTGAGTCAACTGATACGTCATGCCCTCATAAGGGCTGATGCAGACTATTAGTAATAAAAGAGACCGGTAATTGATATTTGAAACTGTAAAGTTGCGTAGTTAAAAAATCGAATCGCTCGGTCTGTCCGCTGTGCTTCAATAAGCTTTTCTGGCACCAGGAAAGACTCAGTCAAACACACGCACACACACATTGTCAGAAAGGTCTCTGTTTATTGACAGCAAATATAGGGCCTTTATCTGCTTGAACAAACGTCTGTGCCATTGACATCAAGAACACAAACCATAGTAAATGTCCTGGTGAGATCCTGAAGAAAAAAAAGTGGAAGGTGTCCGTCCATAGACGAATCAGGAGGTGTTGGCCTGAGACAGAGACATAAATGAAGAATGAGAAGGTGAGCATGGGAGAGTTAGCAACTTTAAGAACTAGTTGCAAGAGGAGACAGGAAGATGGCAGCAGGGAAGATTTAACACATTAATATCAGATCTATGGGGAAGAGAGCAAGAGTGTAGAAATAACTAATTTTATATAAATTAACTCCTACAGCAACAAATGTGTATTTGCAGCAAAAAAATGAATATTAACCTTCAATTTTGAAAATTAAAAATGACAATATCCTATATAAAACTTTGTTGAAATACCTTTAAGCTTGCTTTTAACGACAGAATTTCTGGATTTTTTTTTTTTTTTTTACCCAAACCAACCTAGCAACCTCTTCTTCTTCTCCCCACATACACTGGGCCAACTTTTGCTATGTAGATTTAGGTGATCACATCCAATCAAAATGACCCCCAGCCAGAAACCACACTAATGCCTTTTTTCCCACTGCATAGTACACGGTTCAGTTCAACTCACTTCGGTTCGGCGCAGTTTGGCTCAGTTTGCGCTTCCACTGCAGTGTAGTAACGCTTTAGCATGGGCGGGAGTCTTCACGTGTCGTTTAGTTGCGGCGCCTCTACTGCCGTGACATCATAAACGCGCCACAAACACACAACAATGGAGCATATCGACGACATGGTGTTCTTCATTCTCGGCATGTGGATGTTTTTAACAGCGAGACGAAGGAGTTTGTTTCAAAAGAGGCCGACGGTTAATACAAAAAGGTGCGTCCGATCCTTCTCTGGCTGTTCTAAATATAGCGGTTCTGTTGTGTCTCGTGTCGGAAGCTCAGTGACGCAGTAATGACGATTTTCTCCGGCTAATCAGTGACCAGCAGAGTTTACACATCACGTTTTGGTAATGGTTCGGCGCGCTTGGAACCTCGGCTGAGGTGTTACTAAAAAAAGGACCAGGTACCATGTACCGTTCCCAGTGGAAAACCCACCAAAAGTGAGTTGTGCTGAACCGTGTCGTGCCGTACTATGCAGTGGGAAAGCTCCATAACACACCAACTTCTTTACGTCCTACTTTTTGCTGCTACACTAAGTAATGTTTACTGCTTCTCCACTACCTCAACTCATCACCACAACACCTTATTATTGTTACGTTGTGTTTTTGTCACACTTTGTTGCTTTTGTTTGCACATTTGCACGTGCACTTTGTTGTCTGCCGTCTGTTTAAAAAAAAAAAAAAAAACCCTGTAGATAAAAAAAAAAGTCTTCCTTAGATAGTTAGTTTTTGTTAATGTATGTTGTAATTTACGTTAGGTCTCTGTCTTGTCTCTGCTAGCCAGCTAACTACAGTAGGCCTCTTAGTTTTTTCTGTTAATTTATGTTGTAAATTTATGTTGCACGTAGCACCTTGTTCCTGGAGGAACGTTGTTTCGTTTCACTGTGTACTAACTGTATATGGTTGAAGTGACAAAGTCTACTTGAACTTGAACTATGAACTTGCTTCAGAGTTGGAGAGTCTGCAAATTCAAATGCCCTGCATCACTATAATGAAGTGAGAATGATGTCTTCTGGCTGGGGGGTGGGGGTTGTGTGAGTAACTGTGATAACCAGTCATTTCAATCACAAAAGCTGTTAACTGCTAACTTTGTTTGGGTCATTTTTTTTGTCGTCTTTAAAGAACTTTTTAATGGTATTTTGAAGTGAAGGGAGCTCTCAGTAGGGTTTCTTAAGTTAGCTGAATTTTGTTAAAAAATAAACATACAAAAAAAAAAAAAGTGAACACACTTCCGAGGCTGCTTCAGCGAGCAAAACTGTTATACTCTGTACATCTGTGGCAGGCTTCAGGGTTGATGGTGGTCTCAAGCCACAGCCAGGTTTGATTGGTTCGATGTCACCAGTAACCAAGTGGCTGCGTCAAAGCCAGTATAGCACATTTGTAAATGGATATATTTAAAGAGAAATCAGATAAAAAAAAATACAGATACCAAGAATAGTAAAATGATAAATGTCAAGTCCTTTTGTTTGACTAGGTCGACCACTAATAGTGAGCATGTTCTACCTAAATGTATGTTTCTAACTGCTACAAACGCTAAAGATGACCATCATATATCTTGGTAAGCCCTAAATCAGCTAATGATTAGTTAACTGAGAGAACTAATGACCACAGTCTAATGCCTCTTTTCCACTGCATAGAACGGCACGACACGGTTCAGTTCAACTCACTTCGGTTCGGCGCAGTTTGGCTCGGTTTGCGCAGTGTAGTAACGCTTTAGCGTGGGCGGGATTATTCACGTGTCGTTTAGTTGCGGCGCCTCTACTGCCGTGACATCGTAAACGCACCACAAACACACAACAATGGAGCATATCGACGGCATGGTGTTCTTCATTCTCGGCATGTGGATGTTTTTAACAGTGAGACGAAAAGGTGCGTGCGATCCTTCTCTGGCTGTTTCTAAATATATCGGTTCTGTTGTGTCTCGTGTCGCAAGTTCGGTGAAGCAGTAATGACTATTTTCTCCGGCTAATGAGTGACCAGCAGTTTTGACCGTCACGTTTTGGTAACGGTTCGGCGCGCTTGGAACCTCGGCTGAGGTGGTACTGAAAAAAGGACCAGGTACTATGTACTGTTCCCAGTGGATAACCCCCCAAAAGTGAGTAGAACTGAACCGTGTCGTACTATGCAGTGGAAAAGCGCCATAAGAGACATGGTTTCAGAATCAACAATACTAGATCCAAGCCTACACTGTAAATTCCAATAGCTTTGCTGACTCGCATATAAATAGTAAACTTTACTCAAAAAATTCAAACTACACTTCTTACAAGGTTTTGTTGAGTAACACTTAATTGCAGGGTGAGTAAAACAATTTACTTAATAGTTTTAGTGATGCTTACTTGCAACACATAAGTAGCAACAAATAAAGCAAAGACGTTATTGTACCAGTGAGAGGCAGCAGCGCGCCCAAGAATAATGAAGTAAAAAAAAGGGGGGAAGAAGAAACAAGAAGCAAGAGAGCATGCGTAGTAGAATTTGTGCGTGCTCAGCTCGTGAACGGGTGAATTGGTGCCAATTTTCTGATGTTGAAAGAAGCAGCAGGAAGTTTTTAAGATCTGAAGCTTTATTACGGATTTAAGTTCCATGTTAGGTTAAAATGTGTAAGAATAGTGATGATTTGGGTCAGATTTCAATTGTTCCTGACAGTGGATATATATTCTCAGTGTTTTATACTGTAGCGTGGGCGGGGCAGCGGCTGACGACCGTCATGCTTTGCGGGGTTTTTGCTGTCCGTTCACCCATTTCGGGACAGTTGTTTGGGTTAGTGGCTTCGGCCAAGTTGGGTGTTTTAAGATACGTGTGTGAGACCCGCTGAATGTACCCCGGTTCATGCTAACGCTGAATTGGATGTGGTTCTGATGCTATACAGTGACTGTGTGGTGAATAAACTTCTCCCAGCCATTGCATTGGGCAGCAATTAACTTACTAGCTTACTTAGTCTCTCCAAGTTTCGTTTTCACTGCTAGAAGGGATCTTGGAGATGAGTGAGCTTGGTTGCTACCCAATGCAATGGCTGGGAGTATTTTATTAGGTCTCAGCACTGTATGGCATGAGCAGCACCTTCACTGAGATAATACACACAAACACGGCTGAAGCCATTAACAGAAACACCTTTCTCCAACAGGGTGGACACATCGAGAACCCCCGCAAGGCATGATGGTCGTCAGCCACTGCCCCGCCCATGCCACAATGTAATAAACAATTGATGCACTTAAGTTATTGGAGTAATGCTTACTTGGTTTTTTTAAGGCAATCGGTTTCCTAATATTTTCCTAGTAATGTGAACACTAATAGAAAGTTAATTCAAATAATGATTTTAAGTCAACAGTACTTAAGTATACTTGATTAACAAGTTGTCCCTACAAATTGTTGTTAAGTTATGCCAACTAAACATTAATACTCTACTTTACTTGGAAATTTTAAGGCAATCGGTTTCCTCACTTTTTCTACGTAAAGTCAACTTATTACATTTTACAGTGTAGAGTCCAATCAAGTGGCTCTTTCAGCCATTTAGAGTGAATGAGATCATGAAACTTCGTAATTTTATGACTGAATAAATTGCTCCTTGAAGAAGCTCACAATAGTTGGGAACCGGGTATGGGGTAAAACTCAGTTAATTATAGCCCATCGAAACCCATGTTAATGTACACCACCCCAAAAAAAGCTTTGATTACAGCACACACAAAGTGTCCCGGTCATGTGTGAAAATGATTCCTCATGTCCCCAGAACCACTCTTTCACAATCTGAATACTGGAATATGGCTGAGACATCAGGAAAGTAAAAACTCCATAGATGGAATAACCAAGTCATTCAGTACATTCTTGTCGTCAGCTGACTTCCAGGGCTTCTCTCCTGTATGAGTGCGGTGGTGTTTTTGTAATACACTAACAGTATTAAAGCTCTTCCCACACAGTGAGCAGTGATACGGCTTCACTCCTGTGTGAATGCGCTGGTGTATTTGGAGGTAACTAGCAGTCGTAAAGCTCTTCTCGCAATGTGAGCAGTGATGCGGCTTCTCTCCTGTATGAATGCGGTGGTGTTTATGTAATTCACTAATAGTATTAAAGCTCTTCCCACACAGTGAGCAGTGATACGGCTTCACGCCTGTGTGAATGCGCTGGTGTATTTGGAGGTAACTAGCAGTTGTAAAGCTCTTCTTGCAATGTGAGCAGTGATACGGCTTCTCTCCTGTATGAATGCGCTGGTGTATTCGTACTTCACTAGCACTTTTAAAGCTCTTCTCGCAATGTGAGCAGTGATATGGCTTCTCTCCAGTGTGAATGAGCTGGTGTCTCCGAAGATGACTAGAAATAGCAAAACTCTTCCCGCACTGTGAGCAGAGATATGGCTTCTTTCCAGTGTGAATGTGCTGGTGTATTTGGAGATTACTAGCAGTCGTAAAGCTCTTCTCGCAATGTGAGCAGTGATGCGGCTTCTCTCCTGTATGAATGCGGTGGTGTTTTTGTAATTCACTAGCAGTATTAAAGCTCTTCCCACACAGTGAGCAGTGATACGGCTTCACTCCTGTGTGAATGCGCTGGTGTATTTGGAGGTAACTAGCAGTCGTAAAGCTCTTCTTGCAATGTGAGCAGTGATACGGCTTCTCTCCTGTATGAATGCGCTGGTGTATTCGTACTTCACTAGCACTTTTAAAGCTCTTCTCGCAATGTGAGCAGTGATATGGCTTCTCTCCAGTGTGAATGAGCTGGTGTCTCCGAAGATGACTAGAAATAGCAAAACTCTTCTCGCACTGCGAGCAGGAATACGGCTTCTCTCCTGTGTGAATGCGCTGGTGTATCCGAAGATGACTAGAAATAGCAAAACTCTTCCCGCACTGTGAGCAGGGATATGGCTTCTTTCCAGTGTGAATGTGCTGGTGTATTTGGAGATTACTAGCAGTCGTAAAGCTCTTCCCGCACTGTGTGCAGTGATATGGCTTCTCTCCAGTGTGAATGCGCTGGTGTGCTCGTACATCACTAGCCCTTTTAAAGCTCTTCCCACAATGTGAGCAGGGATACGGTTTCTCACCAGTGTGAATGCGCTGGTGTGTTCGTACATCACTAGCCCTTTTAAAGCTCTTCCCACAATGTGAGCAGGGATACGGCTTCTCTTCAGTGTGAACATGCTGGTCTTTTTTCAGATTATTTTGGTAACTAAATATCTTCCCATAACCTGAACACTGGTCATTTTGCTCCTTCATTTCTTCACAAGATGTGCTCGGAACAGATAATGCCTTCTTAGTACTTCTCATATTTAACCTTCATTTGCAAGACTTGGTAAATGATGATAGTCTCTGGGGGGAAAAAGAAGAAAGAAAAAAAAGACATGACTTTGATGACATTCTTAGGCATTGTCCAGATGGAAATTATCTTAATTTGTTACATACACAACCACACACACTGGGATATGCAGTGCAATGCCTATATAATTGTCTGAAATCTAAAACAATGATACCAATACAATTAATTTTTTTTTCATTTGTATTAAGTATTTATCTTTTAAATAATAGCACCAGAACAAATTTTGAGACTGGCATTTTAGCCAGTGGTTGGGGTTACTGGCTAGGAATCAAACCTGGGCTTAAGGTAAAATATTAAACCTTAGGTGGTAAAAAAAAAAAAAAAAAAAAAAAACTTATGCTACTTCAACAGCCACGTCTTCTTTACTGTTTATAACAACTGAAACTTATAGATGCATTACCGCCACCTGCAGATTAGCAAGAACACAAAAACTGAACAAAGCAAAATAAAACGCAAAAGGTATATATATATTACAGATGGTACTCAACCTAACAGTTTTACGCCGTGTCTTCCACAGCGACAGCATAAGTGATGTGTGTTTTCTGCCTTTACAGCTAAGTGGTGCTATAAATACAGACCAAGTTCATTCAGTCAAGGGTTAATAAGCCGCAGCTCATAGTACTAGATTTTTTTTTTTTAATCACATTGTAATTAAACAAAATTCACAATCAAAATATTAAAGCAATAGTACAAATTTAGAATTTAAATTGAATGTAGTCGTTTCTTATTTGTGTTGGATTTAAGCAACGTAAATGTTAAAAGTGAGCCTTTAGATTTTCAGCGTAGCCAGAAAACAGACTGTGTGTACATTAGAAAAAGTCAGTGTGCCACAGTGATTGTCAGATTAATGTGCAAAAATGACAAAAATAAAACTATATAAGCTATATAACCTTCATAAAACCCTACTTTTATTTAAGTGCACTCACAAGGACGACAAAACGTTATGACTTTATGCACTTTTCTTTATTGGTTTCGGTGAACATGAGCACGTCAAAAAATTTACTGAAACTCAGTGTATACTTGCATCACAGCCATGGAAAATAAATACTTACAGAAAGTGAAATGTCTGCTTTTACATAAACTGAAATTTGTTTTCCATTAATTTATGTAAATCGTATGAAACGTGAATATAGGTGCATCCACTGCTGCGGAGATGACAATTGTTTTCAGCTGTAGTGATGAAGGTAAAGAAATCCCAAATTTATCAATGGATTATTCAAATGGTCAAAGTCAGTCTTCCTTGCTGTTTTTCCCTGATGCATTCATAGTCACTTTACAAGATCATGAGGGGTAGCGTGGCGCTGAGCAGGGGGGGGAGGGGGGGGAGCAATTGAGTATAGAACCGCTACTGAGTAGATAAATAATACAGTATTTGTTTAAAAACAAATCAATTTTAAGATAATTCCATTTTGCGGGAGTCCCGCGATTAATGTTATTCTCCCGCATCCCGCACATACATGAGGACCTTCCCGCCCGCACCCGCATTCACCCATCAAATTTTTTCCCTCGCCGCACTCCGTGCGCTGGGTCCCGCGGGTCTCCTGCGGGAGTGCAGGTTTCTAGTGTAACGATCAAGTCTTGTTACATGGTTTAATGTGTATTAATGGAATGTTCATCCTGACCACTAGGGGCACCACTAGTTTGAATAAAAGAGGAAGTAGTAGAGCAAGAGGCAGATTTAGTTGTTGCCTCATGGCAGATTGCTACTTCTCTAGAGGATCCTGGTTTGGGAAACATTTGTTTGCTGCTCAACTGTGAGTTTGTGTAAATTTCTATATATTTTGGTGCTGTATAGAAATTTAGAGGGTTAATGTTTGTGAAGTTATTTATTTTAATGTTTTGTTGGAGAGTTTGGTTAATGAATTGTTTTCTTTTGTAGAGGATCTTTTGTTTAACCTACATCTTTGTGCTACTGTGTGGAAAGTAGGATTATGGAGTTTGGGTGCAAAGTCGCAACTGCCCAAGATCTTTTTAATATTTAAGTGGGACTTTAATGGACTTTTGGCCTATCCCAAGGAGGACATCCCTTTCAATCCGTGCTTTCATCTCTTCATCAACCTACCCTGCAACAGATAAGACTTTACTCTTTGCCAAAGGGTTTTCTCTCCTAACATCTGAGATGGACATTTATACGACCATATACTTGTGTTGAACATTGATTATCTTGTCTATGAACATTTCATATAATTGGATTTTGTATGTTCTTATATTTATGTAAAGATTCAATATACGCTGGCAAATGACTTTCGTTAATCCTTGAGTCTTACATATTCTGGTAATACTTGTAACACTACCTCATAGGTTATTGCAAAGTTGGACCCCCTTTTATTTTTTATAGCTATACTGGCCTAAAGAGCCGGAACGGTTATAGATTGGCACCTGAACAGGGACCTTTTGCAAAATAAGTGTTTCAGAGTATTTTATTAAGAAGTTTGGTGAAAAATGTCGATCTCTTCACATGTGGCGAGGGGTGAGGGTGAACCCAATCCAGATTTCACCGCTGGACCGTTTGTCACTCGAAGGGAACCACCTCCTCTACAAGAGCTCATTACAACCTTTAGTGAACTGTATATCAATTCTGAAGAAGATAATGATTCTGATCTCCCAGCAGATGAGCCATTTCCTCCACCACCTCCTGATGTTTCTGATCTACAATTCCTACCTCAGTCAACAGAAGACCTGACTCAACGCATTGTAACACTGGAGGAAGATCTTCATGATTGTGTGCAGAAAGTAAGTTCATGCTGCTTAAAGACAGATTTTAATGACCGATGCTGTTCATTGGAACATAAATTGAGTTATAAAATCGAACGAGAATGTGAGCGGGTAAAAAGCCTTCTTCAGATGGACATTCAGGATCTAGGCAAGTCAGTAGTGGACTGTTTAAAGAGGAGAGATGTACAAATTGATGCTAAGCTAAAATCTTTTACTCCCGCCATGTCTACTCCCATTGTGCCTCCAATTTTAACTCCTACTATACCACCGTACCGAACTTTTAATGCTCAATCTCAACCTCTTGTACATGCCAAACCGGATAGTGTTCTTGTTTCTCAATATTGTCCCCCTGTTAGAGTTGAATTTCCACAGTTTGATTCTGATGAAGAAAGTGATCCCATTTCTTTTGTAGAACGTTGTGAAGATTACCTTGCGCTGAGACCTCTTACTGATTCTGAGATTTTAGCCTCTCTTAATTCCGTTTTGAAAGGAGCGGCTAAGGATTGGTGGCTGGCAGAACGTAGATTTATCTTCACATGGAGCCAATTCAGGGAAAATTTCTTGCAAGCTTTCTTGAACGATGAGTATGAGGCAGAAGCTGCAAAACGGTTGTTGGAGAGAAAACAGGGTCCTAAAGAGTCTATCCGTGACTTCGCCTACCATTACCGAGCTCTTTGTCTACGCTGGAAGAAAGAGATGAAGGAGAAAGAGATCGTCCAGTCTATTTTAAGAAACTGCAATCCACGATTGGCCAGTCTTTTAAGGGGAACTGTCAAAGAAGTCCGGGAGTTGGTAAGGATTGGAACACAAATTGAAAGAGATCTAGAAGAAGCGAAGAAGTATTGGAGTCAGGTAAATGCAGATGTACAGAAACGAAAAGTCCAAACTGAAAGAGACAGTCACTCCAAGTCAAACCCCTCAAGCACACGCATCATTCAGCCTTTTCACACCCCTGCTCAAAACAATTTGAGGATGGTGACCCTGCCATTGGTAATTCTTGGAAGATATTTTCAAGCTATGGTCGACAGAGGAAACTTGCACTGACCTTGTATGTAATGAGGGATGTGGATCTTACTGTGCCTATAATCTTAGGAATGGATTTCCTTGTGTCAGCTGGAATTTGTTTGGATTTTCATAAATCTCGGTATATTCTATCTGCCACAAAAGAATACCAAGAAGAAGCATTTCCATTCCTCCCTGCCTGTTCTACCAATTTCCCTGTCTGTTATACCAATGCTTTGTTGTCCTTCTATTTAGCCTTACCAATACTAGAGGAGTCACCTGAAACCCACTCACTCATCCATCAATTAATCACCAAGGCAGATACATCTTGTGAACGAAAGTCTCAACTGGAACAGCTCATGAGAGATTGGCCAACAGTATGCACCTCTGAGATCGGTCATACCAATGTAGTCAAACATCGTATCATAACCACTAATGAAGTACCTATTCGCCGGAAAGCATACCGAGTATCTCCTGAGAAACAGCTCTTTATCGATCAAGAGATAAATACAATGCTGGATAAGAAAATAATTCAGCCGTCAACATCTCCCTGGGCCGCTCCAATTGTCCTTGTACCTAAAAAAGGGGGAGGACAAAGATTCTGTGTTGACTTCAGGGGAGTGAACTCAAAGACTCTACTAGACGCATATCCTATGCCACAGATACAGGATATCCTCGAGTCTCTTCATGGAGCTGCAATTTTCAGTACCCTAGATCTTAAAAGTGGGTATTGGCAAGTTGAGATGGAACCTGAAAGCATTCCCAAGACCGCTTTCGTGACCTCATCCGGTTTATTTGAATTTCTCCGTTTACCTTTTGGGCTAAAAAATGCTGCTGCTTCTTTTCAGCGATTGATGGAGTTGGTACTAAAGGACGTAAAGGGAAAAAGTTGTTTTGTGTATATCGATGACATTGTGGTCTATTCTAAGACAGAAGAACATTTAACCCACTTGCAGGGAGTATTTCATTGTCTTTTTAAAGCAGGGCTTACGCTGAATCTACAGAAGTGCAACCTCATGCAGAAGTCTTTGATGTTTTTGGGGCATGTGGTATCCAGGAATGGAATTCAAACCGACCCGGCTAAGGTTGAAGCTGTTACTCAGTTTCCTGTCCCTCAATGTCTAAAGGAAGTACAACGTTTTTTGGGACTTGCAGGATGGTATCAAAGGTTTATTCCAAAATTTTCTGAGAAAGCTGCCCCATTGCATGCTTTAAAAAGGAAAGGAGCAACATGGATCTGGACTGAAGAATGTCAAACGTCATTTGAATTGATCAAACAAGAACTGATCAGGGCACCTATTTTGATTGCTCCTGATTTGACGAGGCCTTTTAAAGTTCAGACCGATGCTAGCAATGTTGGTTTGGGAGCCGTGCTGACACAAGAGATAGAAGGGGTCGAACACGTCATTGCATATGCTTCACGTCTGTTACAAGGGGCTGAAAAGTCATATTCTGTTTCGGAAAAGGAGTGCTGTGCAGTTATATGGGCTGTAGAGAAATGGAGACCTTATTTAGAAGGCAGGCCATTTGAAGTGATAACTGATCACGCGGCCCTCACGTGGGTATTTAATCACCCGAAGCCATCTTCTAGATTGACTCGATGGGCTATTCGTCTGCAAGAATTTGATTTCAGTGTCAAGTATCGCAAAGGGCAGTGCAACATTGTACCAGACACCCTTTCACGCAGCGTTTCCGATCCTGCTTTGATCCCCGTCATAGCCCATATCAAATCCCAAGACTCGGCCACTTCTTTTTCTAGTTTTCCAATTGATTGGTCTGACATTGCTAGAGCACAACAGGATGACCCAGAAGTTCAGGAACTCACCACTAAAGCCAAGTCACTCATGGATCCAGATCCAACACGGGTGCATTACCTATTAAAAAATGGCTTTTTATTCCGAAGCATGCCTGATGGGCAGAAAGGACCCAAATTACAGCTAGTTATTCCAAATTGCTTACGAAAAGACTTAATCTCCTATGCGCATGACAACCCCTTATGTGGGCACCTTGGCAGGCTCAAGACTCTACTGAGGTTGGTAGACATCTGTTATTGGCCCACACTACGTTCTGACATCTGGAAATACTGCAAAGAGTGTCAGGTTTGTCAACAACACAAACCCTCAATTTCTAAATTAGCTGGGCGTATGCAGTCAACCCCAGTGGTAGAACCTGGACACATGCTGGGGATCGATCTCATGGGGCCATTTCCTAAGAGTTCTAAGTTGAATGAGCATCTCCTTGTTGTGGTAGACTACTGTTCGAAATGGGTGGAGTTGTTCCCTCTGAGGGTGGCTAAAGCACCTCAGATTGCTCGCATTTTAATAGAAGAAATCTTTACCAGGTGGGGAACTCCAAGGTATTTGGTGTCTGATCGAGGAAGCCAATTTACTTCCCATCTCCTCAGTCTAGTATGTAAGCAATGGAGTGTCATCCAGAAGTTGACTACTACGGCGCATCCCCAGACTAACCTTACGGAAAGGGTCAACCGTACGCTTAAAACTATGATCTCGTCCTACGTTCAAGACCACCATCGGCACTGGGACAAATGGTTGGCAGAGTTTCGTTTTGCCATAAACACCGCTTGGCAGGAAAGTATTGGATTCACTCCAGCTGAAGTTGCACTAGGCAGGAAACTAAAAGGACCTCTAGAGAGAGCCATTCATAGACCTCCTGACCCAGACAGTCCAGCATACCCCGTGTTGGAAAGACAGAAGGAACTGATAAAAACTGTGCAAAGGAATGTGGAACGAGCCCAGGAAAAGCAAAGACGATACTATGATCTCCGGAGAAAGACTGCTCATTACCAAGTTGGAGATTTGGTTTGGGTTCGCACTCATCCTTTGTCACGCGCTAGTGAGGGATTTATGGCTAAACTTGCCGTTAAGTGGAAAGGTCCTGCTAGGATTGTAAAATGTCTTGGCCCTGTTAATTATTCTATTTCATTTATTGATGATCCTGATCAGGTTGATACCCATCATGTACAAAATTTAAAGCCTTTCTATGGTACTGTGTAACGTTTCCAAATGAAGGGGGGGATCTGTAACGATCAAGTCTTGTTACATGGTTTAATGTGTATTAATGGAATGTTCATCCTGACCACTAGGGGCACCACTAGTTTGAATAAAAGAGGAAGTAGTAGAGCAAGAGGCAGATTTAGTTGTTGCCTCATGGCAGATTGCTACTTCTCTAGAGGATCCTGGTTTGGGAAACATTTGTTTGCTGCTCAACTGTGAGTTTGTGTAAATTTCTATATATTTTGGTGCTGTATAGAAATTTAGAGGGTTAATGTTTGTGAAGTTATTTATTTTAATGTTTTGTTGGAGAGTTTGGTTAATGAATTGTTTTCTTTTGTAGAGGATCTTTTGTTTAACCTACATCTTTGTGCTACTGTGTGGAAAGTAGGATTATGGAGTTTGGGTGCAAAGTCGCAACTGCCCAAGATCTTTTTAATATTTAAGTGGGACTTTAATGGACTTTTGGCCTATCCCAAGGAGGACATCCCTTTCAATCCGTGCTTTCATCTCTTCATCAACCTACCCTGCAACAGATAAGACTTTACTCTTTGCCAAAGGGTTTTCTCTCCTAACATCTGAGATGGACATTTATACGACCATATACTTGTGTTGAACATTGATTATCTTGTCTATGAACATTTCATATAATTGGATTTTGTATGTTCTTATATTTATGTAAAGATTCAATATACGCTGGCAAATGACTTTCGTTAATCCTTGAGTCTTACATATTCTGGTAATACTTGTAACACTACCTCATAGGTTATTGCAAAGTTGGACCCCCTTTTATTTTTTATAGCTATACTGGCCTAAAGAGCCGGAACGGTTATACTAGTGTGTGCTTTACAATGGCAGACATCATTCAAATGCAAATTATTCACCCTCCCCAGGTGTCAATCAGCTGTTCTCACCTATACATTCAGATAAACTGAAATGCACCCCTCCCCACTTTACAACCTGGATTTTGAAGACCTGCAGTGATTCAGGCCTCTTTCTAAATTTCTGCAAATTTCCCATCTCTGAAATAACAAATCATGGGCTATGTATAGTGTGTTTAAAAACAATACAAGGCATGTTATGGTGAGGAAACTTTCTATCTCTTCCATTCCGTCGTCTCCGACGCAGTGAACGCGCCTACAATTCATTTTTCATACGAATTACATAATCTAATCATTAATTTTTCATTAGTTTATATAAAAGCAGACATTTAGCTTTCTATAAGTATACATTTTTCACGTCTGTGAGGCGAGTATACAGAGTTTTGGTTCATTTTCTGACGCGCTCAAGTTCACAAAACAGTACAGAGCCCTGTTTACTTTCTTTAGTTTTATTTAAGTGTGCTCACAATGACGAAAAAAACTTTATGATTTTGTTAAATAGAGTCTTATAAAGGCTATGTAGCTTATATAGTTTTACTATATAGTTTTTGCACATTTATCTGACAATGTTATATTTTAGTCAATTTTATAGTCGTTTAGTTTCATTTATTTCAGTTAATAAATCTACTACAAATTTAAAGAACTAAATATAAGATGACAAGACCCTACATGTGTAGCTTTTCTAATTACACATAAAATCTCTTTAAATTTGTGCAAATGTTATCTGGATTCTAGATTCTAAAATTGACATTATTACTGTTTTACTGGAATAGAAGAAATGAAGATTTTCCTTATCATAACAAATTGTACTGGTTGTAATCACTCTATATACAATACATTTCTTTGGTTTTATAAAATATTGAAAGTTAATATTTTATAAAAAAAATTTAATAAAGAACTAAAAAATATTCCATTTGTATTAGGGCTGCACGATATTAGGAAAATATGCGATATGCGATGTTGTTGAATATTGCGATAACGATATTTCTTGCGATATAACATTTCCCTAGAGAAATGCATTTTTTTATTATTATTATTGCCTATTTTTTATTATTTATTCATATGGAATGATCATACTAAAATAAACAGGTAATAGATATTCGTCTGATGTAATTAAATCTAATTCAGGCTAAAAAGAAACTATATGTCAAGGAAGTTGCAAATATTTAGACTTCAAAACACTATGAATGACTTAAACCCCTCAGCAGATATTCTGACTTCTGGTTTGCTGTTACTATAAACCTGCCGACACAATATGAATTACTTTCAAACATTACTTTTTATTTACATGTAACCATACACTCATCTATAGGGTCTTAAAACAAGAGCATCTTTTAAACAAAATATTCTCTTTGGCTTGCCTGTTTTTTTTTTTTATAAAAATAAATATTATTAAACAAAAATTAAATAAAAAAATACTATTTGTCACACATGCGCACGCACGCACTCACTCCGCGACCGGCACTAGGACCCGGAAGTAATGTGGGCGCGAACCCGGAAGTATAAGAGGAGTAAACAAACCATTGAATACAGCTTAGTCACTGAGTTCTCCATGTCGGTTCAGATTGTTTACTTTCTGATTCGAGTGTGTGTTTATAGGATGCGGGTTAAATGTGTTTTTCCCTTGCTCCCCTTCTGTGAGAGTCCTTAAACTAATTCGTGTGGTTATCCTGCCTACTCGCTTGCTTCCGCGTTTGGGTTTACCGTCCACGCTACAAAGGGCTAACGGCTAAGTCTTCTGATCATCCGTGGTTAGTTCGCGACAGGATGAAGTATAAAGATATGTATATTAAAAAAAAAGATATAAGCAGGTATAAACATAGTAAGGGCCCATCTGATTGGTCAAATTTGGACACACAAATGCTTGGCAAATAAAGTATTTATCGCAACTCTTTGCGATATGGTTATCGCGCATACCATTATCGCGATAACAATATTTTTTCGATATATCGTGCAGCCCTAATTTGCATTTCCCATCTCTAAAATAACAAAAATGACGGGTTGTGTATAGAGTGATTAAAAACAATGCAAGGCATGTTATGATGAGGAAACTTTCTATCTCTTCTATTCCAGCGATTAAAAAACGGTAACACTGTCAATTTTAGAATCCACAGAAGCTGAGTGGTCCGAGCACAACCTCTCGCGGGCGCGCTTTTCTCTGAATACGCTGTGTTCACGGGAGTGGGGCTAAGAAACACGCATCTGGGTTTATTCATTTTACCCCCTTTTATTTGGGGTAAAGTGACTGATGTGCCTAACTTTTTTCAGCAGAGCCTATGTTTCACTGAATAATTCACGCCTTTCATGAGGATGTAAAACCTCTCTCTCTCTCCCTAACACACACACACCAAATAGTCAATAGCACGTCCTTCCCCCAAACAGCGCAGCATTTACTTATATCTAAACTGAGTCGTTTACTTAAGTCACTGGTCAATAGTTCATGATACATACATTTAAATAATTGATTCTATTTATTAATGAAAATCATGCATACGAGCCTATTGCATTTCATTCTTATAATAAACACACAAGCGCTGCTTTATAACATCTGCTGGCGCGAATTTTATGGTCATTTGGTCATTTATGATGTTTATTTTATTTATTTTTGTCATTGATGTTAACTACACAAAGCAGTGTTCTCCCTCCTGGGCGTTTCTCCAGCATACTGTATATCAGATTGATGGACACGAGTCCTCATCTGTTACATTTTTGGTGACAACAGTTTTTTCAGCACATTTCATCAATATTTTGAAAAAGTTTGATCCGGCATCATAATTCTCCTCCTTAATTTCCAACAGTCTAATCAGCGCTCAACCGTGCGCACAAAGTCTTCGAGAGCGCAGAGGAATTCTGGGCCAGGGGTAGCTCAGTGGTTAAGGCACTGGACTACGGTTCGGAAGATCCCAGGTTCAAACCCCACAACCACCAAGTTGCCACTGTTGGGCCCTTGAGCAAGGCCCTTAACCCTCAACTGCTCAAATGTATAATAAGATAAAAATGTAAGTCGTTCTGGATAAGAGCGTCTGCCAAATGCCTAAATGTAAATGTAATTCATTTTTTTTACTAAATAAAAATTGCAGTACATCAGGGCCTCTTATTTCTATTTACTTTATGTATGTGTGTGAATGGCCGAAATGTGGTTGTGAATAAGCCTGTTAGTGAATATAAAATGTTCGCGTGAACCCGCGGTATGAGAGATTTATAAGAGATTTCTATTTCCTAGAAATATAACAAACACAAATTTATATGTGTTAAATAAGCGCTGTCTTTGCGAGCCGCTTTATTTCAGTCTTAATATACTATGAGCCTCTGAATAAGCCGTTTTAATGGGGGTGGGGATAAGAAAACAGCAGGGAAACTGACTGGCCATTTTAATAATTCATTAATAAGTTGATGTCTTTGGTTTTGGCTGTGAGTGGATGCGCTGTAGTAATCCATGTTTTATACGAATTACATAAGCTGATTTTCCCCCCCATTAGTTTATATAAAATTTGACATTTTGCTTTCTGTAAGTATATATTTTTCACGTCTGTGAGGCGAGTATACACGGAGTTTCAGTTCATTTTCTGACGCGCTCAAGTTCACAGAAACCCACACAGAAAAGCACTGTATCCCAGTTTGCTTTCATTATTTTACAAGATCATAAAATTCTGGTCATTGTGTGTGCACTTAAATAAAAGTAAAGTCTTATAAAGGCTATGTAGCTTATATAGGTTTATTATATCGTTTTTGCCCATTAATCTGACAACACCTGTGGCTCACCCACGTTTTCTGATACACACAGCCAGAGTTTAATGTTTCACTTGTATTTTATAAGGTTTTTGCTGGCGGTGGTAAAGACTCACTGTGATAACGTCTATTTAAGAATTAGCTTAAATTCGATCCTAAAAATATTTAATTTACATTATAAATTTGTACTGTAATGTTACTAATGTGATTATAAATTCGTTTAATTATAATGTTTCACTTGATTTTATCTGCAACTATGTGCGGCTCTAGACCAGCTGCGACTTATTAATCCTGGAGAGAACGAACTGAGGCGTCAGTCTACAGTTATATAGCGCCACTCAGCGGTAAAAGCCAGCAAACAAACAAACCCAAATGCTAACGCCATACGCAGCGACGGTAAAATTCACATAGAGCTTGTGCACCCACTGTACAAAGGGCCATCGCCGCTCATGTGCACCACACAACTTGCACACGTCACACACTATATAGGGCTGAGGTCAGTTTGGGCCCTAAATATGTTGAGTGCGTTAGTGTGTGTGTGCATATGTGTTAACATTTGTGTATGTGTGTAGAAAATATGCTGGAAAAAAGCATCACAGTATGATGTTACTCAATGTGATGTCACTAATCGTGTCACTGAATATAATCTTATGACTGACTCGTTTGAGATATCAAAAATCCCTGGTTTTAGATCACATCGGCCCGGTTTAAGTGGGGAACGTATAAATTCCCTAGGAGGAGTGTATCAAAATCCATCGGGTGCGTTTTTGCGAACAACTCAAAATGACTGAATTCCTGTTGAGTTGAGCCCAAGACATACAGCTCAATAAGCTCTACCGTAAATGTTTACAGAGTTTCGGGTGCACAGGTGCAAGTGTGTACGAGCTATGCAGCAAACTGCACGCATCTCAAACCTGTCTGCCAATTTTCGAGCATGTTAAGACCCCAAAAAGCCCAAAATGGTGGGGAAAATAATCCTTAAGAAAACAAGAAGGTCCTGCGCACCCTGTAGTGCTTGAGCCCTAATTACTGTAACTTTGCTGTTCTTGATAAACCTGATATGCATTTTTTCATGAATCAACTGATATTTGTTATTATAATGTAAAGTTAGCAACAATTAGTGTCTTTATATTTTGTAGAGTTCAAATGCAGGGCGTGATAGGAAGGTCTACAGGATAGTGGAGCGTATACCATCTGAGGCAAGTGAGGATGATGCCAGTAGCAGTGATGATGAATGGCTGCCAGGAAAACAAGGGAAAAGAAAGAGCATTTGATGACCCACAAACCATATTTCTTTTCTTTTTTTTTTTTAGTTCAGTATACTTGGCACTTTTTGTAAGGGCATGTTTAGCACCTGTTAACTCATGGAAACAGACATATATTTTTTGTTTGTGCCCTGGATGTTACGCCAAATTATAATAACTCTTACATTTTATTTTCACACAGTATATAATTTTCTTCTATTGGTTTGTTAAATGCAGATTTCTTTGGTTCAAACGCATGGTGTCCAACTGAGTGGACATATTTGTAACACTTAGGAAAAAATCTTGTCATAATTCATGCATGAAAGGGTTAATTATTTTCCCCAATTCTGCTTTATTTAATGGGATTTCTATTTGAAAATGTGACCCATTTTTGTAAAGTTGAAAATACAAGCAACTGTCATTCTGTTTATTATCTGCCAAGTGGTCACTTAAATAATAAACAGCTATATTTACTCACACACACTGAATATGAACTTACCTCAGACACAACAAGCTGATCGTTTTAATTCCGTCTCTTCTAAAGCCGAGTCCACACGTGGCCGGGTTTTTTCTTCTTCTTCGTTTTTAAAAATAATTCTGTCCACACGACCTAGGGTTTAAAATATCCTTGTCCACGTGAAAACTGTGACTGTACGCAAGTCCACTATTGCACAAATCAAGGAGACAAGCACACAGACAGTTACATCATCGGCACAAGTTGACGTAGTTTTGGAAAATCTGGCCTAACAGTCTCTGTAAAAACCTGACAGTAATATCTCCGTGTAAAGCTGATTAGAGACCCAGCAAACATAGTAATGTTGGCGCAAATTGAGGGGAGGTACGTGGGGGAGAATACTTTCTTCCTTCCTTTTTTTGGCGGTTGGCAAACAACGTAAATGTGCTTTACCGCCACCTAGTGGAATGGAGTGTGATGATGTCATGATCCTAGAAGCGAGAAGAAAAATAAATAAATAATCACACACACACACACACACACACACACACACATTTTTATCATGTTCTGTATTATTTTGTATTGTCTTTTAATAAAAATAATAATTAAAAAAGAGTCAAGCACGATTATTCATCATTCAATTATTCATACCCCTGGCAAATTGTGACTTAAAATTATTTTTTTCTTGATTAGAAATGACACAGACCTCTCCAAGAAGATAATAAGTGTAAGGATTTCTTGAATTTTGGTCGACCCCCCCCCCCCCCACACACACACACACATACAAAAGTAACAAAAGGAGGGGTGTAGGAGTGGGTTCATCTGGTCCGGAATGTTTATAAAAGACAACATAGAAAAGAACAGGAGCTTGGGAACAGTTCTTAGTGAGGAGCCTCCAACGGTTTTATGACCTGAACATAGCTTATACTAAGGAATGTGTTTGCTGATAGTGCAGCCTGTCGAGGTCAAAGAAAGAAAACACTCTCATGCACACATAATATAATGAAATACACTAGACATGAAATATTCCCTACAATAAAAAATATTACTCATCTAACAGTATATTAGCAATAGAGAAACCTGTATTGGCTAGTATAGCAATCAAACGCTTCCTATAATTGCTGACCAGCTATTCGCATGTCTCCACTGGTATTTTTGCCCATTCATCTTTAGGGATGAGCTAAACGCTTTCAGGTTGGAGGGTCTCCTTGCCATCACCCTGATCTTTAGCCCCCTCCACAGATTCTCAGTAGGATTTAAGTCAGGCTGGGCCAATGCAAAACCTTAATGTTTTTTGTCTGCTGATTCAATTCTATTCAATTTTATTTGTATAGCTAATAAAACATTAATATTAACAATTGACATTGTCGCTAAGCAGCTTTACACAATCTAAATAATTATTTAAGTTTGTGTGTGATGTGAATGTGTATGAATCAAATGATAAGACTGTCCCTAATAATTTCTTCACCACTTTTGCTATGTGTTTTGGGTTGTTGTCGTGCTGAAATGTCCACTGGTGCCCAAGGCCAAGTTTCTCTGCAGACTGCCTGATATTGTTGTTGAGACTTTTAATGTATTGCACCTTTTTCATGGTGCCATTTATTGTGATTAGGTTCCCTGGTCCACCGGCTGAAAAACAGCCCCAAAACATCAGGTTCCCACCACCATGTTTGACAGTGGGTATGGTGTTATGGTTGAAGTCTTCTCCTTTTTAACGCCAAATCAAGGCTACATCAGTGGCCAAACAATTACATTTTTGTTTCATCTGACCATAAAACAAAGGACGAGAAGTCTTGTTCTTTGTCGAGATGACCATTTGCAAAGGCCAAGCGGGCTTTTGTGTGCCTTATCTGGAGAAGTGGTGTCCTCCTTGGTTCGTGGAACACAACGGTGTGCAGTGTCCGTTGGACTGTCTGCCTTGAGATATTGACACCAGCAGAGCCCAGCTTCATCAGGATGGCCTTGGTGGTGATCCTTGGATTCTTTTGTACCTCTCTCACTATCCTCCTGGACAACACAGGTGTCACTTTTGGCTTCCAACCACGTCATCTGAGATTTTTCACAGTGCAGAATTAGTTTTTACACTTTGCACTGTATCCACTGGAACTGCAAAATATTTACATATGGTCTTGTAACGATCAGATTTGATATTAATCAATTTTTCTTTTCTTTTCGTTGATCTGCTTATAACTGTCTATATAAAAACATATATGGCCCTCTACAGTCTTATAGACAATTCCTTGTGACTTGTGAGCAGCCACAATGCGCCGCCCCAGTTACTGTTTTTCTTTCATCGTTGTTGTTGTTGTTGTTGTCTGTTCTCTCACTCAATAAAACACTCTTCTTACACTCCTGCTAACCTACCAAGTAAGGATGTAACACAAGACTCATGTTGCACATCTGCACATTTATGCATATTGTGTACATGTTGCACACCACTCATTTTTCACACAACAGCAAGAGAAGAGAAGAGAAGAGAAGAGAAGAGAGATAAGTTAGGTATGATCACAGTCACAACTATAAATGTATAAGGTTGCAGAGTGCAAGCAGGGTCTCCGGCAGGATTGATTATGATAGTATAACTAAAATAAAGAAGGAAACACAGACATGAGGGCTCCCTGGGATGTAAAGCAACTAGTCACTCCACTGTCAACAAACCTGAGTGATCAATGAGAGTGGGGAAGACAGCATCTAAACATAAAAGTTCACCATAATACTCCAGATCTGCTCCTTTACCTGAGGCAAATCTATTCATAAAAATGCTTGGCTAAATCAAGAGCTTTTTAGTCTTGACTTAAAAACTGAGACTTTCTTTGAATCCCGAACATTAACTGTAAGGGTATTCTATAACTTTGGGGCTTTGTAAGAAAAAGCTATGTCCTCTGTAGTTTTCATAATAAACAGTACTGAAAAGTACCCTGCATCCTTTCATTCACATCAACTACCACACAGAGCTTTATCAATAATCTCCCAGAGTTACCAACTTCGAATCACTGAATATTGAATGAGTCGACGTTCAGTTATACCTTAATGAAGCTCCAGTTCATTCATTCATTTTCTATACCGCTTAATCCTGTGTTCAGGGTCGCGGGGGACCTGGGGTCTCATTTATCAAGCGTGCGTACGCACGGTTTTATGTGTACATCATGCGTACGCACAATTCTACTAATAGAATGCGATTCATTAATTTGTACGTGTGCGTGAAAATGTGCGCACATTTAGAAGAACTCCTGACTGTGCGTAAGCAGAATCCCCTAGTGGTAGAGAACTGTAATCACATATAAACCCAGTGCCCTTAAACTTCACCATTAAAATGTCAGTGTTAATAAATTGATACATTGAATAATTGAATACAACAGGTGATTCTTAGTTATCTGGAACTGTCAATAATATAAAATCCATTTTAATCCATAAAATTTTGGAAATACATTGCTTACAATGGCAGACCTTGCGCTTCTTGAAGATTTGCAACAAGCACTTTTGCGCAGAGATCGCGTTTTCAGGAACCGCACAGACTTACTCGCTGAGAGTGATGTGCAGTCCCCGTGCACACTCATGTTCTTTCTACTATTGGCTTTTTAGCCACAGGCACATTTCAAAGGGAAATTGGTGACAGGTCTGGTATTTCTCAACCCACCGTGAGCCGAATTATGCCACACATTTTACATGCAATTATATCACTTACATCACAGTACATTACGTTTCCAAACACCGCAGTGCAAAGGACAAAAATTATGACCGACTTCTATAACATCACAGGATTTCCAAGTGTAATAGGGGCAGTTGACTGCACACATGTTGCCCTGAAAGCTCCTACTGCTGATGAATATGCATTTGTACAGTAAATAGAAAAGGCTATCGTGCAGGTAATCTGTGATGCACACTTGAACCTGCTAAATGTCGTTGCGAACAGCCCGGGAGGTACACATGATTCCTTCATTGGGACTTCGTCTTCAGCAAAGCGCTGCTGGAGAAGGCTGGCTTATTGGTAAGTGTGTAACGATTAATCAGGATTTAAAAATAATTGTAAAATTAGATGAGTTCTCAACACCATATAATGTACTGTATTTTAATCTACATCATTGCAGGGGATCGAGGATATGCCCTTAAATCCTGGCTGATGACCCCAGTGGTAAACCTTCTATCCCAAAAGGAGCTGAATTACAACCGAGCACATGAGCGCACAAGAAGCACAGTAGAACGTGCAACAGGCTTGCTGAAGGCTCGATGGCTGTGTCTGTCAGGCAGAGGAGGCACATTGCAATACAAAGCCAACAAGGTTTTGAATGTTTAAATATTTAAATTAAGTTTTAATTATATTTTATAACTACAATATTTATAATATACTGTATACATAATTATTTGATTCATTATACAATATAAATGTGCTTTAGGTGTGCTATATAGTTAAAGCATGCAGTGTGCTGCATAATATTGCCATTAAAAACGGTATACCACTGGATGAGATGCCGATACAAGAAGATCGCCACATGGCAGAAGGTTTCGACCCGATGCCAAATGCTGTGGCCGTGCAGCTAAGAGCAGGGATAATCGAACGGTTCTAAATCTGTTTCACAATAAGGAGTAATTGTGAGAAAATGGTGAGATCACTTGGAGCTTTTATTGAACTTGCATGATGCATTTAGTGAATCACTAATGTTCCTCAAGTCCACATTGATTTGGTGCAGTTCCTCTTTTATGCTTGCAATGCCGCTCACTAATTCCTCCTGTGTTTCCAGAACCGCATCAGTCAGGACTCGTGGCTCGAAACGCATCGGACGCGCTGAAGTGGCAGGCGGAGCAGGACCTGGCAAAACTGGCAGATCTATAAAATAAATGTTAAATGAACAATCCAAATCATTTGCAATGCGAGTGTTATTTATCTATGAATAATATATCGCAACACAAACATTTGAAAACCTACTAACCATTTTCGGATGGCTCGGCCTCTCCTGCAGTTGATGGGATTGCACTTTCAGTGTCACCATCGGGGTGACACTGAAATAAGACTCTGGCCTCCTCCCGTGGCACCGATGTCTCTTCTGTGGGCTGCAATTCTTTTTTTAGAGGACACTTTCAAATCAAACCACTTTTTCTTGACCTCTGCAGTAGATCTACATAAAGGTGAGATGGCATTTACCGCATTAGTAACCTGTCCCCACGCCAAGTCTTTTTTATCTTTGACATTCCGCCTGAAAAAGCAGTAAACAAAACTGTCTTATAACATTGTACCTCATTTAAAAGCACTTCCATTTCTTTGTCTTTGAAGTTTTTTTTTTCTTTCCTCTCTTCACGGGATCCATGATAACGGTTCTATAGTGCCCTGGTGGCATTGGGTTTTTATAAGGAAGGTTGTTTGCCAAATAAGGTCATTTGAGGGCGTTTCTGTATGCAAATTTAAATTACTATGCACACGCACACAATTTAGAAGGAGTGCGATTCATCATCAGTCATTTCGTACAGCTGTGCGTACTCACGTTTGATAACTCCCAACTTTCTTGTGCTTACGGCTGTTGGTATACGCACTAGTTTAGAACTTTTTTTTACGCACGCTTGATAAATGAGACCCCTGGAGCCTATCCCAGGAGACTTCGGGCACTAGGCGGGGTACACCCTGGACAGGGTGCCAATCCATCGCAGGGCACACACACATACACACACCCAATCACACACTACGGGCAATTTTAGGAACGCCAATTAGCCTAACCTGCATATCTTTGGACTGTGGGAGGAAACCGGAGTACCCGGAGGTAAAAAATTAAGCACACAAAAATAAGTTGTTACCTGTACAATGATACTATGAATAGATTTCCTATTAACATAGTCTCCCCAATTTCTTGAAGGATCTTTAATAGGAATGTAGGTGTCATGAAAGCATCCAATTACCATTGGAAACCCTGAAATAGACAGTCATATACAGTATGGAAGGATGAAGTGTGTGTGTGTGTGTGCAGGATGAATACATGTATACAAATAGTATGACTACATATTAAATATGCGTAATCGATTTTACTACAAAGGACAAACCTGCCACTCTGTGGAATTCCTCTTTAATACCACACAGAGGTTTATGGCCAGGGAACTGTACACACGTGTGTAAGAAGTGTTTAAGTGCCAGACATACAGTTGCCTTTCCCACATGCTCTGCATCGCCGACGTTGTACAAAAATGCCCTGATGCAAAAAAACGAAGTGCTATGCACGGAATGTTTTCTAAGCGGAGACCCGCTGTTTGTGACATTTGCAATATGTGGTTTCAAGATATGTGTTAAGTAAATAAACGATTCCATTGAAAACCAATAAAACTCTTTCTAATAATCATTAGGAATGAAAAAAACATCATTACGCGGTCTTACAATTCTCTCCCGGCAAAAAAAAACCTTGTATAATTTGTTCTTCCACGTCCACGGGATCATCATCAAATGGGCGCGGCATGCTGAATAACCTTCTGAAACAAACTTACCCTGGAACATAACCTGCTACCAATTTTATGTTTTTGTGCTCAGATATTAGGTTATTAATTTTTCAGTTTTTTGATCACTTTGAAACGATATAACAGTTGGTCCATCGCAATTATTCTCCCTTCAAAGTGCCCTACGAAAGCTTTATTTATGCCAGTTGGAGTTTTCAAGTGAAAAACATGTTAAAACATACCCAAAGAGAAATTTCTCATAATATTTTAAGTGTTAAGCACTATTACTCAATATATATTCAATGAATGTACACAAATAAATCAACAATGGTATAAATAAGCATATGGTTTTGTGTTGTGCTCTCAGAAGTAGAATATGGACAATTCATAGGTTAAAATAATAATTTATATATATAGCCAACTTGTTTGAAAAGTTATTTAAAGTATGTCTGCAGGGGGAAACCATGTAGGCAAGTAAACTAAATATTTATTAACAAGTTCATTCGAGATTCATTTAAACAAAAAAATACAGGATAATTTTTTTTTTTTTTTTCAATTTTTTAAATTGTGGTTTTCGTGTCATTTTTTCATGTCAACTCTCTTTAAACCATGGCTGTATGTCAAAGGGACTTGTATAGGAAATGATCTTGAGCAAAATAGGTAACAGGTGTTCACAACACAATCCCAGCATTTTCAAAACCCATGATTCCATTTAAATTTTAATTGTACTGATGTATCAATACCAAATAAAAAATGAGTTCCAAATGAAATATAACTAACAGTTATAGATTTTATCAGAAAAGAAAAACTGTATATGCCTATATATATGTTTTATTGTACAAATGATGAATGTTGCGTTTGTGATGTTATTACACCACTTCCACGTAACGTCACTGCGAAAGCGCATTGAATGTGAGCCGAAGAGGGGAATAAAATTAAAATAAATTTACAGTAGGGGGCGATATGTGCCTATGGTACTACTCCGCCATTGTATCGAAGAAGAAGAAAAAGATCATCATAATGACAGATCAAACCTACGTGGTTCTAACGATGGATCTGCGACACAGGTACTATGGTGTTGGGAAACAGTCGCGACTAGTTAGTTAGTTTCTTCAACGTTGCATCGTACAACGATGGTTAAGCAAAAAGCTACATTGTTGTACGAGAAACGCACCCCAGGTGAGGTTATCTGACTTCTGGACTGAAAGTTCCACAGACTGAAGAAGTAGCTACTTAGATGAGTAATGTATTTGAGTATTTACCTAACAAGAATCATTCATTAACCAGTGTGTTGGAGTTATCCATCTGTGTAGTTAAGGAAAATGGTATCTTTAATGAAGGCAGGACAAGTAGTTTCTAATTTAACAGCCTGTCAGAACACATATCCTGTGGTATACGTCTGTGAATTCTTCACGAAACAAAAACGTATTTACACAAATTCTGAATCCTGAGTCAACTGATACGTCATGCCCTCCCAAGGGCTGATGCAGATTATTAGTAATAAAAGAGTCCGGTAATTGATATTTGAAACTTTAAAGTTGCGTAGTTAAAAAAGCGAATCGCTCGGTCTGTCCGCTGTGCTTCAATAAGCTTTTCTGGCACCAGGAAAGACTCAGTCAAACACACGCACACACACATTGTCTGTCAGAAAGGTCTCTGTTTATTGACAGCAAATATAGGGCCTTTATCTGCTTGAACAAACGTCTGTGCCATTGACATCAAGAACACAAACCATTGTAAATGTCCTGGTGAGATCCTGAAGAACAAAAAGTGGAAGGTGTCCGTCCATAGACAAATCACGAGGTGTTGGCCTGAGACAGAGACATAAATGAAGAATGAGAAGGTGAGCATGGGAGAGTTAGCAACTTTAAGAACTAGTTGCAAGAGGAGACAGGAAGATGGCAGCAGGGAAGATTTAACACATTAATATCAGATCTATGGGGAAGAGAGCAAGAGCGTAGAAATAACTAATTTTATATAAAATAACTCCTACAGCAACAAATGTGTATTTGCAGCAAAAAAATGAAAATATTAACCTTCAATTTTGAAAATTTAAAATGACAATATCCTATATAAAACTTTGTTGAAATACCTTTAAGCTTGCTTTTAACGACAGAATTCCTGGATTCTTTTTATCCAAACCAACCTAGCAACCTCTTCTTCTTCTCCCCACATACACTGGGCCAACTTTTGCTATGTAGATTTAGGTGATCACATCCAATCAAAATGACCCCCAGCCAGAAACCACACTAATGCCTTTTTTCCCACTGAATAGTACACGGTTCAGTTCAACTCACTTCGGTTCGGCGCAGTTTGGCTCGGTTTGCGCTTCCACTGCAGTGTAGTAACGCTTTAGCATGGGCGGGATTCTTCACGTGTCGTTTAGTTGCGGCGCCTCTACTGCCGTGACATCATCATAAACGCGCCACAAACACACAACAATGGAGCATATCGACGACATGGTGTCCTTCATTCTCGGCATGTGGATGTTTTTAACAGCGAGACGAAGGAGTTTGTTTCAAAAGAGGCCGACGGTTAATACAAAAAGGTGCGTCCGATCCTTCTCTGGCTGTTTCTAAATATAGCGGTTCTGTTGTGTCTCGTGTCGGAAGCTCAGTGACGCAGTAATGACGATTTTCTCCCGCTAATCAGTGACCAGCAGAGTTTACACGTCACGTTTTGGTAATGGTTCGGCGCGCTTGGAACCTCAGCTGAGGTGTTACTAAAAAAAGGACCAGGTACTATGTACCGTTCCCAGTGGAAAACCCCCCAAAAGTGAGTTGTGCTGAACCGTGTCGTGCCGTACTATGCAGTGGAAAAGCTCCATAACACACCAACTTCTTTACGTCCTACTTTTTGCTGCTACACTAAGTAATGTTTACTGCTTCTCCACTACCTCAACTCATCACCACAACACCTTATTATTGTTACGTTGTGTTTTTGTCACACTTTGTTGCTTTTGTTTGCACATTTGCACGTGCACTTTGTTGTCTGCCGTCTGTTTATTAAAAAAAAAAAAAAAAAAACCCTGTAGATTAAAAAAAAAAGTCTTCCTTAGATAGTTAGTTTTTGTTAATGTATGTTGTAATTTACGTTAGGTCTCTGTCTTGTCTCTGCTAGCCAGCTAACTACAGTAGGCCTCTTAGTTTTTTCTGTTAATTTATGTTGTAAATTTATGTTGCATGTAGCACCTTGGTCCTGGAGGAACGTTGTTTCGTTTCCATAGATGGAATAACCAGGTCATTCAGTACATTCTTCTCGTCAGCTGACTTCCAGGGCTTCTCTCCTGTATGAATGCGGTGGTGTTTATGTAATTCACTAATAGTATTAAAGCTCTTCCCACACAGTGAGCAGTGGTACGGCTTCACGCCTGTGTGAATGCGCTGGTGTATTTGGAGGTAACTAGCAGTCGTAAAGCTCTTCTTGCAATGTGAGCAGTGATATGGCTTCTCTCCAGTGTGAATGCGCTGGTGTGCTCGTACTTCACTAGCACTTTTAAAGCTCTTCTCGCAATGTGAGCAGTGATATGGCTTCTCTCCAGTGTGAATGCGCTGGTGTATCCGAAGATGACTAGAAATAGCAAAACCCTTCTCGCACTGCGAGCAGGAATACGGCTTCTCTCCTGTGTGAATGCGCTGGTGTATCCGAAGATGACTAGAAATAGCAAAACTCTTCCCGCACTGTGAGCAGGGATATGGCTTCTTTCCAGTGTGAATGTGCTGGTGTATTTGGAGGTAACTAGCAGTCGTAAAGCTCTTCCCGCACTGTGTGCAGTGATATGGCTTCTCTCCAGTGTGAATGCGCTGGTGTGCTCGTACTTCACTAGCACTTTTAAATCTCTTCCCACAATGTGAGCAGGGATACGGTTTCTCACCAGTGTGAATGCGCTGGTGTGTTCGTACATCACTAGCCCTTTTAAAGCTCTTCCCACAATGTGAGCAGGGATACGGCTTCTCTTCAGTGTGAACACGCTGGTCTTTTTTCAGATTATTTTGGTAACTAAATATCTTCCCATAACCTGAACACTGGTCATTTTGCTCCTTCATTTCTTCACAAGATGTGTTCGGAACAGATAATGCCTTCTTAGTACTTCTCATATTTAACCTTCATTTGCAAGACTTGGTAAATGATGATAGTCTCTGGGGGGAAAAAGAAGAAAGAAAAAAAAGACATGACTTTGATGACATTCTTAGGCATTGTCCAGATGGAAATTATCTTAATTTGTTACATACACAACCACACACACTGGGATATGCAGTGCAATGCCTATATAATTGTCTGAAATCTAAAACAATGATACCAATACAATTACAATACAATATTTATCTTTTAAATAATAGCACCAGAACAAATTTTGAGACTGGCATTTTAGCCAGTGGTTGGGGTTACTGGCTAGGAATCAAACCTGGGCTTATGGTAAAATATTAAACCTGAGGTAGTTAAAAAAAAAAAAAAAAAAAAAAAAAAACTTATGCTACTTCAACAGCCACGTCTTCTTTACTGTTTATAACAACTGAAACTTATAGATGCATTACCGCCACCTGCAGATTAGCAAGAACACAAAAACTGAACAAAGCAAAATAAAACGCAAAAGGTATATATATATATTACAGATGGTACTCAACCTAACAGTTTTACGCCGTGTCTTCCACAGCGACAGCATAAGTGATGTGTGTTTTCTGCCTTTACAGCTAAGTGGTGCTATAAATACAGACCAAGTTCATTCAGTCAAGGGTTAATAAGCCGCAGCTCATAGTACTAGATTTTTTTTTTTTAATCACATTGTAATTAATCAAAATATTAAAGCAATAGTACAAATTTAGAATTTAAATTGAATGTAGTCGTTTCTTATTTGTGTTGGATTTAAGCAACGTAAATGTTAAGAGTGAGCCTTTAGATTTTCAGCGTAGCCAGAAGACTGTGTACATTAGAAAAAGTCAGTGTGCCACAGTGATTGTCAGATTAATGTGCAAAAATGACAAAAATAAAACTATATAAGCTATATAACCTTCATAAAACCCTACTTTTATTTAAGTGCACTCACAAGGACGACAAAACGTTATGACTTTATGCACTTTTCTTTATTGGTTTCGGTGAACATGAGCACGTCAAAAAATTAACTGAAACTCAGTGTATACTTGCATCACAGCCATGGAAAATAAATACTTACAGAAAGTGAAATGTCTGCTTTTACATAAACTGAAATTTGTTTTCCATTAATTTATGTAAATCGTATGAAACGTGAATATAGGTGCATCCACTGCTGCGGAGATGACAATTGTTTTCAGCTGTAGTGATGAAGGTAAAGAAATCCCAAATTTATCAATGGATTATTCAAATGGTCAAAGTCAGTCTTCCTTGCTGTTTTTCCCTGATGCATTCATAGTCATTTTACAAGATCATGAGGGGTAGCGTGGCGCTGGGGAGGGGGGGGAGCAATTGAGTATAGAACCGCTACTGAGTAGATAAATAATACAGTATTTGTTTAAAAATAAATCAATTTTAAGATAATTCCATTTTGCGGGAGTCCCGCGATTAATGTTATTCTCCCGCATCCCGCACATACATGAGGACCTTCCCGCCCGCACCCGCATTCACCCATCAAATTTTTTCCCTCGACGCACTCCGTGCGCTGGGTCCCGCGGGTCTCCTGCGGGAGTGCAGGTTTCTAGTGTGTGCTTTACAATGGCAGACATCATTCAAATGCAAATTATTCACCCTCCCCAGGTGTCAATCAGCTGTTCTCACCTATACATTCAGATAAACTGAAATGCACCCCTCCCCACTTTACAACCTGGATTTTGAAGACCTGCAGTGATTCAGGCCTCTTTTTAAATTTCTGCAAATTTCCCATCTCTGAAATAACAAATCATGGGCTATGTATAGTGTGTTTAAAAACAATACAAGGCATGTTATGGTGAGGAAACTTTCTATCTCTTCTATTCCAGCGATTAAAAAACGGTAACACTGTCAATTTTAGAATCCGCAGAAGCTGAGTGGTCCGAGCACAACCTCTCGCGGGCGCGCTTTTCTCTGAATACGCTGTGTTCACGGGAGTGGGGCTAAGAAACACGCATCTGGGTTTATTCATTTTACCCCCTTTTATTTGGGGTAAAGTGACTGATGTGCCTAACTTTTTTCAGCAGAGCCTATGTTTCACTGAATAATTCACGCCTTTCATGAGGATGTAAAACCTCTCTCTCTCTCCCTAACACACACACACCAAATAGTCAATAGCACGTCCTTCCCCCAAACAGCGCAGCATTTACTTATATCTAAACTGAGTCGTTTACTTAAGTCACTGGTCAATAGTTCATGATACATACATTTAAATAATTGATTCTATTTATTAATGAAAATCATGCATACGAGCCTATTGCATTTCATTCTTATAATAAACACACAAGCGCTGCTGTATAACATCTGCTGGCGCGAATTTTATGGTCATTTGGTCATTTATGATGTTTATTTTATTTATTTTTGTCATTGATGTTAACTACACAAAGCAGTGTTCTCCCTCCTGGGCGTTTCTCCAGCATACTGTATATCAGATTGATGGACACGAGTCCTCATCTGTTACATTTTTGGTGACAACAGTTTTTTCAGCACATTTCATCAATATTTTGAAAAAGTTTGATCCGGCATCATAATTCTCCTCCTTAATTTCCAACAGTCTAATCAGCGCTCAACCGTGCGCACAAAGTCTTCGAGAGCGCAGAGGAATTCTGGGCCAGGGGTAGCTCAGTGGTTAAGGCACTGGACTACGGTTCGGAAGATCCCAGGTTCAAACCCCACAACCACCAAGTTGCCACTGTTGGGCCCTTGAGCAAGGCCCTTAACCCTCAACTGCTCAAATGTATAATAAGATAAAAATGTAAGTCGTTCTGGATAAGAGCGTCTGCCAAATGCCTAAATGTAAATGTAATTCATTTTTTTTACTAAATAAAAATTGCAGTACATCAGGGCCTCTTATTTCTATTTACTTTATGTATGTGTGTGAATGGCCGAAATGTGGTTGTGAATAAGTGAATATAAAATGTTCGCGTGAACCCGCGGTATGAGAGATTTATAAGAGATTTCTATTTCCTAGAAATATAACAAACACAAATTTATATGTGTTAAATAAGCGCTGTCTTTGCGAGCCGCTTTATTTCAGTCTTAATATACTATGAGCCTCTGAATAAGCCGTTTTAATGGGGGTGGGGATAAGAAAACAGCAGGGAAACTGACTGGCCATTTTAATAATTCATTAATAAGTTGATGTCTTTGGTTTTGGCTGTGAATGGATGCGCTGTAGTAATCCATGTTTTATACGAATTACATAAGCTGATTTTCCCCCCCATTAGTTTATAAAAAATTTGACATTTTGCTTTCTGTAAGTATATATTTTTCACGTCTGTGAGGCGAGTATACACGGAGTTTCAGTTCATTTTCTGACGCGCTCAAGTTCACAGAAACCCACACAGAAAAGCACTGTATCCCAGTTTGCTTTCATTATTTTACAAGATCATAAAATTCTGGTCATTGTGTGTGCACTTAAATAAAAGTAAAGTCTTATAAAGGCTATGTAGCTTATATAGGTTTATTATATCGTTTTTGCCCATTAATCTGACAACACCTGTGGCTCACCCACGTTTTCTGATACACACAGCCAGAGTTTAATGTTTCACTTGTATTTTATAAGGTTTTTGCCGGCGGTGGTAAAGACTCACTGTGATAACGTCTATTTAAGAATTAGCTTAAATTCGATCCTAAAAATATTTAATTTACATTATAAATTTGTACTGTAATGTTACTAATGTGATTATAAATTCGTTTAATTATAATGTTTCACTTGATTTTATCTGCAACTATGTGCGGCTCTAGACCAGCTGCGACTTATTAATCCTGGAGAGAACGAACTGAGGCGTCAGTCTACAGTTATATAGCGCCACTCAGCGGTAAAAGCCAGCAAACAAACAAACCCAAATGCTAACGCCATACGCAGCGACGGTAAAATTCACATAGAGCTTGTGCACCCACTGTACAAAGGGCCATCGCCGCTCATGTGCACCACACAACTTGCAAACGTCACACACTATATAGGGCTGAGGTCAGTTTGGGCCCTAAATATGTTGAGTGCGTTAGTGTGTGTGTGAGATGTGTGTGTGTGCATATGTGTTAACATTTGTGTATGTGTGTAGAAAATATGCTGGAAAAAAGCATCACAGTATGATGTTACTCAATGTGATGTCACTAATCGTGTCACTGAATATAATCTTATGACTGACTCGTTTGAGATATCAAAAATCCCTGGTTTTAGATCACATCGGCCCGGTTTAAGTGGGGAACGTATAAATTCCCTAGGAGGAGTGTATCAAAATCCATCGGGTGCGTTTTTGCGAACAACTCAAAATGACTGAATTCCTGTTGAGTTGAGCCCAAGACATACAGCTCAATAAGCTCTACCGTAAATGTTTACAGAGTTTCGGGTGCATAGGTGCAAGTGTGTATGAGCTATGCAGCAAACTGCACGCATCTCAAACCTGTCTGCCAATTTTCGAACATGTTAAGACCCCAAAAAGCCCAAAATGGTGGGGAAAATAATCCTTAAGAAAATAAGAAGGTCCTGCGCACCCTGTAGTGCTTGAGCCCTAATTACTGTAACTTTGCTGTTCTTGATAAACCTGATATGCATTTTTTCATAAATCAACTGATTTGTTATTATAATGTAAAGTTAGCAACAATTAGTGTCTTTATATTTTGTAGAGTTCAAATGCAGGGCGTGATAGGAAGGTCTACAGGATAGTGGAGCGTATACCATCTGAGGCAAGTGAGGATGATGCCAGTAGCAGTGATGATGAATGGCTGCCAGGAAAACAAGGGAAAAGAAAGAGCATTTGTTGACCCACAAACCATATTTCTTTTCTTTTTTTTTAGTTCAGTATACTTGGCACTTTTTGTAAGGGCATGTTTAGCACCTGTTAACTCATGGAAACAGACATATATTTTTGTTTGTGCCCTGGATGTTACGCCACATTATAATAACTCTTACATTTTATTTTCACACAGTATATAATTTTCTTCTATTGGTTTGTTAAATGCAGATTTCTTTGGTTCAAACGCATGGTGTCCAACTGAGTGGACATATTTGTAACACTCAGGGAAAAAATCTTGTCATAATTCATGCATGAAAGGGTTAATTATTTTCCCAAATTCTGCTTTATTTAATGGGATTTCTATTTGAAAATGTGACCCATTTTTGTAAAGTTGAAAATACAAGCAACTGTCATTCTGTTTATTATCTGCCAAGTGGTCACTTAAATAATAAACAGCTATATTTACTCACACACACTGAATATGAACTTACCTCAGACACAACAAGCTGATCGTTTTAATTCCGTCTCTTCTAAAGCCGAGTCCACACGTGGCCGGGTTTTTCTTCTTCTTCGTTTTTAAAAAATAATTCTGTCCACACGACCTAGGGTTTAAAATATCCTTGTCCACGTGAAAACTGTGACTGTACGCAACTCCACTATTGCACAAATCAAGGAGACAAGCACACAGACAGTTACATCATCGGCACAAGTTGACGTAGTTTTGGAAAATCTGGCCTAACAGTCTCTGTAAAAACCTGACAGTAATATCTCCGTGTAAAGCTGATTAGAGACCCAGCAAACATAGTAATGTTGGCGCAAATTGAGGGGAGGTACGAGGGGGAGAATACTTTCTTCCTTCCTTTTTTTGCGGTTGGCAAACAACGTAAATGTGCTTTACCGCCACCTAGTGGAATGGAATGTGATTTTGTCATGATCCTAGAAGCGAGAAGAAAAATAAATAAATAATCACACACACACACACACACACACACACACACACACACACACACACATTTTTATCATGTTCTGTATTATTTTGTATTGTCTTTTAATAAAAATAATAATTAAAAAAGAGTCAAGCACGATTATTCATCATTCAATTATTCATACCCCTGGCAAATTGTGACTTAAAATTATTTTTTTCTTGATTAGAAATGACACAGGCCTCTCCAAGAAGATAATAAGTGTAAGGATTTCTTGAATTTTGGTCGACCCCCCTTTTTATCTACTCGGTGCTCAGCCTGTATTCTGCTTGTTCCGCCTGGTACCAATGAAACACAAGTCAGTGCTCAGTGATGTTGTTCAAAGTTTATTGTGGAAGACAAGAGTATATATGCACACACACACACACACACACACACACACACACACACACAAAAGTAACAAAAGGAGGGGTGTAGGAGTGGGTTCATCTGGTCCGGAATGTTTATAAAAGACAACATAGAAAAGAACAGGAGCTTGGGAACAGTTCTTAGTGAGGAGCCTCCAACGGTTTTATGACCTGAACATAGCTTATACTAAGGAATGTGTTTGCTGATAGTGCAGCCTGTCGAGGTCAAAGAAAGAAAACACTCTCATGCACACATAATATCATGAAATACACTAGACATGAAATATTCCCTACAATAAAAAATATTACTCATCTAACAGTATATTAGCAATAGAGACACCTGTATTGGCTAGTATAGCAATCAAACGCTTCCTATAATTGCTGACCAGCTTTTCGCATGTCTCCACTGGTATTTTTGCCCATTCATCTTTAGCGATGAGCTAAACTCTTTCAGGTTGGAGGGTCTCCTTGCCATCACCCTGATCTTTAGCCCCCTCCACAGATTCTCAGTAGGATTTAAGTCAGGCTGGGCCAATGCAAAACCTTAATGTTTTTTGTCTGCTGATTCAATTCTATTCAATTTTATTTGTATAGCTAATAAAACATTAATATTAACAATTGACATTGTCGCAAAGCAGCTTTACACAATCGAAAGAATTATTTAAGTTTGTGTGTGATGTGAATGTGTATGAATCAAATGATAAGACTGTCCCTAATAATTTCTTCACCACTTTTGCTATGTGTTATATACAATATATAGTATATGGTTTACCTACAGATATTATTAGAAATCCAAACTGATAAACAATTATTTATTATATATTGTGTTAACCTCTAGGATTAAATAAAAATGCCCAGGTGTGGACCTCACTTCTCTTTAGTCTAGATCAGTGGTTCTCAAAGTGTGTGACGCCCACTAGTGGGGAATACAGACATGACAGGTGGGGCGCAATGAACGGGAGGAAAAACAGGCAAGTAGCTATTCTAATTCATGCTTTTCTTTATTGATAATGAAGAGCGTACGCTCAAAACTAAACAATCACACACAAATAAATGGATCATTAATACAAGTAAATTTAAAATAACATCAGTTGTGGGCCGGGAGAAAAAGTGGAACCATAGTGGAACAATAACGGTTTAACGTCGGACAAACTTGAGCAGCTGCTCGAATCACAAACCTGCGTGACCCACTGGGCAGCACTGCGCGACTCTGACAGAAATAAACCGCGCCGACCATCAAAATACATTTTACCCCGCTGGGATGCGCACGTACAAACCAGGCATGGCAAGGCGGAAACAATATTAAACAGTCCTGACATTTTAAATGAATTGTTTTTAAATAAAACACAGTGAGTCGCGCAGGTTTGTGATTCGAGCGGCGCTGCGTGATCCACCGGGCTGCGCAAATAAACCAGATCATCACTGCGCTATCCCGATAGTCGCGCTGCGCTGTATTTGCGCAGATATTTGGTTCAATCGGGTGCCACGGTTTCGTGCGACTTTTGATGTGTTTGGCTTCACATACACTTCGACAATGGAAGAAGACGGTGCAGCAGCAGTGAGTTTGCTTACATGTGACGAGACCAACAACGAGGAGATTGTAAAGAAAAAAACGTGCATCGTCTGTGTTGTGGAATTGGTTTGGGTATAAGAAAAGTGATACAAATGAGATGAATGTGATTTGTAAGGTACACAAGTGCACTGTTTTACCAAGTGGTGGAAACACGTCAAACCTTTTCTATCATCTGAAATCCAATCATCCAAACGAATATGGCCAAAGTAAAAAAAATGCGGCAAACCTCAGCAATTCACAGTTTAAATAAAATTACATAAAAAAAATGAAATTATGTAAAACAATTTCTTTGTGTTTTCATTTTTATTTATGCATTTTCAGATACAAATTGCTATATTGTGATTATATATCGTTATTGAGTTAGAAAATTGCTTCTACCGTGATAGAAGATTTTGGTTATATCACCTGCCACTAATGAAGCCTATCTTGAGCTTGGATTCATGGTGAGGATGGTGGGGACACAAGAGAGACCGGTGTGTGTTTTGTGTCTTAAACTGCTGGCAGCAGACCGCATGAGACCCAACAAATTAGGAAGACACTTAGAGACAACACACTCCTGTCACGTTAATAAACCACTGGACGTCTTTGAAAGAAAGCTGGCAGAATACAGACAGCAGGAGAATCACATGGTAACATCTGAATCAGTGGACAGCAAAGCACAAATGGCTTCATTCAAAGTTGCATACAGAATTGGCCAGTGCAAAAAAACTACAAACGATTGCTGAGCAGCTAATAAACATGGGGTCAATTATGCAAAGATAAGTGAAAACGTAAGCCTTTTATAACAATTGCACGTGTATTTTATCTTTTTTTAACTTGGTGGTGTTAAGGCAAATCTATTCATAAAAATGCTTGGCTAAATCAAGAGCTTTTTAGTCTTGACTTAAAAACTGAGACTTTCTTTGAATCCCGAACATTAACTGTAAGGGTATTCTATAACTTTGGGGCTTTGTAAGAAAAAGCTATGCACTCTGTAGTTTTCATAATAAACAGTACTGACAAGTACCCTGCATCCTTTCATCGAAGTATTCGTGGCGGATCATAAGACACTAGCAGTTCACACAGGTATTGCAGCGCCAGGCCATTTAATGCTTAATAGGTCAAAAGTAGTATTTTAAAATCGATGCAAAATTTCACTGGGAGCCAACATGGTGTGGTTGTGGGTGATGTGCTCGTATCTTCTGTTTCTCGCTGCTGCATTCTGAACTAAAAGGAGCTTGTTTAAGCACCTAGTTGTGCTCTTGTATGTTTCTCCCATCATTTTTTTTGTGGTGTATTGTCCAAGATTAAGAAATAACATTTGGAGTAAAGTTATAAATTTTGCAATGTAAGTATGCACTGTTTATATGGTTTTCAATTTGTGATTTCTAGCTAAACTGTTAAAGCACTCCTTACAATCTAAAGCAAGGACTGTGATACTTGCAATTTAAAATAAAAACCTCTGACAAGTAAAAGGGAAAGGTCTAGATAAAACTAAAACATAACATTCAGCTGCTCTTTTTCTCCACCCTTGGTCATAAGGTAGTGTGGTGGATTGTTTATTCTCCCCACACCGAAGGCGGAAATAAAATTATACCGGCAAAACTATGGTTAAAAGACTGCGCATGCGCAAATCACACTCAACCTAATCAAAGTGCCTTGATCAAAATGAAATATTTCACTTTGGTTCCCTGCTGTAAATAGCATTATACTAAAGTAAAAAAAAAAAAAGACCCATAAGCATAAATTAGACACTTTAGTTTAAAAGAGCAAATAATTTTTTTTAACTAATGGAATGAGTGCCCTGCGATGGATTGGCACCCTGTCCAGGGTGTACCCCGCCTAGTGCCCGAAGTCTCCTGGGATAGGCTCCAGGTCCCCCACGACCCTGAACACAGGATTAAGCGCTTTAGAAAATGAATGAATGAATAATGGAATGAGAAAAAAAAAACACATTAAACGAATGATAGCTAGGTTTACTTTTTTCAGTGGATCCCTCAATAATTTCTGTCTCCTTTGCCTGTGTTTGATAATATGAAGCACATATACACTAATTCATTATGAAAGATCTATTATAAAACAAAATAAAATTCATGTTCACTTCAGCACTGTTCATCTGCGTCTTTACATTCATTGTTGTACTTGGTCCGGCTTTTAGATAAAGTCCTTCCATGCGCCATCTGGCGGATATTCAGTGAAGCACAACACATTTATTTAAAATTCCCGAATGTTGCCTCCGGCAAGTCGTGGCACGCCGCGCGCTAAATTGCGGCATCCCGCGGGAAAACAGGCGCGGTCTTAAAGGCGACATCTGTAGGGTGCTTTCACACCTACAGCATTTGGTGCGCACCAAACATGTTTGGTCCCTTGGTTCGGTTTGTTTGCATTGATGTGAATGCAATCTCGATACTTTGGTGCGCACCAAATCAATCGATCCGAGACCTGCCTGAAGGGGTGGTCTCGGACCGCTTTATCCGCTCTACTTTGGTAAAGTTAGGGTGCTTTCACACCTATAGTTCGATTACTTTAGTCCGCACCAGTCAGAAAAATGTTACAATGTAGTAAACAGACGTTGGTATGGTTTGCTTTCACATATGCAGAGTTCTAAACGAACCAAAATAGACCGCGAAGCCCATCTGCACCAGAAACAGACTATTTTCAGAAAATCGCGCCACTTTCAATAATCATGGAGGAACAGCTTTGCTTTGTGCTCATGGTGCTGATTCTCGCGCACTGCATTGTACGTGCAAATCATTATTTTCAGATAATTAATTTCGAACACGATTCGCGGCTGCGAGTCCAAACCAGCTTCCTGGTTTATTCATCTCGCTGACGGCGCATCGCCGTCACTTCAGGGAGAGACGTGCCCTCCTCCTGAACTGTACCAAAGTAGATTAGCCATTTACTTTCTAATTTCCGAGCGGTTTGTTTTAAAGTCCGCGTGTGATCGTTATACCAGGGAGCGAGTTTCTTATGTCTAATAATTTTTCTTTTAGCTGGAGCTACATTATCTAAGTAAATGTTGACTCCAAATATTCAGTTGCCTGATCGAGTTCTGTGGAGTCAGACAGTGATCTAATCGAAGTTGGTAACTCTGGGAGATTACTGATAAAACTCTGTGTGGTAGTTGATGTGAATGTACCTTTAATACGGTAGCGCGGTGCTGTGTGTACATTATCACTGTGACACACTTGAATTGAGACAAGATAGTGATCTGAGATAATTTCAGACAGTGGAATTGTGAATACATTTCTTATACTTCATCCGAAAAACATTATTAAGTCTAAAGTGTGACCTGCTTTATGAGTGGGTCCTACTACACACTGATTTACGCCTACTGAGTCCAGTAACGACATAAATGCTGTTCTCAGAGGGTCTTCTGGATTCTCAAAATGAATGTTAAAATCTCCAGCAATTAACACTTTGTCTACAGAAACAAATAGGTTTGAGATGAAATCTGCAAATTCACTAAGAAATTCAGAAAATGGCACTGGAGGTCTGTAAATTATAATTAGTGGAATCGACTGAGCTGACTTAATGTACTTAAATACACTTATGTTACTATAAAGAATTTCAAATGAGTTAAATTTGTGTCCGTGTTTTTGTACGATAGCCAGATTATCATTGTGAATAACTGCGACGCCTCCTCCTCTACCAGTTAACCGAGGCTGGTGTATGTAGCTGTACCCAGGAGGACTAGCTTCATTTAGAGCTACATACTCGTCCTGTTTAACCCATGTTTCAGTTAAACAGAGTATATCAAACGCCTGATCTGTGATAATTTCATTAACAATAACTGCTTTTGATGTGAGAGATCTAATATTTAACAATCCTAGCTTCAGATCAGAGGTGCCGGCTGCGCATTCAGTATGATCGGAGTTTGTGGACTTTATGTTAATTAGATTATTGAAACAGACTTTCTGAGTCTTTCTACATTTTTGCTTAGATCGGGGAACAGACACAGTCTCAATATGGCGAACCCTGAGTGACGACTCTATGCAGCTAGCAGACGGTTGGTTTAGCCTGTCTGTCTGCTCCCTGGTCTGGGCTCTGGATTGTCACCGATTAACTAGACCTCTACTGAGACTATGAGCTATACTACAGGAAATGAGAGCAGCACCTTCCCGAGTGGGATGGACACCGTCCCGCCCTAACAGGCCAGCTTTTGCCCTCAAAGGTCTTCCAATTATCTATGAAGCACTTTCAAGTCATTGGAATATGGCTGCGACATCAGGTAAGGAATAACCAGGTCATTCAGTACATTCAGGTCATCAGCTCGGGCTGAGCCTAGGCCTGAGCAACTGAAACAAACACAGAGTCACCACTCTATTAAAAACATAACTACAGTTTAAAGATTTGATATTTTGCCATGCAAGTTCTACCAGTGTTCAAGTGTTGTCCATTCATGACTTTTTCCCCATGAACAAAATTCTTCCAAAGTTGACAATTCAGTATGCTCCATCCAAGATATAGTAATTTGAAGGTTACTTAACCCAGGTCAAGAAATTTAAAACCTCTTTGATTATTTCTTTGCTTAATGAAGTTGAATGAATTGACCCTTCTGATGTCGATAAAAAAAAATTTGGTCTAGGCAGTGTATTTAGACATGACAGCAAAACGTTACTATGTTGTAATGGAGTTACGGCTTTTCTTGTGAGTGAATGCGCTCGTGACTTCGAAGACTATGGATGAAACAAAGCTCTTTTCGTATCCATGTAAACATGGATACGGCTTCTCTCCTGTGTGAAAGCGCTGGTGTGTTTGGAAGTAACTAGCAGTGGCAAAGCTCTTTCCACACTGTGAACAGAAATATGGCTTCTCTCCAGTGTGAATGCGCTCGTGTGCTCGAACTCCACTAGAAGTGGTAAAACACTTCCCACACTTTGAGCAAGGATACGGCTTCTCTCCAGTGTGAATGCGCTGGTGTATTTGGAGACTACTAGCAGAGGTAAAACTCTTCCCACACTGTGAGCAAGGATATGGCTTCTCTCCTGTGTGAATGCGCTTGTGTATTTGGAGACTACCAGCAGTGGTGAAACTCTTCCCGCACTGTGAGCAAGGATACGGCTTCTCTCCAGTGTGAATGCGCTGGTGTATTTGGACATTACCAGCAGAGGTAAAACACTTCCTGCACTGTGAGCAGATATACAGATTCTCTCCAGTGTGAATGCGCTGGTGTATTTGGAGACTACCAGCAGAGTTAAAACTCTTACCGCACTGTGAGCAAGGATACGGCTTCTCTCCTGTGTGAATGCGCTGGTGTGTTTGGAGGTTACTATGAGTGGTAAAACACTTCCCGCACTGTGAACAAGGATATGGCTTCTCTCCTGTGTGAATGCGCTGGTGTCTTTGGAGACCACCAGCAGTGGTAAAACACTTCCCGCACTGTGAGCAAGGATATGGCTTCTCTCCAGTGTGAATGCGCTGGTGTCTTTGGAGACCACTAGCAGAGGTAAAACTCTTCCCGCACTGTGAGCAGATATGCAGATTCTCTCCAGTATGAATGCGCTGGTGTTTTCGTAGGCTATAAAGAGTGGTAAAACACTTCCCACACTGTGAGCAGGGATACCGCTTCTCTCCCGTGTGAACTTGCTGATCTTTTTTCAGATTACTTTGGTAACTAAATATCTTCCCATAACACTGGTCATTTTCCTCCTTCATTTCTTCATGAGATGTGTTCGGAACAGATAATGCCTTCTTAGTACTTCTCATATTTAACCTTCATTTGCAAGAGACGTGATAAATGATGACAGTCTCTGAGGGGGGAAAAAAGGATGAAAAAGAAAAAGTCACAAATTTGATTACATTCTTAGGCATTGTCCAGATGAAAAGAATACCCTCCCCTCCCCGGCCCCAATTTAAATAAAACATAATAGATCATTATTATGTATATATTGAAAGAGTACAGGTTGTAGATGGGCAATACTGTAAGTTTTGAAGTGCTGCATAAAATCCTGTCGTCCTCTCATGCCCAACTGACAAAAGCATCACTTCATCACGACAACCTGCAAAACGACTTTGTGTGTCATTGTTTAAAATCTAATTTTTTGCAATGAAAAGCAAAATTACTTCCTTGTTCGACCACCAAGTATCTTTGTTCACTTTGCCCTTTCCTGATGATACACCCTCCTTCCTGTTTCCCTGATCACATTGGCTGTAGTTCACCCCCATAGCCTGTTTCAACTCCTCCCTTAATCCTACACAACATTCTTCCTTTCTCAGCTTCCACCACTTTGTCTTCTGCTCTGGCTTTGTCCTCTTCACCTTCCTCACCACCAGAGTTATTTCACACACCACCATTCTGTGTTGTCTGGCTATACTCTCCTCTACCAACATTTTGCAGTAACTGATCTCTTTCAGATTCCAACGTAACTAAGGCCTTTTCATACTTTGTTTTTTAATTTGTAATCTAAAGGAATCAAAAGTCAAATATAGTTCATAGTGATGGGGAATCTATTCATTTTATTTACATGTAATCCTATAAATAAATAAATAAATAAATAAATAAATGAATCGGTGTATGACCAAATCAGGTCATGGACAGAATTGGTTTATTAATGTTTAGAAATGTAAAATGATTTTGTAGTGAACCACCAATTTAAAACGAAATCAAACCTAGCCCAGAAACTATAGAGTTATATTCATGCCACAGTCCTGAGGGTGCAGGTTTGACATTTTGATAGCAGACCAAGCACTTTATGCACGTGCAGGGTCTTTTATGAGTGCTCAATGGCTCTGTTCTGCCCATGCAGTGTTTCTTCTGCGCTCCATTCTGTATGCTCGCTCAACTCTGTCCAGTGTTTCAAAACTGCCAATCACAAACTTTCACACAGTATTTCTGATCGGCTGTTTCTTATCCATCATCTTTCACGATCGCCCGCATAACGGAATTCAATTCAGTTCACTTTTATTTGTATTGTGCTTTTAAAAAAATGCTCAATGTCTCAAAGCAGCTTTACAGAATCAAAATGAAATTATAAGAAATTAAAATTATATTATATATATTTATATAAATTATAGGAAATTATATAATGGAAGCATTTGTAAATAAAGTTATTTGTTCATAATATTATAAATAAACGCTATAGTAAATTTTTTTTTATTGAATTAAGTGTTAGTATACAACATGTATAACATGTTTTTATTTACTTATCTAATTTTCCACATAGCTCATCGTTAGACTACGCTGACTAAAATTCAAATCGGACAACTCGGTCGCTTTATTTATAAACCTTTATTAACAACGCTTCCATTATGCTGTCGATAGTGCCACCTGATAGAGAAGAAACAGCCAATTAGACGTAGCGTGTGAAAGTCTGTGATTGACGTGACGTCACCGACCATCTTTTCGAAATGCTCGCTCACGCACGAAACAGCCAATTAGACGTAGCGTGTGAAAGTCTGTGATTGATGTGACGTCACCGACCATCTTTTCGAAATGCTCGCTCACGCACCGTTGGGGGGCGGCGTTACACACTCAGAGGGACAACACTCCTTCCGCGTGCGTGAGCTCACAGACGCCCCTGATTGGCTTGTAGAGCCGTCATTAATGTGGGAGCACTGACTACCTACCTCTCTGGGAGGAATTGGACACGACTAAATTAGGGGAGAAAATCTGAAAAAATTTGGAAAAAGCGGGGGGGGGGGGGGGGGGGGACTGGGCGAAGCCTGTGATTGGCTGCTTTTGTAAAGCTGGACAAAGTTGAGCGAGCGTACAGACAGAGTCAAGCGTGCACTGTAAAATCAAACCATGGGAATCAACTCTGGAATCACTTTTAATTCTTGTGTCTTCTTCTTGTGATTCTTGTGTCTTGTTGCATTATTTGATTTTTTTTTCTTTCTATTTTAAATGATGTTTTAATTAGTTTTCTATTTTTATTTTAAATAAAATTTAAATTAGTTTAAAGTTTTATTGCTAACTGTTTTTTATTTTTATTAAGTTTTGGTTAAAAAGGTTTTTTGATATTATCTTTTATTTCATTTTAAGATTATTTTCTTTTCTTCTATGTAAAGCACTTTGAATTACTATTGTGTATGAAATGTGCTATACAAATAAACTTGCCTTGCCTTGTCTCACAGCTTTGCAGGTTACACAACAATTGTTCAAGTAGACTCAACTAAGTGAGGGAGAGAGAGCGAGCAAGGTCGATAACCTTAAATGAAAACCAGAAAAAGGGTACATCACTATTCCTGATAAATAACAGTTAAATCACTACTTCTAAAAAACAAGTTTTTCAAAATTTTAACAAATACAACAGAATTATTTAACTAAGCTTCTAACACAACTAACACATACTATTCTATTAACCCTTTAAATGACATAACATACACAACATAATTTTTTTGTGAATACATGGAAACACTTAAACAACAATCACAGCATCACATAAGTTACTCTTTCTCTTGTAGTGAACACTATAGTGAATAAATTAAATATCAAGTAACTCAATCAAGAATAAAGTGATCAGGCCTTCGTGTAAGTAAAGAGCGGTGTTATCATACCATTAGTGTCCCTGAGATGACCAGCAGCCGAAGCGCTTCCCTGTCTCATATGTTACTGACTGCAGTCTCTTACACACAAGTTTTTATACACAGACTCTATACTGTTACATCATAGTAGATACTGTGAGGTGGCGATTCTTTGTTACAGATGCTGCTTGTACGTTGAGTCTGTACCTTTGCTCCATTAGTGACTGTGAGGTGATGCGTACTGTGATGTCATACTCTGATCGTGTCACAGTTGTTCCTTGTCGAGTGACAATTTCACCATTTCAAAGTTTCGCTTTATTTCATTTTACCACTACAGTGATGGTAATTTCCACATCTGAGTACTTTATACAATAAACATGAAAAATCAGAGCCAAAGCTATTGATATTTACTGTAAAATAATGAGTAAAAAAAAAACATTGTTTAAATGTTGTTTAGACAGACGATCAAGTTCACTAGCTGGGAAATAAGCTGGGGAACAATAGTCTACTTGATGGTGGGTAGAAGGTGAAAAGAAGGGGAAGATGGGGGAGGAAGGAAGGAGGTGAAAAAAAAAATTGAGAAAAAATGAAGTGAAATGAGAGTTATTACCACCTTCACTGTTTTCCTCTAGTTGTAGACTGCTAATGTCATTGTAATTTTAAGATTTGCATAAAAAATGAACATTATGCATTAAGCAGGGGAAGGTTGTGGATCCAAAGGTCCCAGGTTCGATTCCAGAGTATGACTTTTTTTTTACCCAAAAATCACAATTGTGTCATTAAAATGAAAAATACTGCCTAATTAATCATAACATGAGGTTTGGTTATTGTAAAAAATATTAGAGTTTGTTGTTAAATGCTTCATGTTGTGTCACACAAAAAGTTAATTTGACTAATATAATTTCAACATGAAAAGCAATGCAACAGTGTATTTGCCTTCTCCATATGACTGTGACCTGCTGGAATAAAGGCAAATTCATGAAATATTAATCTTATGTTCTTTAAAGAGAATCATTTTCTGTCATTTTTTCATTTATAGTCTGTAAAAAAAAACTTTGCCTGACTCCTGTTTGTATAGATATTTCTGATAAATAAATCATAAAGCTTCTGCAAAAATATAATGCAAATGTATTAGCATAATTATTGCATCATCATACAGTTATATATTGCACTATCATTATCTCTCCACATTCTTCCAGTTCTTTAAAACTAAAAATATCAACAAAAATAAATAAATAAAATAATATTAATAATAATAATAAATGCTATGAGGAAATACATAGAAAGCAAAACTTAAAAATTGTTCATGATTGAAGATCACTTGAACACTGGAAGAAATTGCATGGTAAAAAGACAACAGTTAAAACTGTAGGCATGTTTTTAATAGTGAAAGTAAGACCATTTCTATACAAACGTGCTGTGAACTCTCGGGTTTGGGACTAAACAGCTGTGTGTCTATAAGAAATCCACTTGTTTGTGAGACTCATCAGAAAAAGGGCTTGAATTTGGTAGAGAGTATAAAGTTTGGATTTTGGGCCAATGGAAAAAAGGTCATGTGTCTGACTATTACATCACCGTCTGAGCCAACTTCATATCATTACACCACTGTATTGCACTTTCTTAAAGTTTGTTCTTATTTAACACGCAAGTACATGTCTCTAAAATTGCTCACACTAGAGAGAACATGACACAGAAAATTTGATAGCACTCGGCCTCAGCGTGATAAAGGTTTCATGCCTTTTCACTAATTCAAGTGGTCTGGTCAGTATGTCTGGTCTGTCCTTTTATGCCTCTTTTCCACTGCATAGAACGGCATGACACGGTTCAGTTCAACTCACTTCGGTTCGGCGCAGTTTGGCTCGGTTTGCGCTTCCACTGCAGTGTAGTAACGCTTTAGCGTGGGCGGGATTACTCACATGTCGTTTATTCGCGGCGCCGCTACTGCCGTGACATCATCGTAAACGCGCCACAAACAAACACACAACAATGGAGCATATCGACGGCATGGTGTTCTTCATTCTCGGCATGTGGATGTTTTTAACAGCGAGACAAAGGAGTTTGTTTCAAAAGAGGCCAACATTTAATACAAAAAGGTGCGTGCGATCCTTCTCAGGCTGTTCTAAATATAGCGGTTCTGTTGTGTCTCATGTCGCAATTTCGGTGACGCAGTAATGACGATTTTCTCCGGCTAATAAGTGACCAGCCGTGTTTACAGTACACGTCACGTTTTGGTAACGGTTCGGCGCACTTGGAACCTCGGCTGAGGTAGTACTAAAAAAAGGACCAGGTACCACGTACTGTTCCCAGTGGAAAACCTCCCAAAAGTGAGTAGAACTGAACCATGTCGTGCCGTACTATGCAGTGGAAAAGCGCCATCAGATGTCTATAAAACTGTACCCAAGTACCATACCTAAAACCCTACAGTAATACGCTCACATACAGGTTGTGTAGGCAGTAAGCACCTAAACACATTTGTTTGCAATCCACCAGTTAAATTAAAGAAGAAAAAGAAAAGGCTGCTGGACAACAAAAAAAAGTGGAGGGTTTGTATTTCTCCTGAAAAAAACCCAGAGGGAAAAAAAAACCGAGGCGCAAAAAAAAAAAAAAAAAGTGAGGCAAAAAAAAAAAAAAAATGGAGGGGGGAAATTCCGTTAAGTGTAAAAAAAAAAATAGGGGGCAAAAAAATAATAAATACCGGGGATATGAGACACGAGGGGGAAAAAACTGGAGAGAGAAAAAAATAACGGGACATAGGAGGAAAAGAAATCGAGACCATGTGACTCATATTTTCCGGTGCCAAAATACTGAAAGGGCAAGCTCCAAGTACATACTGAATGTCTTTATATTTTAGGTCAAGCTGAAAGTAAAACTCAGCTACTAGAATTCTACTCAGTAATTCTCTCCATGCCTGTTTAACATAAGAGTATTATGTTCCGCCCCCTTCTCTTTTTTCGTATTTTGTATTTTTTCTTAATTCATTCTCACAGAGAAACCCTTCTTTTTCGATCAAGGCCTGTCGTGTAAACAATTCACTACATATCATACTGTTAATGCCTGTGAATGTGGCAAATACGATTTTTTATTAGATTTGATTTTCAATGCTGACTGCTCTTGTCTGTTTCTCCGAGCACATCTCATCATTCCTATTTTTCCTTCAAAAGGGAAACATGCAACTTGCTGCTTCCTTTACACATTTTCAGGAAAAATACAAACCCTCCGCTTTTTTTGTTGTCCAACAGCCTTTTCTTTCTCTTCTTTAATTTAACTGGAGGGTTGCAAACAAATATGTTTAGGTGCTTACTGCCTACACAACCTGTATGTGAGTGTATAACAGGTTTTAGGTATGGTACTTTGGTCTGTCCTTTTAGATGTCTGTAAAACTGTACCTGACATACTGACATACTGACCAGACCACTTGAATTAGTGAAAAAGAAAAACAAGTGGTTTTCTTATAGACACACAGCTGTTTAGTCCCAAACCCAAGAGTGCTCAGCATGTGTGTATAGAAATGGTCTTACTTTCACTATTAAAAAGATGCCTTTTGTGTAAAAGGTGGAATTTATCAGATGGCAGATGGCCTTCCAGAACCGGGCAGTGAACTGGGGCCCCCTGTCCGAGATGATGTCTTTTGGGAACCCATGCAGGCGGACTACATGCTCTAGAATCAGCTCGACTGTGTTTTTAGCTGACGGGAGTCCGGCGAGAGCCACTAAATGCACTGCCTTGGAGAACCGATCCACGATGGTCATGATTGTCGTTTTTCCTTCTGAGGCCGGTAGGCCCGTGATGAAATCGACGGCAATGTGCGTCCAGGGCCGGCGAGGAACCGGAAGCGGCTGGAGCTCTCCCGGTGTTGGCTGATTGGTGGTCATCACCCTGGCGCATACTGGGCACGCCTGGATGAACTCGTCGATGTCCCGGATCATGGACGGCCACCTGAAGGCGAACTGGACGAACTGGAGGGTGCGCCTAGTACCGGGGTGTCCAGAAAGAGGTGCTGTAGGGCTCTCTACCGGTTGACAAATTTCTACCGGTTAACCGTGTATAGCTGAGGTAATAAGTTTATACAGCTCTTCCTGTCCTATACCTGTAAAGCACTGAAAATCTAAATGTGAAGCTATAGGCTGAACTGGATCGTGAGATACTATTAGAGGTTGAACCTCCATTATTTTCTTCCTGATACTATTGATTTTTTCATTAAAGAAGTCCATAAAGTCTTCACTTCTAAACTGTGATAGGATACTCTCTGCGGGCATCTTAGGTTTTGTTAGGCGAGCCATTGTACTAAATAAAAACCTGCGATTGTTTTGGTTTCTTGCTATCAGTTGGCTAAGATGCTCGGTCCTAGCAGCTTTTAGAGCCTGTCTATAGCTGCACATACTGTCTTTATACGCAATTCTAAAAACTTGTAATTTAGTTTTCCTCCATTTTCATTCTAGGTTACGGGTTGCTCTCTTTAGGGCGCGAATATGACTGTTCTACCACGGTGCATGTGTTTTATCTCTGACTTTTTTTAATCTGATGGGAGCAACAGTGTCTAATGTACTGGTAAAAATAGTGCCCATGCTGCTAGTCACTTCATCTAGATCATCTGCATTTAGGGGTACTTGTGAATCTGTCTTTAGATGCAACTTTTTTTTATAGTGTTTTATAGTGATGGAAAGTTCTAATTATTTAATGACTGGGTTCATTGACTCTCGTTCATCAAAATGAACATATCTTTTTTTTTTAATCATTTAGTTCATTTCGTTCTTTTGATCAGAAATAAAATAAAATGTTACATTTTCAATAAATGGACCCCCAACACATCTACATGTACAAATTTTGGTTATAGTTCCAATAATGAAAATGTTACAATGCAGCTAAGGACATATAATTATAAACAATGATCAGCTCACCTTTGATATATTTTAGTCTGAGTCATTCATTCTTTTGAATCTATTGCACTGCATTGCATCTATGGGAGTCATGTGACAAAAGAACGAACGACTCAGACTAGAAGAGTCATTGAGAACCGTTCGATTCTGTTTCCTGTACATAACCTATGGAGGTTTTTTGCGGTGATTTGCACATGCATTAGAAAATTAACGAATCACTCTCTGAGACTACTCGTTCTTCTCAGTTACGTAAAAAATTTGTTCAAAAAGAACGAACCATTCATGAACGACCCATCACTATTGTTTTATTTTGGCCACTTTCATTTTGCCACGCCGGTAATAGGCTTTCCCGTTGAGGACCTACTGTATGTATGTATATACAGTCTTGTGCAAAAGTTTAGGCACCCCTTGATAAAAACAGATTTTGGTGATTTTTTTTATTGAAAGAAGTTAACATAGTCTCTATTGGAAATGGAAAAAAATTCACAATATTTTCAATAAACATTGATGCATGGTTACTTCTTATGCCATAAACTAAACAAAATACAGATAAAAACATTATTATGGCACTGTGCAAAGGTTTGGGCATTTTAAGACTTCCAGAGTTTCAGATTCTTTTTACAAGGCTTCAGAACTTAATCAGCTTCTTAGATCTGATGCATGGCAAGAGCTGTCATTAGTAAATGCCAATTTCAAAGCTTTACAAATAATTTGACTCTTCAAACCTTGTGCACACACTTGTGGACACTCAACAACCATGGATTCCTCTAAGCAGCTGTGTAAGACTCTGAAAATGAAAGTTATTGATGCCCACAATGTAGGAGAAGGCTACAAGAAGATAGCAAAGCCTTGTCAGCTTGCAGTTTCCACAGTAAGAAATGTAATTAAGAGATGGAAGTTCAAGGGAACTGGAAGTCAAGATGAGATATGGAAGACCAAGAAAAGACTCGGAGTGAACTGCTTGTTGTCACGAGCCAGCTCCTTCATACAAGCACCTCGCAACCCTAACTCCACTCCGGAGTTTTTTGCACGCCCAGCGTTCATCACGGCACACCTAGATCTGATTAAGCGTCATCCCTAGGCTTTAAAAGCAAGCTGAGCGCACCTGTCTTTGCCGCAGTGTCTCACTCGTGTGCCTTACGTCTTAGTGTGTTATTGATTCCCTGGATTTTGACTCGTTGCCGACCCAGCTCTCCCTTTGGATTTTCCTTTCGTCTTCTCCGTCTGTTACCTTGCCTGATTCTCGGACTGATATTCGTGTATGACCCTGCCTGTATTAGGAATCTGCTTCTGGACTCGCCCTTTGGATTTGTTCATTCACGTGGCTGGATCTTCTGGTTATCGACCCTTACCTGGCTAAAGACGCTGATTGATCACAAGCGGACCGCATAGCGCTCGCTCGTTCCTTCCGCGACAACCGAGGATAATCCGTGCGCTTCCACTTCCGGATTCACGGAGGATTGCCTGAAATCTGCTCTTCGTCCCACCATAGCCTCAGGTCCCCCTGAGGAGTTTCCCGATCTCTCCACGCTTCCACATGACTACGTCGACCTCAAGGCTGTGTTCAGTAAGTCTCTGGCCATCTCTCTTCCACCTCATCGTCCATACGATTGCGCCATTGACCTCCTGCCCGGCACTGCTCCACCTCGAGGTCGTCTCTTCTCACTTTCCCAGAATGAAAGGAGGGCCATGGACCAATACATTTCTGAGTCATTAGCCGCCGGCATCATTAGGCCATCCTCATCACCCGCTGGGGCGGGGTTTTTCTTTGTGGCCAAAAAAGATGGTACCCTTCGTCCTTGTATTGATTACAGGGGGCTCAATGACATCACCATAAAGAATCGGTACCCACTGCCCCTGATGTCCACAGCCTTCGAACTCCTGCAGGGGGCCCAATTCTTCACAAAATTGGACCTTCGCAGCGCCTATCACCTGGTCAGGATCAGAGAAGGGGACGAGTGGAAGACCGCCTTTAACACCCCATCAGGGCATTATGAGTATCTGGTCATGCCGTTTGGGTTGGCCAACGCCCCGGCCGTGTTCCAAGCCCTATCAATGACGTTCTCAGGGATTTCATCAGCATCTGTGCCTTCGTATATCTAGATGATATCCTCATCTTCTCACGTTCCTTGGAAGAACACAAGATGCACGTCCGCCAGGTACTCCAGAGGCTGCTTGAGAACCAGCTGGTCGTTAAGGCCGAAAGATGCGAGTTCCACAGCAGCACAGTCTCTTTCCTGGGCTTCATTGTTGCCCCGTCGAGGATACAAATGGACCCCGCGAAGCTAAAGGCAGTCACTGACTGGCCTGCCCCAACGACACGCAAAGAACTTCAGCGCTTCCTGGGGTTCGCAAACTTCTACAGGCGATTCATCCGCAACTATAGTTCGGTAGCCGCCCCACTCGTCTCCCTAACTTCAGCCAAGACCCCATTCATTTGGTCGGAGCAAGCGGCCAGGTCGTTTCAGGATCTGAAGAGACGGTTCACCTCGGCTCCTGTTCTACTTCAACCGGACCCATGCCTTCAGTTTGTGGTCGAAGTAGATGCCTCCGACTCGGGTATTGGTGCAGCTCTGTCCCAAAGGTCTCCCAAGGACAACAAGCTGCATCCGTGCTGCTTTCTCTCCCACCGACTTTCTCCTGTCGAGAGGAACTACAGCATTGGCGACCGGGAGCTACTGACAGTCAAACTCGCGTTGGAAGAATGGAGGCACTGGCTAGAGGGCAGTGAAATCCCATTCCTGGTTTGGACGGATCATAGGAATTTGGAATATCTCCGGACAGCCAAACGCCTAAACTCTCGTCAAGCAAGGTGGTCCCTGTTCTTTTCACGTTTTTAATTTCTCCCTGTCCTACCGTCCGGGATCTAAGAACACAAAGCCGGATGCTCTCTCTCGCCAGTTCTCTCCAGCTAACGATCGGGCACCTGAAGCCACCGTCTTGCCCCCTCACTGCCTCGTGGGTGCGGCGCTACTAGAGATTGAATCACGGGTCAAGAATGCACTTCATCAACGACCGCGCCCCTTACAAACACCAGAAGGCAGACTCTTCGTTCCGGAGGCGGAACGGCCCCACGTTCTGGAATGGGGACATAGCTCGAAACTGGCCTGCCACCCCGGCGCAGCACGCACCCTGGCTCTGGTCCGACAACGGTTTTGGTGGCCCACCATGAGAGAGGACACTCACCACTTTGTAAACGCCTGCGACACTTGCGCCAGAAGCAAAACCAGCAATAAACCCCCCGCTGGCCTCCTTAGACCTCTCCCGATTCCTCGCAGGCCCTGGTCCCACATCGCCCTTGATTTCGTCACGGGACTTCCAGACTCGGAGGGTAACACCTGTGTGCTCACGGTGGTGGATCGCTTTTCTAAGGCAGTCCACTTCATTCGACTATCTGGACTCCCTACAGCAAAGGAGACGGCCGAGCTCTTAATCATGCACGTTTTCCGGCTTCATGGACTCCCCACAGACATCACATCGGATCGAGGTTCCCAGTTCACCGCCCGGTTCTGGTCGGCCTTCTGTAAGTTAATTGGCGCTACCCCCAGCTTATCTTCCGGCTATCACCCACAGACAAACGGCCAGGCGGAGCGAGCCAACCAGGACCTAGAAACAGCCATTCGGTGCATGATCACCAAGGAACCCCATTCCTGGAACCGGATGTTACCATGGATCGAGTACGCCCACAACTCCTTACCCACATCAGCCACGGGTCTCTCCCCCTTTCAGTGCTGCCTCGGTTATCAGCCTCCTCTGTTCCCGTCCCAGGAAGTGGAAGTGGAAGTTCCTTCAGCTCAAGCCTTTATTCGCCGGTGCCGAAGAACATGGCTGAAGGCAAGATCTAGGATTCGCCGGAGCGTTTCAATCTTCAAACAACAAGCTGACCGGCGTCGCTCCAGGGCACCATCATACCGCGTGGGCCAAAGAGTGATGCTGTCATCCCACTACATTCCCCTTAAAACTACCTCACGCAAACTGTCTCCCCGATTCATCGGCCCATTCACCATCACCAGAATCATTAACCCCTGCACCGTCAGACTTCATCTGCCTTCCACCATGCGTCGGATAAACCCTTCCTTTCATGTATCCCAGATAAGACCCCTGGCCTCATGCCCACTGAATCCACCCTTCCTCCCGGCTCCTCCTCCCCGACTCATCGATGGTAGTGAGGCCTTCACCGTGCACAAGCTTATGAAAGCCAGACGACGAGGCAGAGGCCTCCAGTACCTGGTGGATTGGGAGGGTTATGGCCCTGAGGAGAGGAGCTGGATTCCTTCCAGATTCATCTTGGACCAGTCCCTCATCAATGACTTCCACCGTCAACACCCCAACGCACCGGCCATTCCGCCAGGTGGCGTCCGTAGGAGGGGGGGTACTGTCACGAGCCAGCTCCTTCATACAAGCACCTCGCAACCCTAACTCCACTCCGGAGTTTTTTGCACGCCCAGCGTTCATCACGGCACACCTGGATCTGATTAAGCGTCATCCCTAGGCTTTAAAAGCAAGCTGAGCGCACCTGTCTTTGCCGCAGTGTCTCACTCGTGTGCCTTACGTCTTAGTGTGTTATTGATTCCCTGGATTTTGACTCGTTGCCGACCCAGCTCTCCCTTTGGATTTTCCTTTCGTCTTCTCCGTCTGTTACCTTGCCTGATTCTCGGACTGATATTCGTGTATGACCCTGCCTGTATTAGGAATCTGCTTCTGGACTCGCCCTTTGGATTTGTTCATTCACGTGGCTGGATCTTCTGGTTATCGACCCTTACCTGGCTAAAGACGCTGATTGATCACAAGCGGACCGCATAGCGCTCGCTCGTTCCTTCCGCGACAACCGAGGATAATCCGTGCGCTTCCACTTCCGGGTTCACGGAGGATTCTCTGACGTCTTCACCCAGTCCCCTAGTTTCATCACGAGGTATTCCCCGAAGCATCCTGTGCACGCACCGACTTTCTCTCTCGCCCCATACACACACACACACACGCTCACACATACACGCGCCCCCCCTCGCGGCTGCGCGCTGGCTCTCTCTCTCTCTCTCACTCACGCACACACACACACACACACACACACACACACACACGCGCGCGCGCGCTGCTCCCTGCTGCGCGCCGACTCTCTCACTCACACAGATACGCACACACCCACACATACACACTCCTCCTGTCGCTGTTTAACTCTTTTAGTACCCTAATAAATTCCTTTAAGAGAATCTGTGTCTGCTATTGGGTTCTTTCATCTCCTGCCATCCCCCGCCCCTGACACTTGTATGTTGGTCAAAAAAACTAATCAAAACCCCCATTTGACTGCAAAAAACCTGAAGGAAGATTTAGCTGACTCAGGAATGGTGGTGCATAGTTCCACGGTGCAGCAGTGCTTGCACAGACAAGACCTTCATGGAAGAGTCAGCAGAAGAAAACTTTACCTGCATCCCCATCATAAAATCCAATGTCAGAAGCAGAGGCGTAGCAATAGGGCAGGCAAAACAGGCAATTGCCTGAGGCCCCGCATTCTGAGGGGGCCCCGACAGCTGACCATTTGAACAATCTCAAATGTCATTATTAAAAACATACATGCAACATGAAGCAATATATCTGCATCCCCCTAGAGGACTCCCTCTCGCGTTACGCTGGATGTGCTTGCTTTTTTTTCGGGATGCATCAGCCGCGGTTTTCAAACTGGCACAGCAGCACTTATTACTAGCTTTTTTAAAAATGGAAAAAGCGGGGGGAGATCAAGAAGAGGAGGAAAAGAGGAAACATGACAGCGGTAAGCTAAGTGATGGAGATAATGATCATTGAGGACTTAATGATAATTATATGACAAACCAGTGTTTTGTTGTTCCAGCTTATTTTCATTCAATAATTTTCTAGATTGTCTAATTTCTAATAGGGTTAGTAGCTAGGGTTACACGTACTGTAGCAGCAGCATGTATGTTGTGCAGGTATTAATTGTAGCCGCAATAGGTGATAATGTTAATGATGTGAACATCACCACTTGGCAGGTTTTGGTGCTGTGTTTTGCTGCCAGTGGGGAGCTCACAAAACAATTTAAATAAATATCATTACATTTACTTAGTTGACATTTTTATTTAGCTCTTCTACCTTAAAATAGTTGAGTTAACATAATTAGTTGTCAACTAACAATGAACTAATGGTTAATAAACTGTAAATTAAATTAAAACAATTAAATTAAAATGCTAATCATATATTTCTGTTAAATATATATATATAGCATTGCTTAAGTTCCTGTCACCACCACCACCTCAGGGAGATACCCCAGTCCATCCTTCTGACAGTGAAAATGGTAAGCTCAGCATGTTAGATATAGTGTTACTATATCAATACATTTACTTTACAACTCTAGAAAATTAGTTAACATAGCCAGTTGATAAACTAATAATGAATAATAAATTAAGATGATTACCATATATTTCTATAAATAGGAGCATTAGTTAAGTTCCTATCACCACTGCCTCAGACAGAAGATACCTTTGACAGCATTTGCTGTAGCTAAGGCTCGTAAGCACCATTTTTAAGGTGACAATCCATAACTGTAAATAAGAAGATTGTTCTAACTATTAATGTTATATTATGTGTTTTGGCTACTTTTTTATGTTGTATAAATGTATATTTAGGTAACAAAGATATATTAACGAAATAATCTTTTGGAAGAGCCTCATCTATTCATTTTGCCTGGGGCCCCCACTTCACCTTGGTTCGCCTCTGGTCAGAAGTATGCAACAGAACATCTACAGAAGCCTGATGCGTTTTGGAAACAAATGCTGTGGATTGACTTAAAATAGAATTCTTTGGCCACAATCAGCAAAAGACATGTTTGGAGAAAAAAAGGAGCAGCATTTCAGGAAAAGAACACCTTGCCAACGATTAAGCATGGGGTTGGATCTATCATGCTTTGGTGTTATGTTGCAGCCAGTGAGTGGCACAGGAAACATTGCACGGGTGATTCTGGAAGAATGGATTCTGGAAGCAAACATCACACCATCTGTAAAAAAATAAATAAATAAATAAAAAATAAAAAGCTGAAGCTGAAAAGAGGATGGCTTACAAAGGAATAACCTCGAAATCCACTATGTAATACCTCAAGAGACGCAAGCTGAAGGTTTTGGAATGACCATCACAGTCCCCTGATTTAAACATCATTGAAAAAGATTTGTGTTTAAATCTTAAAAGAGATGTGCATGCAAGACGACCAATGAATATTACAGCACTGTAAAAAATGAATACTGAAAATAGTTGTTGGAAAAAAGAAATATATGTTGGGCTAATATAATGCTGGTGTCAAAAAAGAAAAATATGTTTTCTCAATGATTGTATAAATTTCATTACTCAACTACGAAAGTTTCATCAAGGCAACGAGTATAACTGTGTTCATGAAACATTTAACTGCACACAAACAATTTTATGTTGGACGAACAAGAGGGACCTCTGCGCATGCGCAAAAGCGTTCTTCCAGAATTTTCGAACTTCCCGCTATTTCCTCCCGAAATGGTGAGTACTTCATGGAAACTAACTGTCCTGCAAAGTAATCAGCAATTTTAGCTTTATAACATATATATTATCCAGCAGCAAGCTTTAGAACATTATATTTTCGAGTGTTTATTTATATAATTTGGAGTGTTACAGTAGTTATCTGGCAATGCACTCGTTTCAGCTCCTAACGCATTTTTTTTTTCAGATGGTATGTACATTGACATTAATGTTAATCTATGAAACCGCTAAAGTTTACTTACGTTACATACATTTTAATCATTTTAATGACTGATAATTTCAAAGGCTATTTGAAAAAGACGGCGCGTTAGTGCGCCAGTGCTTAATGTTCTCACTCCTTCATCATTCATTAACCTTATATTGTCTGAAAACGGTTATAATGGCTAAACGGACATTTTTTGTCTAGGATTTTTTAATTATTGGCACATTTCACTATGGTTGTTTTATGGTTTTGAACTACAAACGGTTACTTAATTAGTTATTCATATATTTTTCTTTTTGTATTTCAGGTATTAGGGAGAATATCTGGGAAACAGTGCTTACTGCATCTGCAAACAATCTTGGAGCTTGGCTCCAAAATTATTTCACAACATTTTTTTTTTTATATATCTTAAACCATTTCTGAGTTAAAGCAAATATTTTATTTTCAAATAAGCCACTGCATGTTTTTACTGAGAAATATCAGTATGTTTTGTTCTACAAGGCAGAAGTCTATTTATCCAGTATACTGTTTTGACTGAGTGTGATATTAGTAAGCTTTGTAACATGAATGTTAAGGGCACATTTTCATTCTTGCATTTTGGAATGTTATTTGCATATTTTGTTATAACAATGCAGCAGTTGTTTATTTGTTGAAATAGAGTAGCTGGATTGCACTTAATCAATGTTGATAGTCTTTAACAGGTGTGTAAAGTTTGCATTAAAAAATATTCAAATTTAGAGGAATGTGTCATGTTATTTGAAATGTGGCTACAGTGAATAACCTACTCAAGTAAACTTTAAGATGTTAATTTTATAATTATGCAAGCATAATTTCCAATTCAAAATGTACCTTTCAGTCAACTTGGAACATTTAATTGACACAACATTATATTTCAATTTGAGACTGCTTGTTGGCCTAACTAGGCATGTTTATTCAGCATAGAACATTTAGTTGACAGAATGTTTTATTTCAATTTGTGTGTACATTTAGAGGTAATCAGCACAGCAAAAACAAAATAGTTTACACAACTTAAATTGAGCCAACTAAAAATTTTAGGTGCAACAGGTCACTAGAAATTTTTTAGTTGGAGTAGCAAGAATTTTTTTACAGTGAGGACTAGAAGTGTTTTGCAAGGAAGATTGGGAGAAAATCCCAAGTACAAGAATTTAAAGACTCTTAGCTGGCTATAAAAAGTATTCGCAGGCTGTGATATCTACCAGAGGAGGTGTTACTAAGTACTGATTATGTAGGGTGCCGAAACTTTTGCACAGTGCCACAATAATGTTTTTAGTTTTTTTATCTTTGTTCAATTTATGACATAAGTAACTATGCACCAGTGTTTGCTGAAAATATTGTGCATTTTTTTTCCATTTCCAAGAGAGACATACACTCACCTAAAGGATTATTACGAACACCATACTAATACGGTGTTTGACCCCCTTTCGCCTTCAGAACTGCCTTAATTCAATGTGGCATTGATTCAGCAAGGTGCTGAAAGCATTCTTTAGAAATGTTGGCCCATATTGATAGGACAGCATCTTGCAGTAGATGGAGATTTGTGGGATGCACATCCAGGGCACGAAGCTCCCGTTCCACCACATCCCAAAGATGCTCTATTGGGTTGAGATCTGGTAACTGTGGGGGCCATTTTAGTACAGTGAACTCTTTAGTACAGTGAACAACAACTCTTTAGAACGCTTTGTGACATGGTGCATTATCCTGCTGGAAGTAGCCATCAGAGGATGGGTACATGGTGGTCATAAAGGGATGGACATGTTCAGAAACAATACTCAGGTAGGCCGTGGCATTTAAACGATGCCCAATTGGCACTAAGGGGCCTAAAGTGTGCCAAGAAAACATCCCCCACACCATTACACCACAACCACCAGCCTGCACAGTGTCCTTGTTACAGGCAAGATGGATCCATGTTCTCATTCTGTTTATGCCAAATTCTGACTCTACCATTTGAACGTCTCAACAGAAATCGAGACTCATCAGACAAGGCAACATTTTTCGAGTCTTCAACTGTCCGATTTTGGTGAGCTCGTGCAAATTGTAGCCTCTTTTTCCTATTTGTAGTGGAGATGAGTGGTACCCGGTGGGGTCTTCTGCTGTTGTAGACCATCAGCCTCAAGGTTGATGCGTGATTCACAAATGCTTTGCTGCATACCTTGGTTGTAACGAGTGGTTATTTCAGTCAAAGTTGCTCTTCTATCAGATTGAATCAGTCGGCCCATTCTCCTCTGACGTCTAGCATCTACAAGGCATTTTCGCCCACATGACTGCTGCATACTGGATATTTTTCCCTTTTCACACCATTCTTTGTAAACATGATTGTGCGTGAAAATCCCAGTAACTGAGCAGATTGTGAAATACTCATACTGGCCCGTCTGGCACCAACAACCATGCCATGCTCAAAATTGCTTAAATCACCTTTCTTTCCCATTCTGACATTCAGTTTGGAGTTCAGGAGAATGTCTTGACCAGGACCACACCCCTAAATGCATTGAAGCAACTGCCATGTGATTGGTTGATTAGATAATTGCATTAATGAGAAATTTAACAGGTTTTCGTAATAATCCTTTAGGCGAGTGTATGTATATATAGCCTAAACCTGAGTATAATAGAATAAAACACTGTGATGTGTAAATGTGAATTCTGTGGTCAAATTGAGACATTAACACATATGCAAACTGCAAAAGATATGACAAGGAAAAATTAAATCTCAGAGAACTCTTGAAAGAGGCTGAAGATAGAAAACATTCTAGGGAAAATTATCTGGAAAAATATTATACCTTGATTGATTATATAAGCAAAACTAACTTAACCCTGGAGCACCCATGGGGTCATATTTGACCCAGACTTTTATTTCATCATCATATTCAAGCCACACACCAAAGTAAAGATTTATTTTTGCATTACAACCCAGTGTGCCCTATGTGAACCCATAACACTGACATTTAGTGGCAACTGACTGAACTAACCTGATTTTATTCACATCAAACATGGCTGCTACTGTGCTTTTTATTTGGTGATATAAAAGCTGATGCCAGTGTTTTTAGTTCCTGCCTTAGAACAAAATTTTATGTGCATAGTCATTGATGAAAAGTTAAAATCAATAAATATATTTTGAAATGAGAATCTGGTCTTTCCTTACTAAGAAAGAACTTCTGCCTTTATATCATGAGTTAAAGTAACCAGTTGGTAAAACATACTGGATATCCCAAGGGGTCATATATGTCATTACATGTAGTAGGAAAGGGTTTATTAAAAAAAAAAAAAAAAACACCTGTTTTAGGGTTCACTGGGTCTGTATCATCATTTCAGCCAAAGGAGATAGATTTCCTATTAGGATAAGGTGGTCTGGGTTTTCCAGGGTTAATATATACAGGTAGACTCAAATTTAAGGTTATATTTACCCTGCAGTCCAGCCGGTGGCAGTAATGCACCTATAAGTTGGTTGCCATTCGCCAAAAATCCTAAAGAAGAAGAAGACGTGGCTGTGGAAGGTCTACACTGAGGTATTACAGGCAGATTTTAACAGATACTGTTTGATGAGAAGGATTCAAAACTATAAGCCTGTTGTGTCTGAGGTAAGTTCAGATGAAAAGTACTTTCAGGTGTTTCATATGGCGATATATTCATGCCACAATCCTGAGCGCACAGGTTTAACTGTTTGAGCGCAGACAAAGCACTCTGTGCGCGTGACGTGTTTCCTCTGATCGCTCAACAGCTCGGTTCGGCGTGTGCGCGCAACATCCTTTTACGGTGAGCGCTCGACTCTGCCTGTCCAGCTTTACAAATCCAGCCAATCACAGACTTTTTTTTTTTTTTTTTTAAACCTTTTTCCGATTCCCCTCCCCTCCCCTCCCCTCCCCTCCCCTCCCCCTAATTTAGTCGTGTCCAATTCCTCCCAGAGAGGTACTCAGTGCTCCCACATTAATGACGGCTCAATAAGCCAATCAGGGGCGTCTGTGAGCTCACGCACGCGGAAGTAGTGGATAGCGCTGTCCCTCCGAGCGTGTAACGCGTATGGCAAGCCGTTTTAACATTTAATGGCAAAAGTTGACTATCCGGAATGAACCTTACAGATATCAACAACGTATTTTTTACTAGTCGTAATTGCATTCTGACTAGTCAAAATGACAGAGATATCCGTAATTCAGTTCTTCCTAGGCAAAATGAAACCATTTCAGATATCCAAAACTCAGTTATAGATATCTGTAATTGTTAATCCAGATATCCACAACGTCATTCTTACTAGGACGAATGACGTCACTTTTCCCATTCATCTCTATGGAGTTTCCCTTTACAGATATCTTTAACTCAGTTGTAGATATCCACATTGTGGAATCTGCAAGTAAATTATGACTATCCACAATTGCTGTTAGAGATATCTACAATTTAATTCTGACTAGTCACAATACCAGTTCAAGATATCTATAATCCAGTTTTGACTAGTCAAAATAGGGTTCAAGATATCTAAAAAGGACATTATAGATATCTTTAATTGAGGTGAGTTGAAGATATCTTGAATTGGAATTGTGACTAGTCAGAATTAAATTGTAGATATCTCTAACAGGAATTGTGGATAATCATAATTTACTTGTAGATATCCACATTGTGAAATGTGGAATGTGAAATGCGTTGCTTATAAAGGTTTATAAATAAAGCGACACAGTTGTCCGATTTGAATTTTAGTCAGCGTAGTCTAACGATGAGCTATATGCAGGGCTGGACTGGGACCAAAAAACGGCCCTGGCATTTTTGGCCATAGCCAAAATTAAAATTTAAAGCATATATTTAAATAATATGCTGAGGCATATGACACATCAAAGGATATATGCGCTCACTGTTTTGTTTAAAACATTAAACCACATTAACCTGCATGGAAGCGAATAACATTGGTAAAAAAATATTCTTAATTATTATTATTGTTATTATGCAGTCTTCTATTACTCTCATTACAATACTCAGACTTGGAAGAGAAGGCCACAGTGACAAAATTCCCACCTTGTCGCAAAACTTCATCAAACAAGACTGCTTGAGATGTCTTTAGACAAGTGTTAATAAAATGTACACAAATAAGATAAGTCAAGTAAATAATAGTGAGTGACCTCCAACCTAGCAAGGAGGAAGTTCTGCACAAAATTCAGTCTACTATTAAATGTTTTTAAGTCTGACTGCAATAATTTGAGCATTTGAACAGTGGTAGCCTACAAATCCTCCGGATAGCACACTTTTTAGTGAAGATGTAGGCTACACTTAACATTTTCATTGTTAATTCCATGGACTATCATCATTCTGTGTGTGTCTACCTAGAAATCCGATAGTCAGCCATGTTATTTATATAGCTCTGGGGGTTTATTTGTTGTACTGTGTGAAGAGTGACAACAATTTCGATCAATCGTGACAGACGCAAGACCACTCGTTAATTTGATGTGGATGTCAATGTACCTAATTGGCAGACAGTTCATTTGCGAGTAGCAGCTAGGTAGGCTAGTGGTGCAGGTTGTCGACAAACACTCAAATGCACGAGTGACACACTCTCTCACACACAAACACACACACCACAAAAAAAGCCCTCTGTTTTCCCTACATAAATGTCCCTCCCTTCACTCACAGCCAACATTTCGGCTACTTCTTACTGGACTCGTAGCTATTCTGAAGCCTTCCTCAATCTGTCCCTGCTGGGTCACGTCTCTCACCTCCTCCTCCTCCTCCTCCAAATCAATTTTAATAGCTACTCCTTCTTCATCTGTGTAACTAATGTTGACGTTACTCTGTTCGACACTCCCTTGTGCCACTCCGGCAGCCTGAGCACTCTGCACTGCCTCTGCACTGTTGCTAGGTGTTGATGCCCTACACCAGCAGCTGCAATTGAACGTGTGGTGGTGGCAAACATTTCTGTGATTTTCGCACATTTTACTGCTTCCACTTGTAGGCTTTTGCGTCTTTTCTCCCGCAGCTTCTCTGCACCCCCCTTGCTCTTTTCTCTCTTTGTCTGGTTTATCCATTGTTATAGACGGACTCATTTCAAACTCCGGTCGAACTCTAAATAGCAAACTTTGTCAAGGGGAGATAAGGGCTGGCCAGGAGGGAGGCAAGGCGTGGCCTGAGATTTCATTGGACTAGCTCAATGTCCTTTAAGACAGTCAACCAATGGGCCGCGATTTGTGTCTCAGATACTCTACTGTTGCGGTAATAAATAAATTGGTCTAATAAACTTTTTAAAAAATATTAAATTATGACTGACAGCCCCGGCCCAAAAATGTGTGTCAGCCCACCGGGAATTGCCCGGTATGCCCTATGGCCAGTCCAGGCCTGGCTATATGCAAAATTAGATAAGTAAATAAAAACACACAATGGACTAACGAAACTGTTATATACTAATACTTAATTCAATAAAAAATAGTACTACAACATTTGTTTATAATATTATAAACAAATAACTTTATTTGCAATGCTTCCCTTATATAATTTCCTATTAAAAAAAAAAAATAAATATATATATATATATATATATATATATATATATATATATATATATATATATATATATATATATATATATAATTAAAATTTCTTATGATTTCCTTTTGATTCTGTTAAGCTGCTTTGAGACAATGAGTATTTTTTAAAAGCACTATACAAATTAAATTGAACTGAATTGAATTCCGGTATCCAGTCGATCGTGCCAGCTGATAGATAGGAAACAGCAGATCAGAAGTACTGTGTGAAAGTCTGTGATTGGCTAGTTTTGTGGCAGTTTTGTAACATGACAGAGTTGAGCGAGCGTACAGAAAGGATGTGGAGTGCAGAAGAAACACTGCATGGGCAGAACCAAGCCATTGAGCACCCAGAAGAGACCCTGCACGTGCATGAAGTGCTTTTTCTGCTATCAAAATGTCAAAACTGCACGTTCAGGATTGTGGCATGAATATAACGCTATAGTTTCAGGGCTAGGTTTGATTTCGTTTTATAGTGGTGGTTCATTACAAAATCATTTTACATTTCTAAACATTAATCAACAAATTCTGTTCATGACCCGATTTGGTCATACACCGATTCATTAAAAATTTTTTTTTTATAGGATTACATGTAAATAAAATTAATAGATTCCCCATCACTATGACCTATATTTGACTTTTGATTCCTTTAGATTACAAATTAAAAAACAAAGTATGAAAAGGCCTGTTACGTTGGAATCTGAAAGAGATCAGAGACTGCAATGTGTTCGTTGGGGAGAGTATAGCCAGACAACACAGAATGGTGGTGTATGAAATAACTCTGGTGGTGAAGAGGACAAAGCCAGAGCAGAGGACAAAGTGGTGGAAGCTGAGAAAGGAAGAATGTTGTGTAGTCTTTAGTGAGAGGACGACAGGATTTTATGCAGCATTTCAAAACTTATTGCCCATCTACAACCAGTGCTCTTTCAATATATACATAATAATGATCTATTATGTTTTATTCAAATTGGGGCCGGGAGGATTCCGTATCCGAAGCCATATCCATGTTTACAATGCGAAAAGAGCTTTGTTTCATCCAATAGTCTTCTAAGACACGAGCGCATTCACACACAAGAGAAGTCGTAAGACCATTACAACGTGGTAACGTTTTGCTGTCATGTCTAAATACACTGCCTAGACCAAAAAAATTTTTTATCGAGATCAGAAGGGTCAATTCATTGAACTTCATTAAGCGAATAAATAAAGAGGTTTTGATTCAGGGGGGAGATTCTTTTCATCTGGACAATGCCTATGAATGTCATCAAATTTGTGACTTTTTCTTCCCTTTTTCCCCCTCAGAGACTACCATCATTTATCAAGCCTCCTGCAAATGAAGTATTAAGAAGGCATTATCTGTTCCGCACACATCTTATGAAGACATGACGAAGCAAAATGACCAGTGTTCAGGTTATGGGAAGATATTTAGTTACCAAAGTTACCTGAAAAAAGATCAGCAAGTTCACATGAGAGAGAAGCCATATCCCTGCTCACAGTGTGGAAAGTGTTTTGCTGCTTCTTATCATCTTGGGAGACACGAGCGCACTCACACTGGGGAGAAGCCATATCCTTGCTCACAGTGTGGAAAGTGTTTTGCTGCTTCTTATCATCTTGGGAGACACGAGCGCATTCACACTGGGGAGAAGCCGTATCCCTGCTCACAGTGTGGAAAGTGTTTTGCTGCTTCTTATCATCTTGGGAGACACGAGCGCACTCACACTGGGGAGAAGCCGTATCCCTGCTCACAGTGTGGAAAGAGTTTTGCCTCTGCTGGTGGTCTTCAAGCACACGAGCGCATTCACACTGGAGAGAAGCCATATGACTGCTCACAGTGCGGGAAATGTTTTACCTCCTCTGGTGGTCTTCAAGCACACCAGCGCATTCACACTGGAGAGAAGCCGTATCACTGCTCACAGTGCGGAAAGTGTCTTACCTCTGCTGGTGGTCTTCAAATACACCAGCGCATTCACACTGGAGAGAAACCATATCCTTGCTCACAGTGTGGGAAGTGTTTTACCTCTCATAGTAACCTCCAAACACACCAGCGCATTCACACAGGAGAGAAGCCGTATCCTTGCTCACAGTGTGGTAAGAGTTTTACCTCTACTGGTAGTCTCCAAATACACCAGCGCATTCACACAGGAGAGAAGCCGTATCCTTGCTCACAGTGTGGGAAGAGTTTTATCTGTGCTGGTAGTCTCCAAACACACCAGCGCATTCACACTGGAGAGAAGCCGTATCCTTGCTCACAGTGCGGGAAGAGGTTTACCACTTCTAGTGGAGTTCGAGCACATCAGCGCATTCACACTGGAGAGAAGCCGTATCCTTGCTCACAGTGCGGGAAGAGCTTTACCTTTGCTTCTAGTTTTAAAATACACCAGCGCATTCACACTGGAGAGAAGCCGTATCCTTGCTCACAGTGTGGGAAGTTTTTTATCTCTGCTCATAGACTCCAAATACACGAGCGCATTCACACTGGAGAGAAACCGTATCCCTGCTCACAGTGTGGGAAGTGTTTGACCACTCCTAGTAACCTCCAAAAACACCAGCGCATTCATGCTGGAGAGAAGCCATATTCATGTTCACAGTGCGGGAAGAGCTTTACCACTGCTGGCCTCCTCCAAACACACCAGCGCATTCATGCTGGAGAGAAGCCGTACTCATGTTCACAGTGCGGGAAGAGCTTTACCACTGCTGGTCTCCTCCAAAGACACCAGCGCATTCATGTTGGAGAGAAGCCGTACTCATGTTCACAGTGCGGGAAGAGCTTTACCACTGCTGGTCTCCTCCAAAGACACCAGCACATTCACGCTGGAGAGAAGCCCTATTTCTGTTCACAGTGTGGAAAGAGCTTTGCCACTGCTAGTTACTTCCAAACACACCAGCACATTCACACAGGAGAGAAGCCGTATCCATGTTTACAATGCAAAAGGGGCTTTGTTTCATCCGGTAGTCTTCGAAGACACGAGCGCATTCACACACAAGAGAAGCCGTAACACCATTACAACGTGTTAACGTTTTGCTGTCATGTCTAAATACACTGCCTAGACCAAAAAAATTTTTTTAGCGAGATCAGAAGGGTCAATTCATTGAACTTCATTAAGCGAATAAATAATCAAAGAGGTTTTAAATTTCTTCACCTGCGTTAAGTAACCTTCAAATTACTATATCTTGGAAGGAGCATACTGAACCGTCAACTTTGGAAGAATTTTGTTCAGGGGAAAAAAAGTCATGAATGGAGATCACTTGAACACTGGTAGAACTTGCATGGTAAAATATCAAATGTTTAAACTGTAGTGAAAGTAAGACAATTTCTATAAACCTGTGATGAGAATTTTCAGGTTTGGGACTAAACAGCTGTGTGTCTATAAAAAAAACATTTATTTGTGAGATTCCTCAGAATAAGGGAGCACAAAGACTGGATTTTGTGGCAATGAAAAAAGGTCATGTTATCCAGATTGAGCTTATCCCAGAGCAATGGGTGCATCAGAGTAAGAAAGGAAGCGCATGAAGTAGGGCTGGGCCGATAAACGATATCATATCGAATTGCGATTTATTTGATATTAAAAACGATGAAAACGCTCGACAGTTTTTGCTCAATATGGATTAATCTAAGAGCCAATCACACAGCAGAACAATACGACGACAACCAATCAGCGTGCAGCTTGCGCGTGCCATGCAGGTCAAAGTTAATTTCCTAAAGCACTTTGCGAAGCACACTTGACACCAGGACGAAAAAAAAAATTAGTGGAAGCAGCGACGAAAGTGAATCTAACCTCGAGTTATTATCCAAAGATGTTGAAATTGTCGACAAAAAAAGGTAGCACGAATTCCGTTATATGAACGCATCACCCACACGACCACACTGAGAGCATGAAAAAGCGGGCCAATGCTACTCCGTCAACTAGCAGGGCTAGCAGTGGGGCCATTACACCTTATGAAAGGTGTTCCAAAAGGAGCAAGGATATAACCAGGGCCGTTTCTAACTTTCTAGCGAAAGATATGATGCCCCTAAGCACACGAGGCTGAAGTTAGCTCCTTATTCGCAGCTTCCGATTCGTTTGGCTCCTTATTGCACAGCGTCTCATTCTGTGGCTGAAGTTAGCTCCTTATTCGCCTCGTTACTAACGGGAGTGTTCACTTTGGCGAATGCTGCGCAGTTTATCAATAAAACTTTATTTTGGTGGCTTAAACCATTCTGGCCAAGCAAATATGAACTATACAACACCTAGCAGGTACCCAACTATATAGTAAGAGTGAAATTGTCCTGGCCCAGATTGATAGCTGCATAATTCATTCCATTTTTGCGGTCATTGCATGCTTAAGCCATTATGTCAGTTTATTGGGGCAGTGTGAAATAGCCTTCACTTAATTCTGAATTGTGGGATAAAAAGACAGCCCTAGTGTGTGTGGTCTAAATGTTGTTTCTCATTATTGTTTAAAAATCTCAAAACATTGTAATTTATTATCACAAGATACTTTTTTATCATCACAAACAAGTATTTTTTTTTTAAATAAAAATCTTTGCCTTGTAAAGATTCTGAGCATGTGCCTATAGTATCTTAATTTTTAAGGCCAAATCTGTTTTTGTTAATAAACTATACTTTAAAATGTAATTTAATTTTTGTGGCTTCAGTCATTGTTGGGATTCTCTTTTAAAGCTGCCAGCATTAACAGCTTATATCGAAATATATATCGTTATCGTTCAATATGGGCCAAAAATTATCGAGATTACTTTTTTGCCATATCGCCCAGCCCATGAAGCAATTCATCCATCGTTTCCCACATGGAAATAACCTATATAAACATATATGTTTTAATATAGGTTTTGATATAGGTTTTTAATATATGTGACCTATATAAAATTGGCCGTTTTCCTATATTATATGTACATATACGTACATATATGTGTGCATATACAGTATGTGTACATACATGCGTGTATATATGTACCTATATAGACATATATAAAATTGGCCTATTTTTAGTTTTCCTATATTATATGTGCACATATGCGTGCATACATGTATATGCGTGCATATATAAAATTGCCCGTTTTCCTATATTATATGTACGCATATATGCACATATATGCATGTACAGTATACATGTGTGCATATATGCACCTATATGTTTACCTAGATTAGTAAAATTATTAATATCCATAGCTGCTAGACAACATAAATAAAAGCCCAAAATGTAGAAATTAAATTTTTTTTATTTTCTTAAGAACAATCAACTAGTAAAAGAACAAAAACATGACAAAAAACTGAACAGGAAGAAAAAATATATATTTTGTGGATCTTCCCAGCTCTGTGAGCTTTGAATTGATAGATGTGCCTATCTGCCTTCGGGTGGCTGCCGGCCACTTCTTCAATGTAGCATCTAGAGAAGACAAAAATAATAAGACAGTATTATAATAATAAATGATTATTTATTAAAACTTCAGACGATTAGTCTGAAAACAATTAGTGCCACGAGGTTATTTGCAACACTATATGTTCTACGAAATAGAGGACTACACACCCTACAGCTCAGTACCCCAGAAATGTGGCTTTAGAAGAGGAAAGGTAGGATTAAGAAGTGAGCAAGCGATGAATTAGTATTATAGGTACCAAGCAGATACAATAACAATAATGGGTGCCCTACCTTATGCAGTCTCCATTGATGGCTAATAAACGTTGATACAAGTAGGCTATGGTTAAAGTGGTGAACTTATAAAGTCTTAAATGTTTTTTTCCCCCTTCTCAATGCATTATGCATTTACTCACCAATAACGGCTACCTTTTTAATTTGGTCAAGTCTCCAAGTCGAAGGTGCCCAGCAGCAGATTCCGTACCATGGCAGTAGCAGAGGTGGCAAGGTGGGCTGCTCTCCACGCTTCTGCCTGGCAAAACACCCCAGAGCCCTTTATAACTTCAATCTGAAAAATAATTTCACATCACAATATTAATTTATTGGCAACTTTTAGAAACTTTTCATGTTTCATACTGATTCTCATGTTTAGCTTCCCAATACTTAATAGGATTTTATGTATAAATGCAGATTAATGATAAAGATACATGCAGGGTAAAACTGCAACAGGAACAGTACAAAATAAAAACTGAAAAAAGATTTTTTTAAAAATTGTACAAAACATACATGCAGGGTAAGCATTGGTGGGAGCAATGTCCAAGCAGTGTAGAGAAATATTTCTGTACGACTTCATTGTTTTGTGCTGTGTAGTATAGTATTGTAATAGCTGATCAGAGTGATCAACTCCCCATGTGCTGGTTGTACGCAGTCACAGGAAATGTCTTTGTAGTCCATGTACCTTGTAATTTCACCCTCATCTTCACCGCGTCTACTGTATAAGCAGAATGGATGGTAGAACAGGTAGATACTTCTCGTGTGTCCATCCACTTCACAAATACAAGAGGTCCATCTGAACGGAGCTTGCGTGTCCTGATGTGAGGGGCTGGTGAAGGCAAGGGTGATGCAGACACATTCCTAAAAACAAATAAATAAAAAAATGTTAGCCTATACTGTTCAGAGTAAATGGATGTGCAATTAATATGGATGCACAATATATACAGAGATGACCAAAAAAATTATCCACACTTCAACATGAAAAATATACACCTCTCTTCTGTAGGTCACATGACAGCATCAATGATGGTGATAGATAATACTACACACTGCTATCTGCTATGCTGCTATGCTGATCACTCTGGTCAGCTATTACAATACTATACTACACAGCACAAAACAATGAAGTCGTACAGAAATATTTCTCTACACTGCTTGGACATTGCTCCCACCAATGGTTACCCTGCATGTATGTTTTGTACAGTTTTTTTTATTTTTATCTTGCACTGTTTTACTCTGAATGTCCATCTTTTTTCAGTTTTAATTTTGTACTGTTCCTGTTGCAGTTTTACCCTGCATGTATCTTTATCATTAATCTGCATTTATACATAAAATCCTATTACCTATTGGGAAGCTAAAGATGAAAATCAGTATGAAACATGAAAAGTTTCTAAAAGTTGCCAATAAATTAATATTGTGATGTGAAATTTCACAGCCCGCCTTGCCACCTCTGCTACTGCGATGGTACGGAATCTGCTGCTGGGCACCTTCGACTTGGAGACTTGACCAAATTAAAAAGGTAGCCGTTATTGGTGAGTAAATGCATAATGCATTGAGAAGGGGAAAAAAAACATTTAAGACTTTATAAGTTCACCACTTTAACCATAGCCTACTTGTATCAACGTTTATTAGCCATCAATGGAGACTGCATAAGGTAGGGCACCCATTATTGTTACTGTATCTGCTTGGGACCTATAATACTAATTCATCACTTGCTCACTTCTTAATCCTACCTTACCTCTTCTAAAGCCACATTTCTGGGGTATTGAGCTGTAGGGTGTGTAGTCCTCTATTTTGTAGAACATATAGTGTTGCAAATAACCTCGTGGCACTAATTGTTGTCGTCAGAAGTTTTAATAAATAATAATTTATTATTATAATACTGTCTTATTATGTTTGTCTTCTCTAGATGCTACATTGAAGAAGTGGCCGGCAGCCACCCGAAGGCAGATAGGCACATCTATCAATTCAAAGCTCACAGAGCTGGGAAGATCCACAAGATATTTTTTTTCCTTCCTGTTCAGTTTTTTGTCATGTTTTTGTTCTTTTACTAGTTGATTGTTCTTAAGAAAATAAAAAAATTTAATTTCTACATTTTGGGCTTTTATTAATGTTGTCTAGCAGCTATGGATTTTTTTTTACTAATCTAGGTAAACATATACATGTAGGTGCATATATGCACACATATATACATGCATATATGTACCTATATATGTACGCATATATGTCCATATAATATAGGAAAATTGCCAATTTTATATATGTCACATATAGGTACATATATGTACGCATACTGTATATGCACGCATACTGTATATGCACGCATATATGTACATATAGTATAGGAAAATGGCCAATTTTATATGTCACATATAGGTACATATATGTACGCATACTGTATATGCACGCATATATGTACATATATGTACATATAATATAGGAAAATGGCCAATTTTATATATGTCACATATATTAAAAACCTATATCAAAAACTATATTAAAACATATGTTTATATAGGTTATTTCCGTGTGGGCAGTGTAGCATGGGTCTATTCTCTGTTCAAAATGCTCCCGTTCGTCGTCGGAGTCACACAGTCTTCTTCTGAGGTAAATGTAAACTCCTCCCACTTTCCAGGACATTCTTAAGAGTTTCCTCGGATGTGTAAGCGTGTGCCATCTTCCAAAACGTGCAGAAAACTCACTGAATCTGAGTGTTTTCAAGCCTGTCTCTCTGTGTGTGTGTGTTGATCAGGCCGGTGTCCGGGGGCGTGGCGTAGTATGTAAATTACCCGGACTGATTTCCGTGTGATTGGCGTGTGGGCGTGTCCTGCCTCGGGTTATTAGCAGATAAGTGCGACAGAAATTCTATGCCTCTCCTTGGTTTCATAAGGATTATATAAACTGAGAATATTTGTTTTCAATGTGACTTGCATCATTTAAAAGTAGACACTTTAAGCTGTCTATAGATATATTTCTCATTTCAGTTAATTTTAGTGACGTGTTTCAAAAAGATTTTCACGGAGACTGAGGTTTCATAAATGTGCATATATCCTCATATACTGTATTTGGGCAATTAGGATACCAAATTCATGTGTTCGCACATAAGTTTTTTGCATTTTTTTTTAAAGTTAGTTCTTAGTTATTGCCTTGATAATAGGAAATATGAGCTAGGCATCATGTATGACAGTTGCCAAAGTGAGATATGAGCTAAAATGACCAGATCCTGCAATAGGAGACATATCTTGTATGTATATATAGGGCGTATATGTGGATATAAAGAAGCAATACAGGAGACCTATATGGCCTGTATATGCACATATATGCACCTCAATGTTGCCGATATGTGGCATATATGCAGCATATATATTATCATATATATGCATATATACTGCATATAAGTATATACTGCGTCATATATGCGCATATATCAATTCAATTCAATTCAGTTTTATTTGTATAGCGCTTTTAACAATTGACATTGTCTCAAAACAGCTTTACACAATCAAAAGAATTATTTAAATTTGTATGGAATGTGAATGTGTATGAATCAAAATGCTCAGATAGTCCCTGGTGAGCAAGCCCGAGGGCGACAGTGGCAAGGAAAAACTCCCTGAGATGGTAATAGGAAGAAACCTTGAGAGGAACCAGACTCAACAGGGAACCCATCCTCATCTGAGTGAAACAGATAGCAGGAAATTATCTGCATTTATACAGTGTTAAGTGTTAGGTTCAGCTATAATAGTTGATGTTAATTGATGTTATAATAGTTGATGTAAAATGGAGTCCAGTAGTTATTGGAGACTCAGATAGACTTGTAGAAAGTTCCAGTCCTGAACTATCGAATTGTCAAGTCCTCAGAGAAACAGCTGACAACACCAGTCGAGGCCAGAACCATCTTGTAAGTAGATAGAATCATCCCCAGACACCAGACGCATCCCAAAGAGACACACGGGGCATCCATGCGACGAGACCTCCAACCAGAAACGGGGAACCAGGATGGATCAGACAGGTCCGGAGGGCAGAGGGAGTCTGGATCACTGGCAGCTCAGGAACCACATGTGTAGCTCGACAGAGAGAGAGAGGGAGAAAGAGTGACAGGGGGAGAGAGGAAAGAGAAAGAGGGGGAGGAAGAGAAGAGGAGGAGAGATTGCAATTAGGTATGGTCACAGTCACAATGTATAATGTGAATGTATATTTACTGTAGAGTGCAAGCAGGGACTCCGGCAGGACTAACTATGACAGCATAACTAAAAGGGAGAGCCAGAAGGAAACACAAACATGAGGGGGCTCCCTGAGATGTAAAGCAACCAATCACCTCACCGTCAACAAACCTGAGTGATCAAATGAGACTGAGGAAGACAGCATCTAAACATACCAGTTCACCATAATACTCTACGTCCATGAGTCCCCCAGATCTGCTCCTTTACCTTATGGCAAATCTATTTATAAAAATGCTTGGCTAAATAAATAGGTTTTGAGCCTAGACGTAAATACTGATACTGTGTCTGAGTCCCGAACACTATTTGGAAGACTATTCCATAATTTTGGGGCTTTGTAAGAAAAAGCTCTTCCCCCAGCTGTAGGTTTCATAATACGCGGTACTGACAAGCAGCCTGCATCCTTTGACCGAAGTAGGCGTGGCGGATCGTAAGACACTAGCAGTTCGCTCAGATACTGCGGCGCGAGACCATTTAATGCTTTATATGTCAAGAGTAGTATTTTAAAATCAATGCGAAATTTCACAGGGAGCCAATGTAGCGAAGATAGGATAGGTGTGATGTGCTCATATCTTCTGGTTCTAGTGAGGACTCTCGCTGCTGCATTCTGGACTAGCTGAAGCTTGTTTATGCACCTAACTGAACAACCAGACAGTAAGGCATTACAATAGTCCAACCTAGAAGTGATAAAAGCATGAACTAGTTTTTCTGCATCGTTTAGTAACAATATATTTCTTATCTTGGCAATATTTCTGAGGTGAAAGAATGCTATCCTGGTGATATTATCTACATGAGCTTCAAATGAAAGGCTGGAATCTATAATCACGCCGAGGTCTTTTACTGTTGCACTTGATGGAACAGAAAGGCCATCTAAAGTTAAGGTGTGATCTAAGATTTTACTTCTAGCTGTATGCGGTCCTATGACTAGAACTTCAGTCTTATCCGGATTAAGCAGAAGGAAGTTAATTAGCATCCAATTTCTTATGTCCTGCACACATTGCTCAACTTTAGTAAGATGGTTTTTCTCATCAGGTTTTGTTGAGACGTATAGCTGTGTGTCGGCAGCATAACAATGAAAACTAATACCATGCTTACGGATTATGTTGCCCAGAGGAAGCATGTAAAGGGAAAAAAGCAGTGGGCCTAAAACTGAACCCTGCGGAACGCCAAACTCCACTAGAGAACATGCAGAATAATCACTATTTAAGTCTACATACTGATAAAGATCGGTCAAATAGGATCTGAGCCAGGAGAGGGCTGTACCCTTAATTCCTACTACATTTTCTAATCTGTGAAGAAGAATAGCATGATCAATATTGTCAAAAGCTGCGTTGAGGTCGAGTAATACAAGCATAGTTACACAACCCTGATCAGAGGCCAATAGGAGGTCATTTACTACTTTAACGAGTGCTGTTTCTGTGCTGTGATGAGGCCTAAATCCTGACTGATACAATTCATGTGTGCCATTTCTATGTAGATATGAGCATAGCTGCTCTGCTACTATCTTTTCCAGAATCTTAGAGATAAAGGGGAGGTTTGATATTGGCCTGTAATTGGACAGCTGACAGGGGTCGAGGTCAGGTTTCTTAATTATTGGTTTGATAACTGCTAATTTAAAAGATTTTGGAACATAACCAATGCTGAGTGAGGAATTAATTATTCTCAACAGCGGTTCTGTTATTACTGGTACTATCTGTTTAAGAAAGTGTGTCGGTATAGGATCTAATATACAGGTTGATGAATTTGCAGAAGAGATGAGTGAAATTAGTTCATTCTCTTCAAGGGGAGTAAAGTATTCTAGGTTTGAATCTGACATGGCTGGGTTAACATCTGTATCAATTACATTGTTCGGTTTCAAAGCCTGAATTTTATGCCTGATATTTACAATTTTATTATTAAAAAAGTTAATGAAGTCCTCACTATTGCATGATGTTGTTGTGGAGATTTCTGTATTGGTCTTATTTCTGGTTAATTTGGCTACGGTATTAAAGGGCACCTACGGTGCTACATGGACTTTTTCAAGCTGTTTGGACTGCATTGTGTGTTAGGAGAGTGTGTACACAACCACTCTACAGTGATAAAGAGCCGCCCAGCGATTTTCTTTTAATTTAATAATATAAGATGCCCCTTCTGAAATCAGCCCGTTTTCAAAAGGAGAGGCCGCTCCTACTACAGTTGATTGACACTGGTGTTTTAGCAAAGACCCGCCCCGAGTGAAAAAAAGAGCCGTCGGCCATTGTTTTTCTACGCTGGAGCAAAATGGCGCCTACATGAGTACGCTTCCTGTTTTCGTATCGTTGCCGCGAAAGTTACGCAACGCGCGAGTTTCCTCGTCTAAAAACAACAAACGGAATTCATCTCCAAACAACTAAAATTCCGACACAGAGGTACGTTATCATGTCTACCGTTCAGCTTGTTCAGTGTGTAGAGTGCAGGATGTTTAGACATTCTTCCTCCGTCATTAGTGATAACTTTATTTGTGATAGGTGTGTGTTAGTGAGCACTCTGACGGAGAAGATATCAGCGTTAGAGGAGCGCATCCAGACTTTAGAGAGGGTTAGACAGTGTGAGAGCAGCGTTATTCCTGTAGCGGACAGTCTGGGTGCCACAGGCGGAGATAAACAGCCCCCGACTCCGGCATTAGAGCCCTCACAGCGGGGCGAGTGGGTGACGACTCGGCGGCATACTCGTTCAGCCAAAGCTAACGCTAAGGCTAGCCCACCGGAGCACACCTCCTCTGCGCGTCACGTGTCCAACAGGTTTGCTCTCCTCAGTGATGCACCCGCTGAGAAACCTGAAAGAGCTCTGGTTATAGGAGACTCTATACTGAGACACGTGACATTAGCTAGACCTTTAGGGGCGCCAGCGGCAGTGGTTAGGTGTATCCCGGGAGCCAGAGCACCGGACATAGCAGGTAATCTTAGGGCTCTAGGACAGCACAGGTTCTCTAAGATAGTGGTACATGCTGGAGCTAATGAGATACGCCTTCGTCAGTCAGAGGTTAGTAAGAGTAACTTTACAGAGGTGTTTAAATTAGCGAAGGCGATGTCCGATGAAGTAATATGCTCTGGTCCCATCCCAATGAGACGTGGCGACATAGCTTACAGCAGGTTATGGTCGCTGAACCGCTGGATGTCCAGGTGGTGCTCCAAAAATAATGTGGGCTTCATAGATAATTGGAAGACCTTTGAGGGCAAAGCTGGCCTGTTAGGGCGGGACGGTGTCCATCCCACTCGGGAAGGTGCTGCTCTCATTTCCTGTAGTATAGCTCATAGTCTCAGTAGAGGTCTCGTTAATCGGTGACAATCCAGAGCCCAGGCCAGGGAGCAGACAGACAGGCTAAACCAACCGTCTGCTAGCTGCATAGAGTCGTCACTCAGGGTTCACCATATTGAGACTGTGTCTGTTCCCCGATCTAAGCAAAAATGTAGAAAGACTCAGAAAGTCTGTTTCAATAATTTAATTAACATAAAGACCACAAACTCAGATCATACTGAATGCGCAGCCGGCACCTCTGATCTGAAGATAGGATTGTTAAATATTAGATCTATCGCATCAAAAGCAGTTATTGTTAATGAAATTATCACAGATCAGGCGTTTGATATACTCTGTTTAACTGAAACGTGGGTTAAACAGGATGAGTATGTAGCTCTAAATGAAGCTAGTCCTCCTGGATACAGCTACATACACCAGCCTCGGTTAACTGGTAGAGGAGGAGGCGTCGCAGCTATTCATAATGATAATCTGTCTATCGTACAAAAACACCGACACAAATTTAACTCATTTGAAATTCTCTATAGTAACATAAGTCTATTTAAGTATATTAAATCAGCTCAGTCGATTCCACTAATTATAATTTACAGACCTCCAGGGCCGTATTCTGAATTTCTTAGTGAATTTGCGGATTTCATCTCAGACCTGGTCGTTTCTGTAGACAAAGCGTTAATTGCTGGAGATTTTAACATTCATTTTGAGAATCCAGAAGACCCTCTGAGAACAGCATTTATATCCATACTGGACTCCGTAGGCGTAAATCAGTGTGTAGTAGGACCCACTCATAAAGCAGGTCACACTTTAGATTTAGTAATATTCTTCGGATTAAGTATAAGAAATGTATTCACAATTCCACTGTCTGAAATTATCTCAGATCACTATCTTGTCTCCATTCAAGTATGTCACAGTGATAACGTACGCACAGCACCGCGCTACCGTATTAAACGTACATTCACATCAACTACCACACAGAGTTTTATCAGTAATCTCCCACAGTTACCAACTTCGATTAGGCCACCGTCTGACCCCACAGAACTTGATCAGGCGACTGAATATTTAGAGTCGACACTTCGTTGTACCTTAGATAATGTAGCTCCAGCTAAAAGAAAAATTATTAGAGATAAGAAACTCGCTCCCTGGTATAACGATCACACGCGCACTTTAAAACAGACTGCTCGGAAATTAGAGCGTAAATGGCGTCAAACTAAATTATTGGTATTTCAAATAGCATGGAAAGAGAGCATCCTGAACTATAGGAAAGCTCTTAGTGTAGCTAGATCAACGTATCTCTCCACTCTTATAGAAGAAAATAAAAATAATCCTAGATTTTTATTTAATACCGTAGCCAAATTAACCAGAAATAAGACCACTACAGAAATCTCCACAACAACATCATGCAATAGTGAGGACTTCATGAACCTTTTTAATAATAAAATTGTAAATATTAGGCATAAAATTGAGACTTTGAAACCAAACAATGTGATTGATACAGATGTTAACCTAGCCATGTCAGATTCAAACCTAGAAGACTTTACTCCTCTTGAAGAGAATGAACTAATTTCACTCATCTCTTCTGCAAATTCATCAACCTGTATATTAGATCCTATACCGACACATTTTCTTAAACAGATAGTACCAGTAATAACAGAACCGCTGTTGAGAATAATTAATTCCTCACTCAGCATTGGTTATGTTCCAAAATCTTTTAAAGTAGCAGTTATTAAACCAATAATTAAGAAACCTGACCTCGACCCCTGTCAGCTGTCCAATTACAGGCCAATATCAAACCTCCCCTTTATCTCTAAGATTCTGGAAAAGATAGTAGCGGAGCAGCTATGCTCATATCTACATAGAAATGGCATACATGAACTGTATCAGTCAGGATTTAGGCCTCATCACAGCACAGAAACAGCACTCGTTAAAGTAGTAAATGACCTCCTATTGGCCTCTGATCAGGGTTGTGTAACTATGCTTGTATTACTCGACCTCAGTGCAGCTTTTGACACTATTGATCATGCTATTCTTCTTCACAGATTAGAAAATGTAGTAGGAATTAAGGGTACAGCCCTCTCCTGGCTCAGATCCTATTTGACCGATCGTTATCAGTATGTAGACTTAAATGGTGATTATTCTGCATGTTCTCTAGTGGAGTTTGGCGTTCCGCAGGGTTCAGTTTTAGGCCCACTGCTTTTTTCCCTTTACATGCTTCCTCTGGGCAACATAATCCGTAAGCATGGTATTAGTTTTCATTGTTATGCTGACGACACACAGCTATACGTCTCAACAAAACCTGATGAGAAAAACCATCTTACTAAAGTTGAGCAATGTGTGCAGGACATAAGAAATTGGATGCTAATTAACTTCCTTCTGCTTAATCCGGATAAGACAGAAGTTCTAGTCATAGGACCGCATACAGCTAGAAGTAAAATCTTAGATCACACCGTAACTTTAGATGGCCTTTCTGTTCCGTCAAGTGCAACAGTAAAAGACCTCGGCGTGATTATAGATTCCAGCCTTTCATTTGAAGCTCATGTAGATAATATCACCAGGATAGCATTCTTTCACCTCAGAAATATCGCCAAAATAAGAAATATATTGTCGCTAAACGATGCAGAAAAACTAGTTCATGCTTTTATCACTTCTAGGTTGGACTATTGTAATGCCTTACTGTCTGGTTGTTCAGTTAGGTGCATAAACAAGCTTCAGCTAGTCCAGAATGCAGCAGCGAGAGTCCTCACTAGAACCAGAAGATATGAGCACATCACCCCTATCCTATCTTCACTGCATTGGCTCCCTGTGAAATTTCGCATTGATTTTAAAATACTACTCTTGACATATAAAGCATTAAATGGTCTCGCCCCGCAGTATCTGAGCGAACTGTTAGTGTCTTACGATCCGCCACGCCTACTTCGGTCAAAGGATGCAGGCTGCTTATCAGTACCGCGTATTATGAAAACTACAGCTGGGGGCAGAGCTTTTTATTACAAAGCCCCAAAATTATGGAATAGTCTTCCAAATAGTGTTCGGGACTCAGACACAGTCTCAGTGTTTAAGTCTAGGCTAAAAACCTATTTATTTAGCCAAGCATTTTTATAAATAGATTTGCCATAAGGTAAAGGAGCAGATCTGGGGGACTCATGGACGTAGAGTATTATGGTGAACTGGTATGTTTTAGATGCTGTCTTCCTCAGTCTCATTTGATCACTCAGGTTTGTTGACGGTGAGGTGATTGTTTGCTTTACATCTCAGGGAGCCCTCATGTTTGTGTTTCCTTCTGGCTCTCCCTTTAGTTATGCTGTCATAGTTAGTCCTGCCGGAGTCCCTGCTTGCACTCTACAGTAAATATACATTCACATTAGACATTGTGACTGTGACCATACCTAATTGCAATCTCTCCTCCTCTTCTCTTCCTCCCCCTCTTTCTCTTTCCTCTCTCCCCCTTTCACTCTTTCTCTCTCTCTCTCTGTCGAGCTACACATGTGGTTCCTGAGCTGCCAGTGATCCAGACTCCCTCTGCCCTCCGGACCTGTCTGGTCCATCCTGGTGCCCGATTTCTGGTTGGAGGTCTCATCGCATGGATGCCCCGTGTGTCTCTTTAGGATGTGCCTGGTGTCTGGGGATGATTCTATCTACTTAGAAGATGGTTCTGGCCTCGACTGGTGTTGTCAGCTGTTTCTCTGAGGACTTGACAATTCGATAGTTCAGGACTGGAACTTTCTACAAGTCTATCTGAGTCTCGAATAATTACTGGACTCCATTTTACATCAACTATTATAACATCAATTAACATCAACTATTATAGTTGAACCTAACACTTAGCAGGAAATGATCTGCATTTATACTGTGTTATCTGTTTCACCCAGATGAGGATGGGTTCCCTGTCGAGTCTGGTTCCTCTCAAGGTTTCTTCCTATTACCATCTCAGGGAGTTTTTCCTTGCCACTGTCGCCCTCGGGCTTGCTCACCAGGGACTATCTGAACATTTTGATTCATACACATTCACATTCCATACAAACTTAAATAATTCTTTTGATTGTGTAAAGCTGTTTTGAGACAATGTCAATTGTTAAAAGCGCTATACAAATAAAACTGAATTGAATGAGTGTGGTGTGCAGTTTGCTGCAGTATTGTGGTGGTCTAGTGGTTAGGATATGGCGCTTTCATGTGGGAGACCCGGGTTCGATTCCTGCTTAAGGTACATGCTTTTTTTGCACTACATATTTATAAAGTTTTTCTGAAGTTCGTTTAGTAACGAGGCGAGTGCGCTATGCTTCGGTAAGCTTTTCTGACATAAAGGAGAGACTCAGTCAAACACACACACACACACACGCACACACAATGCTTCGCGTGTATGATGTCCTATTCCCGGCATCTATATGACTCATTCACACACACAGACACACACAGACACACGTTGTCTGTCAGAAAGGTCTCTGTTTATTAACAGCAAAAGATCGGTATAAATATGTTTGACTAAACGCCTGTGCTATAGACAAATGTTACTACAAATTAACCATTGTAAATGTCCTGGTGAGATCCCGAAAAAAAACAATGCTTCGCGTGTATAAGGTCGCGGGTTGAATAGCCGGCATTTCCGCGATGGTAACCGTTAATCCTCTGTGGTCTACTGGTTAGGATTCCGCGCTCTAACACGGTAGCCCCGGGTTCGATTCCCCCTCAAGGTACATGCTTTTTGCACTACATATTTATAAAGTTTTTCTAAAAGTTCGTTGAGTAACGAGGCGAGTGCGCTATGCTTCGGTAAGCTTTTCTGACATAAGGAGAGACTCACACACACACAATGCTTCGCGTGTATGATGTCCTATTCCCGGCATCTATATGACAGTCAGACACACACACACACACACGTTGTCTGTCAGAAAGGTCTCTGTTTATTAACAGCAAAAGATCGGTATAAATATGTTTGACTAAACGCCTGTGCTATAGACATATGTTACTACAAATTAACCATTGTAAATGTCCTGGTGAGATCCCGAAAAAAACAATGCTTCGCGTGTATAAGGTCGCAGGTTGAATAGCCGGCATTTCCAAGCGGCAGCCATTAATCCTCCGTGGTCTTGTGGGTAGGATACGGCGCTCAAGCTGGGGAACAATAGTCTGCTTGAGGGGGGGAAGAGGGCGAAAAGAAGGGGAAGAAGGGGGAAAAGGGAAAAAGGAGGAAAAAATGAAGAGAAAAAAGAAAAATTGAGGAAAAAATGAAGTGAAATCAGAGTTATTACCATCTTTGATGTTTCCCTCTAGTTGTAGACTGCTAATGTGATTGTAATTTTAAGATTTGCATAAAAAATGACAATTTTTATGCATTCGGCAGGGGGAGGTTGTGGATCCAAAGGTCCCAGGTTCGATTCCCGCATATGACGTTTTTTTTTTTAAACATAAAAATCTGACAAGTGTCACAAATTTTATTAATCGTAACATGAGGTTAGGTTCTTGTAAAAGTATTAGAGATTGTTGTTAAATGCTTCATGTTGTGTCACACAAAGTACATTTGTATTAAAATTAATAATTTAATAGAATCAACATGAAAAGCAATGCAACAGTGTATTTGCCTTCTCTACATGACTGTGTCCTGCTGGAATGAAGGCAAATTCATTACAAATGAAATATTAATCTGGTGATGTACTTTAAAGAGAATCATATTCTGTTGTTTTTTCATTTTTAGTCTATAAAAAAAGCCAAACTCTAATTGACTCCTGTTTGTACAGATATTTGTGATAGAAATAAATCATAAAGTTTCTTTAAAAATATAATGCAAATTTATTAGCAAATTATGGTATCATTATACAGTTATATATTGCACTCACTCATTATCTCTCCACCTTCTTCCAGTTCTTTAAAAATTATCTCAAATTAAATGCTAGGAGGAAATACATGCAAAGAAAAACTTAAAAATGACTGTCTTTCTGGTAAAATCGGTGATAAAACAACAATAAAAAAGAACAGAAGAAGTGTATCTATGTACTGTATATAGAGATCAAATCTGCAACTTAGACACTATTTACACACCACCAATTAAATCACAAGTTTTCACAAATTATTAGTCTATTTTTTTATCAGCCCTTTAATCATTGTCCATTTTGTCAATGCATAATGAATTTGTGTGTTGAGGGCTCTTATAGATGTCACAGAGTCTGATAAAGATGGCCTCTGTTAGGCGACAAGAGTCTGTCCACTGGCCAGGTGATCCGGTGGATCCTAAGACACAAGACACGACAAGCCATGGTCCCCACACCTGGTGTAAATTCACCCTTTGTTTTGGGATGCCTGAGCCGTCCAGTGCTCAGCCGCACATGATGCCGAGCAGAGGATGCCTCACGCTGCTTGTCATATGGCAGAAAGTTTTGACAGAGAGCTACGATGGTGCAGACCTGCTGGTTGCTGAGTGTTAACCCAGTTTCAGTCCTTGTCCAGACGGTCCACTCTGTCCATCCGTGGGACAGTGCTTATCCACAGCCTGGTAAATATAGCACATACAATAAAAATAAATAACTATACAACCACAAGCAAGAAAACAATACGCATGACAATCTACAAACTCTCACCTAAAGACCCAGCAGCTGTTGCTCAGGTGCTGGTGGGTATCACCCTGGTGGACCTGGGGGATCAGCAGTCATGGCAGTTGACACAGTGGCTTACAGTTTGGTGGAGAAACGTTAAGGAGGTAGTGGCAGTTTCTGACACAGAAGACGGAGAAAGTGACAGAGGAGAAACTGTCCGAATATACGACTGCGAGAGGGTGACAATGTCCTTCTTGCCATGGCATTTGTATCAGCTCTGGACAGTGCAGAAGAGCTGGGGAGGAACTGAGAAAGTAAGAAAGCAGTAAGAAAGGACAGAAAATTTATAACAATAGACATATTTTAAAATCAAATTTAAGCTGTGAAATTATACTAACATTACCTTGCTTGCATGCATCAGAGTCTTAAGTTTGGCTTTAAAGCAGAGCCATGAGCCCCTCCGAACCGTGGCTTTGTGATCTGCAACCAAAAACAGGATGCTTAAGTGATGTCTTTATTTTAAATAATTAAATCACACACACCTCTATTACATAATCAATCATAATCAATATTTACATTTCTTAATCTGTAAAATTGTTTAATGGCAAACGATAAGAATGCATTTCCTTTAAACATGGATTACCTTTGGATGGATGGATTTTATATCAGTGTATAATACAGGAGGATGGCGGATATCTGTAATACACAGTTAGATTCAGTTCAGTCATATTACCTGTATTAGAGTCTAAACTTACTCAAGGTGGATTTGTGCCACAA